>CM060707.1:155560048-156198798 GCA_030686995.1 Artemisia argyi
TACTTATGTTTTTTTTTTTTTTTTCTAGCTTATTAGGTGCTCGCAATATGTTCATTGGGTTATCACTCAATTATCGTTGACTACATACTTTCGTTTTTTAAAACCATCAAAAATTTTGTTTTGCATAATCTCTTCTAAAAACCCTTGGATTCCACGGATCTATAAACTAGTGTTTTAGATATATATATATGCAATTTCTAAACTTTGATGACCTGTATAAATGACGAAGACCCACTTACCCCATATCTATTTTATTTAATAAAACAGAGTTTTTTTCAGCCTCCTAATTAATTTTTTCTATAATTAACTCTTCACCTCATGCTGCCATGTGTCCAATTTATTTTACCCTTAATAATTCATTAGTTTTCAATTAAAAACCAATTTGATGCATAAAGTTAGGAAAGTTATTAACTCTCAAAAATTTCCAATATTATTGTTTATTTTGAATATCAATTACAATATTAAAAAGTAATTAAAATGCGTATCCTCAAATTTAATTTGTATTCGGATTTGTTATTAGCCCTGAATTCCCTGAATTCAAAATCAATTGCAAAACACATCATTCATTATACTACCCATAGTTTTTCAAGGTTGAAACATTGAGATTGCAGTGACAAAGATGATCTGCTAAAAAAATTGTTTCAACAATTCAAGAAAAGAATCAATATGTTGCAACAAATTAAGTAAGTGTTCTTTAACCTTTTTTTTTTTTTTTTAATGGGCATCTCATATATACAATTTAATACTTGTGGTTGCATCTTATATGGATTATGGTTTTCTTTCAAAGAAGCTACTGCAGATTGAGGTTAAACCATTTACGAATGACAATGTTATTGAAGGTAAGAATAATAAATTATTTTTTCATTTCGTAACTATTTGCAAAAAGTAGATTTGTTTTGGAATTTAAAATTGAAACGCATTTGTGATATAAATCTGTTCACACCAAGTGTTTGATGAAATGACAATGAAGCTTTCAGTTTTTTATTTTATTTGAGTTAGTTATGAATAAAATTTCATCATTTGATCATTTTTTGAGTAAGATTTAATCATCGTCATCATCACTATACTTTATCAAGTAAGGATTCTACACATTCATCAGATTTAGCTCTGCGATTTTTAATGACATTGTATATAAAAGTTTTCTCATGCTCTTGATTTGTCTAATGTAGGAGATATAGTTTGGGTAAGCACTCTCAAACTGTCTCACTTCATCTATGTTCTCAACTCTCCATGTTATTTCACTTAAATGGATAATGCATATTAAAGTGTCTTTTTGACGTATTTTCAAAAAGGCTAATAAGAGATGACACTTGGGGATATTTACACGAGAAGCTACGGGTAAGGAAAAGTTTGTAATGTTTATATATCAATACCTAACTTTCGTTCTTAACGCAATATTTTCTTACTATAATCATGCACTCTTAGGTGTTGTTTGGGTTACTTATTGAAACTAATAAAGATAATTTTAAGGAATCGCTTATTGAATGGGGGGATTCACATGTAACCGCTTATAAAGAAAAAGTGATTGGTTTTTTATATCTTATTCAAACTGCTACATATAAATGGCATTTCGAGATTATCAAGGTTACTAACCACCAATGAAAATCTACATAACTTTGTCCCTATACTTAAATATAGTTCATTTGGGACTGTATTTTTAAAGAAGTACTCCGCTTTACCTTCGAAACTTTAATAGGACTAGGAACTGAAAAATATCTATAGTTATGTCTGTCATAGGTTGCGAGGTGACAAATGACGCGCTATTGAGTATACTCCCTTAATGTTTCAGTTGTTTCGGTCTCATTGTACCATTTTCTTATATTCAGAACACATGTTCATAAGCATTTGCATTGATATGAATTACCAAATAATTGTATCAAGTAACAAAAACAACCATCCTTCCACCATATTAGTTGACAATGCTTCAAGGTGTACATTGTTTTGACTTTTGATAAAAGTATTAAATTATTTTATTTCGAAACAATATCTGTTAGAAAAGAAGTAATATTCCACACCAAGAACATTAACTTATATGTCATTACTAAAAACTTGAAAGGTGTAAGTACCAAGATTTATTATTCAAAGACTAATCTATTAGATATCATGATGCCCTGCTTTAACCATCTATCGATATGAGTTTACTTTTATGAAGTTGGATGATTATTGAAACAAAAAAACGGTTTAATCATACTCTAAACTATCATTATTAAGGCTTTCATGTTATATTAAAGTCTTCCTTAACGCTCTACCCTCCGTGTTATAGCCTTTCCTGTTACTTAATATACACAAGATAATATACATGAAAGGGTTGGACAACAAATGTAAACACAAAATCTTTCTATTTTACATTTTTTATTACGAATGGTTGACATATTGTAATATTGTTAGTGAATTGTGACATGCAAATGAGATGCTATATTTATCTGAAATGTTCCTTAATTACGTTTGTCGGTTTCTTACATTTTTGTAACTTTTTCTAATTTTTAAATCAATGCAACTACTTTTTGTATTTTCTTCATCCGCTCTTTGTTGAGTGTTTGGTTTTTTTTACCACTATTAGACTAATGTTTGGATTATTACACCTACTTGGTACTGTTTGGATACTTATATCGCCGTTTAGGTGGTCTTTTAGATTATATGGACCAATGTATGGAGGGTTTTCTTTATATATTTGTTTCTCACACAACTTATATGCGGGTATATTATATCCATATGAAGTTACATATGGAGGTTAAAATTTTGACAACACATGAGCTCCTGCCAAGTCAAGAAAGTATCATTGGGAGGAATGCTCATATGCAATTTTTAAAGAGTTGTTTGCCACTAAAGATCCAACTATGTTTTGCTAAAAATTGAGAACACCAGCTAAGTCGACCAACTATCACACGATATGTTTTTAATGTTTAAATTTGTAATTGTTGAGTTGAAAGTTCAAAAGTTTATTAAAGAACCTCTCTTTGAAACTATAGTTAATTCTTATGTATTGTGATTAATCAATAAATTCAACTTTATTACTCACAGAACCCCCTTGCTCACTTGCTCGAGTGAACTTTTTTCTCCGGATTCAGTTATAGTTGCTTAAACATTTTATGTTAATTTTGTAAAGTTAGTCTTTAAAGGAGTTAGGACCAAATAAGAAGAAAAATTAAAATAGGAATGATAAGAAGAAACCACAACCACTCATTTCAAATGTATCTACATTTAAATTTCTCTCTCCTATTTGAAATGTGTGACTAAAATTTCTTCTTATTATTTTTATTTTAGTTTTTCTTCCTACCGGATCATTTCCCGTCTTTAAAGTATGGTACATGCTTTCTTATCATATAACCAAGTGGCAGTGCTAGCTAATCTGTTTTCATGATATTTTTTAGGGGTGTTTGGTTGAGAATGTTTTTATTGATTTCGTAAAAGGATTTTGATGATATAATGTCGTCTTATGTTGTATATTATATACACGTTACATTAACAATTATACTGTTGAGGGGTGATTGGTTTAGAGTGTTTTTACTGATTTTGCAAAAGGATTTGGCTTATACAATGTTAACTTTTGTTGTACCTTATTTTCCGGTTACATTAACATTTACCATGTACATGTTTATGTTGACTACATCAACTCAAATGCTACAACAATAATACTTTTATGTTGACCAATTGCGTTCAAAAGCTGCAACAACACTACTTTGACCACATCAGCGCAATTGCGTATACTCAGTGGTATTCTTTATAACGGTAATACACAAGTAATTTTTGCCCTATTTTTAATAAACCCGTGAATTTCACGGGTCTTTTAGCTAGTACAATTTATATAATACTTACTCAAATGAATCATACGGTTTATTAACATGAGGTAATTATACATTTAAAAATTTGTGTGTATCCGTTTTCAATTTGAAAGTGACGTCAGGTATGTGTTGTGTGTTATTAACATAACTTTTTTAATCTATACTACTATATAATGCATGGATAAACCTAGTCTAACTCCTAACCAAAAATTAAGATAATGAGCTCCAATCATAAGGTGACATGTGTCACTTCTCAACTAACTCCAAGCCTAACTCCTAACCAAAAATTAAGATAAGGAGCTCTAATAATAAGGTGACATGTGTCACTTCCCAACTTAAAATTCACTTTTATTTTCAAATTGAAATATCTTTTTATCTTTTTTTTTTTTTTTTTATCTAATTTCACCATATTTTCTAAAATTTTGTGCTCTTTAATTCAACATCCATTTTGATATATTTTTACAAGTTTTTAGTTTTGTAGATTTTTAGTGGGTTTTTTATTCAAAATTTTACAACTTTAACATTTATTTCAATCAATACAATCTTGATTCGTTAAAATCATATACTTTTGGGTGAGTGTTTGACGGGAAAGAGATTGCGAGGATCTTTCTATATACGGTAATAATGATGTCACGAGAAAGCTACAGAAAACCCAAACAAACACATATACGTTCGGAGTGTTGTGAAACGAATTCACTATACGGGTAGGGAATTGCGAAGAGAGTTGGGCTAGCAATTCATTTACTAACCATATTACTATATTTTTCGCCGCAGCTGTGCGCGGGTATCCTACTAGTTCTTCTTAAATTGTCTTTGTTTCTGCGATTGATGTCACTTTGTTGGGTTAGTGGTGACTTTTCAAAAAACAATTCTACTTTTCGAATCAATCTTAATACAGTATGTTTTTTGGTAATGAAGTATTTGGTTTTATTCAATTAATAAGTGAATGTATATTGGTTTCATGAAATGGTTTCCACATTTTTAATTGATTTGGGTTTTCAGTTTTTGGTCAAGAACTTTGTTGGCGAAACTGTTTTCATATTATTCTTTTTTTAGGTATGATTGTTTGAGCAAATTTTCGTAAGTGCTCTTTAGCCCTGATCCTTAGGAGATCCTGCAGCTGCTCCTTCGTCTTTTAGGCTGAAATAAGAAAGAAAACCGTTAGCTCGCCTCAGGGTATTAATCTAATACCAAGCTCTGGCGTGAGAGTAAATACTTGGTATGAGTGAATGATAGATAGAGAGAGTTGATAGTAGAGAGAAATGAGTATCGGAGTGTGTGTTCCTGTTCATGTGTGTGAACATCTCCTTTTATACTACCTGGGCTTAGCCCCACGACACAAGGATTGTAGAGACTAAGTTGTCTTCTAGGGGCAGTGCACATATTGCTGATGAGCTTCATGCATGGTCCTCGGGGTCCAAGTTGTCGTTATGCTTACAAGTACTAGTTGCGGACCAAAGTCTCTGTGCTCATTCGGATGTCATTATAACACCCGACAATTATAAATATGACTTATAAACTTGAACATTGAACATAACCTAAGTTTGGAAACATAAATACTAAAAAAAAGAAAAAAAAAAAATGCTAAGTAATTAATATAATTTAAATGTATATAAAATTCAGTATGCTAGTCCTATTAATAAAGTATTCACGTGTATATGTACTCCTAAGGTCCGAGTTTTATTTAAATTGTGCACCAAGTCTAATACTTGAAACAAGATTCCTATACATTTTAAATTTTGAAAAGTGAATCAGTCATTTTGACTCCTTGATGCTCGGCAGAAAACTTCCTTTAACTTCCCTCATTCTCCTCATTTCTTCAACAACTATTTCACACATCTCTTCACACACAAAACCCTAATAAGTAATACACAATCGGCTGCCATAATTTTTCTGTGGTTCGAGCTGTATTCGAGGCTGGAAAGGAGTTGGAAGGCCGTGACAACAGAGGGTGTTAAATCGTGGTATTTCTGGTTCAAAGGGTGTTTTCGTGCTCGAGGTCCGGGTGCATTCAATGGAGTTGTGTGCTACTGTTTCTCGATGTAATCGCTGTTCGGGTTCCGTTTGCCATTCGGGTTTGACCTCTTCTCTTTCGTTTTCAATCTCACTACATCACGTATAATATGTTCAATATAAAGTATTATGAATCGGTTAAAAGCCTGTGCATGTATACGATTTAGAAAGACACATGAAATCATGATTTAAAACCTAATATAATTGATCCTTATGTTTTGTCATTCGATTCATGTTATACTAATGGTTTTTGATACTTTGAATCACGATCTAAAAGCTGTTGTGAACTAATCTGGTACAAGTTAATAAGAAGGTTGCATGCATGTTCATTCGGTTTACGTTTCGATTCAAGATAACAAAATATATAAACGCTATATTGGAACGGTAAGTTGTGTTTGTGTGAGCTTGAATGCATGTGTAGCGTGAGATAGAACTTTGTATATTAAGTCGAATATATGTTATTTAATCATGCCTCATGTATTGTTGGTCCTTAGGGTCGAATCGGTGCGGGTCGAGTTGGTATAGAATCTGGAAAATGGGGTCTATACATTTATACGTGGGATAATATAAGGCATGATGTGTGATCTTTGCTTGGTTAAAAATATAGTTATACAAATGGAGACTTGTAAATGCATGAAATCTAATATGTTTTAAAACGTAACCCACATGTCGTTTTGGTTTCTGTTATTGAGTCGTATTTATGTGGTGTTGTTTGTGTTCTCATTCTTGGCCTTGTCGATCTACAACTCAATATAAAACTGCATGTATGTTGTCGTGTGGGTGTGTTGAGTGGCTGCCCATGATTATGATGAAATTCTTTTAAATGGACCCTAAAATATATTGGTGGTATTTTTAATGAGCCCTATACATATGTTTGTGTTTATGTGTACGTATGAGTGAGTCCTGTTCCAAGTTGTTTAATTCGAATTTCGTTCAAATGTTTATTAAAATCGGCTAAACCCTAAATTGGTCATTAATAATATTAATTTACATTTTGAACCCTAAAGTTAAACATTTGAGATATTTAAATCTTAAACTTTGATAATTTACATTTATAACCTTAATCTTTGAGAAATTGACATTTTAAACCTTAAACTATGATACCTGTCATATTAAACCTTTAATTTAACTTTTGATCATTTATAAACATCAAGGTGATTAATTGTGAATTTTAAACTAAAATTAGAAACTTACTAACTCGGGAAACCTGCTAAAAATAGAAAGTTGCTTAAAATGGTTAAGGTTACTTAAAGTGGAAACTTACTTAAAAAGGAAAGTTACTATTTTTGGAAAGTTGCTATAATTGAAAAGTTACTAAAAATGGAAAGCTTCTAAAAATATAAAGAAACCTAAAATGAGCAATCTGATTTAAAATGATCTCGTGAATAATAAAGACGATCATTAATTCGTGTAGATTCGCTGAAGAAGGAGTAACTTTCGATCCTTATGTTTTCTGATATGGTTTCAATTACCGTTTGAGGTACAGATATTCTTCCCTTTTTAGTAGGGACTTCTCATGACACTTTCGATCCTTGACACTGCTATGATTCCCTTTTGATATGCCATTGCTATGATCCCTTTATTATGATCTTCTGATATGATCCTTCTGATATGAGCTTTGATATGCTTCGTTTGATATGATTCGTTGATATGATTCTTTGATATGATTCTATGATTTGATATCCGTCTGCTATTCGTTTGCTATGATATGATTCAGTTCAGTTTGCTATGCTTTGTTGGATATGATTTGATTATTCGATATGATATGATATGATTTGTTCTGTTCTGATGCCCGAGAGTTTATTCTACTCATGGAGGTACCATGGGCGTGTCATTGAAGCACCAATGGCATGACACTTTCTGTGGAGGTGTGATTGATCCACGGCGTCCCCATTTGATATGATATGTTATGAGCTCTGGATTATTATGATATGTATGATTTGCTTTGTAGGGGGGGCGTATGGATGCATCCTAGGTATTCTGTTTTGTGTAGGGTGAATGTGAGTGTGTGCTTACACTTCTTCACGTTTGGGAGGTCGCGCCTCCATTTTGGTACTTAGAGGTCTCCCCTCTTCGTGCACTTATGATTTGACGGATATGTGATTATATGGTAGGAGACCTATTCGAGTATCTCGTTAGGTCGGCTCGTGGCTTTCTTATGTTTCGTATGTCTATTCGAGTATCTCGTTAGACAAGCCTTTGTTGATACGTGCTCTTTGATTCTGGTTACTATATGATTAATATTATCACTTGACTCTTCGTACTCATTATTCATTTGACTTATGATATTTGTTCTGTTATCGTTGATCTCTTATGCATTTGACAGATGATATTCATTTCAGCAGGAGCTTATGATTTCCTTTTCCTATACTTACATACGTTTCGATTATCAGTTTTGTCATATATCTGTTCACTGGGCTTTTTAAGCTCAGCCGCATTTCTTTTCCTGCGGCAGGTTTTAGGCTGGAAGCTGGGTTTGGGTGACGAGTGCATAGGAGCGTTAGTGGACTACCCGATGATTAGAAGCCCATTACATCTGGATTAGACTTGGATTTGGATTCAATTAGATTTCTGTTTGGCTTTATATTTCTTCTTGTATAGAGTTAGCATTTCTTTTGTAACCTTAGAATACCTTTGTAACTTTATGTTTATAAGTCTTCCGCTTGCGTTTGTATGTTCTGATTTGGCACCATAATGTGACATTTTGACCCATGTCGGGTTGGGGTGTTACAGTCATTGTACTTGTATGTCAGCTGCTAGTGTGCTAGCTCCGATGCCGGCAATATTCTGTCATTATGCCTCCTAAACAGACACTGCTTCATCACTATGCTTCCTGAGCAGGCACTGCTCTGTCACTGTGCTTCCTGAGCAGGCACTGCTCCGTCACTATTCTTCCTGAGCAAGCACTGCTTCGTCACTATGCCTCCTGAGTAGGCACTGCTCCATTGTAGAGTGGATTTGTCTTAGAGGTATTAAGGACTAATTGTGATTATCTCCTCCGAAGTATCCGGAGGAGACCATACCTCATCAATGATGTATGCTTTTTTATGTATGTTATAATTGGTCATAGTCTTTGTTTAGATAGTTTTATTTTTGTTTTTATAGTTTAGCATACTTAGGCTTTGGATTGTTATTGGTTATCATTGAATTAATATATGACGTGTTATTGTCAAGTGTTTGATTCTGATGTGCCCATGGTTTAAATTGACCGTTTGATAGCTAAGTGTAGTCGTGCCTTATAAATTTAAAAGGGCGTGTCGTTTCAATATATACTCTATAATACCATTATATATAAACATCTTTTCCAGTTATAAGTTTTGTAGGCGCAAGCGGGTCTTTTTTTTCTTTTCCATTCTAATCTATTAAAACAAACACATTTTAAACTAAAACATATACCTTCCAACCGAACATAGTCGATAAAATTATTTTTACTAAGTTGTCATCACATAAAAATTAGGAGTACCTTTTTCTTGTATTCGAAAAAACCAATGGATAGCCTTTATTGTAAATCGATCACCTATGCTAAAAAAAATATCGAGTGTGCGCATAGTAATATTTCTATAACTAAAATTTAACATCTTTGATTGTGCATCAAGAAGCAACATTCAAACCACATGACACCAATAAACTACTCACCAAATGCAACATTTGCGTTGCCTAAAACACATCACATAATCACTAATGTAAAATATATGTGTGTGTATATATTATATAAAATTACATTTAGATAGTTTGGAATTATTGTATAAGGAACCATCACTAAACTAATGTTTTCTTTTGTTCCCCACATTAATACCGCATGGCGGAGAACCTAATAGGGAACTCAAAAGAAATGATAATCACGTCGAAGCAAGAATGAAGGGGTGTCTCCTTATTGCTTTCTTTCTCGCTAACCCCACGAAATAATGATTTTTCTACATAGATTTTTGCTATTATGCAAAAAAGCGAATTGAACATAGATGGAGTATTAGCTTCTTTGCATTGCTTTGTTCTCCAAAAATGACTTGAAAAGTATAAAAGCTTGTCGAGGACGAAGCAATGGCACCATATGTCCTGCACCTGTTACCGTCACAAATGTGAGGCCTTTGTATATTTGGCTCCAACCCGCAACCTAAATAAAAAATGACATAAATTATATTTAAAGAGTTACTGAAATACATACATAATATACATGTGTGAGATGAAAGAAAAGAGGAAAGATGTAACTACACAAAAAAATCATTACCTTGCTATTATCGTACCACGCATACCAATTGGCAATTGTTGTAAGATTTAATGCATCAATCGAGTATCTTGTTGCAGTGACGGGAACAACTGAATCTGTATCACCGCTGCAAGAGGGAAAAAAACTTATATTTTTAATTGGATTGATATCAAATTTTCACTACTGTGATTGACATTTAATTGGTACAATGTAGGCAAAATGTGATATGATATCCGCTACAAACTAAAAGCCATTTAGTGACTAAATGTTTTGCTTACTAATGAGGCAAAAGGTTACTTGAAGTGATGACTAAGAGTGTCTAATACTAGTTGTAATAAGGAACTCAAGTGGCCTACATCTCTCCTACCATCTTACTACTTTAGCTTTGTATCCTCTAGACTACTTCAATGACTTACAAGTATAATAAGATGACCTACATCTCTTTTTTTCTTTCATTTTCATTTTTTTTAACAATAAAATTAAAACTTCATTCATAATTAAAGTAAAAAAAAAAAAAAAAAAACAACAACAACAACAACAATTTGCACGAAAAGAAAAACACGGTCGTCCTATTTGTTTTTACATGCATCTAAACAATTTTAGCACTAATTTGATTTTATATTTGTCTCACTATTTTAAACAAATTCGAATAAATATCCTAAACTTTCTAAAATTTTCTTTTAGGAAAGTCTCAAACTCTCAATCAAAGTATATTTTTCTTGTGGAATATGTTCGCATTCCTTGTAGATAAAAGTAGGGAAAAGATTACTAGAAGATAAAAGTAGTGAAAAGATTAATTAGTTACTTTTTTATTTTTTATTTTTTAAATGGGGTGTAATGTAAATCTCACGTGCGAAGCTCATTCTATCTAATTCTATTTCTAACTGACACCCTCCCCCTCTCCCTAATAAAGGTGCCAATTTGTGGCTAAAAAAATTTTAAAAATAAATAAGTAAATAAATAAATGGCTAATTTGAGATATTTAAAAGATTTTGGCATATCTGGTCTTTCTTTTTTTTTAAATGGACATATATTGCCATTTAAAAGTTAAATGGGCACAAACGGGCACATATTTTCTTTCAATTAGATAACATTACAATTGTTTTTAAAGAAAAACTTATAGATATAATATACTTAATTTTTTAAATATAAATCAGGTATTACGTTTGAGAAATTTATTTCGTTGTTTTTTGTCTTTTCTAAAGCGATTCGTATAGTATGCGCCCATTTGGCCCATGCCCGTTTAGCCCGCGCTTGTTTAGCCCGTTTGACCCGTGGCCCGTGCCCGCCCGGCCCGTCCGTTTTGCCACCTCTACTCCCTAGCCACTTGTACCATCACCGTCTTCATCGTTGGAATTTACCCAAGTTCGTCAAATCTATCAGATTTAATGGTTTCACTGTTGTTTAAGCAACAAATCGATTGATTTGTGATTACTAGCAATGTTGCAAAAATCGTGAATCGGTACTGAGGCGGTCGGAAGCCTTGTAGCGTTTTTTAGCCGATTAATCGGCCCAAAACCTTGTAATCGCCGATTAATTGGCCGATTACCTTGTAAAACTCACCAAGTTCTAGGGCCTTGTAGCTTGTAATCGCTGATTAATCGGCTTTGTAGGCCTTGTTTTGCAACATTGGTGATTAGTTAGGTTGAGCTAATTTTGTTATTGGGCTTCAACGTATAAATTTGCCATTGATTTTTGTTAAGTAGTTTCTTTAAAGGGATTCTAAACATTTGAAGCTTATGAGTTTGGAATACGTTATATTTTTATGTGCAGCTAAGTTGTTTTATAAAATGCCGGAATGAAATTTATTAGTTTAACTAGTTGTAACTTACAATTATTTAACTATTCACATTTTGCTGCTAAACACAACAATTTTGTATGATTTTCACTTCCATACAATATCATGATAATTGAAATCTGATTTGAAAGCTTAACTAACGCTTCGTTTTTTGATGTTGTCTAGCTTAAATTATATAGCTCTGTTCCTTTGTTTCTTTACATGAGCATGGTCATAAGTAGGCTGAGCATCGGGCGAAAACCGGACCGGACCGACCAAGACCGGACCGGACCGAGGACCGAGAACCGGAAAAACCATAGACCGAGACCGGACCGAATATGGTCGGTCCGGTCTCGGTCCGGTCCGGTCCGGTCGGTCTTCGGTCGGTCCGGTCCAATTAGGCAAGTTTTTTCGGGTTTTTGGTCGGTCCGGACCGGACCGGACCGGACCGACCGGACCGAGGACCGAATTTGGCAAAAAGCTTAGACCGAGGACCGGACCGAATGTGGTCGGTCCGGTCCGGTCGGTCTCGGTCCGGTCGGTTTTGTCGGTCGGTCCGGTCCATCCGGTCCGTTTGCTCAGCCCTAGTCATAAGAAAGGTTTGAATTTCATATTTTTTGTGCACAATGTTACCTCGCAAGAGTGTGCCTATTTTTACGTGAAAAATATGTTTAGATAGTCCCATTTCCAGAATGCTTTTTTGCACGGATTAAGTATTACGTGTATGAGAGTATTATTGCTATATATAAGAGCAAAGTGGTCAATGTCCATATCACTAGAGTGAAGTAGTTACTCTGTAAGGTTAATTACATATATAGGTAACGAACTTTCAAAAATTTCTAATGTCAAGTAAAAAACTCTCAAAAATACTAATATAACCAACATAACTTATTGAAACCGTCAATGTTATGCAGTATGTGCTACTTTTGCAGCTTGTAACCGGTGCAACCGGTTACCATTGTATTACGTTATTTTTTATTATTTTTTTTAGAGTAAAATTACTAAAATACCCTCATCTTCAACCTCCCTTTGCCTAAAGATAAATCTTTGTTAGTTACCCAAAATAAAATCCATTATCACATCAAAAATCAAACTCTTATACGAATACCAATTCCAAATCAAACTATTATCCAAAATCACACCTGTTATTTTCAAAATCCACCACCTATTATCAAGTAATATGACTGCATCAAAATCCACTACCTGTTATTGCCACATTGAACCCACTTCCCTTCTACGCAATTGATTACAACCATCACTGAACCCACCACATTGATGAGATCTAAAAAAGAAAAATGCGAACCCAATCTACTTTTTTCATTACTTGTTGTACATGACTAGAGGCTCATCTGTTCAAATTATGGCCACTCCCTTTATGCTCAATGTCCAACGTCAAGATCTCACGCATACAATTTTCAAAGGGTAAGATACTAAGATGAAGACCGGTATACTTTTTTATTTCACCACAACATAGATAGTCGAAGTCTAATTAGAGTTTTTTTACACATCATAAAAACAACTACTCCAATAAGAGAGACATGTCATCAGAAGCTAAAAACAATATTACTTATTTCGAAAAGGTTGATACTGTTGTTATCTTGTGTGTACAAGTTGGACCAACAAGCTGACATGACATCAAAAACGGTCATATAGCATAACATTAAAGGTTTCAACAACTTTCGTTGATTATATTAGTATTTTTTAGAGTTTGTTACCTAACATTAGAAATTTTAGAAAGTTCGTTACCTATATATGTAATTAACCCTTACTCTTTATTTTGTTTAGTATACTTATTGACTAATTTATAGAGGGGCACGACTCGCTTAAAAGACGCCATCACCGTTATTCTCTGCTCTCACCATTAAGTTTGTTATGTGCAATTCCTCCCCTGTTTTGTGTGAACCGCAACATATATTAAACTTTTACAATTTTTGAATAAACTAGAAATTACTCATTAAAATTTAAAGTAGCATGTTTCAATGTTTGACAGCCTTGTTGTTCCATATTGTTTTATATTTCACTCATTAATCTGAAAAAGTTTTGATTGATGTTGTTGTTCAATCATGGTGATAGTTTCAAGAGTTCTGTTTTTTTGCTTACATAGGAGGTTTACTGTTTGACACTTAATAATATAGTTAATTAATCTGCTTAGTTTATGCTACCTTTGTTCTATGTGATAACATGTGGAGTGTGTACTAAATATTTTGAGCTGATTTTTGACACATAAATCTGTAGTACCTGAAAACCCATACTCGTAAACCAGCGGCTATAAGTTCTTTGTAAATGGGAAGCATTGATAGAGGAGAGTCTTTCCAATTCCCGCTGACAATTTCACTGCAATAGGAAAATAATAATAATAATAAAATCTTGTAGATGGTGTAGAGGCCGAACTTTTTTTACAGCTCAAACGCACCTGCACGTATTCCATGGATATGAAAGTTTCGTTATATTGGCATGGAACGCCTTCTGAACTTCTGGTAGGTTAAAGTATTGAATTGCATATTGCCAAGCGCATGGATCATATGCTCTACGCATCCATGGCTGTTCATGTAGTTATTAGTAAATTTCACATTTGAATCAATATGTATAAGGAAATTTTAATATTAGTCAACTTACATAACGTCCTCTACGCTTTTGTGATGAACTAACAGCACTGTTATTGCAAGTCTTTGTATAAATGCTATACGGGTCAATATTGCCTTGTTCCATTGCGGAAGTATTTAGGGCTCTAATGCACTCAATCGGTAGATGCTGCGTGGAACTTCCCACACATGTTACTTGGAGAGTTTTATAAGTAGAATCTGAAATTAAACCGTGGGTCCACCAATACTCAAAAGTGCCAACTAGATCATTGTAATCATCAGTAACAGCATTTCCCACCTAAAAAGAAAGATAAAAAGATGTAGACTATGGAATGTTGTATTTTGAATTGATAACGTTTGATGTTTATGCTTATGATTATAGTTCAGCTTATACCATGAAACCTTTGAAGTTAATTGTAGGATTCTTCACTCCTTTGTTTCTTTCGTAAATGAGTTGAGACAATTGAGGTACATAATGACCTGAATTAGACGATTTAGTATAAAAGAGAACATTTAGCATAGAGGATGATTGTAAAGTCGGAAAGCATAGAGTAACAAGATTAGTTGGTGTATTGGAACCTGCATAACTGTCACCGACAATGTAAAAATCTCTATGTTTGTATTGAGGGAATCTTTCAAACCAATTGAGAAGGAATGCGTATGAATCTTCAGCTGCAAAATTCATAATCCCAAGGTTCAAGCTACTAATGAAATTTAAGCTAAAAGATCACAAAATTATGCAACCTACTAATGTAATTTAAGCTGTAGACATGGACTAAGTTCAAGCTAAAAGATAATAACTTATGCAGCCTAATCATGTATCTAAGCTAAATACATCGCAAGAGGTCAAAAACTTTAACAAAGATTAAGGTTAAAGATAGACTTTATACAAGCAGCCCAATCATGTAAGTTCAATTAAGAACATCCAAAGTAGTCAAATTAAACACAGTTTAAGCTCAAAGATCTCAACTTTATGCAACCCAATCATGTAAAACATCTATAAATGGTGAAATTTACGAAGTATAAGCTAAAAGATCACAACTTTATGGCCCCTAATCATATTCACAACCAATGGATACTTTGAAAAGTGTCAATGATCAATACAATAAAAAAACTTACAGATAACTCGAAAAAAAGGGGAAATGAACTTTTTGCAAAGATCATAAAGCTCTTACCTGTTTTTGCATCACCAAAATTATAATAATCTGATGAAGTATTAGAATATGAGAACCCAACTCCTGCTGGTGATTCAAGAAATAACAAATTTGCCACTGCAAAGTCAAACATCAAATCAATCACCCATTGAATAGCAATATATCATACCAATTGCTAAAAATAGCATAATTGCATAATTGAATCACATACATTTGTTCCAAGAATAAGGATTTGCATAAAGAGTCTTGCCATCAGAATTTATATGCAAAGGACCGATCTCTTCAGCTGCACCAAAAGCTACTGAAGAACAACCAGGACCACCAGTGAGCCACAACAACAATGGTCTAGTTTCCGGGTTTCGGTTAGCTGGTGACTCAGTCAACCAGTAAAACAATGACCTCCCAGATTCTTTATTCACATTAACATAACCTGAATACTGATCAAAGTCTACATTTGCTGGCTGCCCAGGTAACTTATCAATCTTATCCAACAAATAAGTACTACTTCCAAGTAAAACATATGACAGACATAACACAAACACAAACAATGAAGTAGTACCCATGAATCTTAATGAGATCTTGGAACCAACACTGATCCCAAAAAGTACTTATGGGTTGTTATCTAAACAATAAACTCATTAACTATATATAAAAAATGGGAATGATGAAATCAAGAACAAAAGGACATAGGAGTGAAAAAGATAGATGACATGTGCCGTGATCATATTTAGTTACGTAGTAGGGGAGTATATGACTATGAATAGTGTAATCATACTGTTTTACATGGGTTCTCATTAATCAAAAGATGGTGAAAGAAAAGTACCCTTGGACTCTTGCTAATGTCACATTTTCTTGATTATATTCATTTTAAACAATATGAACATAGAGCTCGCAGCCATGACTATTAGAATTAGTTGTCGAGTTTCTAGATGAAAATTGAATAACACAATTAATCATCAAAAAATATAAAAATGATATGATCCTTTTCGTTTTCAACAACCCACTGGTGATTATTATGAGCATCAGGTGTGGTGCATCCATATTTACCCGCGCCTTTGTCATCATTTTTTCATCCACCACCTCATTGAACCTCCAGCTCAATCCACGCCGAGTCGCCGACGCCACAAGCATACCACACCATGCTCTCGGTATATTAACCATGGCTAAAGTTTATCAGTAGCAATATCTATGATAAAAATATAAACTTATACAGTAGTATAGATTCTTTTCCATGTTAATGTCTTGAGGTCTGCCCTTAATGGTTCTCATATAAGAAAACATAGAAGAAAATGACTATGATGCCTAAATTATTACAGTAGAATTTTATGTCTAAACTTGCATGTCAATATCTTGTTGAAAGCAGTAAAGTTAACCTATTTTTTCTCAGGCCAATAAAACATGACACGATGCTTTAGTTATTATACTAGTTATATGTGTATTTTTTATGTTTTTCAATCATTTCTCAACATATTGTTGTATGGTACGGGGTATTATTGGATATTCATTAACTTTAGTACGTACGTATTTGTTTAGACTTTATATTTATCTTTTTATGCTGTTATTCCACAAGAACAAACCAAAACGAAAGTTAGATGTGTACGTAACTCATCGGCGGCTTCAACAAGTTGATTAATGGAATTAACAAGTCACATTTGAAAACGATATTATTGACTTAGTCTAAAAAGTACTTTTTAATACACGTACTGCACGAAAGGTCTAACAGTAATCATGAAAGTTTTTCATGTTTGCCCAAAGATCCATCCAATGTTTTTAGTGTTAGGAAAAATGTTTTGCAAAATGGATTTTTGCAAATTTTTGACACTATTTAATATATGTATATGTTATTTATATTTATATTTTTGGTAGCTTTGTTATATATATTTATATTTTTGGTAGCTTTGAGTTCTCCTTAACGAGAGTTTCGCAACGAGTTAAAATGTGTCAAAAACGGAGTTAATTTGAATGAGATATCGTGTCTCAAAGTGAGTCACTTGAAACACAAAATCTGGGAAAAACAACACATCCCACATGGCCCAAATTAGGAAGTGTGGAGGTGTTTATATAGAAATCTTGATATTCACTTTCAAATTGACTAGTTGGTTTTACTCTAATACCTACATGTGTACGAGTAAATTTTTGGGCCTAATGAGTTTGAAGCGTCTAAACTCGTGCGGGGCCATGTGACTTGAGGACATGAATGCAGCTCCGAAACTTCGCCTACGTGTGCGCAGCTTTTTACTGCCCTATAAATTAAACACATCTCATTTGCCTACGTGTTCGCATCTTTTTGTTGCCCTATAAATTAAACACATCTCATTCGGTTTTGGGACACAGAAAAACCACAGCTCCATAGCCACCGATTTCCAGCAATCCTTCGATCAGAAACATGCAAGGTTTTCCATGATCTTTGAGGCAAGTTAGTCACGTCCGGCTGTACATTAGCTTTAAAATTGACTAGTTGGTTTTACTCTAATACCTACATGTGCATGAGCATGGGGTGCAAATTTTTGAGCCTAATGAGTTTGAAGCTTCTAAACTCATGCGGGGCCGCGCGACTTGAGGACATGAATGCAGCTCCGAAACTTCGCCTACATGTGCGCATCTTTTTGCTGCCCTATAAATTAAACACATCTCATTCGGTTTTGAGACACAGAAAAACCACAGCTCCATAGCCATCGATTTCCAGCAATCCTTCGATCAGAAACACGCAAGGTTTTCCATGATCTTTAAGGCAAGTTAGTCACGTCCGGCTATACATTAGCTTTGGCCGTTGTACCCTAGAAAACATACAACATTAACTTTTAATTATATTCGTTGTAATCTGATTTTATTAATAAAAAGTGTATAGAGTTTCCGACATTTAGCATGTGGTTTGTGCACCAAACTGTATTTTGTATCTCTACACGTAAATGTTGTCATATTTGGGCATATTGCAAGGACAAAAGGTGGTGGGTAAACTAGAGTTAAGATGGGAGGTACGATTACGAAAATGGTTTTAGCTACTTTAGAGTTCTATTTCATGAAAATGTCTAAGAAATTGGACATGGTAATTGGACATGGTCATAGTTAGTTTAACGAATATGTTTGTGAATAGTTTTTAAAGTTGTAAAAGGTTTATAAGATCAAAAGTTTCATTAGTTGATAATTATATAAATTTATAAAGTTGTATAATTGTGATGCTCTTAAAACGAGCACTTACTATTAAGTATATTACTAAACTGTTCATGTTTTTTGGTTAATGCACATAGACTGATCATTTTTAGACTAATTGCAAGCATTAGGGCCGTAAACGAACCGGACGAACACGAACGGAGCCTTGTTCATGCTCGTTCGTTTAATTTTAACCGGACAAATAAACGGACACGAACGCTTAAACGGGCGGATTTTTTTGTTCATGTTCGTTTATTAAGAAAATGAGTTGTTCATGTTCGTTTATGCTCATTCATTAAGATACTAAACGAATGCTAAACGAACATAAATGATCGAACATGAATGAACATAGACAAAGAAATATAAACGCTATTAAATTATGCATAATATATTGTTTTATAAGTGTTGTTTTGTTTAAACAAACCAATTTTAAAATTATACAATTAAAAGATATGATATACGAAAATAAATAAATAAATGAACGCATAATCGGACGTTCACGAACATAAATGAACGGACGTGACTTTTGTTCATGTTCGTTAATTTAATAAATAAATGAACATAAACAAACTTTTTACCGAACGGTTCATGAAATGCCGTTCAGTTCGTTTAGAGCCCTATCAAGCATGGTTAATTTTAAAAGACTTAACACATTTGGTGTTAATGTTAACAAAAAGTGACATTTAACCAAAAAGCTATTGATTTCTATAATTTTGAACAAGCCACGTATTTTTGGTAACTTGCTATATGACTTTTGACATATTTTACATGTTTCATTGTTATCAAATAAATTTATGTATTCTAATAAAATAGAGTTTTGTACCACCCATTGAAGCAGCCTGTGCAATTAATGGGCTGATGTGTCTGGATGGAGAGGGCACTGATATTTTAGGTAGGTACAACTCCACTGATAATAAACTTTTTCTATATACAATCCCAAATGAAACAGACAAACAAAACTTCTTCTATACTCTTTGTCTACACTCTACATTGATTACATTCAACGTGATCAGTTACAGTTACGATAAATCAATTTATTATTGCAACAAATCATCCCAAAAAAATATACACCCCATATGTTCAAACCAATCATCTCCAATATGATTTCAAATAACAAATTCTCTACACGCTCCTTAAATCGATTTATTCTCAATCATTCAATCCATACCCACGGTTCAAAACATCAACAATGTATACCTTCAAGTTTGTTTGGGTTGGTCGAACAACACAATTGGACGATAGAAAAGCTGCCCCGCAAGCAGCAGAGGTAAGTTTGGTTTTTGAATTCTCATTTAAATTATTATATCAGTTACTTATATTTACCATTAACCATTTACAGGAGTTTATCACCAGCAATAATCGGCCAAAAGCCACCCGTGTAACACGAGTAATTTAAGGTTATGATTCACATTCTTTCAAGTATACCTTTGAATATTGACCACCATCAGTTACACCCTCTGCTTAGAATAGAGAAAACGTCGCTGAGAATGGAGGAAAAGAATCAGGTAATATGAATGGTCAATCTGAGTTATTGGTACTGTGGTAATGGTGTGTTAAATGTGATTTTTATATGCATGTTGTTGTTTCCTTCTATACTCTGCCTTTGAGTCTTGAATCCAATATTGTTTGCAGGTAATAAAGGTTGAAGTAACTATATCATTTTTTGCGATAAAAACATGTGAGCTTTTGCATCGGTAAGTTCCCGAAGCGCTGCCACAACCACCTCTGTCATTATAGCTATTAGTCACTTAAATAGGTAAAATTTGTGAAATGCTTAGATAGCCCTTCTGCAATTAATACAACTTTAGGCAAAGTCATTTAAAATCATTAGTTAAAGCCTGTTAGATTATGGGGGTGTTTGGCTCAGCACAATTGCATACCGTATTATCAAGATACCATTAGCCACTCTTTTTGCCCAAAAAAGTTTTAGCTTAGTAACTTCTATGAGCTAAATAAGTTATCCTAAAGAAGCCAAGATGAATTCTTTTTAGATGTATTATATAAGGGGTGAGCTTATAAGCTAAGAGGCATAAGCACTTTTACATAAGATAACCCAAATACCCCATAAAACATGCTCTTGATACACATTTGAATTGATTAAATCTCCAATTGCAGGTGAAAGTCTATGCCATCCTTGTTATCTGCTGGGGCGAATCCAAATTTGGCGACAGACCCGACTTTAGACAATCTTGGCCAATGTTAAACATAAGTAACTAAAAAGAAAAACGGGTTAAACAGGTTCGAACGTCTGCCAAAGTGTATATTTAGTTCATTAATAAAACATCCTATACCAGCTTATTGAGAAATTTAAATTACTGGTAAAAGAATACAATTTTTATAATCACATTTGATTCCTTAATAATTTAATTTTTGTTATATAGATAATTAGCGTGTCAATATTGCAAAAATTAAGTGCATATACGGGTTGTTTGGGATTACTTATTAGAACTGCTTATTAAATCAACTACATATACGAGTTAGGGAAAACGCTAAGATGTGTCACTTGGCAAATGTGTTAGTAGTTATGTGTTTATACATGCTTGAATGTGTTCATCCTCATTATAAGTGATTGGCCAAGTGTTTTTAACTGCAAAAACAGGGGCGTAGTATGAGTAGATGTCTAAGTAACTTTTACAAGCAAGTAGCAGACTTTATGTTTGCCAAAGCCCGAGTTTATTCTCAAGTGCAGAATTATTGGGTTACTTGCTGCATTTAATAAGAATGAAAAGAAGCAATTGCAGCGGCTTTTAAATGCTTGCAAAGGAATTCCTCAGGTATAATCATTTTCATGATGCGCCACATTTGTAACACCCCCAATTCATGGATGCAGCGGAATTCAAACTGGGTGTTACTCAACGGCACAACAGTCACAATAATAGAAAACGAACTCTAATTGAGTCGTTTTAAAAGATTTATCATTCAAATTATATGAATATCAGAGATTACAAAATGAAGTCCCAGATGGTTCCATGTTTACAATTTACATTAAATGAGTTTTTGAATGATAATAAAATTTATAGCCCTCTTGAATATTCGTGCCCTTCCGTGCCATCCCTGATCATCATGGACCTGAAATACATGCCTAAGAGGTCAACACAAAGGTTGAGTGATATTCATAGAGTTTGTTTAATGGTTGAACACAATATGGTGGTAGTATGAGTTAATTAGACTCATACTCATGGTTGGAAAACAAAACAGGTAGGCTACGTTATTATACGCCCATAAAATGTATTATACACTAAGCTTATGACACCAAAACGTTAACGGGTACCAATATCAATCGGCGGAGTTATCCCGGTAGGTACTTTGCTAACATACCTAAATCTCAAATATTAGTGCATTTGTTTGAACTTAGTCAATACAAATGGGATTCGTCAATCCCAATAGGCATATTCACAATATTCGTGCTCACTATTACTAGTGATTAAATGGTTCATAATAAGGGATATTGGTTTTAGCAAGGATAGTACTTAGTGATAATAAAACAATCAGGCAAGCATACAATTGAAAAGCATTGTGTTCGGTTTAAAATAGCATGTATTCCCCCCAAGGGTTTATAAAACAATTAAGTAATGGAAAGTGGGGCTATGAACTCACCGTGAGTTGGATGATGTATAATGAGAATGATGGATATGCCGTGAGAACTTCTACGAGCAACCTAGAATAATTGTTGCAACTTAGGTTTGGAATAATGTCTAAGAAAATGAAGAATTGCCTATATATGTCTTGCATTTAGTCCATGGTGTGGTACTTTGTATAGTGTAAGTATATGAAAAGAAATGGTTCGTGAAACATGCATAGTTTATATATCGTTTACTACCGTTCGGGCCGACATAATTCAGAAGTCATGTAGTAAACGTTCGAGGAGCCAGGACACTTTAATTCGTAAATCCACAACTCATCTCGACGGCTTACATAATGAACTCCTCACATGAGGCTCCCTACTATTGTAGTAGTTGATATATATATATATATATATATATATATATATATATATATATATATATATATATATATATATATATATATATATATATATATATATATATATATATAAGTTTTGATCCGAAAAGTTACATGTCCAATATTTGAATAAACTTAGGAAAGTTTATCTTTACATGAAGATTGTTATTAGGGTAAGTTTTTTAAGTCTTGTATGACAATTACTTGTAATATCTCATGGTTCTTTAGATGAAGTAGATCCAAATTGTATGTTTAAGTTATCGCCAACTTTTTAGCTCATGTTTTCGCCTAAGTAAGTTTATATGGTCATTTAGTCATTGCCTTGCCATGACCTTTGGTCATTGTTCCATGGTGTTGAGACTCAACCTTGGCTTTAGCCATGGTTGTGGTCTTGAATCTAGGTCATTAGACCTCTTGGTCTTTTTAAACCATAACCATTATATAGTGACTTATATATATATATATATATATATATATATATATATATATATATATATATATATATATATATATATAAATAGCTGTTAAGAAACTGAGAAAAATCTCATTCGTTATTGGTTTTCTGGATACGTGCTCCTGAGTTTTTGAAGAAAACGTGATTCCGGACAACTTTCGTGTTTTAACTTTTTCATGAAATAGACCAGAAGGGCCTCTTTTTGCGTGTTTTATGTTCTGTCACAGAAGCTATTTAGGCAGTTTTGCCGCAAAGTTTTGGTAACTTCAAATGGTCATAACTTTTTACTCATGTACTCATTTTAAGTGGTTCAAATTGCTATGGTTTCCTTGTTAAGTCCTCTACTACAATATGTAATGATCCAATATCATAATTTTACCATTTTTATCAGATTTTACCAAGAAAGTCACTAGTTTACTTGTTTAAATAACTTAACTTAACAATCATTTACAATAACTTGTTTTACTCATTTTTATACATCATGGACATGATTACAAGACAAAATATAGCATGAATGATATGTAAATAACATGAATATGATATTTAACAAGAAGTATGTTAGGGTTTTGCTTACAACTTTTGGCTTTCAATTAAGAAAGGAAGTTAACATGTAAGGTAAGGACTTTGATAGACTTTAGCTTCACCCTACTTCACTTCATGCAATCTTTCTACTCTTGTATTCTTGAAAGAGAGATGATGAAAGTTGAGGTGACTTGAGTGGATTCAAACTCAAGAGAAATCACCAAAGTTTATAAGGTTTGGAAGTATTTTGATTACCTAAAACCAAGCTAGGGTTTCTATGTTGATGAAGTACTTGAATCTTGCTTGTAACTTGGAAGAAAATTAGCTAAGTGTGAAGTGATGGTGAGGGTGATATGGGACGGCATAAGGAGGGGGAGGGGGGCTTTTATAGTAGCTTGAGGAGGTTAGAAACTTGGACTAGTCAAAGCTTCCAAGACAAGTTTAAACACATGTAATCATCTTAGATAACTTAGCATGAGATTATGCCACACCAAGGGTGACTCCCCCCCCCCCCTATGGTGGTTTGGAATGGATAAGGGGGGTGAGGTGTGCCTTGGATGATATTATCCTAACTATTGGATGAGTTTTGACTTCGGGAAATGCTAACCGTAAATGATTAAGCCTCAAAACGTAAAACCGGGTATCGTAAAAATGTGGAACTTGAAAGTATGGTTAAACATATCATTATACTCCATAATAAAATATAAAATGAGTGGTAGGTTCCATTGGGGTGCTAAAACCCTGCTAAAACTGGAAACACGGGTCTAAAACGCGTAATACGTAAAACGTACGAATATTGTGTAAAATTGAGAAAAGTAAAATGTTACTTTTCTAATCTGATAATAATGATTAAAAATGACTTATAATGTCTAGACTGGGCTCAGTCTAGTGTCGGTTGGTATTTAATGTCTTTAAGACATAAAACCGTAAGTCTAAAAATCAATGAATGATTTATAAAATCAAGGAATGATTTTTGGTCAAAGGAGGAGGGAAAAAATATGTTGACTTATTCCAAAAATGTGAAAACTCAAATCGTCTTAGAAACGCGGTGCAGGTATAGGCTAAGGTTACGGCTGAGTAAAAGTGCTTAAAAATAAAAATTCCTGTTTTTCACGGCCGAGGTTTATTTGGTCACGTTTTTCTCAGTCATGATTAATTCTCAAATAAATCATGAGTGTATTAAACATTTTTCTGATACGGGGAAAATTAACGCGGTCGAGTTTCGTTGTGCGTAGAATTTTTGAATGACGTTTTACCCTAAAACGTGTAATTCCTTAATAACTTTCGCGAAAATGATCTGATGAGTGTCAAACTTTTAATTGGCCATGCAAATGATTTATCACACGAGAATATGAAATGAAAATCAAATTTCGGGAAAATGAATAGTAAAAGTGAATAGTGAAATTTTTCGGGAATAGTAATTAACCTGAAAATGCGAATTGTTACAGTCTCTACCCCTTACGGGGAACTTCGTCCTGAAGTTCTATGTGTGTTATATGTTGGAGTGGTGTCGATGAAGAGGTGTGGTTACTTATGAGGACTAGAGTGATATAGTTTGATTTGTCGTTTCAGTGTATGGCGTAGGATGAGGTTTACTTTTATGTGGGAAAGGTAGAGTAAGAGTGATTAATTGTCGTATTCTATCGTATAAATACTTTATGAATTGCTTATACGCACAAGAATTTTGTTTTAAGATTATAGGCAAGAAGTTTGTTTCTAAGAAAACATACAGGTGACTGCTCCCAGCATAACATGATCCCTCCTGAATTAGACATAGGTGATCAGGCTATGTATAATTTAGGACCGATAATGTGATGTTCGGTTTAGTCACGTAGTATTGTGTTTCTTAGAAGTTTTAGATGGTATTCAATCTTGTAAAGCTGATGAGGGTGCTTGTGGTGTAACTAAGGATGATTTGAGCTTTAAAAGTACATCAAGATTTGTTAATGAGCTTGTGGTTGCAACGGTTGTGAAGATAATGATGGTGAAAAGACGAACGAGGCTTGTGTCCTTCATTTTGGTTTGATGAGTTTTAGTGGTTTGAGATGAAGTTGGGTAAAGAAGATATGATATCAATTTATAGGGTGGTATCAACGAAGTAATTTTTCTAAGATGGTGGTAGAATATCTTGGAGTAAAATGATGTGAAACAATAAAGTGGTAGTAAAATAGCTTGAAGTAAAATTTGTTGAATGGTTTATAGGATAACTGGGTAAACCTTATAGAATGGTAATAGTCTACTAATCAATCAAATTGGTTTGGAGATAGAAAGTACAATAGATGAAAATTATCACAAAGAGTTGTTTATTGAACAGCAAATATTCTTAAGTCATAAAAACTCCCATTACTAGGGATGACATATACGTAGTACAACATAGTGCATAAATAAATATGACTGCTAAGTTCTAAACTTCATTGTTCTGCAGTGTTGTTGAGATTCTGATAAGCTCCTTCTCCTCCTAACATATATGCTCTCCCCTGGTTGTCTTCAACTTGTTGACCTTGGTTTTGGGGACATCGATTCCTGTAATGTCCACTTTCTCCACACCAGAAGCATATAACTATCGGCTGTGTATCGCTACCAGTAGCTACAGTATTTCTTCTACAATCCTTGGCAAGATGTCCTGGCTTTTGGCAATTGTTGCACTTGGCCGGGCAAGGACCTTCATGATGGTAGTTGCACTTGGTACACTGTGGTAGAGTCCCAATGTATTTACCTCCGGCTGGTGCAGCAACATAAGCCGTTGCGGCTTCTTGTCTTTTGTTTTGCTGGTTATGATGATTGTTGTTTTGATTTGGGTTGTTGTTGTTGTTATTGTTACTTCCACGGTTACCATCCCATGGTCGTTTGTTGTTGTCGTTCCTATTGTTATTGTTGTTACGGTAGTTGGAGTTGTTGGTGTTGTTGTGGAAGTTTTGTCTACGGGTTTCTGCTGTACGCACCACTTCATCCATGAGGCTGCGAGACATCCGCATAGCTTCATCAAGTTCCTTGGGATTGGTTGAAGTTACATTCCCTTGTATACTTGGTGGAAGTCCCCAGATATATCGTTCCAATAATTTCTCTTTGGTTGAAACCATTGTTGGACATAGAATCCTCAATTCTTGGAATCGACGGTTGTAAGTTATGATGTCATTTCCTTTAACAACATGGTCCCAAAATTCCACTTCTAACTTCTGCATTTCACTGCGGGGGCAGTACTCTTTGATCATCATCTTCTTCAAGTTATCCCAAGAAATCTTATAAGCATTTTCAATGCCCATTGGTTGAGATATTGAATTCCACCATGATAATGCTTCATTCAGTAGTGTACTAGTGGCATATTGAACTTTATCACTCTCAGTACATTTGCTGACCAAAAATACCGACTCCGCTTTCTCAAACCTACGGCTCCTTCAGTACCCTTGAATTTTATGGGCTCGCATTTCAAATAGGACATGAATGAGCAACCCTTAGGTACCGAATCAACATTTATCACTGGAGGACTAGTTGGGTTTGGTCCTCCAGTGTTAAGTGTGGCTGTGGCAATTCGGGCAGCTTCTGCAGCTCTAGCAACTTCTGCAGCAGTGGCGGCTTCAGCGGCTGCTGCAACATCAGCAGCTGTAGCATCTTCAGCGGCTGCTGCAGCACCGGCAGCTGTGGCGGCTTCAGCGGCTGCTGCAGCTTCTGCAGCTACAGTTGCTCGTTCCATTGTGAGTGCTACGTTGACACTGTCTTTAACTAGTTTGCGAATAGCAGCTTGAGTCATTGCTGGTGGTGTCTTCTTTGTTGGCGCCATGATTCTATTATATAAAAGGTACGTCGTGAGTAGAGAGTTGTGAAATAAGCATGATTTTTGATAGGAAATGACAGAATAATTACGTTGAAGATTTAAAGGCATAACACATGATAGTATAAAACAAGAGTTTTATTCATACAACGTTGGTTGATTTACAAAATCGAAACTTATTACAAGCTTCTTCAAAAATTTACTAACTGATACTTTCAGTTTAGTAATTACAACGTTTTTACTATCGCTGGTTATTACATGGATTTCATAACATTTACTAACTGAGTCTAATCAGTATAGTAGTACAAAAGATAACTAGTATCTTCACACTAGTCTATTGCGGATTAGAAGGTCCGAGCAGCTCTGATTGATCGGCAACCTCTTGGTTTAGTGTGTCATAGGGGTACGAGTCAATGAAGTTTGAGAGGTTGTAGTTCCCATGCAGACTTTCTTGTTGGATCAATGGTGGTCGTGATACGATCCATAATGAGTTATCCAATTCATCACATGTAGGGATATCAAAGGGAAGTGATAGTGGTGGTGGTAATGGCGCTAGTACATATTCATACTCATTATCCTCCTCGGAGTCTGCCTCAACCCACTTTTGTTCAAAATAATTAGAAGTATTCGACGCAAAATTATTTGGCATTGGTTCCTCCTCTTCTTCGTCGGTTGAATCTTCGAAAGGTTCTTCTTCATCATCAGAAGCGAAGGCATTCACGAAGTCAAATCCGAACTCGGGTGAGGGTGGTAAGACTGGGAAGTTATTAGGTAGAGTGGGCACATAATCAGGAGAAGTGGGTACGCACATGATTTCTATTAGAAGAATTACTATGTTAAAACAATTCAATGTTTATGGGAAGTGCTCAAAATATGACAAGTGTGTATATATCAATATGCTAACAGGTTTGTGTAGTATAAAATGCTTAATAAGTCCATAATCGTCTGGAGGATGGAAGACACGGAGAGCGGAAGGCTATAAAAATGTTTTTGCTTGTAATTGTAGTTATAGTTTAGGTCTCAATTAAACCCGTTTCTCTATAACCATGGCTCTGGTACCAATCTGTAACACCCCCAATTCATGGATGCAGCGGAATTCAAACTGGGTGTTACTCGACGGCACAACAGTCACAATAATAGAAAACGAACTCTAATTGTGTCATTTTAAAAGATTTATCATTCAAATTATATAAATATCAGAGATTACAAAATGAGGTCCCAGATGGTTCCATGTTTACAATTTACATTAAATGAGTTTTTGAATGATAATAAAATTTATAGCCCTCTTGAATATCCGTACCCTCCCGTGCCATCCCTGATCATCATGGACCTGAAATACATGCTTAAGAGGTCAACACAAAGGTTGAGTGATATTCATAGAGTTTGTTTAATGGTTGAACACAATATGGTGGTAGTATGAGTTAATTAGACTCATACTCATGGTTGGAAAACAAAACAGGTAGGCTACGTTATTATACGCCCATAAAATGTATTATACACTAAGCTTATGACACCAAAACGTTAACGGGTACCAATATCAATCGGCGGAGTTATCCCGGTAGGTACTTTGCTAACATACCTAAAGCTCAAATATTAGTGCATTTGTTTGAACTTAGTCAATACAAATGGGATTCGTCAATCCCAATAGACCTATTCACAATATTCGCGCTCACTATTACTAGTGATTAAATGGTTCATAATAAGGGATATTGGTTTTAGCAAGGATAGTACTTAGTGATAATAAAACAATCAGGCAAGCATACAATTGAAAAGCATTGTGTTCGGTTTAAAATAGCATGTATTCCCCCCAAGGGTTTGTAAAACAATTAAGTAATGGAAAGTGGGGCTATGAACTCACCGTGAGTTGGATGATGTATAATGAGAATGATGGATATGCCGTGAGAACTTCTACGAGCAACCTAGAATAATTGTTACAACTTAGGTTTGGAATAATGTCTAAGAAAACGAAGAATTGCCTATATATGTCTTGCATTTAGTCAATGATGTGGTACTTTGTATAGTGTAAGTATATGAAAAGAAATGGTTCGTGAAACATGTATAGTTTATATATCGTTTACTACCGTTCGGGCCGACATAATTCAGAAGTCATGTAGTAAACGTTCGAGGAGCCAGGACACTTTAATTCGTAAATCCACAACTCATCTCGACGGCTGATGACGTATAGTCTATATATGGGCCACGAGCCCAAATGATAAACATTACTAAGGCCAATATCCACCATGCGTGGGCTATTATAACTTGGGCCGTGTTAACAATGGAGTGGGCTCACGCAAGCCCAACCAAACTATATACGGTATAGATAAGGATCTTCTATCTATGGAATAGATATCCTTAACCCAGATAAGCACCATGTGTGCGAAACGTAAGGAGCACGAACCCTACAAGGATTCTGCGCCTATATAAGGAATGACATAATTCTCATTAAAGGTACGATTCACAAACCCTAAAACTCTTTACGAGAACCCTAAATTGATTACTTACTCTCATGCCGGAGTCTAATCGTGGGAGACAATCCCACGATAAGCCTAACGGTGTTGTTTATTTTCTTAGTGCGCAGGTTTCAAGCATTAAGAAGTGAATTGATACGAGAGCAAAAGCCCATACCAGGAACGCCCAACTTTTGTATCAACAAGTGGCGCCATCCGTGGGACCCTTACTAAGAACTAAGGAACTAGAATGATGAAAAATAAAAATTCAAGCCAGCGGACTCCGCAGCCGGAAAAAACACGTGACCCCCAGAGGAAGAATCAACAAGATTCGACCCCTAGGCAGGCTGCTGGGACAACCACCGCACCTGGTCACCAAGAGGCGGGAACAACCAAACCTCTTCCAGCGGTAGAATTACCTATAAGGACTACCCAAGCCACCACAGTGGTTCCAAGCGTTGAGGAACTCCAGCGCACCCTCTTCACTACTCCTCACCAAACGGTACTTACAGTGGACAACACTGTACCACCGGGAGCGCCTAACCGAGATAAGGTGCCCAATACTGAGGCAGATATTCTTGCATCAACTGAGGACACACCCAACCTAACGTTGGGAAATTTTGTATCCCAAATTTTTGAAACCCTAACTGCCCTCAAGCAAGAAGAAGCAAGGAGAAGGTCGAGTACGAGCCTACAAGCTCGGCTCAATTTTGGTCCTGAACGCGAACCATCACCACCGCGCCACCCACGAGAAGACGCGCAGATAACGAAAAATGTACTACTATCCACGATAGGTTGGGTACGACATCTGACTCACAATATTCAGAGGAATATGAAGGCAGCGAGAGGCGCACTAATGTTCACTCCAGACTTGGCAGTCGAGGGATACAAGACCGATTAGGACCTCAGCATTCACCAAGTGAAGGGTCATCCAAATCTGGGAGCAAGAGAATTCACGACAGAGTGGGGAAAAGAATATCCCCAAGTGAAAGCCCCTCAAGCTCTTCCTCTGAAGGAAGCCGGCGCAAGCGCCGAAAAAGAAATTACTCTTCCTCCAGCGACTCCTCGGACAACGAGGATAGAGAAACAGGACACAGGAAGTCAAGAGGAAGACGTCGCGAAGAAGAAAATGAAGACATGTCTCTTCCATGGCGTCGCCAGAAAGTTGATGCGTTTACACGACGCATCAGTGATTACTCCGACCACAAAAGGAGGCGCATGCCCACTAACGTAAAAACATATGATGGGACAGGTGATCCAGATGACCATCTAAAAGTTTTCGAATCAGCTGCTACTATCGAAAACTGGACACAACCTGTGTGGTGCCATATGTTTAATTCTACATTAGTAGGGAATGCGCGTACATGGTTCAGCAAACTCCCACGACGGAGCATCGGTGGGTTCGAAGAATTACGGAAAGCATTCCGTCTAAACTTTACCCAAAGAAAAAAGTGCGCTAAAAACCCTGTTGAACTAGCCAGAGTAAAACAGCGCCAAGGGGAATCAACCAGTGCTTTTATGGAACGCTTTAAGGATGAGTGCATACAGGTCAAAGCGTGTCCCGAAATCCTAAAAATTTCAGGGTTCATGAATGGGATTAACAACCCAGAACTTATTCGGAAGCTAAACGACAAGGTTCCCCAAACTTTCGATGAGCTAACAAAGCACACAAGATCCTTCATACAAGGAGAAGCAGCCGCTGCGGATAGCAAAAAAGGCTACTCTAATTATAGGCAACAAGAACAGCCTAGGAGACAATCCAATGATCAGAATAACAACCGCAGCAGGAATTATCGCAGTGGACGAGACAATGACAAATATACCCCTCTCACAAAAACTCCGAGGGAAATATTTGTAACAGAAGGTGCAAACTTCCCAAAACCTCCACCAATGCGTACCGCAGAGGAAAAGCGCGTAGGGAATGGATACTGCGAATACCATGGTCAGAAAGGCCATACAACGAACGAGTGTATCCAGCTACGACAACTAATTGAAAAGTTAGTAAGGGAAGGCAGAATGGACCACCTCGTAAAAAATCAAAGAGGGAAAGGACAAGCAAAGGAATGGGGGCAAGAAAGAACCTCCCAAAGACAAAGCTGACATCATATATATGATACAGACATGGCAACGCAAGATAAAACAAAAAGTCAATCAAAAATTCTCTCCAGAAAAAGAGATATCCTTCCCTACTCTAGCTGCGGACAACGCAGTAGTAGAACCTCTAACTATTGAAATACATACGGGGGGACATGATATCCACCGCATGTACATTGATGGAGGGGCATCCGCAGATATCCTATACGATCATTGTTTCAAAAGGCTGCGACCTGAAATCCAAAGTCAATTGATACCAGCAACAACATCGCTGAATGGATTCACAGGAGAAAAGATTTGGCCTATGGGGCAGTTGCGCTTGCTAGTGGTTGTGGGAGATGAACAACACTCAACAGCAACATGGATAAATTTCATGGTAATCAAGTCTCCCTCACCATACAATGGCATCATTGAGAGACCTGGAATATCATCCATGCGCGCTGTGCCATCCACAGCACATGGGATGCTCAAATTCCCGGTGGAAGGAGGAGTCGTTACCCTCTATAACACAACAGTACCACCAAAAGAATGCAACGCAGTAACCACTGAGGTGGAGAATATTCCAGAACAGCGCACAGAAAAAACACTAAACCTAAAGGTCGCTATTCACCCCGATTACCCGGACCAACAAGTTTCGATTGGAGGATCTTTATCTGACAAAGGTAAAGCAGCCGTGTGCGCACTCTTGCAAAAGAACCTATATATCTTTGCATGGGAACCAAAACACATGACCGGAGTGCCACGCTCTATCACAGAGCACAAGCTACAAATCCGACAAGGATATCCCCCAATACGACAGAAGAAGCGCGGCCAGGCCCCAGATCGTGCAAAAGCTATTCTGGAAGAAGTACACAAACTCGTAGACGCAGGCATCATGCGCGAAGTGTACTATCACGATTGGCTCTCTAACCCAGTGATGGTAAAGAAGAGTGATGGCAGTTGGAGAATGTGCGTGGACTTCACAGACCTTAACAAAGCATGTCCACAGGACTGCTATCCACTGCCAGAGATAGACTGGAAGGTAGAATCCCTGTGCGGATATCCTTTTAAATGCTTCCTAGACGCATACAAAGGATATCATCAAATCCAGATGGCAGTCGAGGATGAAGAAAAAATAGCTTTCCATACCAGTCAAGGGGTTTACTGCTACACGAAAATGCCTTTTGGCCTAAAAAACGCAGGCGCAACATACCAACGATTGGTGGACACAGCTTTCGAGAAACAAGTAGGTCAAAACTTGGAGGTCTACGTTGACGACCTTGTCATCAAAAGCCACGCAAATGATGAATTGGTGCGCGACATCGAGGAAACGTTCAAAACATTGGGAAAAATAAACATGAAATTGAATCCCCAAAAGTGCACCTTTGGCACAACAGAAGGCATGTTCCTCGGATACTTAATAGAACCCGATGGAATCAAACCTTGCCCAGAGAAAACAAAAGCTGTTATCGATCTTCCCTCACCGCGCACACTCAAAGAAGTCCAGTCATTAAACGGAAAGCTAGCTGGGCTAAACCGTTTCTTATCTAAATCAGCAGACAAATCACTCCCTCTCTTTAAAACACTCATGAAGTGCACCAAAAAGGGAGACTTTCGTTGGACTGAGGAAGCAGAAGAGGCTTTCCAACAGCTAAAACAGCATTTAGCATCACTTCCCAAACTTGTCGCACCGCGACCTGGGGAAGAGCTAATCATGTACTTATCTGCAACCCATGGAGCAGTTAGCGCAGTACTATTGACAGATAGGAACTCCGTCCAGACACCCATATACTTTGTAAGCAAAGCACTGAAGAAGACAGAGACTAACTACAGCGCTATGAAAAAGCTGGTATTAGCTCTAGTATTCGCAGCTAAAAGACTGCGCAAATACTTTCAAGCGCATCCAATAGCTATAATCACAGACCAGCCAATCAAACAAGTTATCTCTAAACCTGACGCATCAGGACGGCTACAAAAGTGGAGTGTGTTGTTAAGCGAATATAACATCTCGTATAGACCGCACATTGCAATCAAAGGACAGATATTAGCTTATTTTATTGTTGAGAAGCCAGACACTGACAGTCCAACCTCAACAACTAAAACAGATCTACAGGAACCCTGGATTCTGTTCACAGATGGATCCTCATGCGTAGATGGATCAGGCGCAGGCCTTATCCTTACTAACCCAGAAGGTATGGAATTCACCTATGCGCTGCGCTTCGAATTCACAGCCACAAACAATGAGGCAGAATAGGAAGCCCTACTAGCCGGACTGCGTATTGCAATCCAAATGGGTGTACGCAACCTGGAGGCAAATGTAGATTCTAGGCTAGTCGCTAACCATGTGCTAGGTGAATATGAAGCCAAGGATGAGCACATGATCCAATACCTGGATAAGACCAAGTCCTTAATTAAAAACTTTGATAGGTTCACAATAAAACAAGTACCTAGAGGGGACAACAGGAAGGCGGATGCACTCAGCAAGATTGCATCCACAAGCTTTGCGCACTTATCAAAACAGGTATTGGTAGAAACCTTACAAAACAAGTCAATCTTGGAGATGGAAGTATCCACGGTGATAGAAGAACAAGATCCTACATGGATGACACCTATCATTGAATTCATTAGCAAAGGAGTCTTACCACAGGATCATAAAGACGCTCGAAGAGTGCGGCGCACAGCGCAGCAATTTGAACTACGGGACAACATACTTTATCGACGTTCTTTCTTGCAACCTTGGCTCCGATGTGTTGGACCTCTTCAAGCAGACTACGTACTCCGAGAAATCCACGCTGGATCATGCAGCATGCACTCAGGGCCGCGATCTGTTGTAGCGCGCGCTCTACGGTCGGGGTATTATTGGCCAACTATGCACCGCGATGCGCGCGATATGATAAAGAAGTGCAGCAATTGCCAAGTACACAGGCCAATTCCGCGCCAACCGCAACAAGAGCTAACACCCATTACCTCACCATGGTCATTCTATAAGTGGGGCATTGACATCGCAGGACCCTTTCCAGTTGCAGCAGGAGGGCTAAAATTCCTCATCGTAGCCATAGATTACTTCACAAAGTGGATTGAAGCGAAGGCGGTGGTGAGCATCACGGGTAACCAGGTCAAACGCTTTGTATGGGATAACATTGTCTGTCGCTTCGGACTACCTGGAGAGATTATATCAGACAATGGGAAGCAGTTCTGCGACAACCCATTCAAAGATTGGTGCGCGCAATTGAACATCACGCAACACTTCGCTTCAGTAAAACACCCACAAACCAATGGTTTAGTTGAGCGCGCGAATCGCAGCCTAGGTGAAGGAATAAAAGCGCGCCTTGACAGGCACAAAGGAAAGTGGGTGGACGAATTATCACATGTCTTATGGGCGCATCGCACTACAATCAAAACCAGTACTGGAGACACACCATTCTCCCTTGTCTACGGAACAGAAGCCGTCATACCAGCTAAGATAGGAATGCCAACTATACGAACAGCAGAGGTCAATGTCACAACAAATGACGAGGAGCGGCGCATAGACTTGGACTTACTGGAAGAAAGACGCGAACGCGCAGCTATACGCGAGGCAAAGGCTCAGGCAAAAATGAAGAAGTATTATGATACAAAGGTCAAACACACTTCCTTCAGGCCAGGAGACTTTGTATACCACGCCAATGATGCAAGCCACGCAGAAGACACAGGCAAGCTCGGACCCAAATGGGAAGGACCCTACGAGGTCACCGATGCGCTAGGCAATGGCGCATACAGGCTACGCGATATGGAAGGTCACGACCTAGCGCGCACCTGGAACATCTGCAATCTTAAAAGATGCTATCTTTAGGAAAGGCTACGGCCCTTACACAGACACCTTTGCGCTTTAGGATGTGCCCAATATGTGTTTGTTTTTTCTTTTCTTTCTTAGGAATTGTCTTTTACTTTTTCAAAAACTTGCAAGTATCAATAAAATGTTATGGTTTCTAGCTAACTCATAACGCATTTCACTTTATTGCGTACATTATTATATATGTCAATATTGTTATATTATATTTTTGCCTACACGGCGTGCGTGCACTAATTAAGACCCACAAAGGCATAAAGGATGAGTAAACCTACTAATTCACTCGTTGAGTAAGAGGGTTGCAAACCCATCAACATTGGATCACGCATCCTTGCTAAGCGCCTTACTTTTGAGACGTCGAAGTAAGTTTACCTTGCGCGTCCCACGACGGATGCGCAAATATCAAGTACACTGTACGAAGCTTAGCAAATAACGAGCCAAGACTCTTGGTCAAATAACAAAACTTCGCAACAAAAATTAAAGCAAGTTTATTTATCTTAAGTCACGCACTTAATTTAACCATAAAAGAGTATCTTATTCAATCTTTTTACACACAAAAGACAACTATTATAACATGAAAAAGATACACTTCATTATTTATACAATAAATATACAAGTTACAAAACAGCCTATATACTATGGCGATGCTCAGGGCTATCTTCCGGTGCAGCGGAACTTCCTGCCTCTTGAAGCTTTCTCAAGAGCAAGGCATCCTTAGGCGACACAGTCGCTACACTCACAGGAACCCCATCAGACCTAGGAATGTGTGCAGCGCCAACACCGCATAGGACGGCTTTACCCTTAATCCCCTTTTTGTGGGCAGCTCTCTGTGCGTGGCGCTCCAACACCTCCTTCAGAGGAATCTTCTTGTCCAGCGCAAATGGGTTCAGCATATGGCGAGGCTGCACAAACACAGGAACCTGCAGCTGTGACTCATCGGGTCTGAGAAAGTAGTCCGGCTGCGCTTTGGCATCCTCCAAAATATGGCGCTCCAGGGTCAACCCCTCCATAATTACCTTTATGGGGTTATCCTGGTCGCGCTCTAACTGAGCGATGTGAGGAAGCTCAAGGAGTTTCATCCCCTCCATGGCCTGCACCAGCTCGTCATACGCACTTGCGTTATAGCCAGGCACTTTAGTCAGGACCACATTCAACGCCTTGGCCTCATACAGCTCCTCCATAGCCTGCGACCTTCCACGCTCCACAGCGCACTGCACCACCTTCCCAAAGGCCCCCAACACCTCTTGGGACTCCAAGGTGCCCATAGCGGCCAGGCGCAGTCCATGGCTAATCAACCACCTACATCAACAAGGACAACTTGTGTTAGCAGAAACATATAAACAAATATAATAAGGCAACATTGCATAAAAAGATGAAAGGACGTACATGCGCTCAGCTATGGTAGACATCAGATGAGGGTATAACTCCTCATCATACTCTATGCTTAGGCCACGCAGCTTCTCCTCCTGCGCCTGAACAATCTTCTCCATACGCACCTTGAACTCAGCAATGTTCGCGAAGTGCTCCTCCTTCTTCTCCTCAAGATACCTTACTGCCCAAGTAAGGTTGGCCCTGAACTGATGAAGTCGTCTGCGCGCTTGCTCCAGCTCAGCCATCGCGGTCAACTTCTCATTTGTGACCTTATCCGTGTACACCCTGAAGGACCCCACCTCCGCCTGCGCTTCAGCCAGCTGCGCACGGAGAACAGCTATCTCCTCATCTTTTTGGGCGAGTGCGCTACTCTCCCCGACGTACCTCGTCTTCAACTGAGCCACCAGCTCAGTTTGACGCGCAGCAATAGCTGCCAACTCATCCATCAGTTGCTGTGCAGATACGCCTTCATCAACCTTTACTCCCTACTCCTTGTTTTCATTCTGAGGAGGGGCCACCGTCTCCACGAAGGCTCCATCCTCCTTCATGGCATCATCGCTACAATAAAGGAAGAAAACAATTAGATCATATTACGAAAAGTAATAAAGAAAATACATAGTATGAGACAAATTACTTACAGAAATGGAGAGGCCTCTGCAGCCTTCTTATCCGCGCCAGGAGCAGATGTCTCTACCACTGCTACCAGCCTTTCCCTTGCGCTTTAGATTCTGCGCTACCTCCTCAGGCTTCAACACTTCTTCGGGCTTCAGTATCTCCACGCTGTCCGAAGATTCAGTGTGCACCTCCTCCACACGCGCAGTCTCCACATTAGGCGCCACGCTCTGTACGGGCGTAACTTGGAGAGGCGGCGAATCTTCACGGCCAACAGGCCCCAGCACAGTCAGATGACCCTGGGTCGCTTCCAAAAGTGGCTGCTCGTTCTCCCTCAGAGGGCGCACGCCCACGGTCACCTGCTTGGGCTTCTCCAGCTTCACTACTGCAAACAGATCCATCTCTGCGCACACAAGAACAAACAGCAAAAGAAGAGATTAGCTATTAAACGTGCGCATGGAGAAAAACTTACATTAGTAGAAGCAAAAAGGGATGAACACCCACCCCGGCCTTCCTCATCAATGAAGGTTGGCACCTCGTCCATACCTCCGAAATAGCTGAGACTCAACCCCACATGCACCAAAAACTCCTCCGGATAAGGGTTAATGGGGATGCGGTTGGCACCAATGGTCTGCGCATCGGCCAAACTATAGGAACCGGGTGCGGGGCGCCCATCCCTCGGCAACGTATCTTGAGTATAAAACTCAAAGGGCGATGGAAACACCACATCATCAACCCAGAAAAAGTACTCCCTCCAATGCCTCAGGGAGTTTACCTTCTCGGTATAACACTGAAGGCTCCCCTCGCGCTTCGTAAAGGATACCCATCCATGCGACCACGTTGTGTGGTAGAATGCGTGGAATAGGTCAACGGTCGGTTCTATCGCAAGTAAACGACAGTTTACTTCAAAATTCGATACCTTCGCCGCACCTATATAGTGCAGCTGTGAGATATGAAGACGATAGAAATTGAGCAAATTGCTCAAGAAAATAGATATAGGTACGCGGTAATTAGCGTACTCAAAAAAGCGCGTGTATAGCCCTATTTTCCCTTCGGGGAAATCAGCTATACACGCATCGACGTCTGGAGCCTCTGGATGCACATCCAGAGGAATGAAGTGGTCAGATGAAAACTGACGCACATCATCCTCACTCATCGCAGAGCGAAACTCCTCTAATTGGGCAACCATTTTCAAGGTATTTACTAGAATAAACACACGAAATTACCTAATCAAACAGTTACTTTCTTTGCAAAAAACGCTTTGAAGAAATGTGCAATGGTGAGTATGTGTTTTTACTGTGTGTTTTGGGTAAATGGAGGCGGTGACTCTTATATAAGGAGTCAAAAAACCCTAGATGAAGCCCACGTGGATCCCACTCACAAAACGTGTGGCTAGAATCCGAAACAAATGGGATTCGTTATCCTGGTAGGTACTTTGCTAACATACCTAAATCTCAAATATTAGTGCATTTGTTTGAACTTAGTCAATACAAATGGGATTCGTCAATCCCAATAGGCATATTCACAATATTCGCGCTCACTATTACTAGTGATTAAATGGTTCATAATAAGGGATATTGGTTTTAGCAAGGATAGTACTTAGTGATAATAAAACAATCAGGCAAGCATACAATTGAAAAGCATTGTGTTCGGTTTAAAATAGCATGTATTCCCCCCAAGGGTTTATAAAACAATTAAGTAATGGAAAGTGGGGCTATGAACTCACCGTGAGTTGGATGATGTATAATGAGAATGATGGATATGCCGTGAGAACTTCTACGAGCAACCTAGAATAATTGTTGCAACTTAGGTTTGGAATAATGTCTAAGAAAATGAAGAATTGCCTATATATGTCTTGCATTTAGTCCATGGTGTGGTACTTTGTATAGTGTAAGTATATGAAAAGAAATGGTTCGTGAAACATGCATAGTTTATATATCGTTTACTACCGTTCGGGCCGACATAATTCAGAAGTCATGTAGTAAACGTTCGAGGAGCCAGGACACTTTAATTCGTAAATCCACAACTCATCTCGACGGCTTACATAATGAACTCCTCACATGAGGCTCCCTACTATTGTAGTAGTTGATATATATATATATATACATATATATATATATATATATATATATATATATATATATATATATATATATATATATATATATATATATATATATATATATATATATATAAGTTTTGATCCGAAAAGTTACATGTCCAATATTTGAATAAACTTAGGAAAGTTTATCTTCACATGAAGATTGTTATTAGGGTAAGTTTCTTAAGTCTTGTATGACAATTACTTGTAATATCTCATGGTTCTTTAGATGAAGTAGATCCAAATTGTATGTTTAAGTTATCGCCAACTTTTTAGCTCATGTTTTCGCCTAAGTAAGTTTATATGGTCATTTAGTCATGGCCTTGCCATGACCTTTGGTCATTGTTCCATGGTGTTGAGACTCAACCTTGGCTTTAGCCATGGTTGTGGTCTTGAATCTAGGTCATTAGACCTCTTGGTCTTTTTAAACCATAACCATTATATAGTGACTTATATATATATATATATATATATATATATATATATATATATATATATATATATATATAAAATAGCTGTTAAGAAACTGAGAAAAATCTCATTCGTTATTGGTTTTCTGGATACGTGCTCCTGAGTTTTTGAAGAAAACGTGATTCCGGACAACTTTCGTGTTTTAACTTTTTCATGAAATAGACCAGAAGGGCCTCTTTTTGCGTGTTTTATGTTCTGTCACAGAAGCTATTTAGGCAGTTTTGCCGCAAAGTTTTGGTAACTTCAAATGGTCATAACTTTTTACTCATGTACTCATTTTAAGTGGTTCAAATTGCTATGGTTTCCTTGTTAAGTCCTCTACTACAATATGTAATGATCCAATATCATAATTTTACCATTTTTATCAGATTTTACCAAGAAAGTCACTAGTTTACTTGTTTAAATAACTTAACTTAACAATCATTTACAATAACTTGTTTTACTCATTTTTATACATCATGGACATGATTACAAGACAAAATATAGCATGAATGATATGTAAATAACATGAATATGATATTTAACAAGAAGTATGTTAGGGTTTTGCTTACAACTTTTGGCTTTCAATTAAGAAAGGAAGTTAACATGTAAGGTAAGGACTTTGATAGACTTTAGCTTCACCCTACTTCACTTCATGCAATCTTTCTACTCTTGTATTCTTGAAAGAGAGATGATGAAAGTTGAGGTGACTTGAGTGGATTCAAACTCAAGAGAAATCACCAAAGTTTATAAGGTTTGGAAGTATTTTGATTACCTAAAACCAAGCTAGGGTTTCTATGTTGATGAAGTACTTGAATCTTGCTTGTAACTTGGAAGAAAATTAGCTAAGTGTGAAGTGATGGTGAGGGTGATATGGGACGGCATAAGGAGGGGGAGGGGGGCTTTTATAGTAGCTTGAGGAGGTTAGAAACTTGGACTAGTCAAAGCTTCCAAGACAAGTTTAAACACATGTAATCATCTTAGATAACTTAGCATGAGATTATGCCACACCAAGGGTGACTCCCCCCCCCCCCCCTATGGCGGTTTGGAATGGATAAGGGGGTGAGGTGTGCCTTGGATGATATTATCCTAAGTATTGGATGAGTTTTGACTTCGGGAAATGCTAACCGTAAATGATTAAGCCTCAAAACGTAAAATCGGGTATCGTAAAAATGTGGAACTTGAAATTATGGTTAAACATATCATTATACTCCATAATAAAATATAAAATGAGTGGTAGGTTCCATTGGGGTGCTAAAACTGGAAACACGGGTCTAAAACGCGTAATACGTAAAACGTACGAATATTGTGTAAAATTGAGAAAAGTAAAATGTTACATTTCTAATATGATAATAATGATTAAAAATGACTTATAATGTCTAGACTGGGCTCAGTCTAGTGTCGGTTGGTATTTAATGTCTTTAAGACATAAAACCGTAAGTCTAAAAATCAAGGAATGATTTTTGGTCAAAGGTGGAGGGAAAAAATATGTTGACTTATTCCAAAAATGTGAAAACTTAAATCGTCTTAGAAACGTGGTGCATGTATAGGCTAAGGTTACGGCTGAGTAAAAGTGCTTAAAAATGAAAATTCCTGTTTTTCACGACCGAGGTTTATTTGGTCACGTTTTTCTCAGTCATGATTAATTCTCAAATAAATCATGAGTGTATCAAACATTTTTCTGATACGGGGAAAATTAACGCGGTCGAGTTTCATTGTGCGTAGAATTTTTGAATGACGTTTTACCCTAAAACGTGTAATTCCTTAATAACTTTCGCGAAAATGATATGATGAGTGTCAAACTTTTAATTTTCCATGGAAATGATTTATCACACGAGAATATGAAATAAAAATCAAATTTCGGAAAAATGAATAGTAAAAGTGAATAGTGAAATTTTTTGGGAATAGTAATTAACCTGAAAATGCGAATTGTTACAACATTCTTTCAAATACTTACTTAAGTGTTCAAACATTACTTTGTAGCTTCTATAAAAGGTGGCAAAATGGACAGGCCAGGCTCGGGTAAATGGTCAAAAGGAATTTTGTATGGGCCGAACATTGTTTGTAAAAAAAATCATTTTCGGTAAATATTATTAGGAAAATTATAATTTATTGACAATATTTTATTGGCTTGTTAGAAACTTAATAAAATGAGTATCAACCTATTCAAAGATGGTTTAAAATTGCCACCTTTAGTTTCTACCCGTTAGCTTTCTACCATCCAGTTCAATAGAATATTCGATCAACTATGTGTTTTAGATAAACATGATACAGCTAGGTGTTTTAGATAAACATGATACTTACATCAACATGCATATCTACACATCTCATGTTATGCTTCGTGCATTAAATACAGAGGATCCTGCTGATCTATCTGAAACTACACATGCTGCTACGATAGGCCAGAAGGAGAAAAAGGCCGTTTACTCTTCAGCATGTTTTATATGTTTGGATGCGTCAGATTATTCAGTAAAAAGTCCATGCTCATATATTTCATTAACTATTTTGTTAGATTAATCGCTTTTAGAGACAACCATTAATTTACTCAACTGAATTTGTTAATAGCATATCTTGGGATATGACGGCTTCATTGTATAAGGTTTTGATAGAGAGGGACAATGCTAAGATGTGTCACTTGGCAAATGTTTTAGTACCTATGTGTTTATACATGCTTGAAGCCTTTAATGTGTTCATCATCATTATAAGTGATTGGCCAAGTGTTTTTATCTGCTGAAAAAGAAGTGTAGTATGAGTAGATGTCTTAGTACCTTTTACAAGCAAGTAGCAGACTTTATGTTTGCCTAACCCCGAGTTTATTGTCAATTGCAGAATTCCACATCATACATGCAACAGTTAGTAAGAATGAAAAGCAACAATTACACGGCTGTCAAATGCTTACAAAGGAATTCCTCAGGTATAATCATCTTCTTGATGTGCCACATTCTTTCAAATACTTGCTTAAATGTTCAAACTTCAAAGATTAAGTTGTAGCTTCTATAAAAGGTGGCAAAATGAGGGGACCATGTATTTTGGGTAAAGGGTCAAAATAGGTAATTCTTCACGGGCCGAACATGTGTGTCAAAAAATTCAATTTTTGTATATAAAATGTTTATGGCTCACTTCGAGTTCAGGTATTTTTTTATTACTTGATGTATCTATATGTAATTATTTGTTCAAATCGTATGTTATTTATCAAGTGTACTAGATATGCTTTGTCGCTCCCATAAGTTGATACGTACTTATCATGTCGTGTTTCACACATGAATAGTTATATGTTGTATCGGCACAAGTTTATAGTAAAAATGCTTGAAACAACTTGAAGTCCAAATGAAACGCACTATCAACATATATATTTCGTTAATCTAATTATTTTATAGGGTTAGTAACCTAAATACACATGTGTCTTGTTTGTTGGAACAACTTGAAGGTCAAATGCATAGAGAATGGTTGCATAACATATGTTTCATTAGTAGCAACTTTATATTTCACAACTGCGTATACTAATGTGGTTCTTTCTAACGTCAAACTTCATAATATACGAGTCATTATCTATTTTTTTTATGTTTCTTTAAAATACCCGTGAATTTCACGGGTCTTTAAAGCCATAGGGCCAACAGACTCGGATATTCTCGAGAATTTGACTCCTGCTATCAGGTAAAAGATGTTATAACTATGTCAATAAGATTTGTTTATAAAGAAATAATCTTATTCTCTACTTATTATCTGATGCATTTTGTATGATAACCTCAAGGTCCAACCAACATCTGTGGGGTTTAGTTCAGTCCAGCCGTTATAATCTATCCATCTGGCATTGGGAACTCACCGTCCAATTTGTCTTCCCAATTCATATCACCACAAAAGACTGGATTTGGTTTTTTATTGAGAAACTCAACTACTTTGTTTGCTTATTTGACATGTTCTTTACGCCAAAATCAACAAAACCATCATCCACAACAAGTGAATCATCCCTAATCTGCAGGAACCTGGGATGCTTTATGGGTGAAAATCACAAAAAACTGACCCATTAACAGGAACATAGTTAGACGGTTTGATTTGTTTTATACATTGTACGTATTGAACCGCTTTTGGTAAGCGTTGTAGTGGTTGAAACATCAAGCCATTGCGAGGATTATTGAAGTGTTTTAAATAATAAGTGATTTTCTTGTGAAATTGGTCACTGAACTTATACATCATTGATTACAATTTTGTTACTATGCATTAAAATATTTTGCAGCTAAAGTTATACTAGAATGATGGCTAATCGAGGAGTAGCAATCAGTCACACTTGCTGTATTTATTAGGATTGACTGATGGTGATTATTCTGAATATAATGGTTGGATACATGGTTTAGAAGAGATGTCTAGGAAGAATGGTGATGCTATGCTTTAATAGCTACCTTTTTTTCCTAACTATAATGAGTCATGAGGTAGGACTGTTATAGTCTGGTCATTTGGTTGTTTATTATTGTCAAAGGAAATGTAACCATTTGGTCCATAGTTTTGCCTAAAGTTACGTAAACATATCATCTTATTCACTTATTTATATCATAATATCATATACACACGAAACCACACAACCCACCACCACCAACATTATCATTTACTTAAACATATGTCAAGATACGAATCATTTGAAAACCTAACTGACTTTGGGGTTCAGTGAATAATTAGTTGCATGAATATTCTTGCATATTAAAATAACTTCTTTCACGTAGGTTAAACCAAGAGGCTCAAAGAAGAAATACAAGAAGCAGGGCAAGTGTATCTATTCAATAAATGTTACCCACATTACCCAAATCTCATAATAGACGATTTGATACTGTGACTTCATATCCATTGCGAGTAGCAGCAAGTGTATCTATTCAATATGTTGATATTAAATAATAATGCATAGTTTATCAAACGCTACTACAAATGTAGTTTACAAAGAGGTTCTTTACGGTCTATGATCACGTATCGAGAGGTATGTACCAAGTGAAACATGATGTGATTTATGCCGTTTTCTTGATTTTACATATATTATCAATCACACAAAATGTTTTACTTACACTTTCTTCTTATACTACGTACTTATTAGGTTATCAACAAATGCTCATTGCCTTACCAAGGCTGTCAAGATTTGCTTTTCATCTACATTATCAAGATTGAAGCACGCGTGCATGGCCGTTTATTACATTCTTAGTTGCAAGCATTGTACTATATACTATCATTGACTTATTAGTTGATATTCCTTTCGAATAAATGATTCATCCTGTTTACTTTGTGGTTTTTCCTTACTTTGTTTACACACACTATTTTTTTTTTTTTTTTTTTTTTTTTTGCACAATCTCATCTAAAAACCCGTGGGTTACCACGGGTCTATAAGCTAGTGTGTAGTATAAGATAGTTTCTTGGAGGGGAGAAAATGCCAGCCGAGGGAATGACGGTGACAAGCGAATAATTTGTTCCATTACTATCTCTTGCTCGCCATCTTCCTAACTTCATAAATCAACCTTTAAATAATTTACGGCGCGCATTATAAGGCTAGGGGTAATAAGCCCCTCTTCACGTGTCTTCGAGCCAAGGAAGACGCGTCCACCTTGTTACACCTACCCAACTAGCATGCGTCTTCAACCAAAAAACCAAAAACTCGGTCGTGGGAGAGAGCAAATGCGGCCAACGGTCAAAAAATTGTCGTTGGCATTTATTAAGAAAAACTTACCTATCTGGATTCGAACATCAACCAAGAAACAAAACCCATACCAAAATCTTTTCCAAGAGTCAAAACACGATTTTTGGGTTGTTCGTGTGGTGATTCGAAACAAAAAGGACATATAAGTGTTCTTTGATTGTGGTTTGGTTTTGATCACAAAGAAAGAAATCTAAAAAAAAGTTAGTGGTGAAGTTGATTGTTTTATTATACTAAAGTTAGTGGTAAAAAGTTAGTGGTAAAGTTTGTTTTGTAGAGAGAAAGCTGATGTGACGCTGAAATGACGATGATGAAATTGGTTTTAGTGTTCTCTTGTTACCACTAGTCTAACTGTCAACCACTTTTACTAGAGTTTTTTTCCTAAGAAAATAACTATCTCAACCTATATATCGTAAATTGGTATCGCATATCTTACACAAAACTTGAACTATAATCATTTTATCGATAAACATACACTTTTTCTAATATCAAGTATCGCTAAATGATGAGGCGAAAAATGATCCGTTTTTAGGGGGTCATTTAAGCCCGAATTCGAATTTATTTGATCAAATATTGCCCTAAATCGTTCCTTTTGTGATTTTAGGTGTTTGGAGAGTGAATTATGGAAAAGAAGCCATTTTGGACGTTTTTGGAGCATAAAAGTGAAGAAAACGGCTAAGTACCAAATTTCCATGCTGAAGATACAAGGTGACGGCGTCAAGACCACCATCTTGACGGCGTCAGACATGAGGAATTAAACACCGTAGGTGGTGACGGCGTCAGAAGGCTTCATGACGGCGTCAAAGTGGCAAGAATAAAATACCGTGGGTGGTGACGGCGTCACATAGGCCGTCATAAGTGGATCAAGGCCGTCCGAGGAAGTATATGGCGGCGAGGTGACGGCGTCACAAGTAACTCTTGACGCCGTCAGCCTACTTTTCCTATATATAGTTTTCTAGTTTTTTCATTAAAAAGGAGAGAAGTTTTGGTGAAACCCTAAAGACGAATTTGGTGCCTCTTTTACAGGTTTTTCAAGGGTTCCAAACCCTTGATACCTTGCATTGTAATTGAGATAAATGTTCTTCTAATTCAATCAATATGTCTATGTGTTGGTTGTTTATATCTTGTTCTTGTCTCAATTCCATTATGCTAGGCTAGATCTCTCTTGTGTTTGCTTAGATCTAATGAAACCTAGATGTTGATTATGTGTTGATTACTTGTTTATTCTTGTTCTTGGATGAATGATTTATATGTTAGGCTTAAGAAAACTGGCAGATCTCCAAATGGTAACATGCTTGAACGTCTTAAGAAACATGAACCGAGGCGTACTAGGTCTTTATTGGTTGTATTTAATGCATGAGCCACTGTTTACAATCCCTATAGTTGTGCTGGGTCATGGTGTAGGAGGAGATAAGAGCTCATAGAGTTGGGGAGTTATGTATGCCACCCCACGAATGGTATTAAGGAATACAATCCGTCATCCATACAAGTATAACAAGTAATTAACGTGTAAAAGATATCTAGGGAGTAGTGAAGTCTAAGTAAACACAATTTCTCCAATTACTGCTCACAACCTTAGTATAATTAGTTTGTTTTCATTTTTTATTATTTTATTTTAAATATATCTTAGCTTTGGGTTAGTTGAATAGCAACTAATTCCGCCCACTCCTTCAAAAACCGAGATTTTAATTGCTTTCTAAAAAATATAAAAACACAAAAATAATCATCCCTCACCTCTAGAACTAGTAAATTAGGTTTTCTAATCCTAGCGACACTATTCCTAAGCTGAACGATCAATCCCCCGGTACTTGTCACTATACTATACTACAACGATCAGGTACACTGCCTGGTGGGGGTTGTAAGCTTCTCGAGATCCCTCGAGAGGTAAAGCAAGGTGCGATTCCCACGCATCAAGTTTTTGGCGCCGCTGCCGGGGAATAGTTATTGTCTAGGTTAGGATTTCTTTTTATTAGGTCTACTTGCTAGATTCCTTTCTAGTAAGATTTTATTTTTTTTTATTTTTAGGTCTTCTTTAGTCTATCTAATTTCTTCGTGCCTTTGTTCGTAACTCTTTACCATCCGACATCATGGAAGGTGGTAACATCTTTGAACCCATCATCCCACCACAACAAAACCCACCACTAGAACCCCTTAGGCCCCGAACCTTAGGAGAGTACTCCCGACCTAGCCATCAAGGCTACCGAAACACCATTGAGCTCACTGGAGCCAATGTGACCCCCTTGCGATCCGACACCATCCGGTTGGTGCAAAGCGGATGTGCATTCCATGGACTTCGTTCCGAAGATCCAAACCAACACCTTAAGGACTTCCTCAAAATCGTAGATTCCATAGACCTAGGTGTTGAAACTAGAGAGACTACCCGTTTACGCCTATTCCAATTCTCTCTACGGGATCAAGCTAGTCAATGGCTTGAGCGTTTACCCGCGGAATCCATCACCACATGGGATGATCTCACCACTCGTTTCCTTGCTCAATTTTTCCCACCGGGGAGAACTACTAAGCTTAGGAATGACATCTTGATGTTTCAACAACGTCAAAATGAATCTCTTTATGAAGCATGGACTCGTTTCAAGGACTTACTCCAAAAAGTCCCTCATCATGGCATAGATCTTTGGCTCCAAGTCCAAATCTTCTATGACCATATCGACATCTCCACGAGGCGAACCATTGACCAATCGGCCGGTGGTAAGCTACGTGATCTTAGTGCGGAACAATCATGGGAACTCATAGAAGATCTTGCTCTCTATGACAACGAAAGTTGGAATGATCCCCGTGACTTGAACAAAACGGTCAAGGCAATATCTTTGCCTTCGAACAATTCTAGCACTCCCGACCGTAGGATCATGGAACTTGAGGACCAAGTCAAGTTACTCATGAAATCTTACGAAGCTCCGAAGCATTCAAGCCAAGTGAACAAAATCACTTCTTCATGCGAATTATGTAGTGGTCCCCATGACACTCGTGATTGTGTGGAACTCCCCGGAACAGCTTTTGCGGATTACGCATCCACGCGTACCGACGAAGCGGGATATAAGTGGTACACTTTCAAGCCCGAGCCAAACACATACGGTGATTCATACAACCCCTCATGGAAAAATCACCCAAACCTTAGGTGGAAACAAAATCAACCCAATTCATCCAACCCACCTAATCGTTACCAACCAAACGGTCCACCATCCAACCGTACTTTCAACAACAATCCTTCTAACAACTATGGTAGTACCAACAATCTTGAAGGATTGATGTCAAAATTCATGGCATCTCAAGAAGCCCGCATAGCTAGGTTCGAAACCGAATTCAACCAACAACAAACGGAGATGACCAACAAGATTGACAACTTGTTGAAAGCCCTCAACAACCAAACATTGATCACACCTAGGAAGGACACTAGGGACACCGATAGTGGAATCCAAACTAAGGACCCCTCATCATCCAAACATGTCCACTTTGTCAATGTTGTCACCATTAAGCCGATAGATAAGGAGATAGAGGAGAGTGACAAGGATGAAGTTGGAGTAGAAGCCGATAGTGAGGATGAGAGTAGGGAAGTTGAGGTTAATAAGGATGAGGAATTAGAGGAGGTAGAACCTATAGAGGAATACTTTGATAAGTTGCCAACCGAGGAAGAACGGGAATACCATAAGGATTTATTCGATAGTCCCGAGAAAACATATATCTTTGGCGACCCCCTTATCAAAATGGGAGACCCCTCTAACATTAACATCCCATGCAATATTGGGCACATGCATATATGGAAAGCTTAGATCGACCTTAGATCCCCCGTGAACATCATGACTAGTACTTTTTACAATTGGGTGATGAAGAAGCAACTCAATTTTAGGATGATGCCCGGTAAAAATTGGATAAGTAATTTTGTAGGGAGAGTTAAGGGATTACATGTTATCATAGGGAATCTTACCTATGAGATTGATTTTATGATAGTGGAAGACACTCGTCCGGTGATAGATGCTTGCCTAAGTCAAATAATATTTGGGAAACCATTTGTTGAGGCCACTAGGATGAGTTATGATCCGACTTTAGGGATAGTTAGATTCAAGGAAGAGAATGATGAGGTTGCTTATCAAATGCCCTACAAGATTGAGCAATACCGCCTTCTCTCTAATTTCGAAAAGGAACGCAAGCAAGCGGCTTATTATAGGAATGATGAGGATAGACGTAGAGGAGTAGAGTATGTTAGAAATAGGATGCTTGGTTTCTACAAGGAGTGCTTGCAACTAGGTCCGGAATACAAAACTGGTTTAGAAGACGACCTAGAGAGTGGAACCAATGATGAGATCACGTAGTAACCCATGACTTTGAGTCTAGCTACAAGACTCGTAAATAAAGAAAAGCGCTTCTTGGGAGGCAACCCATGTTTTGTGTGATTTTATTTGTTTGATTGTTATTTGTTTCCGTATGCATGTTTTATTTTTATTGTTGGTTAATCATGTTTCTCTATTAAAATGTGGAAATACTTTATTATGTTGTTTGGCCTTGTCTTAACTCCAACCTAAAGGTATTTTTGCAAAAGATAAGTGTAAGGGGAAACCCCAAATCTGTTTTTAAGAAACAAACCGATCATGATTCTCCACAATATTTAATGAACATGTATATTCGTATTTGTTAGAGTCAAATGCTTGTATTGAGTCATAATGAAGTTTTGCAGGATTTTCCAGGAAGTAGGACAAAGTTTTTTCCAGAAATTTTCTGGAAACTTAACATAAGAATTTCTGCAGGTCCATTCTGACGGCGTCAGGGTATTACTCTTGACGGCGTCAGGAGTTAAAAATCTGGAAATTTTACCGGTTTTGTTTTTCTAACGGAGTCTTATGGTTTTTGTGAATTATTAAGTTTTATAATCTCCAGGAAATCTGCAAACTTCATTCCACAAGCATTATATCTTACTTTTTTTTCTAGGATTTAGTAACTTATATAGGATGCCGCCGATTTTACGCGAGGTTGCCTTGTCTATTGTTGTCAGGATTTACAGGTTATTTATGACAAGAAGATGATTTATACTCTGGAAGGGAAGCTTTGATTGTTCGTTTTCTTGGAGGAAGATTTAACCTGGTCAACCTAAAATCCATACCGAGCGAATCAGGGGAGTATTTGATTTCATTCTCTTTACTTCTTAACTTTTACATTCTTTACTTGAACATTGGGGACAATGTTCATCTTAAGTGTAAGGGGAGGGTAAAAAGATGATACCTTACATATGCACTTTCGCTTGAGTTTGTTTTGTCTGATAGTAGATGTGTAATAAAACTACGAGAAATACTTGTTAGTGTAATTTTAGCGCCAAATTTAAAATTTTTTACAACATTTAGGAGTGAAACTTTAGCCATAGCAAGCGTCTCATGGATAGGAGATTGTATGACTAGCACATAACCGTATATTCAGAAAAAATTTCCACCCAAAAATGTGAGGTTCGCCTTTAGATTTGATAGGAAAAGCATTTACTATTAGTGTTTATGAGTGTACCGGTAGCATTTAGATTCTAGAACTTGCGTTAGTGATGCATACCGAGACCGCTAGTGAGACTACATTCGTGTGGTAGGATTTACTACATGATAAGAGGCATTAGGATCACCCTTGTGTTAAACCCGTATTATAATTACTTGACCATTTAAGTCATATTGCTTGGCTAGTTAAGTCAACTAATTTTTCCCACACCCTTAGCGTTGTACTCTTTTTTAGTACACGAAACCCCTAGTACACTCCTCCGAGCCTATCTTTTCGTTTCTAACTTTAAGCATCTTACTTAAAGGAAGAATTTGTTACACCCCACTTAAATGTACACCCAAATCGCCTTAGCCTTCCGTGTATGCGCTCATTTTTAGTGCATTATTGTTATTTGTTAAACCCTAAGTTAACTTTCTAATTGATTACATGGTTGCTAAGTCGAGTCATATCATTGTACATATTGTTTTGGGACAATTGGGACTCATGGGTAAGTACTTATTTTATGGAGTAATGGGGAAGAACATCATATATTACCCCCATATGTACGTTAATCTTAAAAGTGCTCCAAGTGTTTTGATTTTCTTAATTCGAGTCATTAGATTAGTTAAATGTAAAGTATGTAAAGATTCAAGTGTAAGGGGAATTCTCATCCCCTATGATGTATTATTTTGGATGGTAGAGTAAGAGTGTATGAAAAAAAAAATCGAAAAAGAAAAAAAAAAAAAAAAAATATATATATATATATATATATATATATATATATATATATATAGAAAAAGAAAAAAAAAAAAGAAAAAACATACGGACTACCATCCCGTTTTTATTCTATGTTCATTTTATGTTTTTGTTATTTTTCATTTATTAGCTTAAGTCGAGTCTAGTCTTGGCTTAGCAACGCCATATTGTACATGTAAATTAACCAAGATTGTTAACTCGCCACCAGTAAAACTTCCTTTATCCAACAAAACCGTGTATTTCATATCCCTATACCTAACGTTACAACCCTTTAAAAGTCCTCTTTGATAGTTTATCCTAGGTGCTTACGCCATGTGGTGGAGGTTTGATCCTTTCCCAAGCCTATGGTAATCTATTTTGCTATGACAGGTAGTGAGAGATATCTTCCATTTCCATAATGTTATATTACTTTATTACACCCGAGAGATGTGAGTATCTAAACACTATTTGTGAGGTGCTTGTGTATGACCTCCGTGCTTGTCTATTGGTCTTTAGTGGAACGATTATTTGTTGTAATTACTTTTATATTAGTGTTAAATGACCCCTAACTTGTCTTTTGAGTAGAATAAAAGCTCATTTGCTTGAGGACAAGCAAATCTCAAGTGTAAGGGTATATGATGAGGCGAAAAATGATCTGTTTTTAGGGGGTCATTTAAGCCCGAATTCGAATTTATTTGATCAAATATTGCCCTAAATCGTTCCTTTTGTGATTTTAGGTGTTTGGAGAGTGAATTATGGAAAAGAAGCCATTTTTGACGTTTTTGGAGCATAAAAGTGAAGAAAACGGCTAAGTACCAAATTTCCATGCTGAAGATACAAGGTGACGGCGTCAAGACCACCATCTTGACGGCGTCAGACATGAGGAATTAAACACCGTAGGTGGTGACGGCGTCAGAAGGCTTCATGACGGCGTCAAAGTGGCAAGAATAAAATACCGTGGGTGGTGACGGCGTCACATAGGCCGTCATAAGTGGATCAAGGCCGTCCGAGGAAGTATATGGCGGCGAGGTGACGGCGTCACAAGTAACTCTTGACGCCGTCAGCCTACTTTTCCTATATATAGTTTTCTAGTTTTTTCATTAAAAAGGAGAGAAGTTTTGGTGAAACCCTAAAGACGAATTTGGTGCCTCTTTTACAGGTTTTTCAAGGGTTCCAAACCCTTGATACCTTGCATTGTAATTGAGATAAATGTTCTTCTAATTCAATCAATATGTCTATGTGTTGGTTGTTTATATCTTGTTCTTGTCTCAATTCCATTATGCTAGGCTAGATCTCTCTTGTGTTTGCTTAGATCTAATGAAACCTAGATGTTGATTATGTGTTGATTACTTGTTTATTCTTGTTCTTGGATGAATGATTTATATGTTAGGCTTAAGAAAACTGGCAGATCTCCAAATGGTAACATGCTTGAACGTCTTAAGAAACATGAACCGAGGCATACTAGGTCTTTATTGATTGTATTTAATGCATGAGCCACTGTTTACAATCCCTATAGTTGTGCTGGGTCATGGTGTAGGAGGAGATAAGAGCTCATAGAGTTGGGGAGTTATGTATGCCACCCCACGAATGGTATTAAGGAATACAATCCGTCATCCATACAAGTATAACAAGTAATTAACGTGTAAAAGATATCTAGGGAGTAGTGAAGTCTAAGTAAACACAATTTCTCCAATTACTGCTCACAACCTTAGTATAATTAGTTTGTTTTCATTTTTTATTATTTTATTTTGAATATATCTTAGCTTTGGGTTAGTTGAATAACAACTAATTCCGCCCACTCCATCAAAAACCGAGATTTTAATTGCTTTCTAAAAAATATAAAAACACAAAAATAATCATCCCTCACCTCTAGAACTAGTAAATTAGGTTTTCTAATCCTAGCGACACTATTCCTAAGCTGAAAGATCAATCCCTCGGTACTTGTCACTATACTATACTACAACGATCAGGTACACTGCCTGGTGGGGGTTGTAAGCTTCTCGAGATCCCTCGAGAGGTAAAGCAAGGTGCGATTCCCACGCATCACTAAACCACAGAAGACTACTACCTCCGTCCCATAATTATTGTCCATGTTTGTCTTTTTAAGTCTTTCCTTTACAACTTTAACCTTAATTATTTTTTCTTGTGTTATATAATACTTGATGCAAAATTTATGAATGGATTGAGTTTTAAATATATTTTTCATTGATATAATTTTTATCAAATATTATATAATACAAACAAAAATATATAAGGTCAAAGTTGAAAAAGAAAGATTTAAAAAAGTCAAACTGGACAGTCAATGTAGGACGGAGGGAGTATTTATCATTGTAACTAAGTTTTAATTTGATAGTCTGCAGAATTTTGAATTTTGCTAACATGTTCCTGCCATAATCATTTTTTTCCCGCAAACATAAATGCTTCTTTTCACATCTCACATCTTAAAAAATTATGGGTTTTGCTAACGACAGCTCTAAGGGTTGTCGTTAAGCAAATAAGTTTTATTACAACACCATTTATGAATGCTTCTGATTGGATGATAATTCTGAAAAAAATTGAGACAATTTAGGATATAGTGACTACACAATTAACACTTGATTGTGATTGGTTGAATTTCATTCTTACAAACAATTGTAATAAAATAATGTCTTTTAACAACAACTCTTAGGGTTGTCGTTAGCAAAACCCAAAAATTATATATGAACTTTCACTTCTTTTCACTTATTCAACACAAAACCTAATCTATTTTTCTTAATTCTTTTTCTTTTAAAAGCACAAAAAACAAACAGACTTCTTCCTTACAGATGAAGATTATAAGTGTACCTTTTATTCTGCAGATATGGTTTTCAAATAAAGAAATAAAACCTCATAAAAAACAAACGACGCCTAAAGAGTAAATACTATCTTTATTATACTATTGGTTTAAGAAGAAGATAATTCGGGTCCGGTTCGGGTTGTCAGGTTGGCGGGTCAGAAAACCCCAACCTAAACCTGACCCATTTAAATCATCGGGTCAGCTATGTCAACCCTAACCTGTTTACATGTAACCCGAACCTGACCCATTTAACTCGCATATATACTTAGGTTGACAGGTTAAATAGGTTACATGGGTTGAATATGTTAAACAGGTTTCGAGTTTATCCATTTAAACCGTTTTATATATAAAAGTTAGCACATTACACGAGTTAAATGGGTTAAACGGGTTAGTGGGTCGACCCGTTTAACCCAATTAACCTGTATAATTAAATATAAATAATTTTAAATTAAGAAAAAAAAAACTTAAACGGGTTGGCGGGTCGACCCGTTTATTTTATTCCCAACCCGAACCTGACCTGTTTAATAAACGGGTTAGATATGTCGACCCAGACCTGACCCACAATCTATTTAGCTCAACCCGAACCTGTTAATTTTTGTGTCAGTTTCAGGTCGGGTTTCGTGTCGGATCAGAAATTGCCACCCCTAGGTATATCTAAAAATCATCCATATATATCAGAGTAGTTTATTTGTACATATTCACTTTTTCAGTCGCTGTAGTAATTAACATGACGCTAGCAAAATAAGTAGCATATAAAACATTTATAACTGAATACAATTAAGGCTATGTTTGGCACACAAGATTGTTGAGAGATTATGTTTATTTTTTCAAAAAATAAGCTACTTAAAAAATAATATTTGTTTGGCAGACATAACTTATAAGAGATTTTAAAAAAAATAATCTTTCATAATCTCTTAAACCAACACCAACACCATCTCCAGCACCAGTACCAGTTACTTTCGCCAAACATACCCTAAGGGCACGTTTGGTAGAGAGAATTTCAGAGAAAAGAAATGAAGTAGAGAATAGAAATTCAGAGAATCGAAATCAGTAAAGAATTTTGTTTAATTCTAATGTTTTGTAACAGCAGAGACTTGACCCGAGAAATCAAGTTACAAAGCAACAAAATCTCGAGAAATCAGATTTCTCCGCTTTTGTATTTCCTTGATGTACCAAACAAGAGAAATAATGTGATTTCCATTTCTTTGGCTCCATTTCTCTCTACCAAACACACCCTAAGTATCTTATATTTCTTGTTAATATACATTTTGAGTAACTCTATCTTAACAAGTATCTCAGAGAGAGTAACAAACACTAGTTATTATACCCGTGCAGGCGCGGGTTTTTTTTTCAAAAAAAAAAATAATGATATATTTTTATTTTTTAAAAAACAAATAATTTAATCTTTTTGCTTGTTTGATTTATGATTTTTTTTATTATATTTGTTTATTATTAAAGATAATCATTTAAAAATTTAATCGCATCTTATCTATATTTTTTTGTATATATCTTCTACTTATGTAGTATTGCATCTTATCTATATTTTTTTTATTTATCTTCTACTTGTGTAGTATATCAACAAAACAAATTTTTAAAATTTTAAATTAAAAAATAATAATTAAAATATTACCTAATAAAGAAAATTTTTTTTTTAAAGTAACCACTAAGGGTTTTGTTTTATTATATATAAAAGATTTGGTTTGAGCTGTTAAATGTTGTTGTCAAAATAATTATAATTAAAACAAGTTCAAAGAAAACAAGTGCGAATATCGTATTGATCCTAATTGAATTCGTTTAACCTAATCTTGATATTTTGTTGTATAGTAAACAAGTTACAACAAGGTAATCAAATTCGTTGTACTATGTTTGTTTCCATCTTCTCAAAACGAGTCTCTAAATGAGTGGTTTTTTTTTTTTTTTTTTTTTTTTTTTTTTTTTTTTTTTTTTTTGAGTAGCATATCTAATTTAAAAGTAGTAGGAGTAGTACGAATAAAGTCTAATGTGTAACTGAGATTTGGGGTGTTCATCGGTTCGGTTCTCGGGTTAATCGGTTTGTTTGGTTTTGGGTTATTCGGTTAAATTTTTTTTGGATCATAACCGAAAATCAAACCGAACCAAAAATATCTATGACCGAACCAAACCGAGAACGGTTATGGGTCGAAACCGAAAACCGATTTTTTACATGAATTACACAATTTACATATTTTTTTTAAAATTAATTATATAGATTTTTTAGGGGGAAAAAACTATCTCAAGCATAAAAAGTGTTTTTTGTATTAGGATAAAATTTTAATGGTCTTTTTTATATATAAATAATATAAATATATAAAAAAAATATGCGTATATTTATATAAATTCGGTTTTCGGTTCGGTTTTCAGTTCAGATAGCCAAAACCATATCCAAACTTAAAACCGAATTTTTAGTTCAGTTCGGTTCGGTTATAAATTCAGTTCAGTTTTTTTCGATTCGGTTCGATTTTCAGTTTATTCGGTTTATTACCCGAACCATGAACACCCTTAACTGAGATAGCTGCATGAATAGCTTTAAGGCCCGATATAGATCATTGGACTACAGTGGATAAAGTGGCCCATCTTGTACGTAACATAAGCCCGTTAGGCAAATAAATCTGTGAACCGTGATAAATAAAGTATAGAATCTGGTCTTCTTAATAATGTGGCATATGATTATAATCGAGCAAAAAACGTACTTATTTTTTCAAGGCAAAGATGAAACATTTTAAATAGCTTCCACCAATAAATCAGGCAGAAGCAAAATACAATGCAGTCAAGAGAACCTCCAAGGGAAAGAAAAAAAAATTGTAGCAAAAAGCCGTAGCAAAGAGTAAGTTTTCGTTGTTTTTTTCTAACAAAAACCGGCTAATATGTTTCATACGGGTTCAATCATACCTAACGAAATTTTGTTTCTTTAGTTAAATTGAACAAAACTTATTCTCTAGTCAATGGATCACATCTTTAATACAATAGAAAATAACACGAATTAATTTCGCAAAATGACTTTTTGAGAAAACAAAATTAGATCAATAGAAGATTTTGATTTTGTCACGGGGTAAAATTGAGCCTCCAAACTGGCTAATAAAATAAAATTTAAATCTCATTTCGGTAGGCTTATACTCGTATACTTTATTTTATGCTGAACAAAGAGATTCACACATCTAGCCGAACTGAACTCATAAATATACGAGAGAATGTAAGATTACGCGTGACATATTGATATTCATGCCTAATAAAAGGACCTAATAATAGACCTAATCTAATCAATTTGTGACAAGTGTTATTCACTTTTTCTCTCTCATCATTTTTCATCAATCTATTTTTTAAATCCACCATTCACATTTTTAGGTTTAACTTTATGTTCAACTTTTAAGCCTTCAATTCATTTTCCTTTGTAGAAAACTAATCACCAAACAAAGTGTATGAGTTAAAACGCGCGGATCGATCTCATCTTTGAAAGATTAAATATCTAAAATTGTGAACATAAGGAGAGTAGGATTATAATTAAGTTGGAAATGATGGATGGTGTGGCCAATGTATCTTTCATGATATAGAAAGAATGAGGTGGAAAGAAGTTGCATAATGCAATTATCGCTGAAATAGACCACTCGATTTAACTAGCACCCAAACAAGTTGACTTGTTGACTTTCACTTATTTTGACTTGCAAAGTACATCCTCTAGATTTTTGGCAAATTTTTTCCTTTAAACTAAATTTAGTTACTGATATATTTTTTTTCTTTTGACATTAAGAAACTTATTACACACTTGAGTTGATAGTTTATTGTAGTTCAAATTTATTTTGTTATAATATCAAGTTAATATATATGAAAATCAGAAAATGTAAACGGGAATAAGTCGTATTTTTATTATAGAAAATACACAATGCCATGTTATAGAAATTATACTCTAATAAGATGACAACTATGATATGATACTCGGAAGAGAAAGTCAACAAATATAATAGATCTTTTATGTTAAAATTATTGTATCTATTTCTATGTTTATTTTTACTTTATGATATTTTAAAATAATAGTTTTTTATATCAATCGAACAAGAGTTTAGTGGATGGAAATGATATTTAAATGGGTTAAGAGTGTAATGGTTTCATTTTTCTTAAACTTTGTAGTATTTTTTTATTTAAAGACAATAATTTCCAGATGAACGGAGCAACATTTTACAAATACGAAATATTTTTATTTGTTTAAAGCAATAACAACTTATATATATAATGTGTATATTGTAACCACTATATAAATATACCATGAACACATAAAATTACAAAACTTGTACTCTAGGAGCATTCGTTGTCAATGTCGCTCAGAGGTTGCAAGGATCGGGGTCAAGGCTTGATCAAGGTCACCATTACGATTGTCTCGTGCTCATGGAATTCATGGCGGGGAAGCCGGGCAAAAAGTTTGCCTTTTCCTTTTTCTTTCTTTTTTTAATTGCAAAATTGGTTAGTGGTCGGTTGTAATCATTGCAAGTAGAAATAATGAGAAAGTGATAAAAAGTTTTGGTTAGGTGATGTTGAAGTAGCTGCAATGATAAGTATAGGGAGTTTCAACTAGCGTGAATTCTTTGAGTTGCTAAAAATAGATTGTCACTTACCTCATGTGTTTGACGAGTTAGCCAAAGGTACAACTTTTGGGCTAAAGTTACTTAAAAATCAAACAGAACATTGTGCCGACATGAAAAAAAGACATAAATCGATAATACAACAAATAATCTAACTTATTGTATCACATAGTAAATATGAACACATAAGCCACAAGCTATGTTTTGCGAGTTTTGTTTATTGAAGTTTTCATTGTGCATTCAAATCATTTTATGGATTTGTTATATGTACCCTCTGTGATGTAATGTTTTGTCATCTACTTCCCTCGGCCCATCTTATTTACAGTACAATACAGTTTTTTATCAGTTTTTGTTTCGTATATTATGTCATTTTAATACTTTTGATTTAATAAATTATATATTTTTTATTCTGTGATTTCATATTTATAGTTTTATAATATAAATAAAAATATAAAAGAAAAAAAAAATAATAATGAATAAAGGAGGTATCGCTTGTATTTTTGATCGCCCCCATCATTTTATTCTTACGTATTGTATTTGTACAAATGTCACTTAAAACATGTCTAAAGCAAAATGTCTAATCACATATAAACCTAAACATCATTTCTCAAAAGAACATTCCATCAAATACGTGTAGTGTAACTATTTGTTAGTAAACAATCAATCAGCATTGTTTTCATAATTTTTTCAATAACTCTAATGATTGTTTACATATTTTTATATATTTACTACCTACCAAAAAAATATTAAAATCCATGTAGAAAACAAATAAACATTTTATCAAGTGAGTAAGCAATGGGTTGTGTGGAAAAGGATAGGCACGTGGGAGGTGGAGGTGTGAGTAAGGCACACGTGTAAATAGGATGACGTAAGCGGAGAAGCTAGTGATCAACTGGACCGGGTTCACTTGAAGTCAGTCACATGTTGGGGTACGGAAGGGGGTGGAAAAAGTCTTCGGTTTATGTAAGCCTTTATTTATTAAACGTAACTTCCCACACCCACTCCTTACTTTTCTAGTATTTCAAAGTACATGATGTTTGTATTGTTGATCAACTAGTCCCTCACCTTTAATTCACCCTTTAATTTATACTATTATTAGCCGGTACCCGTGCATTGTAGTGCTGAATATCCGTATAATAAATTTTTTTTATGTGATTCGATTTTATATTTTTCGTGACAATAAATTATTGATGGTCATCTCTTTAATATATATATATATATATATATATATATATATATATATATAACCAAATAACTATTTAGTATAAATTTACAAATTTGAAATACATGACAACTATAATTATAGAAAAAAAAAATTTGTTTTAAATTATTTTTTTTTATTTATTTACAAACTTGTTGGTAATAGCATACCTTTTCTTTGTAAACATACTTTATCTATTAAACATATATAACAATCGTGAAATCTGTTATGAGTTCATGCAATCGTATTATATATGAGATAAGGTGACTTTTTTGTGAGGTTAAATATTGTCATATATTTTGAAGCTCGGGTCATCATACATTTGAAACAAATACTGTTTCGTATTTATAAAACTAGAATTATCATAATTTAGAGTTTAAAATCATATTAAATAATTATTTTGATAGATATGACATAGGGTGTGTTTCTTTTTTTCTGTATGGGGAGACATAGTGGAACCCACAAATTTAATATTATTACTTTTTAAATTAGACTCACTTTTTCTATTAATTGGTCGTATTCCTAAAGGCAAAATTTATAAGATCCTCCCATATAGAGTAGAGGCTCTATGCGTGGGCCCCACTATCTCTCCCCATTATTAAAAAAAAAAAAAAAAAAAAAAAAAAAAAAAACATATTAAAGGATTTGAAAGGATACATATATATAATTACGATGTTTAAAAAGGATATATATGCAATTAGTAGTTTAAGTTTGATATATATGCAATTCTTTAGCTTTTGAAGGGATATATATGCAATTATAAGTTTATGTTTGATATATACGCAATTTTGAGCTTTTGGAGGGACATATATGCGATTCCCCCTTATTTATACTATTATTAGGCGGTACCTGTGCATTGTTGCACTAAGTGTCCGTATAACTAATTTTTTTACGTAATTCGCTTATAAATTTTCCGTGACAATAAATTATCGATGGTGTTTTTAAAAATTCGTGATGATGAATATATAAAAAAGACTATGAAACCACGACCTGTATGACCACCTCTCACTACACGTAGGTGGGTTTGTTGATGATTCCCCACATAACTTAAAATTTGTACCTAAACTTTATAAAATAAATATGTTGAAGCATAAATACTACGAGTGCAAGTTGATGAGGCGAAAAATAAACCACTTTTAAGGGGTCATTTAAGCCTCCGGAATTGACTTTATTTGATCAAATATTGCCCTAAATCGTTCTTTTTGTGATTTTTGGTACTTTGGGAGTGAAATCTGAAAAAGAGAGCAATTCGGACGTTTTTAGAGCATAAAAGTGAAGAAAACGCCAAAGACTTAATTTTCTATGTTGAGAACAGTGTATGACGGCGTCAAGAGGAAATATTTGACGGCGTCAAGAGTAAAGTCCATGACGACCCAGAAGAAACCTGAAGGCGTCACAACAAGAGCGTCAAGAGTTAAAATCATGATGGCCTGCATAAGGTGTATTCATGACGGCATCAGATCCAGATCTAGGCAGTCTGAGGAACTATTTGGCGGCGAGATGACGACGTCAGATATTTGTTCTTGACGCCGTCACCTTCCAAAATCTATATATAGTTTTATATTTTTCATTCATAGAGAAGAACTTGTGTGGAGAAACCCTAGGGCCGAACTTTGTGAACCCTAGCTTGTATTTTACAGTAAATTCAAGGGTTTTTACCCCTTGAATCCTTTCATGTGCTATTGAGATAAGTCTTCTCTTTAATTCAATCAATATGTCTATGTGTTGGTTGTCTATATCTTGTGTTTGTCTTAATTTCAACATGTTAGGCTAGATTTATCTTGTGTTTGCTTAGATCTAATGAAACCTAGATGTTAATTATGTGTTGATTACTTGTTTATGGTTGTATTGGATGAATGATTTCAATGTTACGCTTAAGAAAACTGGCAGATCTCCATTTGGTAACATGCTTGAACGTCTTAGGAAACATGAACCGATGTGTACTAGGTTTTATTAGTTGTATTTAATGCATGAGTAAATTCTAATGATCCCATGTTAGGAGCTTCTTAGCCGGCTCGACATAGGAGTGAAGTAGGCACTCATAGGATTGGGGAAGTAAGTACGCCACCCCATGAATAGTATTAAGGAATACAATCCGTCATCTACGCAACTATAACAAGTAATTAACGTGTAAAAGATATCTAGGGAGTAGTGAAATCTAAGTAAACACATTTCTCCCATATATTGCTGATTGGCTCCAAACGGTCAACCTAAATTGACCGTGGGATGGTCAACAAGGTCAAACAGCCTAGAGTTAATGCTCCGCGGAATATAGTGTTTCCCCGGGTCGTTATGTCCCGACGAGGTGTGAATGGTTATAAAACGGGTTTCGTGATCGGGTGAATTTGGACAGGAATAAGGGTTTGAGTGAGTGATGTGATTACACTAAGGAAATACGAATGAAAACGATGTAAACAAACTATATTAAAAATAACGCGAAACCTAATTAACCTAAAACGTAAACTGAAAACTTAAAATCAGAAATTGCTTATACGTAAGCAGAAAAATAAGCCAAACGGCTTAAATAGAAGCTATCACTTTATTTATGTTTTTGGTTTTTCTTGATTTAACAAACTACTTTTAATAACGTAACCTAAATTTAAAAAAAAAAACGCAAAAGTTATTTAAATAAAACGCGAGTTAAAATTAAAATAAACGCGAGTGCGCGAAATAAAAAGTGAATTTTGAGCTACGCTAACCCTACGGACATGAAAATAATATTTTTACGATCCTAACGATAAAAGAAAATTTTAGAAAAAAGAAAAAAAAAATTGACTTTTTAATAATTAGATATGATTTAATTACTAAATAACTAAATAAATTGCTTAAAAATATCAAACCCTTTTTAGAAAAATGTGAAAAAAATACAGAAAGTTTATTTAACTATTTAGGACTTAGGAAAAATGTAAAAGCTGGAAAAGCTAAACTATATAAGCTAATATAAAATTAAACAGCTTGTAGCTTTGAGAAGATAACACAAGAGAATTTGTATAAAAGAAATGAAAACCAGAAACCTTTGAGAAAAGTCCCAAGGCGCAATGGTAAACGTGTGTGCTGTGTGCTGTGAGACCCAGGTTCGAATCCTGGGTTTTGCATTTTTTTTTCTTTTATTTTTCTTTTGCAAACAACTTAAACACAAACACTTAACACTTTTGAAAAAAGATTTTTACAAGTGAAACTCGAATGGATCTTAAACTAACTTAGAAATTAACACAGATTCCAGGTTTGATTTCCAAAACAATTTTTAAAACCCTTTTTTTTTTTACCACATCTAAGTCAAATAAGCCAATAAGTCGAATAAGCCAAAAAGGCTTATAGAAACACATTAACAATGACAATTATAGCAATCAAAAGACCCTGATAACAACAAAATCAATCAACAACGAGAAAAATCAACAAGCTAAGTATGGACAGTAGCAGCAGAAGCCAAAAAGGGCGGGAGGTGTTTTTGCAGCTTCAATCACAGGACACAAATAAGCTTTAACAAACTAACAATAACAAGATATTACAACAACAATATAAACTATCAACAACAAGAAACAGCAAACAAGAGATCAAACATGATCAAGAATTAAGAACAACAAGAGTAGCAGCAGCAGACCCCATAAAGGCTAAAGAAAGGGGGCTCAAATAAGCTGTCAAATAAGCTCAAAAGGGAAAGTAAAAAACAAAGACCTAATCACTACCTAAGGGGGATCCTAAAGCAACAAAAATTAAAGCTAAAGCTCAAGAAATAAGCATTCTAAGGCCATATGAAAATGGGTCAAAACTGACATAGCCTGGGTGCAGGGCATATGCAAGTGGTGCCAATTCAAGCATAAGCACAAACCAAAGATCTAAAAGTTAGAATCTGAAATGAGTCAAACCATGAAGATGAGCTATCAAAGATCTTACAAGCTAAATATCAAGCCCTCACAAGCTTATATGAGCTTACTAAACAAGCTGAGAAAGTGGATCAAGCATGGTGGTGCAGGGCATACATATTCTCAAACAGGGTACTTTAAGGGCCAAATAAGCTGACAGAAAAAATTATAAAAAATAAAATAAAAATAGAAGCTTGTAAACAAGCTGACAAATAAGCTATATGTCAAATTCCAGGTTCTACGCATAAGAAACAAAGAAGTGAAAAATGCCTGATCTCAGGCCATTGGGACAAAAGAAAATGCAGGCCTGCTAGTGGGTGAGCAGAAAGCAGCCCTTATATAAGCTAGAGATAAGTTTAAAAAGCTAAAACAAGATGAGATATCTGAAGCCTATATTACTAACACTTTATAAAACTAAAATCATGTTCTAATTCCTACTCGAACTTTCCTAATTTTGAGATCAAAAGAATAGGTTTGGGCCAGATTGCTGTTGGATGAGATTGGGAATAAATGAATACTTGAAAGTGCTTTGGAACCAAAGATAAGCTGAAAAAGGCAATCCCTGAACTACAAATAACTTATATAAACTATAACTAACATTAAATTCTACTTTGTTACCAAAAAAGAAAGATCAAAAGGACCTTTTTGGGTAAATGGTTGCTGAACAGGGCATAAAAGGCCTGGTGACCACTGAGTCAGGTTTGACTCAGTGTGGCTTTTTGATAATTCTTCAAACCAAAAGCTAATGAGAGCTTGTGATCTTGTCTGCTTAAGCCACAATGGCAAACTTACCAAAATCAATGAGCTTATGCTCAACAGACAACAACCATAAGGCATGCAAAAATCTTGAACAAGCTGATTCCCATTTCCTATTAAGCTAACAACAACACAAGTACCCTAATTAATTAGTAAAATCTGAAAGAAAACAAAAGCAAAGAAGCATTTGGAGATGGGATAAGTTAACTGACAAACAAAGTCCAAGCCCAAATCCTACTGAAGCATACCTAAGATCTATTCCAAAAAGAGTGGTGCAGGGCTGATGAATCAGTTGGGTAAAGTGGGTCAAACTAGTGGAATTCGACCTGCTTAAGTCAAGGGCCAGGTCTCATATACAAGCATAATCCTATTTAGAGCAATTGTGAACAACAAACAATAACTAAGTAAGTCCTAATCTGGATTTAACTAAAGCCAATGTGTAAAACTGTTTAACACTAAAATACCTAAGAAATCAACTGAAAACCTTGAAAACTAATTAGAGATGCTTAGATTTACTTATAAACTACTACTAACACTATTTGAGAGCTGATCTAAATTGAGTTTATGATAAAAACAAGTTTTAGCTAAAAACAGGTACATGTGCCAAACACTCTTTAAACCACTACCAATGGTGTTATAAACTAGAACAAGCAGGTTTGAGCTAATAAGGTAAAAGCCCAAATATAATGAGCTGAAAATGAGACTAAATAAGCAATAGTGGATTGGGAATAAGCAATAAATAAGCAGTAGTAAAAGCTAATGCTACAGTAACAGATTATGAAATAAACTTTCAAGTTTTTTATTGAATTTAAGAACTGAGTTTTACATACTGAGATTAAAACAATACTTTAAAATTAAACTAAAATTATTTCTACTCTAAATTATCCACTACCATCTACTGCCAAACTTGGCTACAAAAGCTTCAATTTATATTAGAAAATTTTAGGGTTTCCCCTCTCTCTTCTGCTCCATGTTGTGCTTTTCCCACCTTCATTAAACACCATTGGATGAGCTATAATAGATCCAGACCCTTGATTTTCTTTGGCGCCAAAATTCATTTTGGCTGTTCTTTGATTATTGAAGCCAGTTGGTGCAGTCTTGGAAGTTTGTGTTTGGTTTGGAGTGCATAGGAGGGGGTGGAGTGTTGGAGAGGTGAAACAGGCCTAGGGTTATGATGGTGTTGGTTTTGGAGGGTTGTAGCAGGGGGAGAAGGTGGGTTTGACCACCTTGTTTGACTGGGAAAGGGTATTAAAAAGAACGGGGTATATTATTTTTTTGGGAGTGGGTTGTGAGGGTATTGGGCTGGTGGTGTTTTGGATTTGAGTGGGATAAGACTAAGTCCGTTTGGTTTGTTTAATTTTCACAAGGACCAAAAATGTTATTTGCTGAAATTTGAGGTGCTGAAAATGACACATTCCCAAAGATATTAAAAGGACCAAAGTAGCCATGTGTAAATAGTACAAGGGTGATGAAAGTTATTTTTCCCATTTTTAAATCCCAAGGACTACTTTTGCCATTTTTTTAAAATTCGAGGACTGAAATTGCCATTTAATAAAAAGTTTCATTCAAGGACCATTTGTGATAAATTGTGATTTCCCAAGGGCTTGAATTGTAAATTTCCCATTTAAAAATGCCCAGGGACTAATTTTGACAATCTTTAAAAGTTCAGGGACCTTTTATGTCAATTTGGATTTTTAGGGACCAAACATGTAATTTTCTCAAACTTTTTACCCAAGGACTTGTTTTGACAATTTTTGACTTTAGAAAACCTTGGGTTGACTTTTCTTTCATTTTAAAACTTCAGGGACTAGTTTTGTCAATTTTTGAAACTTGAGGGACTGAAACTGCCAATTGTGCAAACTTTGTTCGTTTTTCGTTTGTTTTTAAACATTTTGCATCTAAAACATATAAAACACACTTTTGGGATAAATTGTGTATTTTGATGCGTTTTTGGGTGTTTTTGGATGTTTTGGCAGTCCAGATACGATAAAAATGATGAGTGTTTGAGCACTCATCAATCCCCCACACTAAGCTATTGCTAGTCCCTAGCAATCTTTTGAGAAAAACTTGATGGATTTTAAACTCTTTACCAAAAGCCATCACTTCTGGAGTAGCCAGGTGTAAGAACTGTGGCACACCTGATAACCGTGTGATTTTGAGCAAACCACCAGCTGTCAACGGATTTGATTAGTCTTTACCAAGAGCCGTTTGCTCCTGGACTAGCCAACTCTTGATGGAATAGTCAACATCTTGGTGAGCTGATTACCAATTATGGTTTTTCCACGGCCTTTACCATAAGCCATAATCTTGTGGGCTAGCCAACTCATTTGTTTTTGGGGAGTTGAGGAACCATACAATTTTGGGCAAATTGCAAGCCGTCAACGGATTTGAGATGTCTTTACCAAGAGCCGTTTGCTCCTGGACTAGCCAATCCCTTTTGTCGGTTAGACAAGGCGGACTGATTACCACAAAAAATTTTGAAGCACCAGTGAAAAAAAATTTGAATTTTTTTTGAATTTTGGCTAAAAACGGGGGTATTATATAGTAAAATGTGATAAAATTCGCTAGAATAGTGAATACCCCCCCCCCACACTAAGCATGAATATTGTCCTCAATATTCAATATCCCGGCTATTATGCCGACATTTTGAACGTAAAAGGGCAACATTACAAACCAAGCGTGGAAAACACCATTTTGTTTTTCACTCTTGTAACCATAGCATGGGGGACTCCCCCACACTTAGGGTGAAAGCCCTATAAGCATGATGTGGAAGAAGCAATCTCAATCGGACTTTCATTCAAGATGTTTGGACAAACATTTGAAGCACGTGAAAGTTCCACACCGATGAGATAAGTATCCGGCTCAAGATAATGATACATGAAAATGCCGAGATCAAATATAGTGTCTTCATTCCCGAAGGAGTGAAGAACAAGAGAAGTCACCCTATAGGTGAAGAAAAGGAAGAAAATCATGATAAAAAGCATGATTTGATCTTCTTCCTCGAGAGCAGGCTCTGTAGCCTGAGTTTGGATTTCAAAGGGTAAGCTCGTAAACAACCCGGGAGGGTGGGTGGGAATTTGCAAATTCTCATAATTGAGAGCATCTCCCCCCGGGCTATCAAACTCCGGAGGAGTCATGATATGATGAGTGAGTTCACCGGAGAACTCCTCATGAAGAGAATTATTCACAAGATGTGAATCTGTGAATTCGTGTTCCGGAATAGACTCATCACAATCCTCATTCTGAATATCAAAGAGTGGATTATCAGAAATCAAAGTGAATTCAGATTCGAATTCAAATAGAGGATTGGTGAGAGTAGTATTGAATGTTTCGGGAACAAAGAGATTAACATTCTCTTGTGGACTGTTGGGATAAGAAGTGAGTGACGGATCATGATATAGGAGACTTTCAATTTCTCCCAGATCGGCTTCAAAGTCGAGGAGACCATCATCACTTTCCAATGAAAGTGGATTGATGTGAGTAAGTTCATCAGCGAACTCTTCAAGAAGAGGATCAACATCAGACTGAGGGGGTGATGCCTCGATATACTCAATGTCTCCATGAGATGTACAATCATCATTAAAATCTGATAAAGTCTCAAAATGAACGTTTGAACACTCAAGAGGGGAAGGAATATCACACATATGCTCAAGAGTTCCCTGTGACTCTCTCGGGATTGGAACAAGGTTCTCAACACTAGACTTTATGAATTCGTCCGATTCCTTATCAGGAACAGTGTCAAGATGCTCGTCCCCCATGCTCAGAGAGTGAGTGGGAACCTCAGGTGTGACAGCAGTTGTTTGAGATGGAATCTCAACTGCCGGGGTATCAACTGATGAACTTGATGAAGTTTTATAAAATTCAAGGATGTCAAGTGTATCCTCATCATCACTGTCATCAGGAATGAAACGGAACAAAGAGCTAGATTTGGCTGCTTTTTCTCTTGCAATAGATTCCCTAACAGATTTTTCATATGCATCTTGGGAATTTATTCTAGCAGTCTGCTCTTCAGCAAGCAATTCTTCCATGGATTTTTGATAAGTATGTCTTTGGGCAAAGTCTTTAACTAAACCCTTAAGCTCATCAACGATTTTCATCATATTTTGCATTTCTGGAAGAAGTGCTTGATTCATATCGTACTGTGGAGGTTGGTCATAATAAGGTGTGTCAAAATTGTCACAAGGGTATGGATTACCCGTTTGACAATCTGAGCTGAAGTGTGGACCTCCACAGTAATCACAACAGTAAAACTGTTGAGGCTGTGAGTCATATGTGCTAGAGTCATAATTGTTATCGGGAAACTGCTCATAGACAAGCGTGTTTCCCGATTGACAATCAGAACTGTAGTGTGAACCACTACAGTACTCACAACAGTAGAACTGCTGAGACTGATGGTGTGGTAGCTGGTGGAATGAATCAGTGGTGTCATGATAGGAATAGGGATCTTGGTTATAGACAGACCCGTTTCCTGACTCTACCATGCCACAACTGAGGCAATTGCCACCATTATAAGAACTACCACACCACTGGCAAACCAGAAAGTGTGGATGAGACATAGAAAGAATCAAATGTGTATAGAGGGTGACGAAATGAGAATCAAAGATGTGAGAGGGTAAAGGTGAATGTTTTTGGATTTTTGGATAGACATTTTGTACAAATAGAAAAGAAAATGTTTTTGTGTTTTTTGTGTTCGTTGAAAACTGAGTTTAAAATGTTTTCAGGAACGGTTTTGTTTTGATGATAAGAAAATATGAACAAAGGATGGATAAATATACAATGAGTGTATATCCAGATTCACTAATCTGTAAAACCGTTTAGAAGACGCGCACAACCTCCCCGGCAGCGGCGCCAAAAATTGATTGATGCTAAACCGTCAACTAATATTGACCAAGTAATGGTCAACAAGGTCAAACAGCCTAGAGTCAATGCTCCGCGGAATATAGTGTTTCCCCGGGTCGTTATGTCCCGACGAGGTGTGGATGGTTATAAAACGGGTTTCGTGATCGGGTGAATTTGGACAGGAACAAGGGTTTGAGTGAGTGATGTGATTACACTAAGGAAATACGAATGAAAACGATGTAAACAAACTATATTAAAAATAACGCGAAACCTAATTAACCTAAAACGTAAACTGAAAACTTAAAATCAGAAATTGCTTATACGTAAGCAGAAAAATAAGCCAAACGGCTTAAATAAAAGCTATCACTTTATTTATGTTTTTGGTTTTTCTTGATTTAACAAACTACTTTTAATAACGTAACCTAAATTTAAAAAAAAACGCAAAAGTTATTTAAATAAAACGCGAGTTAAAATTAAAATAAACGCGAGTGCGCGAAATAAAAAGTGAATTTTGAGCTACGCTAACCCTACGGACATGAAAATAATATTTTTACGATCCTAACGATAAAAGAAAATTTTAGAAAAAAGAATTTTTTTTTTTTTTTTTTTTTTACTTTTTAATAATTAGATATGATTTAATTACTAAATAACTAAATAAATTGCTTAAAAATATCAAACCCTTTTTAGAAAAATGTGAAAAAAATACAGAAAGTTTATTTAACTATTTAGGACTTAGGAAAAATGTAAAAGCTGGAAAAGCTAAACTATATAAGCTAATATAAAATTAAACAGCTTGTAGCTTTGAGAAGATAACACAAGAGAATTTGTATAAAAGAAATGAAAACCAGAAACCTTTGAGAAAAGTCCCAAGGCGCAATGGTAAACGTGTGTGCTGTGTGCTGTGAGACCCAGGTTCGAATCCTGGGTTTTGCATTTTTTTTTCTTTTATTTTTCTTTTGCAAACAACTTAAACACAAACACTTAACACTTTTGAAAAAAGATTTTTACAAGTGAAACTCGAATGGATCTTAAACTAACTTAGAAATTAACACAGATTCCAGGTTTGATTTCCAAAACAATTTTTAAAACCTTTTTTTTTTTTTACCACATCTAAGTCAAATAAGCCAATAAGTCGAATAAGCCAAAAAGGCTTATAGAAACACGTTAACAATGACAATTATAGCAATCAAAGGACCCTGATAACAACAAAATCAATCAACAACGAGAAAAATCAACAAGCTAAGTATGGATAGTAGCAGCAGAAGCCAAAAAGGGCGGGAGGTGTTTTTGCAGCTTCAATCACAGGACACAAATAAGCTTTAACAAACTAACAATAACAAGATATTACAACAACAAGATAAACTATCAACAACAAGAAACAGCAAACAAGAGATCAAACATGATCAAGAATTAAGAACAACAAGAGTAGCAGCAGCAGACCCCATAAAGGCTAAAGAAAGGGGGCTCAAATAAGCTCAAAAGGGAAAGTAAAAAACAAAGACCTAATCACTACCTAAGGGGGATCCTAAAGCAACAAAAATTAAAGCTAAAGCTCAAGAAATAAGCATTCTAAGGCCATATGAAAATGGGTCAAAACTGACATAGCCTGGGTGCAGGGCATATGCAAGTGGTGCCAATTCAAGCATAAGCACAAACCAAAGATCTAAAAGTTAGAATCTGAAATGAGTCAAACCATGAAGATGAGCTATCAAAGATCTTACAAGCTAAATATCAAGCCCTCACAAGCTTATATGAGCTTACTAAACAAGCTGAGAAAGTGGATCAAGCATGGTGGTGCAGGGCATACATATTCTCAAACAGGGTACTTTAAGGGCCAAATAAGCTGACAGAAAAAATTATAAAAAATAAAATAAAAATAGAAGCTTGTAAACAAGCTGACAAATAAGCTATATGTCAAATTTCAGGTTCTACGCATAAGAAACAAAGAAGTGAAAAATGCTTGATCTCATGCCATTAGGACAAAAGAAAATGCAGGCCTGCTAGTGGGTGAGCAGAAAGCAGCCCTTATATAAGCTAGAGATAAGTTTAAAAAGCTAAAACAAGATGAGATATTTAAAGCCTATATTACTAACACTTTATAAAACTAAAATCATGTTCTAATTCCTACTCGAACTTTCCTAATTTTGAGATCAAAAGAATAGGTTTGGGCCAGATTGTTGTTGGATGAGATTGGGAATAAATGAATACTTGAAAGAGCTTTGGAACCAAAGATAAGCTGAAAAAGGCAATCCCTGAACTACAAATAACTTATATAAACTATAACTAACATTAAATTCTACTTTGTTACCAAAAAAGAAAGATCAAAAGGACCTTTTTGGGTAAATGGTTGCTGAACAGGGCATAAAAGGCCTGGTGACCACTGAGTCAGGTTTGACTCAGTGTGGCTTTTTGATAATCCTTCAAACCAAAAGCTAATGAGAGCTTGTGATCTTGTCTGCTTAAGCCACAATGGCAAACTTACCAAAATCAATGAGCTTATGCTCAACAGACAACAACCATAAGGCATGCAAAAATCTTGAACAAGCTGATTCCCATTTCCTATTAAGCTAACAACAACACAAGTACCCTAATTAATTAGTAAAATCTGAAAGAAAACAAAAGCAAAGAAGCATTTGGAGATGGGATAAGTTAACTGACAAACAAAGTCCAAGCCCAAATCCTACTGAAGCATACCTAAGATCTATTCCAAAAAGAATGGTGCAGGGCTGATGAATCAGTTGGGTAAAGTGGGTCAAACTAGTGGAATTTGACCTGCTTAAGTCAAGGGCCAGGTCTCATATACAAGCATAATCCTATTTAGAGCAATTGTGAACAACAAACAACAACTAACTAAGTCCTAATCTGGATTTAACTAAAGCCAATGTGTAAAACTGTTTAACACTAAAATACCTAAGAAATCAACTGAAAACCTTGAAAACTAATTAGAGATGCTTAGATTTACTTATAAACTACTACTAACACTATTTGAGAGCTGATCTAAATTGGGTTTATGATAAAAACAAGTTTTAGCTAAAAACAGGTACATGTGCCAAACACTCTTTAAACCACTACCAAGGGTGTTATAAACTAGAACAAGCAGGTTTGAGCTAATAAGGTAAAAGCCCAAATATAATGAGCTGAAAATGAGACTAAATAAGCAATAGTGGATTGGGAATAAGCCATAAATAAGCAGTAGTAAAAGCTAATGCTACAGTAACAGATTATGAAATAAACTTTCAAGTTTTTTATTGAATTTAAGAACTGAGTTTTACATACTGAGATTAAAACAATACTTTAAAATTAAACTAAAATTATTTCTACTCTAAATTATCCACTACCATCTACTGCCAAACTTGGCTACAAAAGCTTCAATTTATATTAGAAAATTTTAGGGTTTCCCCTCTCTCTTCTGCTCCATGTTGTGCTTTTCCCACCTTCATTAAACACCATTGGATGAGCTATAATAGATCCAGACCCTTGATTTTCTTTGGCGCCAAAATTCATGTTGGCTGTTCTTTGATTATTGAAGCCAGTTGGTGCAGTCTTGGAAGTTTGTGTTTGGTTTGGAGTGCATAGGAGGGGGTGGAGTGTTGGAGAGGTGAAACAGGCCTAGGGTTATGATGGTGTTGGTTTTGGAGGGTTGTAGCAGGGGGAGAAGGTGGGTTTGACCACCTTGTTTGACTGGGAAAGGGTATTAAAAAGAACGGGGTATATTATTTTTTTGGGAGTGGGCTGTGAGGGTATTGGGTTGGTGGTGTTTTGGATTTGAGTGGGATAAGACTAAGTCCGTTTGGTTTGTTTAATTTTCACAAGGACCAAAAATGTTATTTGCTGAAATTTGAGGTGCTGAAAATGACACATTCCCAAAGATATTAAAAGGACCAAAGTAGCCATGTGTAAATAGTACAAGGGTGATGAAAGTTATTTTTCCCATTTTTAAATCCCAAGGACTACTTTTGCCATTTTTTTAAAATTCGAGGACTGAAATTGCCATTTAATAAAAAGTTTCATTCAAGGACCATTTGTGATAAATTGTGATTTCCCAAGGGCTTGAATTATAAATTTCCCATTTAAAAATGCCCAGGGACTAATTTTGACAATCTTTAAAAGTTCAGGTACCTTTTATGTCAATTTGGATTTTTAGGGACCAAACATGTAATTTTCTCAAACTTTTTACCCAAGGACTTGTTTTGACAATTTTTGACTTTAGAAAACCTTGGGTTGACTTTTCTTTCGTTTTAAAACTTCAGGGACTAGTTTTGTCAATTTTTGAAACTTGAGGGACTGAAACTGCCAATTGTGCAAACTTTGTTCGTTTTTCGTTTGTTTTTAAACATTTTGCATCTAAAACATATAAAACACACTTTTGGGATAAATTTTTTATTTTGATGCGTTTTTAGGTGTTTTTGGATGTTTTGGCAGTCCAGATACGATAAAAATGATGAGTGTTTGAGCACTCATCAATTGCTCACAACCTTAGTTTAATATAGTTTAATTTCGTTTTTAGTATTTTATTTTGATTGCATCTTAGTATTGGGTTAGTTGATTAGCAACTAATTCAGCCCAAATCCTTCAACCCCGAGATTTTTACTTGCTTTCCTAAAAAATATAAAAATACAAAAAGAATCATCCCTCATATCTATACCTAGTCTTTAGGTTTTCTAATCCTAGCGACACTATTCCTAGCTGAACGATCAATCCCCCGGTACTTGTCATTATACTATAGTACATCGATCAGGTACACTGCCTGGTGGGAGTTGTAAGCTTCTCGAGATCCCTTGAGATGTAAAGCCTGGTGCAAACCCCACGCATCAAGTTTTTGGTGCTGATTGGATCCAAACGGTCAACCTAAATTGACCAGGGAATGGTCAACAAAGTCAAACGTCTAAAACCAATTCTCCGCGGAAGTACAGTGTTTCCCCGGGTCGTTATGTCCCGACGAGGTGTGGATGGTTATAAAACAGTTTCGTGATCAGGTGAATTTGGATGAGAAAAGGGTTTGTGTGTGATTGAGCTAAGGAATCTACAAGGGAAATAACTTAAATAAGCTATATAAATAAGACGGGAAAGATGGAAAAACCAGAAACGTTTTAATCCTAAAAACGCGTACGTTCAATTTTAAGTAACGTGAACGTACAAAATAAAACGCGAGTTTTGGTAAAATAAAATATACTTACAAAGATGAAAATCACATTTTTACAATCCTAATAATTTATTAAACTTTTTAGAAAATTAAAATTAATTTTTACACTATTTAATTAATTAATTACTATTTATTAATTACTTATTAATTATTTAAATTAACCCAAATTATAACTAATTATGAAATTACACTAAAAATATGAAAAATAAATTTGGAAAAATCTAAAATATTATAAAACTAATTTTCGAACTTAAAATATATTTTTCCTACTTTTTATATAATTACTATTAATTAAAAACTAATTTAAACTAATTAAAATTACACTAATTAATGGGAAAATGTAAAATAAGCTTGGAAAAATAAAATTAAAACTTAGAAAAGTCTAAAATAATATAAAACTAATTTTAAAACAGAAAATATATTTTTAAGACTATTTAAATAATTATTATTAATTATTAACTAATTATTAATTAATAAAAACTAATATTAATTACTAAAAATACTAAATGAAAAGAGAAAAATATGAAAAATTTACAGAAATTATTTTACAACTATAGGAACTTAAGAAAATTATAAAAACAGAAAGTGCTTAAGGAAAATAAGCACTTAAGCAATAAGCTTCTTAAATAGAAGCTATCACTTTAGGAAAATTTAGCTTTTTCTGGATTTTCTTTTTGAAAACTAAATAAATACTAAAAATATGAAACTTTAAAAAAGGAAAATTTGCTGGAACACAGAAATAAGCACTACAAGTGCTTATTAGCTTGACAGTTGACTTTGGTCAACTGTCAAAGCTAAAAGCTTGGAGAAAAGCTTTTAAGCTGAGACCAGGGGTTGATTTAGATGCAAACAAGTGAGAATGATTGAAATAAGCTGGAAAAACAATAAAAAGAACTCAGATTGAGCCAATAAGCTAGCAAATAAGCACTTCCAAAACTATTGTGAACACTGAACTGGGACAGAGTTGAGGTGTGGTTTCAAGTGGGTCCCAGTGGGTTCAAGGTCAAACCAGTGGTCAATTCTTGAAGCCTACCATGGGGGGGGGGGGTTGAGATGAACAAGGTTTGGGTAGTGGGGGCCACTGATGTGATCAGAAACCCACCACCAAGTGGTGGTGGTGGACTGCTTATCTGTGTGCAGAGCAGGGGTTTGCCCTGCTAGTGTGTTTCAGGCCAAGTGGGGCCCAGAGGAAAAATGGCAAAAATCAAATTAAGTTAGGGCATGAAAGATGAGGTGGTAGATAACAAGTGGAAACAAGTTTCACCCTTTGAAAGCAAATACAAAAATCAAAACAATTACTTGAATTATAGGAAAAATCTGAAAATGCAAATTTGTCTTTTTAGCTTAAACTAGGATTATTGACTTTTGTGAACTTCTAATGGACAATACAAGCTATAAAAGTTGTAATAAGCTATATTAAACTTGAATTAAGCTACAACTACCAATAATAAGCTAAAATGAGGTTTTGTGGGAATCAAATCCCTCACAGTCAACTGTGAGGGGTTCTTATTTATGATTTTGACTTTGTTATGAAAAAGGTGTGGTTTTTATGACTCCCCAGGCCTAACTAATCCTAATGCAAGTTAACTACATAAAAATAACAATGCAACAACAGTAAGAACACAACAATAAAGCTATATCCAAACACTCCTTAACAGATGATTAACAAGAGGATTATAAAGCAACTGTTTAAATCAAGACTAAAAACCACTGAATTAACTTACATTATCATAAATAAAACCTAAAGGAACACAAATGAGCAATAATTAACAACAATTACTACATAAAACATATTATGCTAAAAGTAGAGGAAAATTCATACAAACTTGACCAAATCTAGAACTGAGTGAACCCGGATTGATAAGCACCTCCTATACCTCCCTTGAGGCTTCTAAAACCCAAACCATCCACTCATTTCTCTGAATTCATCATCAATCAATCTCCACAGTGAACTTTGAAATTATGAGCAATTTCTATGATTTTTTTACTAATTTTGCTTTTATGAAATGAAACTGATATTGGTCACTCAGAAACTTGAAGAAACTTGCAAATAAGCTAAAGTGAGCTTAATGGCACTAAGAAACAACACAGAACAGTTTTTAAGCAAGATTGTCACATTTGCATAAAAATGGCCAACATTGAATTCAAACATAAAACTTAAATTGATTGTTGAGAATAGTTTTAACATACACTGAGAACACTAAAAACATTAATTGAAAACTGAAAATTACATTGAGACTTGAAAATTAACTTAAACGACATAAAGAAAATAAAATTACACTATATTACACTACTCCTATCACTACTACTTTTCTTCCTTGCATTTTTTTTTACTTTTATAACCCCTGGAGACCATCTCTTTCTTTACCACTTGCTCTCAGCCCTTAGATAGCTTTTGTTGATCTCAGCCGTTCAAATTGATTTTGGCGGGAACAGGGGATTGGCAGTTGGTGGGGTTTGGTGTGATAATAAATGAGGAGGGGGTTGGTGTAAGTTGTAGGTGAAGTTATTAATGAGGGTTGGTGGAAAAGTGGAAGGAGGGGGGAGCAGGGAAGCGTGAAAGCTGGAGGTGGGGGATGATGAACAGTGGTTTTGACCGGGGTTGAGGGTGTTGACCGGTTTGACTGACCTTTGACCGGGGGGTTATATTAGTTTGGTGTTGGGCTGGTAGGGAAATGGGCTTAGGGTGTGGGCTGGGGGTTGTGTTGTTTGGATCAGGTTTGGATTAAGGGGGTTTGTTTTGGGTAGAAATAATAGTAAGGGTCCATTTGGCATTTATATATAATCACAAGGACCATTTATGTAATTCTGACAAACATAGGGGCCTGCTGTGATTCTTTCCAAATTTTATTATAAGGACCACTATTGACAAGTTTGAAAATCATAAGGACCAAATTTACAATTTTCCAAAATTTGAACCCCGAGGACAAAAATTGACATTTTTCCAAAGTTTAGGGGTTAAACTTGCCATTTCGTAAAATCTTTTATCCAAGGACCAAATTTGAACATTTTTGAACTTCCAAGGACTAAAAATGATTTTTCATCCAAAAATATCCCACCAGGGACTAAATCTGCCAAAATCTGAAACTCCAGGGACTAAACTGTAAATTTCCAAAACTTTTATGATTTTTCACCAAAGGACTAAATATGACAACTTATGATTTCAAAAGGACATTTGGTGATAATTTTCCATATTTTGAATATCCAGGGACTAGATTTGTCATTTTATTAAAGTTGGGGGACTGAAACTGCTAATTTTGCAAACTTTGTACGTTTTTCATTTGTTTTTGCTCATTTTGCATCTGAAACATATAAAACACAATTTTGAAATATTTTTAGTATTTCAATGCATAATTGAGTGTTTTTGTATGTTTTGCAGTTTAGATTAGACCAAAAATGATGAGTGTTTGAGCACTCATCAGGTGCCGCTGCCGGGGAATAGTTATTGTCTAGGTTAGAATATCTTTTTATTAGGTCTACTTGCTAGATTCATTTCTAGTAAGATTTTATTTTTATTTTTGGGTTCTCTTTAGTCTATCTTATTTCTTCGTGTTTTTGTTCGTAACTCTTCACCACCCGACATCATGGATGATGGGAACATCTTTGAACCCGTCATCCCACCTGAACAAAACCCACCACTAGAACCTCTTAGGCCCCGAACCTTAGGAGAATATTCCCGACCTAGCCACCAAGGCTGTCGAAACACCATTGAGCTCACCGGAGCCAATGTGAACCCCTTGCGATCCGACACCATCCGGTTGGTGCAAAGCGGATGCGCATTCAATGGACTTTGTTCCGAAGATCCAAATCAACATCTCAAGGACTTCCTTAAAATCGTAGATTCCATAGACCTAGATGTTGCAACTAGAGAGACAACCCGATTGCGCCTATTCCAATTCTCTCTACGTGATCAAGCTAGTCAATGGCTTGAGCGTTTACCCGCGGGATCCATCACCACATGGGATGATCGCACCACGCGTTTCCTTGCTCAATTTTTCCCACCGGGGAGAACTACTAAGCTTAGAAATGACATCTTGATGTTCCAACAACGTCAAAATGAAACTCTTTATGAAGCATGGACTCGTTTCAAGGACTTACTCCAAAAAGTCCCTCATCATGGCATAGATCTTTGGCTCCAAGTCCAAATCTTTTATGACCATATCGATCTCTCCACGAGGCGAGCCATTGACCAATCGGCCGGTGGTAAGCTACGTGATCTAAGTGCGGAACAATCATGGGAACTCATAGAAGATCTTGCTCTCTATGACAACGAAAGTTGGAATGATCCCCGTGATTTGAACAAAACAGTCAAGGCAATATCTGGAAACAAAATCAAGCCAAACCTTATGTGGAAACAAAATCAAGCCAATTCTTTCAATCCACCTAATCGTTACCAACCAAACGGTCCACCCTCCAACCGTACTTTCAACAACAATCCTTCTAACAACCATGGTAGTACCAACAATCTTGAAGGATTGATGTCTAAGTTTATGGCATCTCAAGAAGCTCGCATAGCTAGGTTTGAAACCGAATTCAACCAACAACAAACGGAGATGACCAACAAGATAGACAACTTTTTGAAAGCCCTCAACAACCAAGCGTTAACTACACCTAGGAAGGACACTAGGGACGCCAATAACGGAATCCAAATTAAGGACCCCTCATCATCCAAACATGTCCACTTTGTCAATGTTGTCACCATTAAGCCAATAGATAAGGAGATAGAAGAAAGTGACAAGGATGAAGTTGGAGTAGAAACCGATACTAGGGATGAAATTAGGGAAGTTGAGGTTAATAAGGGAGAGGAATTAGAGGAGGTAGAGACTAAAGAAAAGCACTTTGATAAGTTGCCCACCAAGGAAGAACGGGAATACCATAAGGATTTATTCGATGGCCCCGAGAGACCATATATCCTTGGCACACCCCTTATCAAAATGGGAGACCCCTCTAACATCAACATACCATGCAACATCGGGCATATGCATATATGGAAAGCTTATATCAATCCTAGATCTCCTGTAAACATCATGACTAGGACCTATTACAATTGGGTGATGAAGAAACAACTTGATTATAGGATGATGCCCAATAAGAATTTGATAAGTAATTTTGTAGGAAGAGTGAAGGGATTGCATGTGATCATAGGTAATTTCACCTATGAGATCGATTTTATGATAGTAGAAGACACTCATCCGGTGATAGATGATTGCCTAAGCCAAATAATATTCGAAAAACCATTTGTTGAGGCCACTAAGATGAGTTATGATCCGACTTTAGGGATAGTTAGATTCAAGGAAGAGAATGATGAGATTGCCTACCAAATGCCCTACAAAATTGAGCAATACCGTCTTCTCTCAAATATAGAAAAGGAACACAAACAAGCGGCTTATTATAGGAATGATGAGGATAGACGTAAAGGAGTAGAGTACGTGAAGAATAGGATGCTTGGTTTCTACAAAGAATGCTTGCAACTAGGTCCGGAGTACAAAACTGGTTTAGAAGACGACCTAGAGAGTGAAACCAACGATGAGGTCACGTAGTAACCCATGACCTTGAGTCTAGCTACAAGACTCGTAAATAAAGAAAAGCGGTTCTTGGGAGGTAACCCATGTTTTGTGTGATATTTTTATTTTGTTTGTTTGTTATTTGCTTCCGTATGCATGCTTTATTTTTATTGTTGGTAGATCATGTTTCAAAACTAAATAGTGGAAATACTTTATTTTGTTGTTTTGGCCTAGTCTTAACTTCACCCAAAGGTATTTTTGCAAAAGATAAGTGTAAGGGGAAACCCCAAATATGTTTTTAAGAAACAAACTAATCATGATTCTCCACAATATTAAATAAACATGTATATTCGTATTTGTTAGAGTCAAATGCTTGTATCGAGTCATAATGAAATCTTGCAGGATTTTCCAGGAAGTAGAACCAAGTTTTTCCAGAAATTTTCCGGAAACTTAACATAAGAATTTCTGCAGGTCACTTCTGACGGCGTCATGAGTTTACTCTTGACGGCGTCACGTGTAAAAAATCTGGAAATTTTACCGGTTTTGTTTTTCTAACGGAGTTTTAAAGTTTTTGTTGAATTATTAAGTTTTATAATCTCTAGGAAATCTGCAAACTTCATTCCACAAGCATTATATCTTATTTTGTTTTCTAGGATTTAGTAACATATGTAGATTGCCGCCGATTTTATGCGAGGTTGCCTTGTCTGTTTTCTCAGGATTTACAGGTTATGTATGACAAGAAGATGATTTATTTTTCTGGAAGGGAAGCTTTGATTGTTCATTTTCTTGGAGGAAGATTTAACCTGACCACCTTATTATCCATACCGAGCGAATCAGGGGAGTATTTGATTTCATTCTTTTTACTTATTTCACTTTTACATTCTTTACTAGAACATTGGGGACAATGTTCATCTTCAGTGTAAGGGGAGGGTAAAATGATGATACCTTACAAATACACTTTCGCTTGAGTTTGTTTGTTTGATAGTAGATGTGTAATAAAACTATGAGAAATACTTGTTAGTGCAATTTTAGCACCAAATTTAAAATTTTTTACAACATTTAGGAGTGAAACTTTAGCCATAGCAAGCGTCTCATGGATAGGAGATTGTATGACTAGCACATAACCGTACCATTCAGAAAAATTTTCCACCCAAATATGTGAGGTTCGCCTTTAGATTTGATAGGAAAAGCATTTACTATTAGTGCTTATGAGTGTACCGGTAGCATTTAGATTCTAGAACTTGCATTAGTGATGCATCCCGAGACCGCTAGTGAGACTACATTCGTGTAGTAGGATTTACTACATGATAAGAGGCATTAGGATCACCCTTGTTTTAAACACGTATCATAATTATTTGACCATTTAAGTCATATTACTTGGCTAGTTAAGTCAACTAATTTTTCCCACACCTTAGCGTTGTACTCATTTTTAGTACACGAAACCCCTAGTACACCCCTCCAAGCCTATCTTTTCGTTTCTAACTTTAAGCATCATACTTGAAGGAAGAATTTGTTACACCCCACTTAAATGTACACCCAAATCGCCTTAGCCTTCCGTGTATGCACTCATCTTTAGTGCATTATTGTTATTTGTTAAACCCTAAGTTAAATATCTAATTGATTACATGGTTGCTAAATCGAGTCATATCCTTGTACATATTGTTTTGGGATGATTGGGACTCGTGGGTAAAGTACTTATTTTATGGAGTAATTGAGAAGAACATCATATATTACCCACATATGTACGTTAATCTTAAAAGTACTCCAAGTGTTTTGATTTTCTTAATACGAGTCATTAGTTTAGTTTATTGTAAAGTATGTAAAGATTCAAGTGTAAGGGGAATATTCACCCCCTATGATGTATTATTTTGGATGATAGGGTAAGAGTGTATGCAAAATAAATAAATAAATAAATAATAGAAAAATTAAGAAAAAGAAAAAAAATAGAAAAAAAAAAGAGAAAAAACATACGGGCTACCATCCCGTTTCCATTCTATGTTTGTTTCATGTTTTTGTTATTTTTGATTTATTAGCTTAAGTCGAGTCTAGTCTTGGCTTAGCAACGCCATATTGTACATGTAATTAACCAAGATTGTTAACTCGCCACCAGTAAAGACTGCCTATATCCAACAAAACCGTGTATTTCATATCCCTACACCTAACGTTACAACCCTTTAAAAGACCTCTTTGATAGTTTATCCTAGGTGCTTGCGCCATGTGGTGGAGGTTTGATCCTTTCCCAAGCCTATAGTAATCTATTTTGCTATGACAGGTAGTGAGAGATATCTTCCATTTTCGTATTGTAATTTATACTTTATTACACCCGAGTGATGTGAGTATCTAAACACTATTTGTGAGGTGCTAGTATATGACCTCCGTGCTTATCTTTGGTCTTTAGTGGAACGATTATTTGTTGTAATTACTTTTATATTAGTGTTAAATGATCCCTAACTTGTATTTTGATTAGAATAAAAGCGCATTTGCTTGAGGACAAGCAAATCTCAAGTGTAAGGGTATATGATGAGGCGAAAAATGAACAACTTTTAGGGGATCATTTAAGCCCCCGGAATTGACTTTATTTGATCAAATATTGCCCTAAATCGTTCCTTTTGTGATTTTAGGTACTTTGGGAGTGAAATCTGGAAAAGGAAGCAATTCGGACGTTTTTAGAGCATAAAAGTGAAGAAAACGCCAAAGACTTAATTTTCCATGCTGAGAACAGTGTATGACGGCGTCAAGAGGAAATATTTGACGGCGTCAAGAGTAAAGTCCTTGACGACCCAGAAGAAACCTGAAGGCGTCACAACAAGAGCGTCAAGAGTTAAAATCATGACGGCCTGCATAAGGTGTATTCATGACGGCGTCAGATCCAGATCTAGGCAGTCCGAGGAACTATTTGGCGGCGAGATGACGGCGTCAGACATTTGTTCTTGACGCCGTCACCTTCCAAAATCTATATATAGTTTTCTATTTTTCATTCATAGAGAAGAACTTGTGTGGAGAAACCCTAGGGCCGAACTTTGTGAACCCTAGCTTGTATTTTACAGTAAATTCAAGGGTTTTTACCCCTTGAATCCTTTCATGTGCTATTGAGATAAGTCTTCTCTTTAATTCAATCAATATGTCTATGTGCTGGTTGTCTATATCTTGTGCTTGTCCTAATTTCAACATGTTAGGCTAGATTTATCTTGTGTTTGCTTAGATCTAATAAAACCTAGATGTTAATTATGTGTTGATTACTTGTTTATGGTTGTATTGGATGAATGATTTCAATGTTAGGCTTAAGAAAACTGGCAGATCTCCATTTGGTAACATGCTTGAATTCTTAAGAAACATGAACCGATGTGTACTAGGTTTTATTGGTTGTATTTAATGCATGAGTAAATTCTAATGATCCCATGTTAAGAGCTTCTTAGCCGGCTCGACATTGGAGTGAAGTAGGCACTCAAAGGATTGGGGAAGTAAGTACGCCACCCCATGAATGGTATTAAGGAATACAATCCGTCATCCACGCAACTATAACAAGTAATTGACGTGTAAAAGATATCTAGGGAGTAGTGATATCTAAGTAAACACATTTCTCCCATATATTGCTCATAACCTTAGTTTAATATAGTTTAGTTTCGTTTTTAGTATTTTATTTTGATTGCATCTTATTATTGGGTTAGTTGATTAGCAACTAATTCCGCCCAAATCCTTCAACCCCGAGATTTTTACTTGCTTTCCTAAAAAATATAAAAATACAAAAAGAATCATCCCTCATCTCTAGACCTAGTCTTTAGGTTTTCTAATCCTAGCGACACTATTCCTAGCTGAATGATCAATCCCCCGGTACTTGTCATTATACTATACTACATCGATCAGGTATACTGCCTGGTGGGGGTTGTAAGCTTCTCGAGGTCTCTCGAGAGGTAAAGCCTGGTGCAAACCCCACGCATCAAGTTTTTGGCGCCGCTGCCGGGGAATAGTTATTGTCTAGGTTAGAATCTCTTTTTATTAGGTCTACTTCCTAGATTCCTTTCTAGTAAGATTTTATTTTTATTTTTAGGTTCTCTTTAGTCTATCTTATTTCTTCGTGTTTTTGTTCGTAACTCTTCACCACCCGACATCATGGATGATGGGAACATCTTTGAACCCGTCATCCCACTTCAACAAAACCCACCACTAGAACCTCTTAGGCCCCGAACCTTAGGAGAATATTCCCGACCTAGCCACCAAGGCTATCGAAACACCATTGAGCTCACCGGAGCCAATGTGACCCCCTTGCGATCCGACACCATCCGGTTGGTGCAAAGCGGATGCGCATTCAGTGGACTTCGTTTCGAAGATCCAAATCAACATCTCAAGGACTTCCTTAAAATCGTAGATTCCATAGACCTAGATGTTGCAACTAGAGAGACAACCCGATTGCGCCTATTCCAATTCTCTCTACGTGATCAAGCTAGTCAATGGCTTGAGCGTTTACCCGCGGGATCCATCACCACATGGGATGATCTCACCACTCGTTTCCTTGCTCAATTTTTCCCACCGGGGAGAACTACTAAGCTTAGAAATGACATCTTGATGTTCCAACAACGTCAAAATGAAACTCTTTATGAAGCATGAACTCGTTTCAAGGACTTACTCCAAAAAGTCCCTCATCATCGCATAGATCTTTGGCTCCAAGTCCAAATCTTTTATGACCATATCGATCTCTCCACGAGGCGAGCCATTGACCAATCGGCTGGTGGTAAGCTACGTGATCTAAGTGCAGAACAATCATGGGAACTCATAGAAGATCTTGCTCTCTATGACAACGAAAGTTGGAACGATCCCCGTGATTTGAACAAAACGGTCAAGGCAATATCTTTGCCCTCAAACAACTCTAGCACTCCCGACCGTAGGATCATGGAACTTGAAGACCAAGTCAAGTTTCTCATGAAATCTTACGAAGCTCCTAAGCCTTCAAGTCAAGTGAACAAAATCACTTCTTCATGCGAATTATGTAGTGGTCCCCATGACACTCGTGATTGTGTGGAACTCCCCGGAACAGCTTTTGCGGACTACGCATCCTCGCGTACCGATGAAGCGGGAGATAAGTGGTACACTTTCAAACCCGAGCCAAACCCTTACGGTGATTCATACAACCCCTCTTGGAAAAATCACCCAAACCTTAGGTGGAAACAAAATCAAGCCAATTCTTCAAATCCGCCTAATCGTTACCAACCAAATGGTCCACCCTCCAACCGTACTTTCAACAACAATCCTTCTAACAACTATGGTAATACCAACAATCTTGAAGGATTGATGTCTAAGTTTATGGCATCTCAAGAAGCTCGCATAGCTAGGTTTGAAACCGAATTCAACCAACAACAAACGGAGATGACCAACAAGATAGACAACTTGTTGAAAGCCCTCAACAACCAAGCGTTAACTACACCTAGGAAGGACACTAGGGACGCCAATAACGGAATCCAAATTAAGGACCCCTCATCATCCAAACATGTCCACTTTGTCAATGTTGTCACCAGTAAGCCAATAGATAACAAGGATGAAGTTGGAGTAGAAACCGAGCCTAGGGATGAAATTAGGGAAGTTGAGGTTAATAAGGGAGAGGAATTAGAGGAGGTAGAGACTATAGAAAAGCACTTTGGTAAGTTGCCCACCAAGGAAGAACGGGAATACCATAAGGATTTATTCGATGGCCCCGAGAGACCATATATCCTTGGCATACCCCTTATCAAAATGGGAGACCCCTCTAACATCAACATACCATGAAACATCGGGCATATGCATATATGGAAAGCTTATATCGATCCTAGATCTCCTGTAAACATCATGACTAGGACCTATTACAATGGGTGATGAAGAAACAACTTGATTATAGGATGATGCCCAATAAGAATTTGATAAGTAATTTTGTAGGAAGAGTGAAGGGATTGCATGTGATCATAGGTAATTTCACCTATGAGATCGATTTTATGATAGTAGAAGACACTCGTCCGGTGATAGATGATTGCCTAAGCCAAATAATACTCGAAAAACCATTCGTTGGGGCCACTAGAATGAGTTATGATCCGACTTTAGGGATAGTTAGATTCAAGGAAGAGAATGATGAGATTGCCTACCAAATGCCCTACAAAATTGAGCAATACCGTCTTCTCTCTAATATAGAAAAGGAACACAAACAAGCGGCTTATTATAGGAATAACGAGGATAGACGTAAAGGAGTAGAGTACGTGAAGAAAAGGATGCTTGGTTTCTACAAAGAATGCTTGCAACTAGGTTCGAAGTACAAAACTGGTTTAGAAGACGACCTAGAGAGTGAAACCAACGATGAGGTCACGTAGTAACCCATGACCTTGAGTCTAGCTACAAGACTCATAAATAAAGAAAAGCGCTTCTTGGGAGGCAACCCATGTTTTGTGTGATATTTTTATTTTGTTTGTTTGTTATTTGCTTTCGTATGCATGCTTTATTTTTATTGTTGGTAGATCATGTTTCAAAACTAAATAGTGGAAATACTTTATTTTGTTGTTTTGGCCTAGTCTTAACTTCACCCAAAGGTATTTTTGCAAAAGATAAGTGTAAGGGGAAACCCCAAATATGTTTTTAAGAAACAAACTGATCATGATTCTCCACAATATTAAATGAACATGTATATTCGTATTTGTTAGAGTCAAATACTTGTATCGAGTCATAATGAAGTCTTGCAGAATTTTCCAGGAAGTAGAACCAAGTTTTTCCAGAAATTTTCCGGAAACTTAACATAAGAATTTCTGCAGGTCACGTCTGACGGCGTCATGAGTTTACTCTTGACGGCGTCACGTGTAAAAAATCTGGAAATTTTACCGGTTTTGTTTTTCTAACGGAGTTTTAAAGTTTTTGTTGAATTATTAAGTTTGATAATCTCCAGGAAATCAGGAAACTTCATTCCACAAGCATTATATCTTATTTTGTTTTCTAGGATTTAGTAACATATGTAGATTGCCGCCGATTTTATACGAGGTTGCCTTGTCTGTTTTCTCAGGATTTACAGGTTATGTATGACAAGAAGATGATTTATTTTTCTGGAAGGGAAGCTTTGATTGTTCATTTTCTTGGAGGAAGATTTAACCTGGCCACCTTATTATCCATACCGAGCGAATCAGGGGAGTATTTGATTTCATTCTTTTTACTTATTTCACTTTTACATTCTTTTCTTGAACATTGGGGACAATGTTCATCTTCAGTGTAAGGGGAGGGTAAAATGATGATACCTTACAAATACACTTTCGCTTGAGTTTGTTTGTTTGATAGTAGATGTGTAATAAAACTATGAGAAATACTTGTTAGTGCAATTTTAGTGCAAAATTTAAAATTTTTTACAACATTTAGGTGTGAAACTTTAGCCATAGCAAGCGTCTCATGGATAGGAGATTGTATGACTAGCACATAACCGTACCATTCAGAAAAAAATTTCACCCAAATATGTGAGGTTCGCCTTTAGATTTGATAGGAAAAGCATTTACTATTAGTGCTTATGAGTGTACCGGTAGCATTTAGATTCTAGAATTTGCGTTAGTGATGCATCCCAAGACCGCTAGTGAGACTACATTCGTGTAGTAGGATTTACTACATGATAAGAGGCATTAGGATCACCCTTGTGTTAAACCCGTATCATAATTATTTGACCATTTAAGTCATATTACTTGGCTAGTTAAGTCAACTAATTTTTCTCACACCTTAGCGTTGTACTCATTTTTAGTACACGAAACCCCTAGTACACCCCTCCGAGCCTATCTTTTCGTTTCTAACTTTAAGCATCATACTTGAAGGAAGAATTTGTTACACCCCACTTAAATGTACACCCAAATCGCCTTAGCCTTCCGTGTATGCACTTATCTTTAGTGCATTATTGTTATTTGTTAAACCCTAAGTTAATTATCTAATTGATTACATGGTTGCTAAATCGAGTCATATCCTTGTACATATTGTTTTGGGAAGATTGGGACTCATGGGTAAAGTACTTATTTTATGGAGTAATGGGGAAGAACATCATATATTACCCCCATATGTACGTTAATCTTAAAAGTACTCCAAGTGTTTTGATTTTCTTAATCCGAGTCATTAGTTTAGTTTATTGTAAAGTATGTAAAGATTCAAGTGTAAGGGGAATATTCATCCCCTATGATGTATTATTTTGGATGGTAGGGTAAGAGTGTATGCAAAAAAAAAAAAAAAAAAGAAAAAAAAAATCAAAAAATTAAGAAAAAGAAAAAAAATAGAAAAAGAAAAGAGAAAAAACATACGGACTACCATCCCGTTTCCATGCTATGTTTGTTTCATGTTTTTGTTATTTTTGATTTATTAGCTTAAGTCGAGTCTAGTCTTGACTTAGCAACGCCATATTGTACATGTAATTAACCAAGATTGTTAACTCGCCACCAGTAAAGACTGCCTATATCCAACAAAACCGTGTATTTCATATCCCTACACCTAACGTTACAACCCTTTAAAAGACATCTTTGATAGTTTATCCTAGGTGCTTACGCCATGTGGTGGAGGTTTGATCCTTTCCCAAGCCTGTGGTAATCTATTTTGCTATGACAGGTAGTGAGAGATATCTTCCGTTTCCATATTGTAATTTATACTTTATTGCACCCAAGAGATGTAAGTATCTAAACAGTATTTGTGAGGTGCTAGTATATGACCTCCGTGCTTGTCTTTGGTCTTTAGTGGAACGATTATTTGTTGTAATTACTTTTATATTAGTGTTAAATGACCCCTAACTTGTATTTTGATTAGAGTAAAAGCGCATTTGCTTGAGGACAAGCAAATCTCAAGTGTAAGGGTATATGATGAGGCGAAAAATGAACCACTTTTAGGGGGTCATTTAAGCCCGGAATTGACTTTATTTGATCAAATATTGCCCTAAATCGTTCCTTTTGTGATTTTAGGTACTTTGGGAGTGAAATCTGGAAAAGGAAGCAATTCGGACGTTTTTGGAGCATAAAAGTGAAGAAAACGCCAAAGACTTAATTTTCCATGATGAGAACAGTGTATGACGGCGTCAAGAGTAAAGTCCATGACGACCCAGAAGAAACCTGAAGGCGTCACAACAAGAGCGTCAAGTGTTAAAATCATGACGGCCTGCATAAGGTGTATTCATGACTGCGTCAGATCCAGATCTAGGCAGTCCGAGGAACTATTTGGCGGCGAGATGACGGCGTCAGACATTTGTTCTTGACGCCGTCACCTTCCAAAATCTATATATAGTTTTCTATTTTTCATTCATAGAGAAGAACTTGTGTGGAGAAACCCTAGAGCCGAACTTTGTGAACCCTAGCTTGTATTTTACAGTAAATTCAAGGGTTTTTACCCATTGAATCCTTTCATGTGCTATTGAGATAAGTCTTCTCTTTAATTCAATCAATATGTCTATGTGTTGGTTGTCTATATCTTGTGCTTGTCTTAATTTCAACATGCTAGGCTAGATTTATCTTGTGTTTGCTTAGATCTAATGAAACCTAGATGTTAATTATGTGTTGATTACTTGTTTATGGTTGTATTGGATGAATGATTTCAATGTCAGGCTTAAGAAAACTGTCAGATCTCCATTTGGTAACATGCTTGAATTCTTAGGAAACATGAACCGATGTGTACTAGGTTTTATTGGTTGTATTTAATGCATGAGTAAATTCTAATGATCCCATGTTAAGAGCTTCTTAGCCGGCTCGACATAGGAGTGAAGTAGGCACTCATAGGATTGGGGAAGTAAGTACGCCACCCCATGAATGGTATTAAGGAATACAATCCGTCATTCACGCAACTATAACAAGTAATTAACGTGTAAAAGATATCTAGGGAGTAATGAAATATAAGTAAACACATTTCTCCCATATATTGCTCACAACCTTAATTTAATATAGTTTAATTTCGTTTTTAATATTTTCTTTTGATTGCATCTTAGTATTAGGTTAGTTGATTAGCAACTAATTCCGCCCAAATCCTTCAACCCCGAGATTTTTACTTGCTTTCCTAAAAAATATAAAAATACAAAAAGAATCATCCCTCATCTCTAGACCTAGTCTTTAGGTTTTCTAATCCTAGCGACACTATTCCTAGCTGAACGATCAATCCCCCGGTACTTGTCATTATACTACACTACATCGATCAGGTACACTGCCTGGTGGGGGTTGTAAGCTTCTCGAGATCCCTCGAGAGGTAAAGCCTGGTGCAAACCCCACGCATCACAAGTGTTAACCAAAACACTCGTGTTTGACCCATAACCAATGACATATTCAAAATCATACACATTCATTCTAAAACGTGACTAATGCAATATGAATGTGAAAAGATATTTAACTGTAATAGTTCCGAGTATTAACAAACTGAATAACAAAGATTTGAATGGATGTCTGTCATCTATAAATACGAGGATTACCGTTCCCTATGGTCACCTTCTTAATCTACAAGCCCCAACATCCATATTCAAAGGGCCAAACTTCCGCACAACATTCTGTCATATATCTATACATGCCTAAAACTGCCAAAAATAATCATGAACTAATTCTAATCACTTGCAAACTTATACCTCAACTTATTTATCATATAAGAGACCATTTTCAACAATATTAGCACTTATCTTATATCTAAATTTGCTTCAAAAGCCTAATACCAAACACTTCTTTTTCTTAGCATAGCTAGTTATAACATCTCATTCAATAACAAATAGTGATACCAAGACTTGAATTCTTTTATGATTGCTTCAAAAACACCATTAACCACTTACTTGATTCCATCAACACCATTGCACTTTATTCCTTAGACTTTTGTGTTAATTTTGCCTTATGAATGAACTAGGGATGATTTCCCTCCTAAAATCCCTATGAGAGCCACAAATCCAACAACACACACGTGTGTTTATGGGGTTAATTCCTTAATAACAAGTGTATTATGCCACATGGGTAAAGTAGTAGTTTTGCATTTTAAATGCTGTTAAATCTATTGCACCGTTAGTCTTATTCGCTAACTAAATTACGTTCTAAGTCCTTATTCTTGTTAAAAACTAGTTAATGAGATGATTTTTCTAATATTCTAAAACAACATTAAAATCTATTATGGAAACATATAAAAATTGGAGTGTTATAACTTGTAGCTACATATATTGGATATTCTTGCTTACCATTCACCTGGTTTCACATATGTTACATATTGATAATGATAAACATTAAATGTTTATGTAAATCTTTCAACCCGTGTGTTCTCTAGTTTCGCATCTTACTCGAGCAAACAATGTGAGAGAGTGTGACTTTGTTCCATATATACAAATAAATGATATGTGAAACTTAGGATAAATAACAAAGTTTACTCTTTATCATCAATCATCAAACCAAATGAGTGTTCTTTTCTCTAACCGGATACATGATCTTTATGTAATATCAGAATGATAAATACTTAAATTTCTAATCAAATTTATGATTTCTCTACAAAATAAATATCTTTAAAGATATAATATTCTACATTGACATTCATTCTTAACTTGGCATCGACAAAAAATAACATGTTATAAAACAATACGTCAAATTGGATATTTTTGCTGGAAAAAAAATACTACATGCATACATCACGAGTTAACATATCTGTTCATTTTATATTTAAAGTATAACGATCCAGTGCACATCATTTTCGTGATCACGTGTAAAATTAATTGGCTGTGACGTATATATTCTGTCTGTCACGTATGCGGTCTTGTTGCCAATGCAACATCAGGATACTGCTTGGTCGCAATGCATACACGTGAGTCTAAGTCTTTAAACACACATGGCATCCCATAATGGTCAAATATATAACTTTAGGAATTGAATGTGTGTATTTATTTGTCCTGGATACAGTTACAACAGGTGTTACAACTTTCCAAAAATCTTGTTAATGTTTAGTACACGTTAACATGCTTTGCAATCGTAACATATGTTACTTTTATTTTTTTTCTCTTCCCAAATTCAACATGTTGTCAAAGGTTTGCAGTCAATAAGTGAGACAAACTATGACCGAATCAACAATGCAAAGGGACGCAATCCTTGATCATTGTTGCAATTGTTTTGATGGCAAACTTGAGATCCTTGAAATAGAAGCATCATTTGCATCAATGTCGTTTTTTTTTTTTTTTTTTTTTTTTTTTTTTTTTGCTGATCATGGTTTTCGACCTATTAGTCAACTAATATTTTATATACCATCTATGCTCATATCCAATTAACTTGCCACTCTTAGAGCACACGGTGTTTAACGTTACATGGCTGGTTGGTGCCATATAACGTGAACCATATGGCTCCACTCCACACCAAGTTACAAGGCATTGCGCCGAAATTAACAGCTATGTTATACGACATTTTTTTGTTGTATTTGTGTTTTATTGTGTTAAATGTAGACCAAGGGTGTTTTATAACTTGAGTAATGAAGGGAAAGTTTTTTAAATTAAGTTATACATTATGAGCTATAAATAAAAATACTATAATGACAATGTTTTTGCTATTACACGACCCAATAACTCACTCAACACCTTATGCCAAGATACAATAACAACATTGACACTAATTCTCAAGGGAAAATTCACCCTCAATCATCATCATTATTAGATTAACGTCAAGTAATTTGTATCGAACATTGTGCTTAATTCAAACAATGTTTTATTCATCATTGCATCTGCAATTTACAATATGATTGGCTGGTTACTTATGTTAGCCTAGTTGTGAATCCATCGTTGTTGTGATTTAAGTTCCTTGCTTATTTATCATTTTATGTGGATATCTTGTTAGCCTGTCGTTAGATCCTTGCATTTTGGTAGCATTGAAGCTATGGTAGAACCTTAATGTTATTTAGTACATGACCATTCGAACACAAGCCTTATAGGTTACTTGAGGTCTGACCATCATCCTTGTGTGAGAATTGACCATATACTTAAAAAGTGTGGGTAAACATTACGTGGACCAAACGAGGGTTTAAGTATCAAATGACACTAGATAGGTCTTATAGATAGTTGGTACTTATTGACTATGAATTAGATACTCGGCCACCTGTGACCATCGGGGTTGGGATCTTATGATTATATGTTAAGTCACAATGACCATCCGGGCTTAATGACTTTAGATACACCACATAATACGAGACATAGACATTGCACATATGAAGTAGATCCTTGCATTGATAATATAGTAACTAGGTTTGCACATCTTTCTCCCTTGATAGTTTGCACATTTTCATTTCCGTTATTTCTTACCTAGTTAATTAAACAAACAACTCTTAAAACCGTGACAATTATAACTCAAGTTAGAAACCGCCCATTAGCTCTTGGGACGACATCGGCTTTACCGAATACTACACTACACACGACCGAATTCTCTGACCGTTAGTGCACAGTTAGACCATAGGTAGACTAGAAATTATAAATATTAAAATGTAGTCTAAAATAAGCATCATCTATGGTAGAATTTATTGGCGAATTTAGGTGAATATGTGGAGGTTTTTGTTTTTGAATCATTGGTGTTTTAGTAAACTACATTAGTGTGCATTTTGCACTTTGAATGTAATCTTTTGTCTTTGAATTTGTGCTTGTCTATTTAGTTTGGGGTATGTCCAAATCTACAGCTGCAAATTATTTGTATACAAATTTCTTATGTTGATTAATAATATATATCCAGCTTTTTGTATTAAACAAAAAACAATTTTGTTTGTTTGTTGTTTCTTCAAGGTAACTATCACTCATTTGATTTACCAAAAAAAAAATCACTTACACTAATATAACGTTCAAAAAACTGTTTGACATGCATGTAGGTGAAATCGCGACCTTTATGACCACCTCCCACTACACGTAGGTGGGGGTGTGGACAATGACCCACCATTACTTGTAACTACATATATACTGTTAATACAAATATCGCCTAAAAACGGTATTTATATTTTACGATCTTTCTTAGTTTTGTTAACTATAAAAGGTAAAGTTTATTTTTAGCAAATCGTAAATATAATTTAAAAGTCTTTTACTTTACATCACCCAAACTACATTTATATGTTTTCACAAAGTGATTTCTATCAAGTATACTTTAGTTTAAGTACATGTGTTAAAAATGTCTTATAAGTATATTTAGCAAGTTTTCTAAATAGTATGTCTTATTAAGATATAAGCAAGCAAACTCCTTTCGGTAAATCATTCACTTGCTAAACATCTCAAATAAACATTTTTAAGTCTATTCACAAACTCTTTTACAAGTATATTTTCCTTTTCAAGAATATCAAAAATTAGAAATCAAATGTATACTTACATCATCACTTGCATCACACATGTCCCTTCAAGGAAACATGTGTGTAAGAGACATGTTTTATTTTGTATAGATTCATACTCAAGATCTCAAAGTTGACTTTGTGAGATCTTGAGAATATTGTGTTAGATTTTGTAATATCTTATGCATGATTTTGTCAGACCTCCTGGTGGAACCCTCAGGCATAACGGATGGAACCAAAGTAATGGTTCCGCCGTATCCGTGGGTTGGTCTGGAAGTTTGCCTATAAATAGCAACCTACTCTTTGAGTTTTTCTCATCACTTACTATCATAACATACTGCATATACTTCATTTATAACTCAGTACAATTTCATATTTGTGAGTCTCTCTTTGTAGCAAGAATTTCACGACTTCACAAGCTTTAACACAACATTGCAAGACTTGTCAAGCATAGCATAGTGTAAACTAGTAAAGTTTATACATCATTATATTGTATCCATTTGTAGTGATCGGTTAGTATTTTAGTCCTCAAAATACTTAGAGTATCGGGAGTTGTTGTACCCTTGTAAAAGAACTATCGGGAGTGGTTGTACCCTTGTGAAAGAACTCGACATCTAGCTTAGCGTCGGAAATAGTGTGTAAGCGACGTGTAAGGTTTTCTCCACCGGATAAAGGAGCTTGTTAACTAGTGCAAGAAATTCTCGAGTTGGATACTCGGGGCGTGGAGTAGGGCAAGGAAAAAGAGTCCTTGTAGCCGAACCACGATAAACACTCGTGTTATGGTTTGATCGTTTCTTACTTTTATTCTTGCATATTATTTCTTGTTAAGGTAAGTTTTAGTTGTCGATTACACGTAAAAGTTTTCAAAGAAAATCAAGTTAAAACCGGTAAACTATTCAACATCCCTTCTAGTTTTCCACATATACATCAGATATTGATGTGTCGTTGTATAGGTGATTATATGTTGATCAAGTTTTAATATTTATTTTATGCCGACTTAACCTATAACAACACTAACGGGCAGTGGACCCGATCAATGTAGCCTAGTTGGTAAGTAGGGTGTCGATCACTAAGAGTGGATTTCTAATATACTAATTCTAAAGGTGTTCTACTCTACTAAATTAACCTAAACTAATGCAAAAGTGGGATTCAGCATGAGAGACTAGCACGGGTTTGGTTTTATATTAAACTAAACAAACAATAGAAGTATGAAGACACCAAAGATAAGAAGAAAGTGTTAACCAAGTTTAGTCATATATGATTAAGTTTTGATAAGTTCCTAAGTCCTGTAGCGATGGTGCTCACGACTAGGCGCGGTCAATCCTACCTCTAGTTTTCCTAGAGTCTAGATTCCATTTAAGTCTTCTTGACTAATTAATCCTGTCACAATTAATCGGAATCCACATAAAGCTGCTTAATAATTACCAAGTTTATGATTAAGTAGCTTGTCATTTGTTTTATTGCTAGTTTTATATGATGAGTGTCGTAATATATTCTCTCTCGTTGGTATCTTAATTATAGGCGAGTAAACCCTTAATGATCACTTATGTCTAAGAATTATTTTACTAACTTATTAGGCTAGTGAAGTAATCATGGGAAGAGGTATGGCATCCCCGAACAAGCCACTGCTAGACATAGAGGTTATCAATGCACATATAACAAGAACGAAATAAACATCATATAAACATTAATCGATGGGAAAGTAATTTTAAGGGGAGCAATATGGCGGTCACAAGCCTATCAATCCTGATGGATTAAAGCTTACTATTACAATAAAACAAAACTACTTAATGAATATAAGTAATCAAAATGAAGACTGAGCAACCAATCGAATTAGTAACAAATCAAAACATCAAATAATCATAAACTTGGCTAACACATAAGGGTGTTAGCCCATAAACTCTGTAACAAAGTACATAAACATAATCATAATGAGTAGAGTATGAAACATTGTGAATACGATACGCTAACCGAATGATTAAGTAATATAAAAATGATTAGAGATGCTCTTCAAGGATGATTGGGTCTTAAATGTTGATCTTCTGCTGTTTGGAGGTGTTTTAATCGTCTGGGAATGACCCTAAGGGTCCCTAATGATGCCCTAATTCGTTAATGAGTATTATATTTATAGTTTCTAAAATCGGGGTCAATACGACGCATCTAGAGAGTCAGATGTGTCGTATTTATAAGTAAACGTAGCCTCCAAGTCTGAAACTGACCCGATATGGCGCACCTAGAATTCTGATATCAAGAATCACCCAATACGGCACATCTAAATACCTAATGCACTGCATCTCATTTAGAATCAGATAGATATCCATTTTCTCTTTCTGTGGCCGCTTGAACGGGGTAAAACGGAGTCTGGATGAAGATTTTATGGCCAAAATACGAAAGCATCTTCGAGTGTCGAAATGTAATCTTTGATTTCTTCTTTAAGCTTCTAATATTTACTTGATTTCTTGGTAAGGATTGTATATGGCTGATACGACGCATCGGATTGGTTCGATGCGGCGTATCAAGGTAACTTCGCGTGGGGTCCAAGATTATAATATTCACGAATATTCGTACACCGCCTTTACATGCAGCGTATATTCAATCTCTTATGCGGCGTATGTTCTTCTGTGCCTTGGATCATCTTTGGTGAAGTCTTGAGATTGATACGCCATATGTATGAAATGTAATGCGGCGTATCTAGAGTAGAACAAGTTGGTTCTTTTTCGTTGACCAAAGTTTCATATGCGGCGCATGATATAATTAGATGCGGCACATTCTTCAAAGTCAGACAATGGTCTTCGAAATCATCTAAGTATGATGATACAGCATATCTGTCTAGAATGATACGGTGTATCTCCTTGAGTTCAATAGACTTTTTCTATCTTGATCATTTATCTCCATATTTCGTCCAAAATTATTAATTTTCACCAAATGCTTGTTTTTACCTGAGAATTACTAAAGTAAACGATTATGTATCAATTCTTATATAAAATAATATAAAACAAGCGAATAACATAGGATAAATGATGCGAATAAAATGTACTTATTTGATGTCATCAGATATTCTTGCTTATCAATTTACCTGGTTTCACAAGGTCATATGTTAATAATAATAAACGTCAAATCTTTATGTTCATCTTTCAACTCGTTTGTTTTCTAATTGCACATCTTACTCGCACAAACAATGTAAGAAAGTGCGACGTTGTTCTAAGTATACAAATAAATGATACATGGAATTTATGATAAGTAACAAAGTTTACTCTTTATCGTCACTCATCAAACCAAATGAGTATTCTTTTCCTTAAGTGGATACATGATCTGTATGTAATATTAGAATAACGACTATTTAAATTCATGATATATTTACATAATAAATATCTTTAATGATAAAATATTCTAGGTTGACACTCATTCTTTACTTAGCATTGACACAAAATAACATGTTATAAAATAATACGTCAAATTGGATATTTTTGCTGGAAAAAAAAATACTACATGCATACATCACGAGTTAACGTACAAGTTAATTTTACTCTTAAAGCATAACGATCAAAATACATGTCATTTTTGTGATCATGTGTAAAAATAATTGTCTATGACGTGGTTATATGTTGCCTGTCACATATGCGGACTTGTTCCCAATACAACATGAGGACGCTGTTTGGTCGTATTGCGTACACGTGAGTCAAAGTCTTTAAACACACATGACATCCCAAAACGGTCAAATATCTAACTTTAGGAATTGAACGTGCATATTAATTTGTCCGAGTTACAGTTACAATAGTTGTTACCATTTTCCAAAAATCTTGTTACTGATTAATACACGTGTAAATACTTTGCAATTGTACCATATGTTATTGTATTTTTTTTCTTCTCAAATTCAACATGTCGTCAAAGGTTTGCAGTCAACGAGTGGGACAAACTATAACTGAATCAACAATGAAAGGGGACACAATCCCTAATAATGTCGTAATTGTTTTGATGGCAAACTTGAGATCTTTAAAATAGAAGCACAGTTACATCAATGTCGTTTCTTTGGTGAACATGGTTTCCTACCTATTAGCCAACTAATATTTTATATCATATAAGTAAATTATCCTTCATGATATATAAGGCATTTTAGTCATTTAACTTTTATACAATATTCATTAAGCAAATTATGATTGTTAGTTAAATTTGTTTGCATTTAACCAAATACCATTTATGCTCCTAGCCAATTAACGTGTCACTCTTAGAGTACACGGTGTGCAATGTTATAGGACCAGCTAGTGCCCTATAACGCGAACCATATGACTCCACTCTATACCCCACCCCAAGTTACAAAGCAATGAAGCATTGCACCAAAATTAACAGCCATGTTATACAATATTTTTTGTCTTGTATTTATGTTTTATTGGGTTAAATGTAAGCCAGAGGGTGTTTATAACTTGAGTGATGAATGGAATGTGTTTTTAATTAAGTTATATATTCTCAATTATATATATTAAAAAAATATTGAAATAACAGTACATTTTGCTATAACACGACCCAATAACTCACTCAACACCTTCTACTAAGTCAACATGGCAAGGAGGTGACTTGGTTACTTTGCCCTCCTTTTCACCCGTGACCCCATGTCTAAGGCAATATCTCATGCGCGAGACACACTTCCCCAAATGAGATAAGATGAATCAGTCACATTGGAATGTTTGAAAAAAAGGGCCCACTCAAATGTTTTATAATTTTTTATTTTTGTTTATGAGTGTATGTGGGGTATTTAATGTGACATATTTTTATAAAGTGAATATTTTAATGAAAGTTGAGGTTAAGGTGACCTTGTTCAAAAAAAATAGTGAGAGTGAGAGAAAATGATAAGAGAGAAAGGTGAAGGCTATGTTTGGCACAAAACTTTTTGGAGTTTTTTTGGGCAATGAGCGGTGAACAATGAGCTTTTTGATTTATAGTGTTCGTTTGGCATGAGAGCTGTGGGCTTTGCTATTTTTTAGGAAATCTCATTTTCCCAATGCTTCTTTATGAAGCTGCGAGCTTTTTGATTTATAGTGTTCGTTTGGCATGAGAGCTGTGGGCTTTGCTATTTTTTAGGAAATCTCATTTTCCCAATGCTTCTTTATGAAGCTGTGAGCTTTTTTGGTTACTGCTCACAGCTCACTGCTACTACTTTTGCCAAACATAGCCGAAGTTGCGCTGAGGTGTAAGACACAATAAAAACATTGACACTAATTCTTCAATTCATTTTTATTTATCAACAAATAGTTTATATAAAAAACCCAAAATCGCAATTCTCACCTACACCAAAGGACAAAAAAGTAATTCCAAAGCATCCCCGCAATTAGGGCAACGAATATGAAAAAGACAGAGAGGGAAACATCATCACACCCCAAAACTCAAAAAAGAGGCAAGCAACCCAAATTCATTTTTTAATTCTCAATTTCCAATTTTCCAAAATCCGGACGTGAAACCAACAATAAACCACACCAAAAGAGCACCATTCAGTTCCGCAACACAAAAAAGCCCAACCCTAACCCACCTGTCACTCTATCACCCCCCTATTCTTTATTTTTATTTCATTAAAACAAAGCTTATCAACTTATTTTTATTTTATTATTATTTCACTTTCTTCTCCATCTTCTCTCTTTCACTTCCAAACAAACAAACAAACCCTAATTTTCACAATTTATAAAAATTGACCAAAACTGATTCAATTAATTCAATTAATCCAATTGATTGAATTAACAGATCCTGTTGTGGCTTAATTGACCGGTACATGTGTCAATTGAGGAGATTGGTTTGTGTGTGTGTGTTTTTGAAGGTGTGGCGAGTGTGTGTTTTGTGAAATTGATTTTGAATTGATGCCGCCTGAGATTGATCGGAAAGAGCTGAAGCCGTCGTTGTCGGAATCGGATGTGAGTGTTGGATGGAAAGATATGCCGCTTACTCCGTCTTCTTGTCGTTGGCCTGCTGCTGCTAGACCTTTTTCCGGTTAGTTTTTATAATTTTTATAAATTTTATAAATTTTATAAATTTTTATAAATTTAGTGTTTTTTTAATAAATTTTTATGTAATTAAGGGTTTGGTTGGTGTAAAGTTTGTTGCTTTTAGTGTTTTTATGTCCCAATTTTTATAAAAATATAAAATTTATAGCAGATCTGAGAGGATTTATAGATCTGTTTTTTTGATTTTATTTTTATTGTTAATTGTAAAGAATTAGGCTAAAAAAATAATTTTTAATTGTTTTTTAATTGTTTTTTGGGGTTGTTGAAGGTCACGGGAAGGGTGTCGGTGAGGAGCGAAAAACGTGGGAGACTACGGCTTCTCCGAACGGTAACTCTCAACCTCATGTTGACTTTGTTAATTCGTGGGAACAACTGAATAGTGGTAGTGGTCTTGGTGGTGCTGGTGTTAGTACTACAGGCGAGAAACGGCCTCTTGAGAAAGGGAATTCGTTAGGGTCGTCAGGGCTAGATTGGAAGCCGGTGAAGTGGATAAGATCAGGGAGTTTGTCGTCGCGTGGTTCAGGTTTTAGTCATTCGAATTCGTTTGATAACAAAATGGATGGGCAGTTGGGTGGCGGCGGTGGTGGTAGTTTTCTTCAACCGTCTGTTGGAGAGGCGGCTGCTTGTGTGACGCCGAATACTCCTGATGATGCGAGTTCGCGGAAAAAGGCGCGGCTTGGATGGGGTGAGGGGTTGGCTAAGTACGAGAAAAAGAAAGTTGACCCTGAGGATGTTGTTGAGAAAGAGGCTGGTGTTAGCAGCTCGGAACCTTTGTTGCCTAGTCCTTCTAATGTGTCGGCTAAAAGCCCGGGTCTAACGGGTTTTTGGGAATGTGCATCTCCTACTACTCCTTGCTCGTTTGCTTGCAGTTCATCTCCAGGTAACTATTTCTGATTTATTTGTCATTTTATCGTAGATTTTTTACTTAATTTATGATGAATGCTAATTTTTTAGTTTTTATGTTTGTTTAAATAAAGATTTAAGAAATTTAGTTTTATTAGTGGACCTGGTTACATAGTGATAATAAGTCTTGTTTATTGCTCTTAAGTGTTTTTAATCACTTAATTACTCTTATGAAAAGCCTTGTCTTTACTATTAACATCAGCAGGTGCAAAAACCAACCAACATCGTTTTCACCATCCTCTCAAAGCTGAAACATTCCAACACTAAGGGTGTGTTTAGCTGGTGAGAAATACCCCATTTTACCAGGAAAATTTTCATAGAAAATTCAAAGTTGTAATAACAGAAAACCCGTTTAGTTACAATTTTTTGAATTTTTTTTCTAAAATAATGAAAACCTCATTTCTCAAATTTTAACTAAAAAACTGAAAAGTCCAAATTACCCTTCCCTACTTTTCTATTCACTAGAAAATGAAAAAGATGACACAACCAAAATGAAATACCCTTCCAATCTCCAGAAAACAAAATAAAATAAAGCGTGTTTTCCAAGTTCTTAACTCTATCCTAGAGAAGAAATACCCTTCCAATCTCCAGAAAACAAAATGAAAAAATGAGAATATTTCTCTGCCACTAAATACAACCAAAATTTTGGCGACTTCTCAGTTTTAGCTACCTCTGCTGGATCTGGCGATGAACTTGCAAATTTTAGCAATCTACAAACTTCTTTAATTTTAAGGGGTTTTTTTTTTTTTTTTTTTTTTTTTTTTTTTTTTTTTTTTTAAATATATTTTTTTATATCTATTTCTGTTGGTTATTTGTTTTAAAAATGTTTTGGCTATGGTGCACACCCTCATTACGGATTCACAATTATCATCTATTTTTTAAAATTTATTCAAGGATTTATATTATGGAAACATCTTCAAACGGCATAGATAAATTTAAGAAACAGTGCAAATAATGGCTGTGGATATTGGATAAAGCATAAGAGGGACGATTAAATTTAAGAAAACAGAATAGTCTGATTTTTGTGAATAAAGTATTTACAGCTACCTCATTTCAATATGCAAAAAGTGAAAAGGTTTTACCACTCGAAAAAGACGACACCTTAGTTTTGAGTGCACTTACACTGAACTTCTTTTCTTTTCCTCAAATCTAGTTATGTATGCGCAACTTGCCCATATGTCTCCGTGTCCAGTTTATTGGTAAGTATTGAGCTTTGACTTTCCACCTTGTTAATTCTTCAGAGGAAGATACGATACTTTCTCTCGAGAAAGTTGGGTTATTTACTTCGTTGTTCCTCGGTAAAGCCTGGTTGATAATCAAGTCAAGTGTCAATGATGTGAATGTGACACACAGGATGTTTGAAAGTTCTCTATCAAACGCATTGATTACAATTACAACCAGGGAAACCAGTATGGAGAAACCTGCAGACATCTTTAAGTTAACAAGAAAAATTATGTATGATGTGGTGTGTCAAGATTGTCCTTTGTCATTATGAACTAATAAATTATTTTCATTTTTTATGTATAGACTTATATGTGCAACAATTAATGCGCAAGAGACTAGAAGGTAAGGATGACCCATTTTATAGATCGAGATGAAAGGAATGTGATCCATTTATTACATTTTCTTGTATATGTCAACCCACCATTATTCCTGCTGTTTCTTTTGAAACTTGACCTAATGTTGCATGCTCTTATATCCTGATACAGTTTGACATACTTGAAAGATTTCACAGCTCTCCTTTGGAAATGCAAAACCATTTTAAGTAATGACTTCTCATTTCCCCAATTCCCCCCCTATTTTTTGGACTTCAGTTACCTGAGATCGCACTGAACCAGTCCACATTTTCTGTTTATATTTATTTGCTGTTTTAATGTGATATGTCTTGGATTCTGGTAACCTCAATTCAAACCTCTTGGTGTGACATTTCCTATTCATGTTTCTGGGAATTATCTTTTTATTAGTTAGAATGGAGCTCTTTTTGTGTCATATTCAGGAAGTCGTTCGAGAAGTTAGTTTTTATTACTTTGTGTTGCTTCTCCAGACAGAGGGTAATGGTCTATAAAAGCTACCTTATGTGCTTTAGCTTAAAAACTAGGTCTCGTTCTTGCTATTCATAAACTAAAAGTTATCTGTAAGGAAGCTAAATGGGTAAAACGTGCTAATCTGCTGCCAACGGCAATTTTTTTACAACTGTTGACACAGTTATCCACATGTCTCTGCGTGTTATGTTTTGATCTTTATTCATGAAGTATATTGCATATTGGAGACTCTTGTTTATTTAACGCAAAGGATGCATCTAACACTGTTTGTTACTTTGGCATGACAGGTGTAGACGAGAAGGCATCTGTTAAGGCAGCTGCCGTTGATAATGATGTTTATAATCCCAGTGTTTCCTCCTGTCATCTTTCTGATAATCACAAGGAAGAACCCACATTCAATTTGGAAAATCTGGAACTTACAGAACCTGCTAACTTGAGCTCTGCGCTTAATGAGCTGCTGCAGTCAGATGATACAAGTGCTTCAACTTCTGGTTTTGTAAGATCTACTGCAATGGACAAGTTGCATGTATGGAAAGCAGACATTTCAAGGACACTTGAAATAACTGAATCTGAAATCGATTCACTTGAAAACGAATTGAAGTCGTTGATTCCTGATGTTAAAGGATCATGTCCTTCTCCGGCTGCTACATGCTCTTTGCCAACCGAGTCCAATGGTAAGAATAAGAATGAAAACTCTGGACCTACTGAGAAGGCTGATGACTGTGTGGAAGTACTAGAAGAGCATAACAGAGTTGAAGATTTAGACAGAGAAAGCCCAGGCACAGCAACATCTAAGTTTGTAGAATCAGTTGTTTTGTGCAACAGTAGTATGAACTCTGAGACAGTTGAACTAAGGGATTCTTCTGTCAATTTGGATATAATACCCGAGAAAGCTGAATGCTCTCAAGATCATGGTGGTGACAATATGTTAGGAGTTGCAACAGGTAGTAGTTATACAGTTTCGGTTGTTACTGTACGTTTTGTTGAATCACGTGAGTTAAATGACTATTTGTCGGCTTCAAACAAAGCTTTAGCAAAAAGTACTTCTGATGAATTAAGTAAATTATTGCCAAGTACATCTCACTGTACCAGAATTTGTAGAGATACCAATGTGTCAGTGTTAAAGAAAAATTTTGCTATGAGGAAGCGTTTTCTGAAATTCAAAGAGAGGGTCATCACTTTCAAGTTTCGAGCATTTCAGCACTCCTGGAAGGAAGATCTTCGTTTGCTTGCTTTAAAAAAATGTGGGTCCAAGTCACACAAGAAGCTTGAACACACTGATCATCAGAAGCGTCACTCTCGTCTAACTTATCCTGGTAAGTAAGCAAACCTTTAGAAACTTCATTTGGAGTCTATATGAAATGTGGATGGTATTTGTACATTTTTTTGGTTGTCTAGTTTCTGTTAGATTGTTTTAAATATAGTTCTGCATCAGGATTCTCTTGCAGTTCTCTTCTTGTTTTGCTTTGCTTGAATTATGCTTGTGTGCTGTACCTTAGAATGGACCAGGGACTTTTTACCATGCGGCAAGCGTGTGGTGTTAGATTGGAAAATTATAGAATAGCTTTTACACTTGATCTTTTATTTCTTAGAAGAGCACAGCATGACAATTTTGATGACAAGTAATTGATTAGTATTTGTTTGCCGAACTACCAAAGTAGCCATTTAATATAATTTTAGTGTGTGAGGCATCAATTGGTATAGTTAGAGCAATTTTTTTTAGGTGAATTTAGTTTTTCTGATAATTTTAAAATTTGAAGGCAAATACTCTTCCCCATATTATACATCTATTATTGTACTTTGCATAATCTCAAATTTAGATAGATTTTTTTAATACATAATCATTGGATTATTTTCCTAGACGACATGTTACGACTTAGTAAACCTGATGCTCTTGTTTACAGCTTTTGTATGCTTTCAAATTGTCTAATTACAAACTTTTTTGTTTTTTTTCTTAGACGGTAGTTTCAGCATGGTGTCAACAACAGAGATAGTTGAATATATGAACAAGCTGCTTCCAGATTCACAAGTCAGGACTTACAGGAATGAACTAAAGATGCCTTCATTGATTCTAGACAACAGGGAACGGATGAGCTCAAGGTTTATCTCAGAAAATGGATTAGTAGAGGACCCTATTGGTATTGAAAAGGAAAAGTCAGTTGTCAATGCGTGGTCAATGGAAGAGAAGGAAATTTTCTTGAATAAATATTCTTTGTTTGGGAAAAACTTCAAGAAGATTTCGTCTTTTCTCCAACGCAGATCAATTGCTGATTGTGTTGAGTTTTATTACAAGAATCACAAGTCTGATCTATTTCAAAAAATAAAAAAGAAATCGAAATTTGCAAAAGGGAGCTCTTCTACTACTACCAACACATACTTGGTCACATCTGGGAAAAGACTAAGCCAAGCCACTTCTCTTGACATGCTTGGCGCTGCTTCAGCAATGGTCGCTAATGTTGGTACATCAAGTGGCGATGGTGATCGGTTAAACGATTTTGCTAATTTGTGTAATGAGCAAGAAACAGCTGCAGCTGATGTATTAGCCGGGATTTGTGGGTCTATTTCACCAGAGGCTTTGGGTTCGTGCATCACAAGTTCCGTTGACAATGGAGATATTCGTCACCAAGTCAGAACATGCCAGAAATTGGGTGGTCATCTATTACAGAATGTGGGTGAAGACGACAGCTGTTCGGATGACAGCTGTGGCGAAGAAATGGAGTCTTGTAATTGGACTGATGAAGAAAAGTCAAATTTCATAAAGGGACTAAAACTGTATGGCAAGAATTTTTCTTTGGTTTCCCAATGTGTAAGAACAAAAATGAGCAATCAATGTAAAGTGTATTATAGCAAGGCTCGGAATCTTCTTGGATTGGATGTTATCAAGTTTGAACCTAGTAGTGAAGGTACCACTGGTGCCAACCATGGGGGTGGGAGTGATGATCATGAGGGTACTTGCATGGTCGACAGTGGATCGGTTATTTCTCATGATAAGTCATCCTTGGATTGTAAGATGGAGCCTCACTCATCTGAGTTTGGGAAAGAACATTCTGAATCTGATCTGAATGTAGTAAATAAGGAGCCTGAGCCTCTGGTATCGGATGCTAAGTCTGAAGAAGAGCTGGTTGGAGAAAGGGGTTCGAATGGTAATTTGGAAGGAGCTGCTGATAGTGAAGCCACTGAAGCCGCCAACCTGGAAATTTCCCCACAAAATACTTGTTCCGATTCTGCATCGGGTGCCAAAGTTGAAGAATCTGAACATCAGTTAGCAAATGGGATCAGCTGTAATGGCAATGCTATTGAGGACTTGAATTCTACTTCTTATTACTCTAGAGGCCGTTCTTTGGATCTAACCCTGGATCGTGGAAACGGTATGGACTTAAATGCATCTTTAGAGAACATGTCCACTCAGGAGCCTTTTAACGGTTTGGTGGAGTCCAATTTGTTTCCTCAAGATCCTACTGTTATTCCAAAGAGGAGGACTGTTAGCCAGGATGATGTATCATCCAGACTCTCTTTTAGAAAGAGCAGTCAAAGATGTTCAAGTACAGATGGTTATCATCTGCATCTTCCGAAACATTCTTTACTGGATTGTGCAGAATCCTCCCAAACTCTTAGGGGTTGTACTGTTACAGTCTCAAATAACAGAGGGATAAATGGGAGTTCAAGCTACAGTAAAACACAGTGCAACTTTAAGCTGGATGAGAGCCTTCTAATGCCGACAGATGATTCTTTACAGATTTGCAACGAACGGAGACGGAGTTCATCTTCAGATGTTGAGAAGCCAAGCCGGAATGGTGATGTGAAGCTCTTCGGTCAGATTCTAACTAATACTTCGTCTAATAAGCTGCAGCCGCAGCCTGCGTTGAAGGCAAATGGTAGTGCACAAGAGAGTGAAAAACCAAATGGTGTAAAGTCCTATAACTTAAAGTTTGATCATCATAGGAAGTTAGCTTCACTGGATCTTACGCGAAGAAACGAATACTCTTCTGGTGTCGAGAATAATCTTCAGATGAGCAGTCATGGATTCTGGGATGGGAACAGAATACAAACTGGGTTTCCCTCATTACCTGATTCTGCTGTCTTGTTGGCAAAATATCCTGCTGCATTTACTCCCTTTTCAGCAGCCTCAAAGCTGGATCAGGACCAGCAGCTGCATTCTTCTTTAAAAAGAGGTAATAATTTAAATGTTGTGTCTGGTTTTCAGCCTAGAAAACTTAGCAGCAATAACGGAGTTGCAAGTTACAACGTGTTCGGCAGCAAGGAAGTTCTGCAGCCTTTTACAGTAGATAAAAAGTTGTTACCGGGGATGCCTAGAAGCAAAGAGCTGGAAGTTATGTCTGGTGTACAACAAGGTATCGGGATTATGGGTATGAATGTGAACGTGGTTGGTGGTGCGTGCAATGTAGTCTCGGACCCAGTGGCAGCTATTCGAATGCACTATGCAAAAGCACAACAGTTCACGAATGGTGGAGGCGAGTCTTGGAGAAGTACCGGTAGTGATATAGGAAGCAGATGATGATGGTAGAGACAGTGTTAATGGTGGTAATTTAAACGTTTTCTTTTATCACCCATGTATTATATGTTATGTTGTAAGGAGTTGAGCAGTGATAGGACAGGATGGCTCGTATATTGTTGCCATCTTTTTTTTGGTAATTTTAGGTTTTGTAATATTTTGAAGCAGTTTTTTTTATATTTTATATTTTGTTGTATTCATCAAATACACAAAATAATTGTGTCAATGGTTAGATAAAAACCAAGGCAGATGTTCACCTGGATTATCTTTGTTTTTGCCTTGGAAAGTGAAGGTTATTTTAATTTAACAAACTATAGTTATAGTAGTTGTAGTTGTGGGTTTGGTAGCAATACATGTTGGCAAGTGGCTGTCACTATCTGTAATGTGTTTGTGAGGTTGGATTTTAATTTAAAGAGATATTATTGTTTGTCAAAAGCAGTAATTGTGGTAGGTATGACTTCATGACACCTTCCTGGTGCTTACTTTTTCATTCTTATCTTATTTGGATATGCTTGTGGTGCACTTTTGGATTCTCTTTTTTTAAAGTGTGGGATTTAATCTTGTGCTCTCCTAAGAATATTCATTATCAGATGTTTTTGCTATTTTGTGTTTGTTTGCTATTGTAGCGCTGTGTCTCACATTTATGTTTTGGTTCTGAAGAGAGCGCAACACTGGCTGTTCAAATAAGAAAGAAAACACAGGTTATGATTGAGCAGTAGCTGCTAAGGTTTGAGCTTCCTGGTGTTGTACAAGCGTTTTTTTTTTTTTTTTTTTTTTTTTTTGGTTTTGTTTTTTTGGTTTTTTTTTTTTGTTTTTTTTTGTTTTTTTTTGTTTTGTTTTGTTTTTTTTTTTCAGAGTTTTTGGCCTGGCTTAAGCGATATCTGGTCACCACCTTGTTGCAAGAAATTTTTCTGCAGGCGGGTTTAGTTTTGGGGCTTTTTTGCAGAAGTAGTCGCTTTTAACCGCAAATAGAGGGTATTTTTTAGTCCCATATGACCACATAACTCATTGGCCGTTGTTTATGGCACTTTTCATAAATTCCAAAGCGATCTCTAATATTTTAGCAACCTTTCACATCTGAGTTTTTGGACTCGGGGAAGCCGTTATACAAATCAACATCCATATGATGTAACAGAGTATCAAAGTACAAAGTAGCATATAACAAAGAATATACTGCTTTAAGGTCAACAAAATACAAGTCTTAAGGTCAACAAACAAACATCTAACTGCTTTAAGGTCAACAAAATACAAGTCTTTTTGTTACGACGAACAAAGTATCAAAGTAGCATTTCTACCAACAAACATCTAACTGCTTTAAGGTCAACAAAATACAAGTCTTTTTGTTACGACGAACAAAGTATCAAAGTAGCATATAACAAAGAATATACTGTTAATTTTCATTCAGCAGCATACACAAGAGCAACAAACTCAACCCACAAGTCCACAACGCACTCATGATTTCGGAAGTTTCCAACAGGCACACAAGCAGATTGGAACTTCTAAGCACATACGATGAACAGATTAAACTTGCTACTTCGTGATCACGCCAATATCTTAAGATTCATTACAAAGCAAAAATGCTTGGGCTCAACCATTTCTGATCAGACATGTTTGACCACAGACATTTTAGTACAAAAAGCCGAAAATTTAGCACCAACACAACAAATTGGATTAAGAAAATGAAATCTCAAATATGATCTAGTGTTTCGGATTGTTGTTGGATCTAAACTGCAGGGACCGAATCAGGATTGTTTTGCCCAATTGGATTCTGCTTCCTTTCTGCTTGGAGTGATCTGCATAATGATTCAAGCTTTTCTTTTTGATTCTTGGTTTTCTCCAGTTGCTTCTTCAAGCGTTCGCGCTGCTCACAGGAATAACAAATATTTTATTCTTGCATATGTGAAGCTTTTCAAAAAATTTAAAAGGTAAAATAAAACCATAATAGCGTAAAATCAGCACTCACCTCCTCCACAAGTTCTACAAGCGTATAGTCTGACTTCTCGGTTTTACCCTTTAGGAAAGTATTTTCCTTTCTCAGTTCCTTTATCGATTTTGCCATCTAAGTTCACACATATGATATATATAAGAAACATGAGGCAACACAAATATCTGGTCCCAGTTCAGAGAAAGACATGTATACCTTCTCAATTTCTTGCTTGAATGTTTCAAAAACCTCATTGCTCTTCACTAATGCATCCTACAAATATTTAACCTTGTTTGAGTACACCATAATACGGTCAATAACAATATATGCATCATACATGAATAGGATACGGAAGCAACTGTCAGAGTGTATTGTGCAGAGACTAGACGTGAATAAATAAGTTTTACCTGAAATTGTTGGAATTTTTCTCCGTCAGCAGTTAACTGTAACCGCAAATTCTTTTCTGTTGCCAACAGTTGTGACACCTGCTCTGCATACATGTTCATCTGCGACTGTTCCTTAACCAATTTTTCTTCATGTTGCTGAATCTTTAGATCTGCAATTTGAAGTTCTAGAGATTTCTGCTTCAACTGCATAATACAATTCATTATAGTTACCTGGAGCAAGTTGGAAAGCTTAAGTTACATCGTCACAGCTAATATACAATTAGTTATACCTGGTGAGCATGCTGTTGCTCCATAAGAGCAACTTGAGCTTCCTTTTGCTTCAATTGGTTTCGTAACCTGAAGAAGGTTTTGTAATTTATGATTCAAGCAAATGGAACTATATGATAACAAGCAACTTATGCTAAACATAGATTATGTAATTCTTCTCAATCACCAAGTTGCTTTCTATATGCTAAGCAAGATCAACTAAGTCATGATAATTGATCTTTAAATGACAGCACGTCGATGTTAGATCGACATGTGTCATGTGTATAAAACAAGTTTAACTAAGCATATTACAAAGCACGGAATTTATCTACAAACTCGCAAGCAGGTACAAGGCAAAGGTGCAAGATATTAATTGTCTTCAAAGTAAGTAGTGAGATCAACCTGGCTAACATATGCAGATACACATTTTTCACTTTCTTTCTGATATAGAACATGTTAGATCACACAGGCATAGATGTATATTCAAGATTTATCAAGATTTACTATTTCATGCTACTGATAAGTCTAGTGTCAAACGCTCGGGAACATAGTTTCTACTATAGATCTGTTTGGCCTCAAATCTAACAGTTCTGCTATTTCCTTAGCTAATAAAACAATTTAACACTTCCCTAATCGTAAGAGTTTATACAAGTATTGTTAGAAATATTAGTTGATTGAGCTTTAGTATTCAGCTAGGGTATAGTGAGTGTCACTGGGATAGATGGTTGCCTCTCGAAAAGCAGGCCACATTTTGTATTCTATTTCCAATTATGTGTTCTATCATATCTTGTTATTTATGCATAGATAAGAAACAGGATGAGTTCATGCAATACATATTAAATATTACTGTATAAAACTTCTACTGTACTTACATTTCATTCTCCTTCAGTTGACTCAGGCTGTCATCTCTTTGTTCCTCCAGCTTAGTAGTAACATCCTATAACAGAGCAAGAGCCAAACTAGTTAGATACAAGCAAGTGCATTTTCTTGTAAAAAAAAAAATATTGATACCTTTATTGCTTCCTGAAACTTGTTTGATAGCTCTAGTCTTAGGTTTTGGCTTTCTGATGATACCCTTTTGCACTCATCCTGCCAAACACCAGAATACTTATAAATACATTCATCAAGGAGAACCCAATCAACTCATCGCAGATCAGCATATAAGGTAAAAAAAATATATAGAAACACATTGCAGTGATCCCAAATGAATTAGCTATAGTATGTGCTTTAAATTGCATATGAAAAACTATATTCCCATGTATCCAAATAACAAAGGTATTCCAACAGCAATCTTATGGAACAAGAAGCTGTTAGCAAATATCACCGGTCAAGCAAAGCTACTATAGAAAAATAAACTGATTACCATAAACTGTATGCTATAAAGAACCTAAACATGATACCGGGCCATGGAGGGAGGCAAAGGAAATTTATCAGACAAGGCAAATGGTTTTCTAGACTAGATTTTGTAGCATTCACATACATCAATACTGAAAAAAACCATCATGTTATAACTACTAGATTTGACAGTACATATGCAAGACTGATGCATACCATCAAGATCTTGTTTTGACGTTGCAGCTCCCTACACAACGACTCAAGTTTATCTCGCATAGAAATAGCTGACAGAAAGAGAATAACCACGTCAAAGTTAGAATTGACAAATTACATAAGAAGGTAGATCCATCAATTCACACAGTATCAATCAAAATACACACCTGAATCTCTTTCAGAAAGAACTTTCTGATAACTCAAAGTGAACTCAAAAAATTCCTTTTCTGACTTGAATGTACGCTTGGCACTTTTACGTTTTACTTCAGATGTATCCTAAACAGAACACGATTACACGAGTTAAAAAATTTTTAAATTTTTGTTGCCCCTAATACTCCAATCTACAGTTCACAGAAAACAGCCATGAAAAGACTTAACATCATAGATTTCTTAGCTTAACTTTTGCGTCTAATACCTAATACTTCTCTCGGCTCAAAAAAATACTAATAAATATTTCCTATAACCCACCATCCCACCTATTAACTCCGTAAATAAACAATGCAACCTACATGATCAATCAATTAGAAGTACAAAGTTATTACTAAATACTTTTCTGCTTGTTCCAGAGCTCTCTGATGATACGGTTCCTTGTACATTAGCTGCTTGCATCTCCGCTCCTTGCTCAATCGCTGCAACACAAATGACATATTAACTTAATAGCTGATTTGGCATTTGGCAATACATCATATATCAAACTCATAAAAGCAAGTAGCCAAAAAACATTACATTTTTCTGAACGTTCACATGTTCCTTGAGCATCTTTGTTTACAACGTTTTCAGGTACAAAACTTGGCGATCCAGCGCCACTCTCATCTTTACACTCTTTCTGTGCATCGATTTCAACCAACTCGGACAATTCAACAGGAAACGTCCTGGCTTGCTCAATACTTCCATCGTCCTCATCACACGACTGAAAATCATCCACCACCAAATCCGGCCTGGACTCAACTTCTACCAACCTCTCCTCCTTATAATCATTCACATCATCTTCTTCTTCTTGCTCAGGCGTCGCGGGAGACGGGGTTAACGGGTCTGCTGAGCCGTCAACAAACCCGTCTGGTAACGAATCGGCTTCGGGGAGTTGGGTTGCTTCAGGGTTCTCCATCTAACCTAAAATTTCACAAAGCTTTCAAATTTCATACATTTTTTTTAGTTATTTAGTAGGCATAAGCTGGTAACATAAGAATGTGAAATAAAGGTGCTTAATTTTTATAAAAAAAAAATAAAGGTTGAAACTTTAAGCATCAAGATTAAGTTATATAACATACCCAATAAGTTTCTTGAAAAAAATAATCAAAATGGGTATTAATTACTAGGGTTATGAGATAAATATATGGAGCAGTTGATAAATGATAAAACTTCAAATAATAAAGCGTAATTAGTGAATTTGGAAGGGGGTTTTGCGTACCGGAAAAAAATGAAAAGATGGAAGGGGGTCGATGAATTCAGGAACACGACCTAACAGTACGTAGTGTTTTCAAAACCTTCTTTTAACATACCGGGGTGTTTGGGATTTGTTTTAGGTACCGTTTGTTTCAACTTAATTTTATTAACTTAGGGGGTGTTTGTTTAAGGTTATATGTGGGCTTATGAGCTTATTTCATTTCAACTTATATTTTATAATCCTCAATTTTCCGGCTTATTTTGAGACTTATGGGCTTACAGCTCACAGCTTCTTAAAGAAGCATTGGAAAAATGAGTATTCCTAAAAAATAGCAAAGCTCACCGCTCCTTTGCCAAACGAACAATAAAATTCAAAAAGCTCATTGCTCACCACTCATCGCCCCAAAAAACTTCAAAAAGCTCCGCGCTAAACATAGCCATCATAATGAACTTAAGAGCTGTTTCTTTTTTGCTTAATCATCCTGGATGGAGAAATTCCTTAACCCAACTAGTAAAAATAGTATTTCTTTTTTACTTGATACAAAAGAAAATCTTGATTGTAAAAGAGGGTTAAATATAAACTTGTTTCCATCCAAGATGCTTTTTCAAAAGTACATCCTTACCTCTTTCTTCTATTTTCTATCTCCTTCCCCAAATAACTCAGTTGTTTTTCTCCTCCTCCACACCCACCTCCCATGACAACCTACTGTCGAACTAAACATTTATTGGTGTTATTAAAACGAAATGAATGATTCTGACGGGTTTAATTAAGGGTATCTTGCACTAATAATGAGTGCAACAAATGGGGTAACACGGTAGGTCGACAAGTCAATGCAACAAGTCGATAAACACACACAAATTTTACACATATGGGCTTATTTTGGGGTAATCCTAAAATATTGCCTTCTTAGATACCCTATTCCAATCACATCGATTACTCAATGCAATACTCATCATTATGGCTTTGAAAAGATATACGGGCCAAGTTCTAAAGTGTACATCGACTACCGGCACTCATATTTGGTGGAATTATATATTATAAGAAAATGGAAAAGTTTAAACCTTACCAAAAGTAATTAAGGGTTATGTGCGCTCGGCTAATGAACTATTCTAGTTTTGGTAAGAAAACATGTCAATTTTTTTTTTGAAAATTGGCATAAAGTCTTAATTAAACTAGAAAATTAGCAAATAAAAGTCAAGCTCAATTTCCGTCTCCACCACTCAATCGTCACCACTGCATATCTGATCTCTTCGACAGATTTTTGAAAGTTTGTAGTGATTAAAGTTGGAGTAATAGTATTTATTTCTTGTTCGATCTTTGACTTTAAATTGTTACACAAGATTATGTATTTGGTTGAATTGATTTAATTATAAGGTATTATTATATAATTGTAATTTAAGATGTTTCTTATTATTAGATACAAAATGTTTCATGTATATGTTCTTTATAAAGTGGGAGTTTGGGAATTCAACCAAACGTATTTTGATTTTTTGAGGTCATCCAAAATGGGCTAGATGGCATACACATAATAGAGCCATTACACAGTTCAATCCATTGCAAATTGGCCAGGTCATGCGTACGTTAAATAGCAACTTGTTTCGGAACACACTTGTATTATACTCTGACAAAGAATAAACTATACTTATTTTAGGGTCGGTTTGGTTTATTAGTGGGTTTATAATAGGAGTTGGATTTGGATTTGGTTTAAGATTTGGATTTGGTGTACGTTTAGGAGAGAGAAATTATATTTGTTTTATTATTTTAATATTAAAATTTAATTTAAAAATATTATTAAAAAAAAAAGATATATATGTGTGAGAGAGAAAGAGTGATATGTTTTAATATAAGTGTGTGTGAGAAAAAACCCACCATCTCCCTCTACTTTAACTTTTTGTGGGTCATCTTCACTATTTAGATGCCAAACCCATGTAACAAATAACAACCTTCATCATAAATCCCTAATCTAAATCCAAAACACAACAACCAAACGAGCCCTTAATATATAGAACCCACTAACCTGTATATTCTTGTGGGTATTTCCTTTGAATTTTTTTGTCTTTATTCAACTATATTATAATCAATTAAACTTTGCAATGTTGAATGGGTTAATGGTGTTGGAGCAAAAAAGAGTATAATGTCTACATGGCACCGATTTGGCATTGCGTTACACCCAAGATAGTCTAATGCATTGAAGATGCCCTGAGTTTGAATCATTTAATGATTTGGCTTACAAGGATAAACGAGAAGGTACATATTGATAATGAAGATAAGGGCAAATTGGACATTTGAGTATTTTAAGATGGTTGCCCAGGATGAGAAAGAAACATGTATATGTTAAAACCATCCTTACTCCAAACAAAATTATTAATCTAACCAGGAACCACTTTCTAAACAAGAAAAAAAAAAAAAAAAAACCCATGTAGGGACAATGATCTAGTCTAGGTTGATGTTATTGTGGTATCGGGTGGTCTACCGGAGTAGGCAAACACACCCATGGTGGTGATGTTAGAGAGAGAGAGAGAGAGTATAGAGAGGAAAAGAGAGTGGTGAGACAAAGTATGATAATATTATTCCAACATACACCTCACAAGTGAAACTTGTGAGGGTATTTATACTAGTACAAGGTATCTCAACCCATTCCTAGCATATGTTGTGATACCTAAACAACATTCTTATCCCCCCCGAGACTATACAAGTGTCTCGAGGGCGGGATATTTAATCTAGTAAACTACTTCTATTTATGTGTTCCAACAATCTCCCCTAAATACAGGTAGTCTAGATTAGTGGACATTGACGTCTTTAAGTAACGATGACGATCAGTGGCGAACCCAGGATTTTTGAAGGCCGGGGGCAAATTTTTTTTTTTTTTATAAAATTCGTGACGCATTTTAATAAAAAGGTCATAATTTTTTTTACACTAAAAACTAAGGTTTTTACATTTTTGGCTTCAAGGTGGGGGGCAATTTGATTTTTTGGAGGGGTGCACTTTAATAAAAAGGTCCAATTTTTTTTTTTACACTAGAATCTGAACTTTTTCGGAGAGTCGTGGAGGGCACCGCCCCTCCAAAGTCAATACCTCGGTCAGCCCCTGATGACGTTAACCTTGAAGCTCTCTATTCCGAATAAACCTCGGCTTTGATCTTTTGTGTTGGGTAAAATACTGATCAGTGGAAACACATTACCACTGATAGGCTAAGCAAAGACGACTGCTGAAGAATTGTACTAACAGTGGAAACGCATTACCACTGCTAGTACAATATATTACCACTGCTTGGTCTGTTTGTTTTGTAAACAGGTAGTTGACAAGTATAAAAAAGATTTAGTGAATATCTTATTTATTTAGCATAATACTTATCTTGTACAGGACTACTTGTGTACTATAAAAGGAGGTCCTAGGTTTAGGTTTACATACACGTATTGATACGCAAAGCTTCAAGGTTGTAACTGTAAACTCCCGTAAATTTCCCTATAAATAGTAAAAGTAAATCAAAGACTAATATATCATTAAGTTAATTAATAACGTTTTTACCAATAACAATTTTTTTTTATTATCAAATATGCTATGTTACTTAAAAATCACTACGATATTCATGATCCTTTTTGCTTGGAACGATGCTCACACATGTACCACTATAGTCTAAAATCGCGAAAATTTAAAATTTTCTTTTATTCGTTACGAACCTGCATTTTCGAGACATTTTTCAAATTTACTATTCATCGGTTACTATTCACCAAACACTATTCATCATTTCACTATTCATCATTTTTGGAGTCGGTTAGTGATATTGAGATATTTTTCAAAAGTTTTACTATTCATGATACACTATTCACAAAATACTATTCACTCTCGGACTCACGTAAACGTATCACTAAATATTTACTAAACTTTCACTAATCACAATTAATACTTTTACAAATTTTAATTACCCTTAACCGGACTCTTAATTACACACTAAGCCCAACACCATTTTCGGCCTGCTACTATTCATGGCCCATACGTTTTAAGCCCAACCCCTATAATTATTTTGAAACCATTCGACTAGACCAAAGTAAGGAACGCACGTCGTACTCCCAAATCCTACACACGACACGCACATATTTTTTTTACACATTCTCGTTCCTCCCCTAGCCAACATTGAGTGTGTTGATTTTTAGTTTCTCACGTCAAGTTTAAATACGTTTTTACTAGGCAAAGTATTTGTCCAAAAACAATTTCATACGTTTTACAACTAATCCAAAACTAAACCATTTTAAGTCCCGTTTGTTTCTATTAATTCCTAAAACCATTTCTAAACTAAATCTCACGTTTAAATATTACATTCTATCAACCATCACCGAGCCTAGCCAAAAGTTCCAAATCGTTACAAAAGAAAAAGACATGTTGACATGTATATGTAAAACAAAGAGTGTACCTCCCTAATTCATGCTCGCACAATGACTATTTTAAGGTCCTAGGCAACTACTACACCAATTTTAAAATCCATTTCGCAAGTACCATTCCATATTATAATTCCAAATCCCACGTTTCTTTTGAAATTGGAGATGTCGACACACTAGAAACAAATACTTTGAGTAACATGTTACCTCTTACACTTTATGACTTTTGAATGCACGTAAACATCCTATCTCATTAAGTTTTAGTCACTAGGATTCACTAGGTTCCATATATAAACGCCATGCATGCATGCTTTCTTTTTACACGTTCATGCAAACCAAAAACTCACCAAAAATATTAAGTCTCTAGTATAGTTCTTGGGTCGAATAGCTTGGGTAGGATTTCAAAGTAATCGGGTGGTGTTTAGAAGGAACAAGTCGTTGTTTGTGAACCTTGGTCGAGTTTACACTCACGTTACACACTTATACTACTCTATTCTCGACTCTACGTCTCATTTTACCCCACCATTTTGGTGAAGTAAGTCTCACACAAACTTTTTTCATTTTTACTAAAAATGTATTCTTTGATTTTTACGTATAAATCACAAACACTTGCACCTTATTACTCGTAATCCATATAAACAACGTGTACGTATTTTCATCCCACCTATATATTTACTACGCTATTAATCAAGATATATGAAGATTCAAACCTTAAAAGCTACGTATAAACTATTTTTAGATACCTTTCTAACGTGTAACAACTAGTCGTGAAATCCTTAAAAATATTTCTAAGTCTTTTTACTTAAAAGTTCGACCCATTTCAACCCATGAAACGCACGTATATCTTTAAATTCTATGTAACGAGCATACTATTTTATTTCACAAACTAATAGACCCCCTGACAAACTATAGTTTTCGTATAAAAACTTTGCAATAATAATCGCGTCTTGAACCTCTAAATGATACAAAGCAAATCGACTTGAAAATATTTTTGGAAAACAAATAACTATCGATTAGGCCTTAAGGCCCAATCCTTTGAAAATAAGCTAACGAATAAGCAGTCCTAATAAGCAGTCTTGAAACATTTTTAGCATCCTAAAATAAGCCCGAAACCAAGCCCAAAACTTTCGTAAGCCCATTGGAATTAAAAAGCTTAACGGGCCTTAGATTGCTCGTTAAAAGCCCATAAGCTATAAATAAGCACTTTTCGTAAAATAAGCAAACTGAAAAGTTAAATAAGCTGTTTTTAGCTTAATTAAGAATTAAAAATGTTAAGTTTCAAATTTGGTGAATTTTGGACTAAATTTGCAAAAAGTATAACTTTCGGGTTAAAAGTGTCACTTTTATAAACTTTAGGTAAAAACTGCCCTTTTATGAATCTTAAGGTGAAAAACTAATTTTTATAAACTTTTGGATGAAAAATGTAAAAATTTTAAAGTTTTGGACGTAAAACGTAAATATATTTAACTTTGGACTAACGGTGTAACGCTAACACCGTTAGGGTAAAAAGTGTAAAAACTTGGAAACGACAAGGGCCGTATAATATAATTAATATTTTTCATCTTTACTTTCCATTTCACGATCTCGAGTCACGACGTTTACATTATTTCAAACTATTATTATTATTATTCTTTACGTTGTATATATATATATATATATATATATATATATATATATATATATATATATATATATATATATATATATATATATATATATATATATATATATGGAAAATGTCAGCTACAATTAATTGTAGCTAGTTGGCTACAATTCCTTTGAAAAAACTTTTAATAATGTACAGTTCAGTCCCTGCGGTTAGACCCTGACACATATTTTCCCCCTGTCCCCACCTTTTTTTTCAAAGGAAATGTAGCCAATTGGCTACATTGTGTTGTAGCTATGTTTTCCCCATATATATATATATATATATATATATATATATATATATATATATATATATATATATATATAACTTAACTAAACTTACGATGTTTATTCAAACCACAAGTTTTACTATCGTTAAATCAACAATTCACGCATTCAAAAACTACTCGCGATTAAACCATTAAGACTATCAAACACTAAAACTTGCCATATATTATCTAGGTCGTGTGTGGAGCCGTTCCCTTATTGCAAACTGAGTATCGATATTTTTACCACTATACCACTAAGGTGAATTCATAGCCCACTTTTATAAAACTGTTTTCGTGGGGAGATACATGCTTTAAAAATCTGAACACAAGTATTTTCTTATACTATGCCTGAAATTGTTATTGCTTAAGTTCCTTTTTGCCAAAAACCCCTCATATCATGAACCTTAGTCACCCAGAGGGTGAACGTAAATAATTGTGGATAGATCTATTAGGGATTGACAATCCCCGTTTGGGCGTTGAGAAAACAACCAAATGCACTTTATTTGAAATCTAATAGGTTACTGGCAAGGACCTATCCCGAGGGCACCTGTTACTATAATCCATCATTTATGATGAGATCTGTTAATCGGCTGAGTGTCATGAGCTTAATGCAATAACAACTGATTTTTAAATTATAATTGTATACCGGTGCAATTATCACTTATAGCTTGTGTTCAACTATTAAACTAAAACCTATGAATATCACTCAATTTTTGTTGATTTTTAGCATGTTTATCTCAGGTCTATAACGAGCAAGGATGGGACGGAGGAGCACGAATTTATTTTAAAGGCTATAAATTTTTTTATTATCATTCGAAAACCTATTTATCAAATTTTGAAACCACTGGGACCTCATTTTGAAAACTCTGATATTTATAAAAATTCGAATGATAAATGTTTTAAAATGACTAAATTGATAATCATTTTCTACTAAAAACTATGAGCTGTGAAGTAACACCCAATCTTTATTCCGCTGCAAATATTTTAAAATTAGGGGTGTTACAGATTGGCATCAGAGCTTTAGTTATAGCGAAATGGGTCTAATACAGATCCGAACTATAACCGTTTTTACAAAACAAAACATTTTATAGCCTTACACTCTTCGTGCCTTCCGTGTCTGCAGACTACCTTGCTCAGTACATTACCTGTTAAGATTATTCTGCATGTTTAGAAATTGCGCTTACATAATTTTTATTTCATCCGTACTATTATATCTATAACGTAAAAATTACTTATAAAATACTATTCTCGGTTACTACAGTAACATGTCTCCAAAAACTTTCGTGAACGCCAAAACTATTCTCCGTAATACTAATACATCACCTATCAATCAAAATTCTCCGAATACTGAAGACCCCTACGTACAAATATCACAGCCCCAACTTAATATAGGAATCACTCATAGATCACTTCCATCGTCACCTATCTGTTCACCTCTACGTAAAAAACTTAGGAGAACTACTGAATCATATGAAGATGTGATTGGTGGTCAGGCAACATTCGAAGTTGGACAAAGTTCACGTCAAGAGAGGCCGTGGAAGAATGTTGAGCCAAATTCTCCGTTACCCTACACTTCAGATTCCCCAATACCAAATATCCCAATTAATTTATCCTCACCTAATTCCCCCAACTACGATATAAGCACACCTGATTCAATATGGACTCTTGTTTATCGACAAGCCAGCATATTAGAGGCTCACACTGAACAGCTGAAAGGTTTACGACCAACAAAATTTGAATGGTACGACCGTAACCCTGACGCATTGTTCAAAAGAGCGGATGCTGAAAGACGAGCAATATGTGAATTAGGATTAAAGATTAATGAAATAAAGGACAACACCAACCAGGAACTTAGAAGTTTGGATTCCAGGGTCCGTTCTGCAAGAAGAGAACATGGTCATACACATGGTAGAATTGAAGACATTGAAAGGACCCTATGGATGGCTAGAGAGACAACCAGGAGCCAAGGTCAAAAGATTGCGGCATTAGAGAGTATGTTGGCAAACCAAATGAACATGTGTCAGGAACGTTTCTCAAACATGGAAGCAGCACAACTTGAACTTGAGAAAGAGATTAGATATTTATGTCAGAGGTGTAACTAATCTTAAGTTTACAAGTATCCATGCTGCATCTACTAAACCAGACAGACTTGGTTAGTATTTCATGTAATGTTCAATGAATCTGAACCTTTCAAAACTTGTAATCGAATCATAATATATAATAACCTCCTCTTCCGTTACATCTCTCTGTTATGAAACAATCGTTTCTTTCGTATCAAGCATGCATACTATGAATCCTCATAATTTCATGCAAAAATCTCATCATTTGTTACCTCCCTAGATAAACAAAAAACTCCACGCAGATCCATGACATATTAATAAGAGACCTTGTACTAATCGTTTTACAAAGACGATTAGTCAAGTTATTAATATTATGATGACTTCTACAATACTATTCAAATCTACCGTGAGATTTCTTAAAATTGTTAAGATTTCTTAAACATACTATAATTCATTAGAAACCAAAGGATTGTCTAAAAATAAATTTTCAAGAGAGAACTTGAAAAATGGAGAGAAAATTTATTTTAGTGGACGAATCGGTTTGTTCCTTAGTAATCCCATATCAAGAGTTGATTATCTATCCATGATACAACACAGACATATCTTGAAATTAGATTACAGTAAGGAGTCAATTCAGTCTATCATCAATGAAATAATTAGAATCCATTATTTGAATTATTCTGACATCAGAAGGATTCTAAGTTAAGTTTCATTAATGATTTCAGAAGATGGACAACGTAAACAATACATGTACTCCATCATCATCAAAAATCACCATGACTACTGAAGATGTCAGGGAATTAGTAAGCAACATCATGTCAGTAGTACTTAAAGGAGTCAGCATAGTTTATCCAAGAGGAGAGTCGGAGACGCCTGACTAGCAGGAAAACTACATGGAATATAGGCCAAACCTCTTTAAAATTCCAGAAAGAATGACTAACCCTATCACCAACCATAACCAAGGAATTAGGCAAGAAGTTAGACCTAATGGAATCAAACAAAAGCGATAACTCACAAAAATAGGAACCAACAACTCCAACCACTGCAACTTCACCAAAGCTCAAGACTGCCACCACAAACGTCTAGGAGATCGTTTCAACTATCATCACCGACTAGGATACAAACAAAAAGCTAATAGATACTGCCTCGTCACACCTGTTGCCAGAAGGGTATATCTTGGAGGTAAACCCCTGTGTCGCAAATGCGAGAAGCATCACACAGGAATCTGCAAGATTAAGTACATGAAGTGTCAGAAAACAGGTCACAAGGCAACTAACTGTAGGACTTCGGACAACAAGGGACAAACAACAACCGTAAGGTGCTACGGATGTGGTGCAAAAGGACACTACAAGAACCGATGTCCAAACTACAACATAAATTGGAAAGCCAAGACTTTCGCTAGGAAAACTCTACAAGGACGTCGGTGGTATCAAGGGAATGATTACTAGATTTATGCAGATGAATAAATTCCTGTTGTGAATAAATAAACTCTAGTTCAAAAATTTCCTGATTGTACCTCTTCCTTGTATTTTACTTTAAGTTACGATGGATGTAACCTAAAGTATAACAACTATCCTTCTACCGTATTGAAAAATCTACCTTGTAATATTTCGGAAATAATTATAATATACTTCAATTCCAATTCCTATTCCATTTACCAATTAACAGTATACTGTTATTACCCTAGAAATTTCTGACTCATCATCATAGTACGAACAAAAATTTCCCACTTTATTATTAAAAAGAAATTACGTGTTATATTATAAAAACAACACATTGAACACCATCTAAAACAACTTAAAGAAAAGCATAAACACCACTGTGACTGAGCCAAGCATCACATCAATTAGTCCTCAATTAAACATGGCCTGATCAACTATGTCTAATTTAGGAAGAATCATGTTATGAAAGAACAATCATAATGCCAAATTTTCTAAATAACAATCTTCATGTAAAAGCAACAAATAGAGATAAACTGAACTATTCATAAATATTACAAACTACAATAAATACCTATCTTATTCCTTCGTCATTAGGATGAGAAGCCAACAAAAGTACAAATAAGAAAAACACTAAAGACTAACAGAAAACTCCAATAACTGAAAATTTATCCGAATCCATGAAAATTGATAAATAAACAAATAATTAGCATCGGAAGTGTTAACGTCACAATAATTACAATATAAACCATAGAATCTTCAAGAGGTTGATCCGCTATGACAACAAAAACCCCCACCAACATAACCATAGCAAGAGCCACCAAAGGATGAATCACCTTAATTATGCTGAAAGATAAATATAAACAAATCATTAAAAATAATAACAAGACAAATTCCTAAAAAACAAAACAAGTTTTATTCCTTATTCGTTAACAATACATAGAAACACGACAAAGACTTAATTTAAAACAACCCTAGCTCAAGATTATTACCCCCATATCTTGTCCACGGTAATGGCTAGAACCGTGAGGGGTACGACAAACAACAAGATCGCAACCAAGAACCCAAAGTCTTCGTCTGGAACATACGCTAAGTAGATAGCAGCAAGGACGACATACACAATCGCTAGTATAGTGATGAGGTGCGGCATTTTGGAGATGGGAAACGAGAAGCAAATGGTGGGTGGAAGAAATGGAAATTTGAAAGGGGTATATGTAGGAAGAAAAACTAGCCGTTGGATCACTATTACGGACCGTTGGAAATCACTATTCCCGACCGTTGGACACGGTACACCTAGCTGTTAATTTACTATTCATAACCATTACCTTCAATATTCACAACCCTTAAATACACCAGTTACTTGATCCTGTCTAGCACAAACAAGTCTAACTAAACCACATCTCCTAAATCTTAATAATAAAAATCTCTCGACAACCCTCTGATCAGAATTTCCTAATACAGGAATTTCGTTAAACTTGAATTCCGGGACGGAATTCAGAATGAGGGGTAGGTACTTTAAACTCCCGTAAATTTCCCTATAAATAGTAAAAGTAAATCAAAGACTAATATATCATTAAATTAATTAATAATGTTTTTACCAATAACAATTTTTTTTTATTATCAAAAAAGCTATGTTACTTAAAAATCACTACGATATTCATGATCCTTTTTGCTTGGAACGATGCTCACACATGTACCACTATAGTCTAAAATCGCGAAAATTTAAAATTTTCTTTTATTCGTTACGAACCTGGATTTTCGAGACATTTTTCAAATTTACTATTCATCGGTTACTATTCAACAAACACTATTCATCATTTCACTATTCATCGTTTTTGGAGTCGGTTAGTGATATTGAGATGTTTTTCAAAAGTTTTACTATTCACGATACACTATTCACAAATACACTATTCACTCTCGGACTCACGTAAACGTTTCACTAAATATTTACTAAACTTTCACTAATCACAATTAATATTTTTACAAATCTTAATTACCCTTAACCGAACTCTTAATTACATACTAAGCCCAACACCATTTTCGGCCTGCTACTATTCATGGCCCATACGTTTTAAGCCCAACCCCTATAATTATTTTGAAACCATTCGACTAGACCAAAGTAAGGAACGCACGTCGTACTCCCAAATCCTACACACGACACGCACATATTTTTATAAACTTTAGGTAAAAACTGCCCTTTTGCGAATCTTAAGGTGAAAAACTAATTTTTATAAACTTTTGGATGAAAAATGTAAAAATTTTAAAGTTTTGGACGTAAAACGTAAATATATTTAACTTTGGACTAACGGTGTAACGCTAACACCGTTAGGGTAAAAAGTGTAAAAACTTGGAAACGACAAGGGCCGTATAATATAATTAATATTTTTCATCTTTACTTTCCATTTCACGATCTCGAGTCACGACGTTTACATTATTTCAAACTATTATTATTATTATTCTTTATGTTGTATATATATATATATATATAATTTAACTAAACTTACGATGTTTATTCAAACCACAAGTTTTACTATCGTTAAATCAACAACTCACGCATTCAAAAACTACTCGCGATTAAACCATTAAGACTATCAAACACTAAAACTTGCCATATATTATCTAGGTCGTGTGTGGAGCCGTTCCCTTATTGCAAACTGAGTATCGATATTTTTACCACTATACCACTAAGGTGAGTTCATAGCCCACTTTTATAAAACTGTTTTCGTGAAGAGATACATGCTTTAAAAATCTGAACACAAGTATTTTCGTATACTATGCCTGAAATTGTTATTGCTTAAGTCCCTTTTTGCCAAAAGCCCCTCATATCATGAACCTTAGTCACCCAGAGGGTGAACGTAAATAATTGTGGATAGATCTATTAGGGATTGACAATCCCCGTTTGGGCGTTGAGAAAACAACCAAACGCACTTTATTTGAAATCTAATAGGTTACTGGCAAGGACCTATCCCGAGGGCACCTGTTACTATAATCCATCATTTATGATGAGATCTGTTAATCGGCTGAGTGTCATGAGCTTAATTCAATAACCACTGATTTTTAAATTATAATTGTATACCGGTGCAATTATCACTTATAGCTTGTGTTCAACTATTAAACTAAAACCTATGAATATCACTCAATTTTTGTTGATTTTTAGCATGTTTATCTCAGGTCTATAACGAGCAAGGATGAGACGGAGGAGCACGAATTTATTTCAAAGGCTATAAATTTTTTTATTATCATTCGAAAACCTATTTAACAAATTTTGAAACCACTGGGACCTCATTTTGAAAACTCTGATATTTATAAAAATTCGAATGATAAATGTTTTAAAATGACTAAATTGATAATCATTTTCTACTAAAAACTATGAGCTGTGAAGTAACACCCAATCTTTATTCCGCTGCAAATATTTTAAAATTGGGGGTGTTATAGTAACCCTAGTGATACAAAGATCACTCGTATTAGTATTAATAATATTGAGGCTAACCGTTTGTTAAAAACACTTTGTTCATTCTGTTTTACTTTCATACACTTTATACAAATCATACAAACACATATTCTAAGTATCTTGTGGTAAATTCCGCGTGTTACAAGGTATAATATCAAGGTATCTATTTGACACAAGGTATGTGTCCGAGGTCCATCAAGTGGTATCAGAGACAGGCTTTGATACTTTGATTTAGAAGATCTGAAGTTTACTCTCTCTTACAAGATCCAATGGAGATGGAGAACAATCAATCCAACATTGTTGTTAAGCTACCTAAGCTTAAACTGAATGACTATGAGATGTGGAGAATAATGATTGAACAGTTCTTTTTGGTGCAAGACTATGCACTTTGGGAAATCATTATGTATGGTGATTCCTTTAAACTAGGCACTTCCTCAGAAACTATTGATGGCAAGGTTGTGTAGAAGTTAAATACAGGACCAGTTACAAGGGAAGAACGACTCCAAAAGAAGAATGACCTGAAGGCAAGAAGTTTATTGCTAATGACCCTTCCTAGGGATCAAATCTTAGCCTTCAGCAAGTACACGACTGCTAAGACCTTGTTTGAAGAGATTTGTAATGTCTTTGGTGGTAATGATGCTACCAAAAAAACTCAGAAGACCTTGTTGAAACAAACCTATGAAAATTTCTCTTCAACAAGTAATGAATCAATTGATAGCATCTTCACTAGACTTCAGAATATTGTAACACAACTCACTGTGTTTGGAATTAAGGTAGAAAGGGAAGACCTCAACTTGAAATTCTTAAGAAGTTTATCTTATGAGTTTCATACTAATGTTGCTGTTTGGGAAGACAAGCCTGAACTAGAAACCATGAAGCTCAATGATTTTTACAATAACTTTAAAGTTATTAAACAAATACTAAAGAAGGTTGGGAAGCTAAGTACAAGTTCAGGGAACTTAGCTCTTATCTCATCATCTGTAAATGATAGTTCTGATGATGAAAGTGATGATGATGAGGATGCTGCTCACATTGCTGTTTCCACTGGCAGTGCAAGTGTTTCCACTGCTAGTTCTAAAAAGCAGATTTCTGATCTTGGAGATTCTACTTTTTATGCTTATCTCTCAAGTCAAGTCAATGGTTCAATTCTAACACGTGAAGATTTGGATCAAGTTGATGAAGATGACATGGAAGAGATGGATATAAAGTGGCAAGTTGCATTGTTGAGTTTGAAGGGAAAGAAATTCTGGAAAAGGACAGGGAGGAAGATCATTATTAATGGTAATGAGACTGCAGGCTTTGATAAGAAAAAGGAGGAGTATTACAACTGTCACAAGATGGGACACTTTGCCAGGGAATGCAGGAAACCAAATAAGCCAGATAATAGATCCACTTGGTACAAGCAGGATAAGAAGAAGGAGCCTACAGTTGAAGAACTAAAGGTGCTATTGGCCATTGATGGTGTGAGCTATGACTGAAGCTACATGGCTGATGAAGATGAAGCATCTTAAGAATCTGCAATGATAGTAACTGAACTTGCTCTTATGGCTTTCTCTGATTCTGAGGTACACTCTAATAATGGTTGTTCTAAATCATGTAAAGCTTTAAAAGAATATGAAAAACTTAAAGAACAATATGATGAACAAAGGTTAGAGCTAAATCAAACTAGTTATAATCTAGCTAACCATAAAAGATGTCTTGCTGTTTTAGAAGCACAAATAGAACACTATAGAGCAAATGAGTCTAAGTTTAATGATGATATTGCTGTATTAAGAAGAGACTTAGATTATAAGATTGCTGTGAATGAGGCACTTAGAGAAGAATTAGAGAAGGTTAAAAAGGCCAATGAAAATATTCAGATAACCTGTAATACTTTAGATCATCAGTCTAAGTGCATTGACAAAATTTGGGAGGCACAAATAGTCAATAAAGTCAAATCAGGTGTAGGATACAAGTCTGTTCCACCACCTCTAAGAGGTGTTCCATCACCTCCTGGTATAGACTTAGCACATACAGGGTTAGAATAGTTTTAAGAACCAATTAGGACTTGTGGCCCTCAATTTGTAAAAGAAGCTATTGATGAAAAGGTTAAGGTTGAGACTGATGCATTTGAAAGTGCCAGTGATTCATCTCTTATGGATGAAAGTGTGAAAGTTGAAGCTAAAACAAGTGTTCCTGAAATTGTTATAGTTGAAGTTAAAACAAGTGTTCCTGAAGTTGTTAAAATTGAAAAAGAAGAGCTTAGGAAACAAGCTAATCATATTAGGCCCATAATTAAATATGCTGAGATGTATAGAAATAGATCACCAGCTCCCAGGGGAAACAAGAGGAACTGGAATAATCTTAAATCTCAACAGTTTGGTAGTGGCTTTGAGTTTAACAACAAAGCATGTCACCTCTGTGGTAGTTTTGATCATCTTCATGCTTACTGTAACTATCTCAAGTGAAGAAGGGAAGTTTTTGGGAAACAAGGGTGAATGAAAACAAGTTTCAAAAATATACTCACCCAGATCCACTAAGTAATATGATTCCCAGGGCTGTTCAACTAAAATCTGGCATCAAACCTCTTACATTTGCTAGAAAAGTGAATAATGCTTACTCTAAGTCACCTGTTAAAAGTGCAAGGCCTAGTACAACTTTTGTTAAATCTGCACAAACAGGTAACAAGACTTTTTATGAAAAGAAGGTTTTCTATGATCACAAGTGGATACCAAAAACAAGAATTTCAAAACCAGCAGTTGCCACTGCTAGACCAAAATTTTCCACTGGTGGTTTAGTAAACAATAAAAGGGAGAGTGTGGGAAATGCTGTGAAGGCCTCAGCACATTGGAAATGGAAACCTAAAGGAATCAACACCTCAATCAATCCCAATGGTTTATCAATGACCTTTGATAGATATAACTATATTGATACACGAGGAAGATCCAAGTCAATTGTGGCTTGTGTCCCCAAAAGGAACCAATTCCTTTATTTTATGTGCAGGGACATTCAAAGATTAAAGAAGATCAAGGATATTCAGATAGTGGATGTTCTAGGCACATGACTGGCCAAAAGTCCTATCTTTCAGATTTCAAACCTTATGATGGACAATTTGTCAGCTTTGGAGGAGGAATTGGTGGCAAAGTTTCTGGAAAAGCCACTATCAAGGCTGGAAACTTGGATTTTGAGAATGTGTATTATGTGAAAGAACTCAAATATAATCTCTTCAGTGTGTCACAGATGTGTGACAAGAAACACAGAGTTCTTTTCTCAGAAGATAAATGCTATGTCCTATCTAAGGATTATAAGTTACCTGATGAAAGTGAGGTTTTACTTAAAATCCCTAGAAAAGGCAATCTATACAGCATTGACATAAAGATAATTGTGGCTAAAGAAAATGCTACTTGGTTGATTGCAAAAGCCACTTTGGATGAATCCATGTTATGTCACAGAAGACTTGGCCATGTTAACTTTAAGACCATCAACAAAATTGTGAAAGATGGCTTAGTCAGAGGGTTACCAGAGAAGAGATTTGAGAATGACCAAACCTGTGTTGCCTGTCTCAAAGGAAGCAACATAGAGCATCTTGCAAGACCAAGGCCTATAACTCTATTGCTCACCCTCTCTATATGTTGCATATGGACTTATTTGGTCCTACATCTGTGAGCAGCATAAATTTGAAGAAGTATTGTCTTGTTGTAACTGATGACTTTAGCAGATTTACATGGGTTTTCTTTCTAAGAACCAAGGATGAAATAACTGGCATCCTTAAAACTTTTATTACAGAAGTTGAAAACCAAGTTGATAAGAAGATCAAGATTATCAGGTGTGACAATGAGACAGAGTTCAAGAACAGAGTTATGGATGATTTTTGCAGAGAGAAGGGAATTAAGAGAGAATTCAGTGTTGCAAGAACCCCTCAGCAAAATGGTGTAGCTGAAAGAAGAAACAGAACACTGATTGAAGCTGCTAGAACCATGTTAGCTGATTCCAAGTTACCAGTGACATTTTGGGCTGAAGCAGTGAACACTGCTTGTTATATTCAGAACATGGGTTTTGGTGGTGAAGACAAAGAACAAGACACCTTATGAGTTATTTAAAGGTAGACCCCCTATCTTGGATTTCATGAGACCATTCGGATGTCATGTTACAATTCTCAATACCATTGATCATCTGGGTAAATTTGAAGAAAAGTCAGATGAAGGCTTCTTTGTTGGATACTATATGGTTAGTAAAGCATCCAGAGTATACAATCTGAGAACAAAGAAGATTGAAGAGAATCTGCATGTAGAGTTTCTTGAAAATAATCCTAACACTGCAGGTGCAGGTCCAGAATGGCTATTTGATCTTGAAACATTATCAAACACTATGAACTATGTACCTATAACTTCAGGTACTAGGGATAATGACTTTGAAGGTTCAGAAGAGTTTATTGATGAAGATGAACCTAGCAAAGATTCTGAGGATGATAAGGATCAAATTGTTATGCCACTTTGGGATTTTGTAGATAATGATCATGCTTCAAAGAATGAAGATCCACAACCTTCAAAAGATACTGGAAAGGAAGGTGATGCAGATGTTGTGAATTTGGATGCTCAGAATAAAGATATTCCTGAAAGCAGTGGTCATACAATTTCCACTGTTGAACCAAATGTGGAAAACTCTACTTCTGCTGCTCAGGAATCTTTCATTAATGATGTGGAAATCACAAATATGCCTTCTGCATATGATGTTTCACATGTTTCTCAAGCTTCTATTCACAAGGTGCATCCACTTGACAATGTGATTGATGATCTACAATCAGGAGTGAAGATCAGAAAACAAACAAAGATGACTAATGCTCATGGATTTATTAGTGAAGTTTATGAGTCCAAGAAGCGTACAGACAAGAATGAGTGCTTGTTTTTCTATTTTCTATCACAGGTGGAACCTAAAAATGTGTATAAGGCATTAGAAGAATCAAGCTGGGTAGAAGCAATGCAAGAGTAGTTGTTACAATTCAAGCTTCAAAAGGTTTGGGTTCTTTGTGATTTGCCTGATGGGATGAAGGTTACTGGTACAAAGTGGGTCTTCAGGAACAATAAAGATGAAAGAGGCATTGTTATCAGAAACAAAGCTAGGCTATTTGCTCAAGGATACACTCAAGAAGAGGGTATTGACTATGAAGAAGTTTTTGCTCCTGTTGCAAGGATTGAGGCTTTTCTCTATGGGAAGATTGATGAGGAGGTCTACGTTTTGCAACCTCCAGGCTTTGAAGATCCTGAACAACCTGATAAAGTTTATAAAGTAGTCAAGGCTCTTTAAGGCTTACATCAAGCTCTCAGGAAGTGGTATGAAACCCTTGTTGCCTATCTACTGAATAATGGGTTTCATAGAGGGAAAATTGATCAAACTTTGTTCATCAAGAAGGACAAAAATGATATCTTGTTGGTTCATGTTTATGTTGATGATATCATTTTTGGATCCACAAAGCCAGAGATGTGCAAAGAATTTGAGAAGCTGATGAAGGATGAGTTTCAAATGAGTTCTATGGGGGAACTTACTTACTTTTTGGGACTTCAAGTACAACAAAGAAAAGATGGCATTTTTATCAGTCAAGACAAATATGTGACTGAGATACTAAGAAAGTTCCATTTTTCTGATGCAAAGCCTTTAAGCACTCCTACTGATAAGACTACTCACTTACTCTTGAAGGATGATAATGGAGAAGCAGTGGATGTTCACACTTATAGATCAATGATTGGCTCTTTGATGTATCTTACATCATCCAGACCAGACATTATGTTTGCTGTGTGTGCTTGTGCAAGGTTTCAAGTCACTCCTAAGACATCACACTTGACTGTAGTAGAGAAGATTTTTAGATATTCAAAGACATATCCTAATCTAGGATTGTGGTATCCAAGAGAATCTCCTATAGAATTGGTCACCTAATGAGATAGTGACTATGCTAGTGCAAGTTTGGATAGAAGGTCAACCACAGGAGGATGTCAATTTCTTGGATGCAGATTGGTGTCATGGCAATGCAAGAAACAGACAATGGTGGCTACTTCAACAACTGAAGTAGAGTACGTAGCTGCTGCAAGTTGTTGTGCTCAGGTCTTATGGCTTCAAAACCAATTATTGGACTATGGGTACATTTACATGAACACCATTATCTTTATTGACAATAGCAGTACCATTTGCATAATTAAAAATCCTGTGCAACACACTAAAACCAAACATATTGAAATTAGACATCATTTTATAAGAGATTGTTATGAGAAAAAGCTAATTTAAGTTGTCAAAATACATACTGATGACAACTATGCTGATTTATTAACAAAAGGTCTTGATGTGGGAAGGTTTCAGTACTTGGTAACAGGTATTGGGATGCTTAACCCTTAAAATTTGATGTCTAAATGATTTTTGTGTTGTGGGGAGGATTTTTGTATTGCTATTTGTTATATATTGCTGTATATTTGTTGTCCACTAAGCTTTTTGCAGAGATTCAATGATAAACACTCAAACAGTGGGAAAAATGATGAACAGTGGAAATGATGTGCGTGGGAATCGCAACAGGTTTTACCTCTCGAGGGATCTCGAGAAGCTTATAACCCCCACCAGGCAGTGTACCTGATCGTTGTAGTATAGTATAGTGACAAGTACCGGGGGATTGATCGTTCAGCTTAGGAATAGTGTTGCTAGGATTAGAAAGCCTAAATACTAGTTCTAAAGATGAGGGATGATTATTTTTGTATTTTTATATTTTTATGAAAGTAATTAAAATCTCGGGGTTTGAAGGATTTGGGCGGAATTAGTTGCTAATCAACTAACCCAATACTAAGATGCAATCAAAATAAAATACTAGAAATTAAAATAAACTAATTACACTAAAGTTGTGAGCAGTAATTGGAGAAAATGTGTTTACTTAGATTTCACTACTCCCTAGATATCTTTTACACGATAATTACTTGTTATAATTGCATGGATGATGGATCGTATTCCTTAATACCATTCATGGGGTGGCACACATAACTCCCCAATTCTATGAGCTCTTATCTCCTCCTACACCATGCCCAGCATAACTATAGGGATTGTAAACAGTGGCTCATGCATTAAATACAACCAATAAAGACCTAGTGCGCCTCGGTTCATGTTTCTTAAGACGTTCAAGCATGTTACCAAGTGGAGATCTGCCAGTTTTCTTAAGCCTAACATATAAATCATTCATCCAAGACAATGATAAACAAGTAATCAACACATAATCAATATCTAGGTTTCATTAGATCTAAGCAAACACAAGATAGATCTAGCCTAGCATGATGGAATTAAGACAAGAACATGATATAGACAACCAACACATAGACATATTGATTGAATTAGAAGAACACTTATCTTGATTAAACATGCAAGGTATCAAGGGATTGAAACCCTTGAAAAACTTGTAAAGTTACACCAAAATCGTACTAGGGTTTCTCCCCAAAAACTTCTCTCTTATGTGTGAAAATTAGAAAACTATATATAGAAAAATAGGTCTGACGGCGTCAAGACAAACACTGTGACGCCGTCACCTCGCCGCCAAAACTCTTCTCGGACTACCTAGATCTACTTCTGACGCCGTCAAGACTTATACACTTCCAGGCCGTCATGACTCTTTTACTCTTGACGCCCTTCCTACGTGACGCCGTCAAATCTGTTCTGGGTCGTCATGGAAATTCATGAAATTTGCTCTTGACGCCGTCAAGGTATTGCTCTTGACGCCGTCACCTACTGTTCCCAGCATGGAAAATTAAGACTTTGGCGTTTTCTTCACTTTTATGCTCCAAAAATGTCCGAATTGCTTCCTTTTCCAGATTTCTCTCCCAAAGTACCTAAAATCACAAAAGGAACGATTTAGGGCAATATTTGATCAAATAAATTCGGATTCGGGCTTAAATGACCTCCTAAAAACGGATCATTTTTCGCCTCATCATATACCCTTACACTTGAGATTTGCTTGTTCTCAAGCAAATGTGCTTTTATTCTACTCAAAAGACAAGTTAGGGGTCATTTAACACTAATATAAAAGTAATTACAACAAATAATCGTTCCACTAAAGACCAATAGACAAGCACGGAGGTCATACACTAGCACCTCACAAATAGTGTTTAGATACTCACATCTCTCGGGTGTAATAAAGTGTAAATTACAATATGGAAACGGAAGATATCTCTCACTACCTGTCATAGCAAAATAGATTACCATAGGCTTGGGAAAGGATCAAACCTCCACCACATGGCGTAAGCACCTTGGATAAACTATCAAAGAGGTCTTTTAAAAGGGTTGTAACGTTAGGTGTAGGGATATGAAATACACGGTTTTGTTGGATAAAGGAAGTTTTACTGGTGGCGAGTTAACAATCTTAGTCAATTACATGTACAAGATGGCGTTGCTAAGCCAAGACTAGACTCGACTTAAGCTAATAAATGAATAATAACAAAAACATAAAACAAACATAGAATGAAACGGGATGGTAGTCCGTATGTTTTTTTTTTTTCCTTTTCTTGATTTTTCGATTTTTTTTTTCTTTTTCTTTTCTTGATTTTTTGATTTTTTTTTTTTTTTTTTTTTTTTTTTTTTTTTTTTTTTTTTTTTGCATACACTCTTACCCTACCATCCGAAATAATACATCATAGGGAATGAACGTTCCCCTTACACTTGAATCTTTACGTACTTTACAATAAACTAAACTAATGACTCGAATTAAGAAAATCAAAACACTTGGAGCACTTTTAAGATTAACGTACATATGGGGGTAATAAGTGATGTTCTTCCCCATTACTCCATAAAATAAGTACTTACCCATGAGTCCCAATCGTCCCAAAACAATATGTACAAGGATATGACTCGACTTAGCAACCATGTAATTAATTAGAAAGTTAACTTAGGGTTTAACAAATAACAATAATGCACTAAAAATGAGCGCATACACGGAAGGCTAAGGCGATTTGGTTGTACATTTAAGTGGGGTGTAACAAATTCTTCCTTTAAGTAAAATGCTTAAAGTTAGAAACGAAAAGATAGGCTCGGAGGGGTGTACTAGGGATTTCGTGTACTAAAAATGAGTACAACGCTAAGGGTGTGGGAAAAATTAGTTGACTTAACTAGCCAAGTAATATGACTTAAATGGTCAAGAAATTATGATACGGGTTTAACACAAGGGTGATCCTAATGCCTCTTATCATGTAGTAAATCCTACAACACGAATGTAGTCTCACTAGCGGTCTCGGGATGCATCACTAACGCAAGTTCTAGAATCTAAATGCTACCGGTACACTCATAAGCACTAATAGTAAATGCTTTTCCTATCAAATCTAAAGGCGAACCTCACATATTTGGGTGGAAAATTTTTCTGAATATACGGTTATTTGCTAGTCATACAATCTCCTATCCATGAGACGCTTGCTATGGCTAAAGTTTCACTCCTAAATGTTGTAAAAAATTTTATATTTGGCGCTAAAATTACTCTAACAAGTATTTCTCATAGTTTTATTACACATCTACCATTAAACAAAACAAACTCAAGCGAAAGTGCATATGTAAGGTATCATCTTTTTACCCTCCCCTTACACTTAAGATGAACATTGTCCCCAATGTTCAAGTAAAGAATGTAAAAGTGAAAAAGTAAAGAGAATGAAATCAAATACTCCCCTGATTCGCTCGGTATGGATAATAGGACGGTCAGGTTAAATCTTCCTCCAAGAAAATGAACAATCAAAGCTTCCCTTCCAGAATATAAATCATCTTCTTGTCAAACATAACCTGTAAATCCTGAGAAAACAAACAAAAACCCAAAGCATCAACCCGAACAAAGATAACTCACAACTAGATGTAATTCCAGACTTAGGAATAGAAACAAAACAATTAAAGATATAATGCTTGTGGAATGAATGTTTGCAGATTTCCTGGAGTTTATAAAACTAAAGAATCAACAAAAACTTTAAGACTCCGGTATAAACAAAACTAGCAAAATTTCCAGAATTTTACACATGACGCCGTCAAGAGTAAACTCGTGACGCCGTCAGAAGTGACCTGCAGAAATTCTTATGTTAAGTTTCCGGAAAATTTCTGGAAAAACTTCGTCCTACTTCCTGGAAAATCCTGCAAAACATCATTACGACTCGATACAAGCATTTGACTCTAACAAGTACTAATACACATGTCCATTTAATATTGTTGTGGTTCATGCTCAATTTTGTTCTTATAAACAAATTTGGATCTCCCTTACACTTATCTTTTGCAAAATACCTTTATATGCAATTAAGACGAAGTTAAAAACAAAATAAAGCATTTTCACAATTTACTTTGAAACATGAGCCACAAACAATAAAAATAAAACATGCATACGGAAACAAATAAAATCAAACAAACAAACAAACAAACAAACAAACAAATAAACACACACAAAACATGGGTTGCCTCCAAGAAGCGCTTGTTTTTGTTCGAGTCACGAGCCTGACTCTACCCTTATTTAACGGAAATAGGGGAGGCTTTCCCTACACTTAGGATCAAGTGTGGGTGAAAGTAGCGATACACACCCTTAGGGTGTGAATATGCCACGTGAGGTGAAGGGGGTGAGTGAATGGCTTCCTTCATCCTAAAACTACCCGGATAATATTGGTTGATGGGTGGGTCGGTTCCTCTTTTGTCTCCTAGAAATATATCTAAGGATGGAAAGGTGTGTAAATATTGAGGTTTCGGTTCATCAACACTAGGAAATTCCCTAGAACTAGGAGTAAGGTTATCACTACAAGTGTTCAAACCTATATCCTCAAGTGGTACCTGGTCCAAGGGTTCTACCTCCATTGGAATTCCTAAAGTTTCTTCTACTTCTTTCGGGTAAGTCACGGGCGGTGTGTGTGCCTCAAATGATGGTTGAGTATTTTGTGGGCTTATGTTGTTCACCTCATCATTCCATGTGTCAGGATCTAGCCCTAACATTCTCCCAAGTATCTCACGTGCTTCCCTAGGCATCTCAACTTCTATGTCCGAATCATAAGGGTCATCCTTAATATTCTGACTGCTATATACAAATTGCCCAAGAGATTCATCATCTGTTTCTTGAGATTCATCATCATCGATCATAGGACCTAGGTCTTTTTGATCAATGTGATCATGCTCGGCTAAATCCTCCTCAATTGTTTTCTTAGGAAGTGATAATAGCAAACCTAGTGCTTCATCCAACTTATGATTTGTTGCAATAGCTCTCTCCATAATTCCTTGGCAAACTAGGTCGCATTTCCTATTGGCCTCACTAGAACTAGATCTTAAACATGGAGGTTGTTCATAAGAATCTATCCTAGGTGAAGGCTCATATGATTCATAGGTGTCTCTAAATGAGGTATTTCGAACTCTTTGGTGTGTTAGCCACTCAATCCTATCTTGTAATCTTAGAAGTCTAAGTGTAGTGTCCATTTGAAGCAAATTACATACAAAATCACAAAGAAAAGATAGACTACGAGAAAGCTACAAAGTTAAAAGAAAAAATCTCACTTGATAGGAATCTAATGAGTAGACATAATAAAAATCAAATTCAACCTAAACAATAACTATTCCCCCGGGCTACGGCGCCAAAAACTTGATGCGCGTGGGAATCGCAACAGGTTTTACCTCTCGAGGGATCTCGAGAAGCTTACAACCCCCACCAGGCAGTGTACCTGATCGTTGTAGTATAGTATAGTGACAAGTACCGGGGGATTGATCGTTCAGCTTAAGAATAGTGTCGCTAGGATTAGAAAGCCTAAATACTAGTTCTAAAGATGAGGGATGATTATTTTTGTATTTTTATATTTTTATGAAAGCAATTAAAATCTCGGGGTTTGAAGAATTTGGGCGGAATTAGTTGCTAATCAACTAACCCAATACTAAGATGCAATCAAAATAAAATACTAGAAATTAAAATAAACTAATTACACTAAAGTTGTGAGCAGTAATTGGAGAAAATGTGTTTACTTAGATTTCACTACTCCCTAGATATCTTTTACACGATAATTACTTGTTATAATTGCATGGATGACGGATCGTATTCCTTAATACCATTCATGGGGTGGCACACATAACTCCCCAATTCTATGAGCTCTTATCTCCTCCTACACCATGCCCAGCACAACTATAGGGATTGTAAACAGTGGTTCATGCATTAAATACAACCAATAAAGACCTAGTGCGCCTCGGTTCATGTTTCTTAAGACGTTCAAGCATGTTACCAAGTGGAGATCTGCCAGTTTTCTTAAGCCTAACATATAAATCATTCATCCAAGACAAGGATAAACAAGTAATCAACACATAATCAATATCTAGGTTTCATTAGATCTAAGCAAACACAAGATAGATCTAGCCTAGCATGATGGAATTAAGACAAGAACATGATATAGACAACCAACACATAGACATATTGATTGAATTAGAAGAACACTTATCTTGATTAAACATGCAAGGTGTCAAGGGATTGGAACCCTTGAAAAACCTGTAAAGTTACACTAAAATCGTACTAGGGTTTCTCCCCAAAAACTTCTCTCTTATGTGTGAAAATTAGAAAACTATATATAGAAAAATAGGTCTGACAGCGTCAAGACAAACACTGTGACGCCGTCACCTCGCCGCCAAAACTCTTCTCGGACTGCCTAGATCTACTTCTGATGCCGTCAAGACTTATACACTTCCAGGCTGTCATGACTCTTTTACTCTTGACGCCCTTCCTACGTGACACCGTCAAATCTGTTCTGGGTCGTCATGGAAATTCATGAAATTTGCTCTTGACGCCGTCAAGGTATTGCTCTTGACGCCGTCACCTACTGTTCCCAGCATGGAAAATTAAGACTTTGGCATTTTCTTCACTTTTATGCTCCAAAAACGTCCGAATTGCTTCTTTTTTCAGATTTCTCTCCCAAAGTACCTAAAATCACAAAAGGAACGATTTAGGGCAATATTTGATCAAATAAATTCGGATTCGGGCTTAAATGACCCCCTAAAAACGGATCATTTTTTGCCTCATCAGGAAACAAATTTTCATTCATGATGTTCATTACAAAGAGTGTTGCATTACAAGAAGGATAACAAAAGACCACATATCAAACTCCTAAATCTATCACTCCATAGCTTCTTTGCCCTTTTCTTTGTAGCCAGGCATGGTTTTGTGAACACCTCTGGGTTGTTCTTGCATTCCATTCCACTTTCTTGGGCAGGGAAGACCAAGCACTTGTTTTGCAGGCTTTGTTGGAAGAACAGGCTTCTCAGGAACTGGTATCTTCTTCATATTTGATAAAGCTGATACTAGAGTCTGTGTCAGAGCTTTTGGCAACTCCTTTGAGAGGGTGTATGTCTCATCATCATCAGAGGAGCTGGAATAAAATTCAAGTGATGGTAGAGTAGGTGTTGCAACCTTCTTCTTAGGCTTCCTAGATGAAGAGCTTGTAGCACAAGGTGGAAAGTAGCAAGCCCATCTTGATTCCTCTGAAGATGAATCAGAAGACATGTAAATTGTTTCCTCTGAAGATGAATCAGATGAGAAGTAAACAATGTTTGGGAAGTTGCTCATGGTGATTTAAGGATTTGGTGATGCTATAGAATGTGTTTGGTGATGGTTATTAGTGATACGAGCCCCTTTTTATAGGCAAAGTTAACCCCAGGGATAATTATGGAGCATATTAACTCTTACCTGTTTTGGTAGATACAAGGAGTAAATACGGATATTATTTACTATATCGGGTTGACTAAAAGAAGATATTTATGTAAATAGTGGCTTGGTCAACAAGTAATTTTGGTTTACACACTTTGGTTATGCATATTCCTTGCTTTATACTAACATATGCAGGTACATAACAAATTTTTGCTGGGAGTTGATCATAAAAGGTGTGTAACTGAAGCACACAACAAATGGTCATTGATTCACCATGTCTAACTGATTGAGTCTAAACGGTCAACTAGGTTTCCCAGGTGATGGTCAACCAAGTCAAATGTCTAAAACCAACTAACCAAGGAGTACAGTGTATTCCTGGGTCGTTATGTCCCAGCGAGGTAAGCAATTATATTTAAAAACGTTTTAAGTGATCGGGTGATTTAACAGGAGTATCAGGAATTTGATTTAAGTGATTAAACTACGAGATTATGATTGAGAATGACTTAGAAACACTATTGGAACAATTACTGATGATCAGATTACCTAGAAACGTAAGTTAACCTAAAAACGCGCGTTTGAATTAAAAATAACGCGAACGCGCAAAAATAAAAGTGAAACGTGAGCAAATAAAGTCCTACGAACGTGAAAATTATATTTTTACAATTCTAACGACTTAAGAAAATTTTAAGAAAAAGAAAAATAATTTTTACACTATTTAATTAATTACTATTAATTAATTACTAATTTCTAATTACTTTTTAATTAACTAAATTAAACTAATTATTAATGAATTATGAAAATTACCTAGAAAAATGAAAATTAAATTTAGAAAAATCTAAAATATTATAAAACTATTTTTAAAACAAAAAACCTAATTTTTCTACTTTTTAATTATTTAATATTAATTAAAACTAATTATTTAATTAATTTAAACTAAAATTAATTATAAAAAATACTAAATGAACAAGGAAAAATCTGAAAAAAATTCCTAAAATTATTTTGACTAAAAAGAAGCCTAAGAAAAATTTAAAAATGAGAATAGCTTATGAATAAGCTGAAAAATAAGCCAAAGTGCTTAAATAGAAGCTATCACTTTCTAAATATTTGACTTTTTCCACATTTTCTTTCACCAAACTGATTTACCACTTAAATTGAGCACTTTTTATGAAGGTACTTTGGTTAGAACACAAAAATAAGCAGTGTGCATCTTAATAAGCCAATCAGTGAGCTTAATGACTTGAAAATGGCTTATAAGCTTGAAATAAGTTGTATAGGGTGCACAGGCCAAGGATTAAGCTACAAATGACTTATGTGTGTATGGAAAAAGCTAAACTAACAAGTAAATTTAAATGAATAAGCTAAACAGTCCAATAAGCACATCCAACAAGTAATCATAACCAAACAGGCCTAAGTTGTGCCTTTTGGACCTCTGTGGGGTCCACAGAGGTGAAGGGGAGGCCAAACTGGACTTTGACCTGTCAAGGTGACCTAGCAAGGAACAAATTAAGCTAATAAGCTCTGCTTATTGCTTATTTATGAGCCCTGTGTGGGCTTTGCAAGTTATGGTCTAAAGCTGGAAACTCAATGTAACTCAGATAAGGGGATTAGAAGATGGAACAAGCAGCCCTGCTTATTGAGCAATTAAGCAAACAACAAGCTCAGATTTTGAAAATATGGCCTAAAGGCTTCCTAAAAATCCCAAGCTCTCACTGTGGGTCCCACAGATGAACAAATCATAGCTAATTGGAAATGGTGGTGTGGACTGAGTTGTGAAGCAGGGCAAACCCTTGCCCTGCAAGTGTGTTTGAGAGTGTGTAAATTGCACACACAAATTCATAAAAATAAAGTGATCCCAGGTTTTGGTAGACTTAGTGGTGGACTACAAACACAACAAATTTCAACTTCCCAATTAGTCTACAAAAATCAGAAAAATTCTCCCACTTTTTGAAAAAACTGAGCAAACAAGAGCTTTTGACTTTTCACTTTGATGAAACCTTTGACTACTGTGAATTTATACTGACCCTAGATGATTGATTAAAGTTTATTTGACCCAAATGAAACCACTTTAAGCAGAACTAACTAGATTTAAGCTTGATTCAAGGATTTGATATACCAAAACACCAACAGTCAACTGATACAATGATGTAGAAGAGCATTTGACTTTTTCATGAAATACCCTACTGATTTTGTGCTTGACTTGACTTATTAAGGTCCAAAGATATATGTTTTAGTCAAATGATAACCAAGAAAACCACTAGACCAGGGGTATTAAACCTGATCCAAACACCCCCTTAGGGATCAGCTTTGCTGATTTTTGAGACAGCTAAAAGATTTAAGCCATGCAAACAACTTACAAGGATATATTAAGATGTAACAAGCCTGTCTAAACACAAATGCACAATACTAACTTACAATTACTCTGAGATCAATACAAACCTATAATTTTCAGTTAAGAGAAACAAATTAAACACAAAGCAGTCTAGTTATCTATTTCTCAACACCAAGCAATTTTATGATTTAACTACACTAAATAAGTCCAAATATTCAGAAATGATCAAGCACAAAGCTTTAGTATAACATGAAGCTAAAATTTTGACAAGTGGCTTACAATGAGCATCCAGCTAGAACATGAAACCAAGGACCATTTGTCACATTCCTAGACTCCCCATGGAGTTCTAAACCTGCTCCTCAGCATCTCCTTCATCTCTTCTATTCTCTTTTTATATATATATATATATATATATATATATATATATATATATATATATATATATATATATATATATATATATATATATATATATATATATATATATATATATATATATATATATATATATATATATATATATATATATATATTTTTATTTTTTTTTCTTGTTTATTTTTGTTAATTTGAAACTGGAATGAAAATGTAAATGGAGCTTAATATATTTGAAACAAAGACTGATATTGATTGAAAGGTACAAAGTACACTACAGAAAGCTTAGAATTACAAGAAACTTGATTTAAACTAGAAATTTTACTAATAAAACTACTTGTGTCTTCTCTGCTACAACTTCTCTTTTTATACACATCCATTAGGGTTTTAGGATAGTTCTTGTCTCTTTCCCAGCTTCAATACACACCTTTGGATGAGAAAATTCAATCCTAGCCGTTTGATTGTTTTGGCGCCCAAAGTACTTTTGGCTTCTTCTTGATATTATTGATGCCAGGGAGTGGGTTTTGGAAGGTTGTGTTTGGAATGGGATGCAAGGGGGAGGGTTTGGAGTGTTGCAGAGGGTGAAGGTTTAGGTATGATGATGGTTTGCAGGCGGGAATCCAGGGATGAAGGGGATAAGGTGGAGGGTCAAACGGGGTCAAAGGTTGGGGGGTCAATGTTTAACCGAGGGTTAATAATACGGGGTGTGGAGTGGGCTAAAGGGTGGATTGGGCCAAGGTGATATAAGGAGGTGGGCTGGATTGGATCACAAAAGGGAATGGATTGGTGTTGGGTTTAGTTTGGTTTTGGAATTATAACTTAAGGGTCCGGTTGTAATAATAGTCACAAGGACCAAATTTGAATTTTTACCAAAGCCAAGGGACCAGAAATGCCAACTTCCCAAAGTTATTCCAAGGATAAATCATGCCAAGTCTTATATACCAAAACCCATTTTTGCAAATTTTTTATTTTCAAAATTCCCAGGGACTGTTTTTGCAAAATTCCAAACTCCAGGGACCAATCCTGTAAATTTTCCAAACTTTTCACCCAATGTCCGTTTTTGATAACTTTTGAATTTTTAAGGACTTGGGTTGAATTTTCTTTCAAAATGAATGCGTAGGGACTATTTTTGACAAATTTAGAAACTTGGGGGACTGAAACTGCCAATATTGCAAACTTTGATCGTTTTTCATTTGTTTTTGCTCGTTTTGCATTTAAAACACATAAAACACAATCCCTGGGATAATTTAAGTATTTTGATTACTTTTCGATTGTTTTTGTTTGTTTTGGCAGTTTTAATACGATAAAAATGATGAGTGTTTGCGCACTTATCACTAACACATATAAGAATCAACTAGTCCAGAGCAAACGGCTTCTGGTAAAGACTTATCAAATCCGTTTATGGTTGATAGTTTACCAAAAACTATATGGTTATCAACTCACCATATTCATTATGATGAATAGTTTGCTAGTCCATAGCAAATGGCTCATGGTAAAGACATATCAAATCCGTTGATAGCTGGTAGTTTGCTAAAAACTATGATAAAAGCAGTTTTGAACAAACATATTTTTCCCACTGCTTTTATACTTTTTACCACTGCTAGTTCACATTTACCACTGACAGTGTAACTTTTACCACTCTTGAACTAGCCGTTGCAACTGTTGTGTCAGTGAAAATATTTTTCAACTAGCCGTTGAGTAAAATTTATTAACCATATTTTTAGGGATTTACTTAAGAGAATTATCTTCTATTTGTTTATTGATAAGGCGAAAAATGAACCATTTTTAGGGGGTCATTTTAGCCTGGATTTGAATTTATTTGATCAAATACTGCCCTAAATCGTTCCTTTTGTCATTTTAGGTACTTTTGGAGTGAAATCTGGAAAAGGAAGCATTTTGGACGTTTTTGGAGCATAAAAGTGAAGAAAACGGCAAAGTCTTAATTTTTCTTACTGGGAACAGTACCTGACAGCGTCAAGAGTTTTCAAGTGACGGCGTCAAGAGTAATACAAGAGGTGGAAGTGGATAAAGTCCGTGACGATCCAGAAGAGTTTTGCACTATGGACATGACGGCGTCACCATAGGCCGTCATGGTCCAAATAAGAGTGACGGCCCAGAGTAGAATTGCACATGACGGCGTCAAAAGTGGATCTAGGCAATCCGATTTCATTATGGGCGGTGTGGAAAACTAGAAGGGGGGGGGGGTTGAATAGTTTTACGTCTTTTTAGGTTTATGAAAACTTAGTTGTTTAAAAGTCTTGTTTACTCTTAAAACTTTGATTCGATCTTATGTGAATTCAAGTCTTGAACAATATGAACAACTATATCTAAGTATGAGCAATAATAATAATGCAAACTAAGTATGTGAAATCAACACATGCATAATATAAACAATTATAGCTATATACGAGAGATAAGTAAGTAAACGTTTTTTTTATAATCCTTAGTTATATTTTGTATGAAAACTATACTTGATCGAAATGATCAATTAAATGTATGTTACCTTTTTAGTTTGATTGTAAAAACTTTGTTTTGTGAATGAAACTTTTGTTTGATCTTTAAGTAAAATCAATACTAGCATTATGTTGATATAAATAATGTTTCAAAACGTTATTAATATTCCTCAATAACTCTATGTTTTGATAATCACAAAATGTAAACTAAATTAAGTCAAGATTATGACGTAAACAAGTATTTAGTAACAAATATTTACCTCTACATCTAATATCACTTAAGGTATGCATAAACTAAGCATCTTATGCATTACATGATCAAAGGAAGCCTTGTCTTAAGACATAACATTTTTTAAAATGATATTAACATTTTATATATATTAGTAAATCATTTGTAGTATTGTTGTATTAAACTACAAAGATATGATTTCAAATTTCCAACAAAAAAGGGCAAATTTTATCCAGAAAAACTTTTCCAACGTTCAGGAGGGCGGCCCCCTTAATTATACTAGGCGGCCCCCTTAATCATTAAGGGGACCGCCCCCTAATTAAGGGGACCGGCACGCTCCATAACAGTATTTTCTGGCTCTTTAAATACTGGATCATTCCACATATTTTTCTCACCTTTTTGCACTAAAAACTTTTTGATCTAACTCCATTTCTATATCAAAAATCCTTTGATCATATAATTCTTAAGTTTTTGTTTCCAAGTGATCCAAAGCTTCATCCACTCAAGTGCAAGAAGAAGAACACTCCTCTACATCCATTTAATTGTAGTAGTGTTGTGATTAGCTATTTTCATATTGTAGTAGAGCTAGATATTTGTAAAAGTGTTGTGAGAACTTGTTGATTGTAGAAACTAGGTGTGTTGTAAAGTAGTGTAGTAGTTGTGATTTAGTTGTGCATAGAATAAGGTGTGAAGTTGACAAGAAGAAAAGGTGTGAAGCTTTCTTGAAGAAGTTGTGAAGGTATGAAGAAGGTGTGAAGTCTTGAAGAAGGTGTGAGAGTAGTTCTAGCTACGATTAGAACTCGACATTTAGCTTAGTGTCGTTAACTCGTGTAAGCCAAGGTGTGTAAGGTTTCTCCAGCATAAGGAGTTTGTTGACATAGTGAAGAAAACTCTCGAGTGCGGTACTCGGGGAGTGGAGTAGGGCAAGGAAGGTGTCCTTGTAGCCGAACCACTATAAATTCGCGTGTTGTGATTTGATCTTTCTAACTCTATCTTTTCTTCATTCTATTTCAATACTTTCATTATTAGATTAGACTTGCTTATATTGGTTGTTACTTGAACTCACTTGAGATCGAATCGAAAGTTTTTATAAGCTACAAAATATTTTGGAAATAAATTTAAAAAGGACGTAAAACTATTCAACTCCCCTTCTAGTTTTCCACAATTGGTATCAAGAGCCACGTCTAGCAAGATCTTTAAAATATATTGTATTTTAAAACTTGTAACGATCTATGGAATCTGAAAAATATTTAGAAGGGCAATCTATACAAAGACCACCACTATTTGAAAGTGATGGATTTTTATATTGGAAAAATCGATTCGAAACTTATGTGAAGTCAAAAGATCTAGATCTTTGGCATGTTATTACTAATGGTGATTTTTTACCTATTCAAAATAACCCCGAAACAAAGAAAGATTAAATCGTACCTTTTGAAAAACCAAAATGATGATTTAAAAAGAAAACTTGCTAAAAATAATGAAGCAAAAATGGTTATTTATAATGCGCTACCACGTAAAGAGTACGAAAGGATCTTTATGTGTGAAACCGCAAAAGTAATTTGGAACTCTTTACTAATAACTCACCAAGGTAATAGTCAAGTCAAAGATAATAAGATAGATCTACTTGTTCAACAATATGAGCAATTCACGATTCCGGAAGAGGAATCAATTGATAATGCTTTTGCTAGATTTAACACTATCATCACAAGTTTAAAAGCACTTGACGAGAATTTTTCTAGTAAGAATTTTGTTAGGAAGTTTCTTAGGGCTCTTCACCCAAAATGGCGAGCTAAAGTGACGGCTATTGAAGAATCAAAGTATTTGTCAACATTGCAACTTGATGAATTAATTGGAAATTTAAAAGTCTATGAAGCAATTATAAAGAAGGATTCCGAAATGGTCAAAGGAAAATGAGAGCAAAGCAAGTCAATTGCCTTGAAAGCTAGAAAGGAATCTAGTATCGAAGATAGCTCATCTTCCGAAAGTGATGACGAAGAATACGCCATTGCCGTAAGAGATTTCAAGAAATTCTTCAAAAGGCGAGGAAGATTCGTAAGACAACCACATGATGAAAAGAAAACATTTCAAAAGAGTAAGGATGACAAGAACAACAAGAATGAAAGGAAATGTTTCAAGTGTGGTGATCCAAATCACCTTATTGGAAAATGTCCAATGATGACAAGAGATCAAAATCAAAGAGCATTTGTTGGAGGAGCTTGGAGTGATAGCGATGAAGATGAGAAAGAAACGACAAAGGAAGAGAAGTGTCTTATGGCGAAGACATCAAATGAGGTACGTTCTGAAACCAAATATTTTAGTGATAAAAATTTATCATTAGATGAAAAAGACCTAGATAATGAATATAATAGACTATGCAAATTAGGAAAACTAGTAATGGCAAAAAACAAATCACTAAAATACATAAACAATCAATTGGAAAATGAAGTACTAGAACTAAAAATTAAAATACATCAACTTGAAAAAGGTAAAGAAATTTTTGAAGAATGTACATCATGTCAAGAGCTTAAAGGTGAAAATGAAATACTCAGGGAAGAAATTCGCAAACTTGATAAATTTGAAAATAGTAGTCGCTCACTTAGTAAAATAATAAGCATTCAAAGAGTATCCGGAGATAAAACAGGTTTAGGATTTAACTCAAACGAAGCCTCAACAAGCGAGATTAAAAATGTCAAATTCGAAAATGAACTTAATGAACAAAAACCGCTAAAATCTAATCCTAAGTATATACTTATTAATGATAGAAAAATACCTCTTGCGAACAATGAAGAAGTTAAAGCTTTTTATAAACCGTCTTTAAAAACCGAAGTAGGATCTTCTAAACCTAATATAAGATCTAAAACTCCACCACCTAGAAAACCAAATAACCCTCATCCTAGGTCTAAAACACCTCAACCAAGAAGAAACCAAAATAGGCAAAACTACAATAACAACAGTAATCAAATGTGGAACTATCAACAAAACTACAATCCTTGGGGTATACTACCACCTTTCATGCATCCTAGTCAAATGTTAAACATGTTTGGGCCAAACAACTTTGGACCAAAGAGGCAATGGGGACCGAATAGCTAGATGAACATTCCTTGAGGTAATCTTGAAGTTTTCTCACCATAGACTTTTTCAAAGTCTATATGTCATCTTGAAGATTTTGAAGATTTTTGTTGAAGACCGCCGGGTACGCCATTCTTTCACAACTCATTGCCATGCTTAGTTAAATATGCTTTGGTTGATTACGTTGTTTGTATAGATATAGCTTACTATCTTTCTCTCTTTGTTCGATCTTATATATATACATATATTCTCATACTTATTATATATATATATATATATATATATATATATATATATATATATATATATATATATATATATATATATATATATATATATATATATATATATATATATATATATATATATATATATATATATATGCTTGCACATAACCTAGATACGTCATTTGTTGACTTTCTAGAACTCCAGGAAATTGTTCGTTATCGAACCCTTTCCTTCCCCCTCGTGTTACTTTTGATCTTTTACGTTCAACACGAAATTCTATTATGTCCACTTTTAGAAGACTCATGATGATGAAGGGATATGAGTCAAGTGGACTATTATCATGTAAGAACGCCTTCGCACGTGAACACTATGGATGAAACAAACTCCTTTCGCCGACTATATTCTATCTCCGTTATCATCTCTCAAACCTCACCTATCAACCCATCATTCACTCACACACACACACACACACACACACACACACACACACACACACACACACACACACACACATATATATATATATATATATATATATATATATATATATATATATATATATATATATATATATATATATATATATATATATATATATATATATATATATATATATTCACATATTCCCGAACACACCTCAAACCCCTCATCAACTTAACACTTTGATCATTTTATCCAAAATTGTCAAAGGTACATTTTAATTATCGAAACGGTAATTAAAAATTGTTAAGTATTTTATCATCGTGCCAATAAACGCTTACGTATTTTTGATATATTATAAATCTAATTATATACATATAAATATATTTGTTCCAGAAACTAATACCGTGAAAATTCAAAAATTCAAAGGGCGGCCCCCTTAATAATTAAGGGGACCGGCTTGTTATCGGGGGCGGTCCCCTTAATGTTTAAGGGGGCCGGCCATCTGATACTTTCAAATCCATTTTCCACCTTAAATCTTTTGCCAAACACTCCATTTGTTCATAATTCCCTTCCTCACCTCTGCTGAGTACGAACCAAAACAACCAAAACCATCAAAATCCTTCACCAAATCACCAATCCGGGGTTGTTTCGCAAGGGGCAAACGCTAACCAACATATAACAACATCTTTTGTAAGTTCTCCAACATACATTTCATCACATTTCATTCAATTTGGTGTCTAATCAATAATTAGGTATTTTATTAAAATTTATTTTAATTCGAATTTTAGTGAAATAGAAGCTAGGAATTGAACAACCAAATGCTCCCCATAGGATTAGAATGATGTATTGCAACTCAAACTTAGTATAACACATCATTTTGTCAAAATTTTTAATCGCCCATAAACCCTTATTGAATTTCATTTTTCAAAAAGCACATTGTTGATATAACTCTTAAAAACTAGTTAAAACTTACTACATTATATTAGTTTAATGTTGAAAACTATCAAAACATACTTCTCAATTTGTTATAAAATGATTCATGAAGACAACATGGGCGTTTGGTTCATGAACAAATTATGATCATATGTAGTTACTTAAAACTTAAAACTAGCTCATATAATTTGTCAAAACTGTTAGAGTGAATAGATGTCATCAAAATATATAATCAATATATATATATATATATATATATATATTGATGTTTTAGGTTATATTAATCTAGTTAACGGAGCGTTTGGTTTATCTTGAAAAAGATATTTTGAAAACCAAAATTCATATTTTAACATTTTAAAACATGTTTAGGCTGAGTCAAACTCTTATGAAAAGGCAAGATATATAATCTAATATATATCTAGCCTTACTTTAAAATGAATTATGATATCATACTCTTTGACATCATATATTCTAAATGAGTTTAAAATCAAAATACAAGGAACGTTGTGAAACTACTTCATAGAATATTTTTTTTTGTCGAAGTAGAATTTCGTTCCACATATATTGCATATATATATATATATATATATATATATATATATATATATATATATATATATATATAACATATGCATGATAGTTGTTTTTGTCTTAATTTTATTTTTGTTGTTATATTGTTTAGGTGAAAATGCTTAAGACCACGGTTGGTGATGTCTCCAAAACCAAACAATACATTCCAAGTGTGTCCTCTACTCCCGGCATGTCTCCTTCAGTTGCATGTTTCTATCGTCCCATTGAAAATAGAAACATTCACGAAGGAAGAATTGTCGATCCATCTTTCTATGAATCTGATCAAACCGAACGAATGTTCTCCAATATTCGTTTTGAATGTCTTTACCAAATCAACGAACCAATCATTCCTCGTTTTATCCTCGACTTCTATAGCCAAGTGACGGTGCAAACCGATCCCTATGGTCATCTCCTTATTTCCTTCATGATCCAAAATCAATTAATCACTCTTACTCTTGCTCAATTTGGACAAATTCTTAGAATCCCATACAACGGCCAAGCCGTATTCTCAAATGAATGGGATCTTTCCTCTCTTGAAAGAAATCATCCTCAGGATGGCCCATACTATTCTGAGATTCCTAGTCCTGAAGACATTCGTCGACTGCTTGAACTAGAACATCGCACGACTAGTCGAGTAATCAAGTCGAAGAATGTCGATATTCATGCAAATCATATCCTCCTCAAAGAGCTAAGCCACGATATGAAAAAGTGGGAAGAACTCATTCGCGAGAATGCGTTTGGTACTGGTAGTCACCGTGATCATGTCACGGCAAGCATTGCCCTCATGTTATATTGTGTAGTTGCTGAAGAGAACTACAATTTGGCTTATCTTTTTGTTCATCGAATCGTGTCCGCCAAAAACACTCCAAATGCCAATCTTCCTTACGGTATGTTCCTTACACGACTTTATCGTTATGTCATGGAACATTACCCACATCTTTAAAGAGATTACTACGTCCAAATCCTTCCTACTTTGAACCAACTTACTCTTGTTCGTACTCGTCGTTCTCGAAGTGACAAAGGAAAATCTCGTGTTCCTTTGTTTTCTATGCCTCGTGGGTCTACATCTCATCGTGATGAAATATTATTCTAGTTGTTAGCTATCCTAATTGTAATCTTTCTAATTGCTACTTGTATTGTTGTGTCTTGACACAACTATTGCTTTAATATGAATGCTTCTTTTCAAACATGCTTTATATTATTCTTATCACCTTATATATATTTGCATGTATATACTTGTGCTTCTAATATTCTTGTTTTGCAAAGCATTCCATAGCTCGTTCTCTTGGTGCCCCCAAACGAGGGGGAGTACACATCAAGGGGGAGATATCTTCCCGTCAAATTTTCACGTTTGAAAATTGTCAGCATAACATTTTTGATTCTACAAAAAAGGGGGAGAAGTAAATATAAACTCACTAAAATACTTGTTTAAAAATTAATTTTGAGTTAATGAGTTTAAGTTTTGTAATCATCAAAAAGGGGGAGATTGTTGATATAAATAATGTTTCAAAACGTTATTAATATTCCTCAATAAATCTATGTTTTGATAATTACAAAATGTAAACTAAATTAAGTCAAGATTATGACGTAAACAAGTATTTAGTAACAAATATTTACTTCTACATCTAATATCACTTAAGGTATGCATAAACTAAGCATCTTATGCATTACATGATCAAAGGAAGCCTTGTCTTAATACATAACATTTTATAAAATGATATTAACATTTTATATATATTAGTAAATCATTTTTAGTATTGTTGTATTAAACTACAAAGATATGATTTCAAATTTCCAACAAAAAAGGGCAAATTTTATCCAGAAAAACTTTTCCAACGTTCAGGAGGGCGGCCCCCTTAATTATACTAGGGGCCCCCCTTAATCATTAAGGGGACCGCCCCCTAATTAAGGGGACTGGCACGCTCCAGAACAGTATTTTCTGGCCCTTTAAATACTAGATCATTCCACATATTTTTCTCACCTTTTTGCACTAAAAACTTTCTGATCTAACCTCCATTTCTATATCAAAAATCCTTTGATCATATAATTCATAAGTCTTTGTTTCCAAGTGATCCAAAGCTTCATCCACTCAAGTGCAAGATGAAGAACACTCCTCTACATCCATTTAATTGTAGTAGTGTTGTGATTAGCTATTTTCATATTGTAGTAGAGCTAGATATTTGTAAAAGTGTTGTGAGAACTTGTTGATTGTAGAAACTAGGTGTGTTGTAAAGTAGTGTAGTAGTTGTGATTTAGTTGTGCATAGAAGAAGGTGTGAAGTTGACAAGAAGAAAAGGTGTGAAGCTTTCTTGAAGAAGTTGTGAAGGTGTGAAGTCTTGAAGAAGGTGTAGGATTAGTTCTAGCTATGATTAGAACTCGACATTTAGCTTAGTGTCATTAACTCGTGTAAGCCAAGGTGTGTAAGGTTTCTCCACCATAAGGAGTTTGTTGTCATAGTGAAGAAAACTCTCGAGTGTGGTACTCGGGGAGTGGAGTAGGGCAAGGAAGGTGTCCTTGTAGCCGAACCACTATAAATTCGCGTGTTGTGGTTTGATCTTTCTAACTCTATCTTTTCTTTATTCTATTTCAATACTTTCATTATTAGATTAGACTTGCTTATATTGGTTGTTACTTGAACTCACTTGAGATCGAATCGAAAGTTTTTATAAGCTACAAAATATTTTGGAAATAAATTTAAAAAGGACGTAAACTATTCAACCCCCCTTCTAGTTTTCCACACATTATATGAGCAATTATACATATACGTCTACGTCTACAAAAGTAATAACGATATAAGCAAGATAATAAGTAAGATATGGAAAGATCTAACCATGAGACAAAGGATTTATAGTGGTTCGGCTACAAGGACACCTTCCTTGCCCTACTCCACTCCTCGAGTCACCTACTCGAGAGTTTTCTTCACTATGTCAACAAGCTCACTTATGGCGGAGAAAACCTTACACACCACAACTTCGTCACAACTTTTTACACCTTCTACACAACTTCTTCACGACTTGGCACACCTTTTTCACAACTTGTACACACCACTACTACTTCACAACTTCACACCACTCCACTACTTCTTCTTCACACCACTACTTATATCTCACTACTTCTATTCACAACTTCTACTCCTAGATCTATCTAGTTACACTACTATCACACCTTTACAATGAATGTACACAACAACTAGACTATATACACAAATCTACAATACTTCACAACTTGATGTTGAAGGAGTATTCTTCTCTTGCACTTTGAGAGATGAGAGGTGAGGGAATGAATCACTTGAAACAAGGATTAACAATTATATGATCAAAGGGTTTTTAGGAGGATGTTTAGAGAGATTTGGATCTGAAAATCTTCGTGCAAGAGGTGGGGAAAAATTACAGATTTAAGGTGGTATTTATAGGGAAAAATTTCTGACAGAATTTGGCAGGGGAGCGTGGCCGGTCCCCTTAATTGTGTGCCGGCCCCCTTAAAATTAAGGGGGCCGCCCTTATAATTAAGGGGGCTGATGCGTGGGAATTGCACCAAGCTTTACCTCTCGAGGGATCTCGAGAAGCTTACAACCCCCACCAGGCAGTGTACCTGATCGTTGTAGTATAGTATAGTGACAAGTACCGGGGGATTGATCCTTCAACTTAGGAATAGTGTCGCTAGGATTAGAAAACCTAAGAACTAAGTCTAGAGGTGAGGGATGATTCTTTTTGTATTTTTATATTTTATGAAAACAATTAAAAATCTCGGGTTTTGGAAGGAAGGGCGGAATTAGTTGCTAGTCAACTAACCCAATTACTAAGATGCAAGCAAAATAAAATAACAAAAATGAAAATAAACTAATTTTAACTAGTGGTGTGAGCAATATATGGGAGAATTGTGTTTACTTAGGTTTCACTACTCCCTAGATATCTTTTACAGGTTAATTACTTGTTACAGTTGCGTGGATGACGGATTATATTCCTTAATACCATTCATGGGGTGGCGTACTTACTTCCCCAATCCTATAAGCTCCTACTTAACTCCTATGTCGAGCCGGCTAAGAAGCTCCTAACATGGGATCACTAGAATTCGCTCATGCATTAAATACAACCATAAAAACCTAGTACACATCAGTTCATGTTTCTTAAGACGTTCAAGCAAGTTACACAATGGAGATCTGCCAGTTTTCTTAAGCCTAACATTGAAATGATTCATCCATTACAACTATAAACAAGCAATCAACCTATAATCAACATCTAGGTTTCATTACATCTAAGCAAACACATGAAAGATCTAGCCTAGCATGTTAAAATCAAGACAAGCATAAGATATATTCAAATGACATATAGATATATTGAATGAATTGAAAGAAGACTTATCTTAATTGAACATGAAAGGTTTCAAGGGGTGAAAACCCTTGAAAATACTGTTACAAACGACCTAGGGTTTTTTAGGTTCGACCCTAGTATTCTCCACACAAGTTCCTATTTTTATGAATGAAAAATAGAAAAGTATATATAGATTTTGTGGGGTGACGGCGTCAAGAGTAAATGTCTGACGCCGTCATCTCGCCGCCAATAAAGTTCTCGGACTGCCTAGATCTGGGTTTGACGCCGTCACGTGTAATCCTTCTTCAGGCCGTCACCAAAATAACTCTTGACGCCCTTCTTCTGACGCCTTCAGGTTTTCTCTGGGTCGTCATGGATTTTACTCCTGACGCCGTCATCTTTTCCTTCTTGACGCCGTCAGGTACTGTTCTCAGCATGGAAAATTAAGTCTTTGCCATTTTCTTCACTTTTATGTTCCAAAAATGTCTAAAATGCTTCATTTTCCAGAATTCACTCCCAAAGTACCTAAAATCACAAAAGGAACGATTTAGGGCAATATTTGATCAAATAAATTCAATTCCGGGCTTAAATGATCCCCTAAAAACGGTTCATTTTTCGCCTCATCAGGGGCCGCCCAGACGAAAACTGCATTTTTCTTGTCTTTTTCTGGGGAAAGTTTATTTTGTGAAAAACTAACTGATTTTGGTTAAAATTTTAAATTCATATATTTATTATGAATAAAACATTTTCCTTTATTACCAAAAATGTTTTTCAAAAATATATAATAAGTTTATTTAATTTTATAAACTTTGTATTATTTAAATAAACATCCATTTGATCATAAAATGTATTAGTCACTTGTTTATTCATACCTTAAGTGATTATGTTGGTTGAGATGATATAAACTTGCTTAAAACTTGTTTACGTATTAACTTTATGATGAGTTCATAAAAACTCATCATTTCTGTCCCATCTGAACAACAAAAACATTTAAAAACACTCAGAAACACCACAAAATACTACAAATATCCTTAGATGGTGTTTTTATATGTTTCAGACCTAAAAGAACTGAAAACAGAGGAAAACGGGCAAAGTTTACCAAATTGTCAAAATCAGTCCCTGAACTTTCAAGAAATGTCAGAAATGGTCCCTGGAAGAATTATTTTAAAGAAAAGTCAACAACAGTCCTCAGGAATCATAGAATAACAATTTTTACCATTGAAAGTTCAAAATATCAAAATTGGCAAAACAGGTCCCCGCAGTTTCAATATTGACAGAAAATACCCCCAGTGTTTAAAAATTGAAATTTATCATTAAAGGGTCCCTGGTAATTCACAAGTTATCAAGTTTGACCCCTAGATGATAAATTCAAGAAATTGGCAAAACAAGTCCCTGCACTTTGAAAATTGGCAAAATTAATCCCCGGTTATTTTTAATTTGGAAAAATATAAAAAAGGTCCTTATAATATTTACACATGGCAAAAAAGGTCCTTTTTGATATAATTTGAAATAATTACAGTTTGGTCCCTGGAATTCAGAAGTTACAACAAAGGTCCTTGAGTTCTTAAACCTTACAAACCAAACGGATCCAAAATTAACCAAATTCCAAATCCAAACAAAATACAACCCTGGTCCAGTTATATCAAAAGCCCATTTCCCTTAAATAATAAAAACGCAGGGTCAAACGACCCTCGTTGACCTTCATCCCCTACCTCCCTCCACCTCCTGCTACCACCCTCCACCTCCACCTTACACCTTCAACATCTCAACTCCATACCTGTCACCCTTACAACAAAATCCACCCCTTTGGTTTGCACCAGGGGTCAACAGGTATCAAAGCTACACCTCTGCCAACCCCTACCTTGCCAAACCTTACACCACCACCTCTAACTCACTTATACACTCCAACTTGTCCCCTCCACCATCACAAGCATCCCAATTGCATTTAATGCCCAGAAAACGGCTACAAGCAACCTATGTTGATTTTGGCGCCAAAATACTATTTGAACACCTGTGATGAATTGGACACGTATCAAAGCTACAAAGTGGTAGGATTTGCTCCTAATGACACCTGGAACAAATTGGGATTCTATAAAAGCAACAAGAAGCAGAGGATTATATATAGTTTTTAAGTTTTAATTAATGTATGTCGTAAAATTTTTAGTTTATTAATTACAGTTCAATTTCAAGTTTCTAAACTTTGTACTAGTGATTCAGAGTTGTAATAAACTTAATTCAAGCTTTAATCTCAGTTTCATGTTCATTTGTAGCTTATGCAGTTTTGAATTTTCAAATTTTCATGTGTACTCAAATAGTTGTTATACAATGTTGTTATAAGGCTTATAATCTCATATAAGTCCTTATACCAACTAGTTTAAACTATTAGAAAAGTAAAATCATTAATCTTACTAAAACAGAAAAATATAAAAAAAATATAAAGAAAAATAAAATAAAAATAAAAAAATTCAAAGAGAAGATCAAAGAAGATGGAGCAGGGTTTATACAGGATTGCCCTGGGTTGTAGTACCTCATGGGAGGCTTAGGATTGTGATTCTTGGTCATTGGTTCTGTGTCTCTCAGCTAGGTCACAAGTTGTAAGCCATTTCCATTTTTAGCTTTGTAATGTAGCATTGTTTTAATTAATTTAATTTCTGCTTAACTTTGCTTATCTGTGATATTCATAGTATATTAGAAATAGTTTAGCATAATAGTTATAGTTTTAATAGTATTTGCATAAAATTCTAATCTCACTGTCTTATCATTACCATTTATTGAGATTTGTGAATTTGGTGGTTTATGGTTGTTCATATCTGAGTTTTTGGGCTTAAATGAATCTAATGCATCATAATATAAACTAAAATTAAGATCTCATGGTTCAAAACAGGTAGTTGCTTCATAAACCATAATTAGATAAGTTTATATGGACTGTTTGGAATAGTAAGGTTACCTGTGTTCAAGTATGTCTTGGTAGTTTAAATTAGTTAAGCTAAGTAATATTAGGCTCATATAGGCTAGTGATAACATAAAATCAATAGGTAATTTGTCAGAAAGTCAAAATCGAGTTAAAATCTCAATTTTGAGCTTCACTGTTAGGATTTAGGTGTCTTGATTTCACCATTTCATCACATAAATAGTTTATATAACTTAATTTCATATCATTGTAACTTGTAACATCAATTTTAGTCACTAAGGACCAATCAAAGTTCAAGAAAGTCAAAAGTTTCATGTTTCTCAAAAAGTCAAAATTGCTCCTTTGGCAGAAAATCCATTTTTTGTAGTAATTGTTGTGAATTTTGTGTATGGATTCAGGTCTTGGGACTTTCACACATTATAGCCCCCCACCTCAACTCTTGTAACCCACCCCACACCCCTCCAAACAAGGCTGCAGGGGAAGGACCTCCCTTGCGCACAACATACATCCATCACCACCACCACCTTTGGTAGGTGATTCTGGCCACCACAGTGGGTCCCACTGGTCCACTTTGGGTTCCTTCAACCCCCCTCCTGGCCACCTTTAATATTTGAGCAAGCTTGAAAGCTTAGGCTCACTGGGACCCACCTGAAATCAGCCCTTAACTTTGTCCCATTTCTGTCTCAGAAAACCAATAAGCAAGTGCTTATTTTGTGCTTATTTGTTAATTCAGTGAGTTTATTTGCTAAATTCCTGCTTATTCATGTTTACTTAACTTATTTGAACCATAATTCACCCTTGTGGACCCCACTTAAGCTCATTTGAGCTTAATTCCTAGTTTGGTCAATTTAAGTCAACTGTCAAAGCTAATAAGCACTCATAGTGCTTATTTTTGAGTTCCAAACTAGTTGTTTTTACAAAAGTCTCTTAATTTTAGTATTAAATTAGTTTTGTAAAAGAAAATTTAGAAAAAGCCAAACTTAATTATAGTGATAGCTTCTATTTAATAGAAATTATCTTTTTAATTTTATTTTCAGTTTATTTATAAGCACTCTTGCAAATTTATATTTTTATTAAATTTCTTTCATATTAAAGTACTTTTATAAATTTCTCCAGATTTTTCCTTTGTCATTTAGTGATATTTAGAATTAATATTAGTTTAATTAATTATTAAATAATATTAAAAAGTTAAATAGCAAAATTAGATTTTATTAAGTAACACCTAGTTTTTATATTTTTCCTAGCCTTTATATGTTATAAAATAATTTTAAATTTTTTTCTAGAATTTCTACTATTCATTTTCTAATTTCTTTAATTAATTTTGTTAATTAGATTTTAATTTCTAAATAAGTAATTAATTAGTAAAATAGTCTAAATATAATTTTTATAAAGTTTTTATAATTTTTTAGGATTCCTGTGATGGTTAATTAGATTTATAAATTTATATTAAATTTTCTAAGTCATTTTAAGTATAATTAATAATTTAAAATAGTTTAAATAATATTATTAGTAATTAATTAATAAAAAATTCAAAAAAAGACAAAAATACATATTTTTAATTTTTAAACTTATTTTAAGTCATTTTAGATTTTTAGAAATTAATTTTGCTATTTTCTAGTTTAAATTTGTATAAATAAGTTTTTAAGTTAATTAGTTTTAATTAAATAAATAAATAGTTTTTATTTAAATAATTAATATTAAATAATAAAATAATCAAAAAAATAATTTTCTTTGGAGTTTAAGTTTATAGAATTTTCATTTTTACCCCTTGTAGTTTAAATTTGATTAAAACTCACATTTTTTCCCATACGTAGACGTAAGTTTTAAGTTGTAAACATTTTTAGTTCATATAACTGTTTAAGTAAATTGTTTAAACTGTTTCATTTTATAAATTAGTAGTATAAAACATTCTCACCTATTCCTGTTCATAATCACCCGATCCCAAATTCTGTTTTATTACAGATTTCACACCTCGTTGGGATTAATGACCCGAGGATACATTGTACTCCGCGGAGCATTAGTCTAAGCTGTTTTTGACTTGTTGGCCATTTAACTTGGTCAATATTATCTGACTGTTTAGCACTGATCAAATTTTGGCGCCGCTGCCGGGGAAGTATGCTGCGTACAACGAATTTGGAAGCATACGTGGTTCTGAATACACACTCACTGTAAATTTACCATCTCTGTTCATATTTATATAAAAACCAAAAAGTTTTTCTTTTTCTTTACTCTAAGACTTCTTAGAGTTATTCCAGTGCATGCGCACTCGTTCTTCTAGGTCTACAAGTCCTCACCGCGAGCTTGTTACCATTCCTCGAAGACGTACCCAAAAACATTTTACCCCGAAAATTGAACCTGAAATTCAGACTGAACCTGAACCTTCAGTCATTATGGCAGAAGATCGCCCAATGTCCGAGCTTCTCCAGGCACCCATCGAGGGTTATGGAGATGCTATTGTTGTACCCGCCATAGTATCTGACAATTTTGAATTGAAAACCGGATTACTTAATCTGGTAACTTCTAGTCAGTTCTATAGTTTCGAAAGGGACGATCCTCATTCGCATATACGATGGTTTAACAAGATTACATCTACCATCAAATATAAGAATGTCCCGCAAGAGGCTATTAAACTACTTCTTTTTCCATTTTCATTCGAGGGGGCAGCCAGAGTCTGGCTAGAAAAACAACCCCCTCGTTCCATAGAAACATGGGAAGATTTAGTTAAGAAATTTGTGAATGAATTCTATCCCCCATCAAAAACTGCCTATCTTAGAAATGAAATCACCAAGTTTTCACAAAGACCTGGTGAAACGTTCAGTGAAGCATGGGATAGATTCAAAGAGTTGCTTCGCAAATGTCCTCACCACAGATTTTCTGAGTTAATGCAACTCGACACGTTTTATAACGGAGTGAGCCAAGCAGACCAAGACTCCCTCAATGCCTCAGCTGGAGGTAATTTTTTGAGTCACACTGTCAAAGAAGCTTTAGCTATAATTGAAAACAAGTCTAAGGTTCGAACCACAAGAAACAAATAGGTCGATCCTTATTCATCTACCGTGAATCAATCTAGCACCGATGCTAAGATTAATAAACTCACGGATGCTATACAAGCTTTGGTTCTCTCCAACCAAAAGAAAGTCTCCTTCCCACAGAATCCTTCACATGTTGAAGTGAAGAAAGTGGATGTCTGTGTTACTTGCGGTGGTCCTCATGCATACTATAACTGTACTGCCACTGATAGTAACACGTTTGAAACAAATGTGATTGCCGGTAGTTCCAATCCAGGAGGTAATCAATATTGTCCTCCTACTGAACCACCATGGCGTCCGAACACTTACCCTGTACCACCTGGTTTTAACCAGAACATACAAAACCGTCCCCAGAACCAAAATAGAAGTAACCAAGGTTTTCCTAACCAAGGTAACTTTAATCAAGGTCATCCCCAAAATTTTCAAAATCAGGGGAATAGAAATCAGGGACAGGGTAACTTTAACCCTGGCTACTTTCATGGAAACCCAAATCAGGGGCAATTTCAAAATTAAGGGTTTAACCAGAACAACCGAGGGCAAACCCCTCCTATCCAAACACAAGCTGTTGTTCCAAACCCTACTCCCTCTGATGAATTGTTAAAACAATTCATGAAAACCCAGGAAGAAACAAACCGGTTGTTGATCAGCCAGATTTTTGACATTAAGAATCTTTAAATGAAAGACCCTCGGGCTCAGGTAAATTACCTAGCACCACGATCGCAAATTCAAGGGGCGATGCAAAGGACCCAAAATTCCATCTACCTCTTTCTCTTCTCCTGAGGTATTGGAAAAAGAAGCTGATGAGGCAAAAAATGAACCACTTTTAGGGGGTCATTTAAGCCCGGAATTGAACTTATTTGATCAAATATTGCCTTAAATCATTCCTTTTGTGATTTTAGGTACTTTGGGAGTGAAATCTGGAAAAGGAAGCAATTCGGACGTTTTTGGAGCATAAAAGTGAAGAAAACGCCAAAGTCTTAATTTTCCTTGCTGGGAACAGTAGGTGACGGCATCAAGAAGGAATTCCTGACGGCGTCAAGAGTAATTTCCATGACGACCCAGTACAGATTTGACAGCGTCACAAAGTAGGGCGTCAAGAGTAAAAGTCATGACGGCCTGGAAATGCATAACACATGACGGCTTCAGAAGTAGATCAAGGCAGTCCGAGAAAAGTTTTGGCAGCGAGGTGACGGCGTCACAGGTTTTGTCTTGACGCCGTCAGACCCTATTTCCTATATATAGTTTTCTAATTTTCACATTAAAAGGAGAGAGGTTTTGGAGAAACCCTAAGTACGAACTTGGTGCGAATTTTACAGGTTTTTCAAGGGTTCTAAGCCCTTGATACCTTTCATGTGTAATTGAGATAAGTATTCTTTTAATTCAATCAATATGTCTATGTGTTGGTTGTCTATCTCTTGTTCTTGTCTTAATTCCATCATGCTAGGCTAGATCTATCTTGTGTTTGCTTGGATCTAATGAAACCTAGATGTTAATTATGTGTTGATTACTTGTTTATAGTTGTTTTTGATGAATGAATTTAATGTTAGGCTTAAGAAAAATGGCAGATCTCCAAATGGTAACATGCTTGAATGTCTTAGGAAACATGAACCGATGTGCACTAGGTCTTTATTGGTTGTATTTAATGCATGAGCCACTGTTTATAATCCCTATGGTTGTGCTGGGCATGGCATAGGAGGAGATAAGAGCTCATAGAATTGGGGAGTTAAGTGCGCTACCCCATGAATGGTATTAAGGAATACAATCCATCATCCATGCAACTATAACAAGTAATTAACGTGTAAAAGATGTCTAGGGAGTAGTGAAATCTAAGTAAACACATTTTCTCCATTTATTGCTCACAACTTTAGTATAATTTAGTTTATTTTCATTTTTAGTATTTTATTTTGATTGCATCTTTAGTATTGGGTTAGTTAACTAGCAACTAATTCCGCCCAAATCCTTCAAACCCGAGATTTTTACTTACTTTCTAAAAAATATAAAAATACAAAAAGAATCATCTCTCACCTTTAGAACTAGTATTTAGGTTTTCTAATCCTAGCGACACTATTCCTAGCTGAATGATCAATCCCCCGGTACTTGTCACTATACTATACTACAACGATCAGGTACACTGCCTGGTGGGGGTTGTAAGCTTCTCAAGATCCCTTGAGAGGTAAAGCCTGGTGCGATTCCCACGTATCAAGTTTTTGGCGCCGCAGCCTGGGGAATAGTTATTGTCTAGGTTAGAATTTCTTTTTATTAGGTCTACTTGCTAGATTCCTTTCTAGTAAGATTTTATTTTTATTTTTTAGGTTTTCTTTAGTCTATCCTATTTCTTTGTGTCTTTGTTCGTAACTCCTCACCACCCGACATCATGGACGATGGGAACATCCTTGAACCCGTCATCCCACCACAACAAAACCCACCATTAGAACCCCTTAGGCCCCGAACCTTAGGAGAGTATTCCCGACCTAGCCACCAAGGCTACCGAAACACCATTGAGCTCACCGGAGCCAATGTGACCCCCTTGCGATCCGACACCATCCGATTGGTGCAAAGCGGATGTGCATTCCATGGACTTCGTTCCGAAGATCCAAACCAACATCTTAAAGACTTCCTCAAAATCGTAGATTCCATAGACCTAGATGTTGCAACTAGAGAGACAACCCGATTACGCCTATTCCAATTCTCTCTACGGGATCAAGCTAGTCAATGGCTTGAGCGTTTACCCGCGGGATCCATCACCACATGGGATGATCTCACCACTCGTTTCCTTGCTCAATTTTTCCCACCGGGGAGAACTACTAAGCTTAGAAATGACATCTTGATGTTCCAACAACGTCAAAATGAATCTCTTTATGAAGCATGGACTCGTTTCAAGGACATACTCCAAAAAGTCCCTCATCATGGCATAGATCTTTGGCTCCAAGTCCAAATCTTTTATGACCATATCGACATCTCCACGAGGCGAGCCATTAACCAATCGGCTGGTGGTAAGCTACGTGATCTAAGTGCAGAACAATCATGGGAACTCATAGAAGATCTTGCTCTCTATGACAACAAAAGTTGGAATGATCCCCGTGACTTGAACAAAACGGTCAAGGCAATATCTTTGCCTTCGAACAATTCTAGCACTCCCGACCATAAGATCATGGAACTTGAGGACCAAGTCAAGTTTCTCATGAAATCTTACGAAGCTCCTAAACCTTCAAGCCAAGTGAACAAAATCACTTCTTCATGCGAATTATGTAGTGGTCCTCACGACACTCGTGATTGTGTGGAACTCCCCGGAACAGCTTTTGCGGACTACGCATCCACGCGTACCGACGAAGCGGGAGATAAGTGGTACACTTTCAAGCCCGAGCCAAACCCTTATGGTGCTTCATACAACCCCTCTTGGAAAAATCACCCAAACCTTAGGTGGAAACAAAATCAACCCAATTCTTCCAATCCGCCTAATCGTTACCAACCAAACGGTCCACCCTTCAACCGTACTTTCAACAACAATCCTTCTAACAACTATGGTAGTACCAACAATCTTGAAGGATTGATGTCAAAGTTTATGGCATCTCAAGAAGCTCGCATAGCTAGGTTTGAAACCGAATTTAACCAACAACAAATGGAGATGACCAACAAGATTGACAACTTGTTGAAAGCCCTCAACAACCATGCGTTAGTCACGCCTAGGAAGGACACTAGGGACACCAATAACAGAATTCAAATTAAGGACCCCTCATCATCCAAACATGTCCACTTTGTCAATGTTGTCACCATTAAGCCAATAGATAAGGAGATAGAAGAGAGTGACAAGGATGAAGTTAGAGTAGAAGCCGAGACTAAGGATGAGAGTAGGGAAGTTGAGGTTAATAGGAGAGAGGAATTAGAGGAGGTAGAGCCTATAGAAAAATACTTTGATAAGTTGCCCACCAAGGAAGAACGGGAATACCATAAGGATTTATTCGATAGTCCCGAGAGACCATATATCCTTGGCACCCCCTTATCAAAATGGGAGACCCCTCTAACATTAACATACCATGAAATATCGGGCACATGCATATATGGAAAGCTTACATCGACCCTAGATCCCCCGTGAACATCATGACTAGGACTTATTACAATTGGGTGATGAAGAAGCAACTTAATTTTAGGATGATGCCCAATAAGAATCTGATAAGTAATTTTGCAGGAAGAGTGAAGGGATTGCATGTGATTATAGGAAATCTCACCTATGAGATCGATTTTATGATAGTTGAAGACACTCGTCCGGTGATAGATGCTTGCCTAAGCCAAATAATATTTGGAAAACCATTTGTTGAGGCCACTAGGATGAGTTATGATCCGACTTTAGGGATAGTTAGATTCAAGGAAGAGAATGATGAGGTTGCCTATCAAATGCCCTACAAGATTGAGCAATACCGCCTTCTCTCTAATTTCGAAAAGGAACACAAGCAAGCGGCTTATTATAGGAATGAGGAGGATAGACGTAGAGGAGTAGAGTATGTAAAGAATAGGATGCTTGGTTTCTACAAAGAATGCTTGCAACTAGGTCCCGAATACAAAACTGGTTTAGAAGACGACCTGGAGAGTGGAACCAACGATGAGGTCACGTAGTAACCCATGACCTTGAGTCTAGCTACAAGACTCGTAAATAAAGAAAAGCGCTTCTTGGGAGGCAACCCATGTTTTGTTTGATTTTACTTTGTTTGTTTGTTATTTGCTTCCGTATGCATGCTTAATTTTTATTGTTGGTAGATCATGTTTCTAAAATAAATAGTGGAAATACTTTACTTTGTTATTTTGGCCTAGTCTTAACTCCACCTAAAAGTATTTTTGCAAAAGATAAGTGTAAGGGGAAACCCCAAATATGTTTTTAAGAAACAAGCCGATCATGATTCTCCACAATATTAAACGAACATGTATATTCGTATTTGTTAGAGTCAAATGCTTGTATTGAGTTGTAATGAAGTTTTGCAGGATTTTCCAGGAAGTAGGACCAAGTTTTTCCAGAAATTTTCCGGAAACTTAACATAAGAATTTCTGCAGGTCACTTCTGACGGCGTCACGAGTTTACTCTTGACGGCGTCACGTGTAAAAATCTGGAAATTTTACCGGTTTTGTTTTTCTAATGGAGTCTTATGGTTTTTGTGAATTATTAAGTTTTATAATCTCCAGGAAATCTGCAAACTTCATTCCACAAGCATTATATCTTATCTTGTTTTCTAGGATTTAGTAACTTATATAGGATGCCGCCGATTTTACGCGAGGTTGTTTTGTCTATTTTTTTCAGGATTTACAGGTTATGTTTGACAAGAAGATGATTTATACTCTGGAAGGGAAGCTTTGATTGTTCATTTTCTTGGAGGAAGATCTAACCTGGCCACCTTATTATCCATACCGAGCGAATCAGGGGAGTATTTGATTTCATTCTTTTTACCTTTTAACTTTTACATTCTTTACTTGAACATTGGGGACAATGTTCATCTTAAGTGTAAGGGGAGGGTAAAAAGATGATACCTTACATATGCACTTTTGCTTGAGTTTGTTTTGTTTAATACTAGATGTGTAATAAAACTATGAGAAATACTTGTTAGTGCAATTTTAGCACCAAATTTAAAATTTTTTACAACATTTAGGAGTGAAACTTTAGCCATAGCAAGCGTCTCATGGATAGGAGATTGTATGACTAGCACATAACCGTATATTCAGAAAAATTTTTCACCCAAATATGTGAGGTTCGCCTTTAGATTTGATAGGAAAAGCATTTACTATTAGTGCTTATGAGTGTACCGGTAGCATTTAGATTCTAGAACTTGCGTTAGTGATGCATCCCGAGACCGCTAGTGAGACTACATTCGTGTGGTAGGATTTACTACATGATAAGAGGCATTAGGATCACACTTGTGTTAAACCCGTATCAAAATTACTTGACCATTTAAGTCATACTATTTGGCTAGTTAAGTCAACTAATTTTTCCCACACCTTAGCGTTGTACTCATTTTTAGTATACGAAACCCCTAGTACACCCCTCCGAGCCTATCTTTTCGTTTCTAACTTTAAGCATTTTACTTAAAGGAAGAATTTGTTACACCCCACTTAAATGTACACCCAAATCGCCTTAGCCTTCCGTGTATGCACTCATCTTTAGTGCATTATTGTTATTTGTTAAACCCTAAGTTAACTTTCTAATTGATTACATGGTTGCTAAGTCGAGTCATATCCTTGTACATATTGTTTTGGGACGATTGGGACTCATGGGTAAAGTACTTATTTTATTGAGTAATGGGGAAGAACATCATTTATTACCCCCATATGTACGTTAATCTTAAAAGTGCTCCAAGTGTTTTGATTTTCTTAATTCGAGTCATTAGATTAGTTCATTGTAAAGTATGTAAAGATTCAAGTGTAAGAGGAATTTTCATCCCCTATGATGTATTATTTTGGATGGTAGGGTAAGAGTGTATGCAAAAAAAAAATAAAAAAAAAAATAAAAATAAAAAATCGAAAAATCAAGAAAAAGAAAAAAAAAAATAGAAAAAGAAAAGAGAAAAAACATACGGACTACCATCCCTTTTTATTATATGTTCATTTTATGTTTTTGTTATTTTTCATTTATTAGCTTAAGTCGAGTCTAGTCTTGGCTTAGCAACGCCATATTGTACATGTAATTAACCAAGATTGTTAACTAGCCACCAGTAAAACTTCCTTTATCCAACGAAACCGTGTATTTCATATCCCTACACCTAACGTTACAACCCTTTAAAAGACCTCTTTGATAGTTTATCATAGGTGCTTACGCCATGTGGTGGAGGTTTGATCCTTTCCCAAGCCTATGGTAATCTATTTTGCTATGACAGGTAGTGAGAGATATCTTCCATTTCCATATTGTAATTTATACTTTATTACACCTGAGAGATGTGAGTATCTAAACACTATTTGTGAGGTGCTTGTGTATGACCTCCGTGCTTGTCTATTGGTCTTTAGTGGAACAATTATTTGTTGTAATTACTTTTATATTAGTGTTAAATGACCCCTAACTTGTATTTTGAGTAGAATAAAAGCGCATTTACTTGAGGACAAGCAAATCTCAAGTGTAAGGGTATATGATGAGGCAAAAAATGAACCACTTTTAGGGGGTCATTTAAGCCCGGAATTGAATTTATTTGATCAAATATTGCCTTAAATCGTTCCTTTTGTGATTTTAGGTACTTTGGGAGTGAAATCTGGAAAAGGAAGCAATTCGGACGTTTTTAGAGCATAAAAGTGAAGAAAACGCCAAAGTCTTAATTTTCCTTGCTGGGAACAGTAGGTGACGGCGTCAAGAAGGAATTCCTGACGGCGTCAAGAGTAATTTCCATGACGACCCAGTACAGATTTGACGGCGTCATGAAGTAGGGCGTCAAGAGTAAAAGTCATGACGGCCTGGAAATGCGTAACACATGACGGCGTCAGAAGTAGATCAAGGCAGTCCGAGAAAAGTTTTGGCGGCGAGGTGACAGCGTCACAGGTTTTGTCTTGACGCCGTCAGACCCTATTTCCTATATATAGTTTTCTAATTTTCACATTAAAAGGAGAGAAGTTTTGGAGAAACCCTAAGCACGAACTTGGTGCGAATTTTACAGGTTTTTCAAGGGTTCTAAGCCCTTGATACCTTTCATGTGTAATTGAGATAAGTATTCTTTTAATTCAATCAATATGTCTATGTGTTGGTTGTCTATCTCTTGTTCTTGTCTTAATTCCATCATGCTAGGCTAGATCTATCTTGTGTTTGCTGGATCTAATGAAACCTAGATGTTAATTATGTGTTGATTACTTGTTTATAGTTGTTTTGGATGAATGAATTTAATGTTAGGCATAAGAAAACTGGCAGATCTCCAAATGGTAACATGCTTGAACGTCTTAGGAAACATGAACCGATGTGCACTAGGTCTTTATTGGTTGTATTTAATGCATGAGCCACTGTTTATAATCCCTATGGTTGTGCTGGGCATGGCATAGGAGGAGATAAGAGCTCATAGAATTGGGGAGTTAAGTGCGCTACCCCATGAATGGTATTAAGGAATACAATCCGTCATCCATGCAACTATAACAAGTAATTAATGTGTAAAAGATGTATAGGGAGTAGTGAAATCTAAGTAAACACATTTTCTCCATTTATTGCTCACAACTTTAGTATAATTTAGTTTATTTTCATTTTTAGTATTTTATTTTGATTGCATCTTTAGTATTGGGTTAGTTGACTAGCAACTAATTCCGCCTAAATCCTTCAAACCCGAGATTTTTACTTACTTTCTAAAAAATATAAAAATACAAAAAGAATCATCTCTCACCTTTAGAACTAGTATTTAGGTTTTCTAATCCTAGCGACACTATTCCTAGCTGAACGATCAATCCCCCGATACTTGTCACTATACTATACTACAGCGATCAGGTACACTGCCTGGTGGGGGTTGTAAGCTTCTCAAGATCCCTTGAGAGGTAAAGCCTGGTGCGATTCCCACGTATCAGAAGCTGAGGTTACAACGGTCACGATACCTCCTATTGATAAAGGAAGTACCGACGACGTCCCTCCTCCAGTTATTCAGGTTCCAGATACTAAAAACAAAGTAGTGCCTGAAACTTCACCAGTTCCCGTAGAAAATCCAAAAACTACCCCTAAATCTTCAATCCCATACCCATCACGATTAAGTGATCAAAAGCTTCGCGAGAAAGCTAGTCATCAAATGGACAAATTCTACCAAATATTTCAAGAATTACATTTTGACATAAGCTTCGCGGACGCTATCATTTTGATGCCCAAGTTTGCATCAACGCTTAAACATTTGTTGAGTAATAAGGAAAAGCTGTTTGAAATGGCTAAAACTCCGTTAAATGAGAACTGCTCTGCAGTTCTATTAAAAAAGCTTCCTGAAAATCTCAGAGATCCTGGAAAATTTCTAATACCTTGTGTATTTCCAGGAATGGTTGACTGTTATGCCTTGGCCGATCTTGGTGCCAGCATCAACCTAATGCCACATTCAGTATGGAAGAAACTATCTCTTCCAGGACTTACACCTACTTGCATGACTTTAGAGCTTGCAGACCGATCAATATCACGTCCTCTTGGCATTGCTGAGGATGTATTTGTAAAAGTAGGAAAGTTTCATTTTCCAGCCGACTTTTTCGTTGTTGAATTTGATGTAGATCAAAGGGTTCCTCTAATTGTTGGAAGAGGATTCCTTAAAACGGGTCGTGCTCTCATTGATGTCTTTGAACATGAGATCACATTACGTGTGGGTTCGGAAGCAATCACATTTAACCTTGATCAAACTTCGAGGTACTCCTCAAATTACGACTCTGAATCGGTTAACCGAATAGATATCATTGATATTGCTTGTGAGGAGTACGCTCAAGAAGTTCTTAGTTATTCTGATGATTATATGAGTGGCAATCCCACTCCATCTTCTACTCCTATAATTCATAATTCTAATCCTTCCCTCACTCCGTTTGAGGGAAGTGACTTCATCCTCGAGGAAATAGAGGCCTTTCTTAGAAGTGATTCAATTCCATCTGGAATTGATCATCAAGAGATTGACCCGGAGGGGGATATCATGCTACTTGAGCAATTGTTAAACAAAGATCCCTCCCGTCCTCCTATTCTACCACTAAAACTTCATAAAGAGGAAATCAAATATGTTGAAAAAACTGATGAATTTCCTGAAGTAGAACTCAAAGACTTACCTCCTCATCTCGAATACGCTTTTTTGGAGGGTAACGACAAGTTACCCGTCATTATAGCAAAAGATTTAAGTGATGAGGAGAGAAATGCTCTCATAAAGGTCTTAAAGTCACACAAGCAAGCAATTGCTTGGAAATTATCTGATATAAAGGGTATTAACCCTGAATTTTGTACTCACAAAATTCTTATGGAAGATGACTTTAAACCTGCAGTTCAACACCAGAGACGAGTTAATCCTAAAATACATGATGTTATCAAACAAGAAGTTCTCAAACTTCTTGATGCTGGATTAATATACCCGATCTCTGATAGTCCTTGGGTTAGTCCCATCCACTGTGTCCTAAAGAAAGGTGGCATAACTGTTGTCACTAATGAGGAAAACGAGTTGATTCTAACTCGTTTGGTTACTGGGTGGCGTGTATGCATCGACTATAGAAAACTAAACGATGCCACCCGAAAAGACCACTTTCCTCTACCCTTTATGGACCAGATGCTTGAAAGGTTGGCAGGAAATGAGTACTATTGTTTCCTGGACGGTTTCTCGGGATATTTTCAGATCCCCATTGATCCACAGGATCAAGAAAAAACTACCTTCACATGCCCATATGGAACATTTGCCTACCGTCGTATGCCATTTGGCTTATGCAACGCTCCTGGCACGTTCCAAAGGTGCATGATGGCTATATTTTCCGATACCATCGGGAAAACTATGGAGGTATTTATGGATGATTTCTCGGTCATCGGGGATTCTTTTCAAGCTTGTCTCACCAATCTGGAAATCATGCTTAAACGCTGTGAAGACACAAACTTGTGTCTAAATTGGAAGAAAAGCCATTTTATGGTCAAAGAGGGCATTGTCCTCGGCCATAAGATTTCAAAGAATGGGATAGAGGTAGACAGAGCAAAAGTTGATGTAATTGCTAAACTACCTCCTCCCACTACTGTCAAAGGTGTTAGAAGTTTCTGGGTCATGCTGGATTTTACTGTAGATTTATACAAGATTTTTCAAAAATCTCCAGGCCTATGACCCATCTCTTAGAGAAGGATGCTCCTTTCATCTTCTCACCTGAGTGCTTAGAAGCGTTTCAAATTTTGAAACAAAAGCTTACTGAAGCACCCATTCTTGTTGCCCCCGACTGGGACTTGCCATTTGAATTAATGTGCGATGCAAGTGACTTTGCAATTGGTGCAGTCTTGGGGGAACGTTTAAGTAAACACTTTCAGCTGATACACTACGCTAGTAAGACCATGACAGAAGCTCAAACACGCTATACCACCACAGAAAAAGAACTATTAGCTGTGGTATATGCCTTTGAGAAATTTAGGTCTTACTTGATCCTAACAAAATGCGTGGTGTATACGGACCACTCGGCCTTGAAATACATGTTTGCTAAACAGGACGCAAAGCCGAGGTTGCTCCGTTGGGTTCTACTCCTTCAAGAATTTGACATTATCATACGTGATAAGAAAGGAGCAGAAAACCTTGCGGCTGATCACTTATCCCGTCTAGAGAATCCTCATCAGGATGATCTCGAGAGAAAGGAAATTAATGAAACCTTTCCTCTGGAGACACTAAATTTAATCGCTAGTCGGGATGATGCCTCTACTCCATGGTTTGCAGATTTTACAAATTACCATGCGGGTAATTTTATAGTAAAAGGGATGTCGTCCCAGCAGAAGAAAAAATTCTTCAAAGACGTCAAACACTATTTCTGGGATGAGCCCTACCTCTTCAAGATATGTGCGGATCAAGTCATCCGATGGTGTGTCCATGGTACTGAAGCCATGTATATCCTCAAAGCCTGTCATGATGGACCCACTGGGGGACATCACAGCTCAAACTACACCGCCAAAAAGGTGTTTGATTCTGACTTCTACTGGCCCACCATCTATAAAGATGCCCAAGATCTTGTCAAAACCTGTGATGCTTGTCAACATCATGGGAATGTTTCTAAGAAGGATGAAATGCCTCAAAACATCATCCAAGTCTGTGAAATATTTGATATCTGGGGCATTGACTTCATGGGCCTATTCCCGTCTTCACGAGGGAACAAATATATACTCGTGGCTTTCGACTATCTGTCTAAATGGGTTGAGGCGAAAGCTTTACCCACTAATGATGCCCGAGTTGTTGTAAAATTTCTAAAGTCTCTCTTTGCTCGATTCGGGACTCCTCGTGCCATTATCAGTGATCGTGGTACACACTTTTGCAATGATCAATTTGCAAGAGTGATGCTGAAATACGGTGTAACTCACCGTCTTTCTACTGCTTATCACCCCCAAACTAGTGGGCAGGTGGAGGTCTCAAATCGGGGCATAAAGAGAATTCTGGAGAGGACGGTAGGTGAAAACCGTGCCTCTTGGTCGGACAAACTGGATGACGCACTCTGGGCTTTTCGTACAGCTTATAAAACACCCATTGGGTGTACTCCATACAAGTTGGTGTACAGAAAGACATGTCATCTTCCGATCGAATTAGAGCACAAAGCCTACTGGGCTTTGAAACATGCAAACTTTGACATTCAGACAGCGGGTAATCACCGCAAGGTTCAGCTAAACGAGCTAAATGAACTACGTGATCAAGCTTATGAAAATTCTTTAATCTATAAAGAAAAGACTAAGAAGATACATGACTCTAAAATAAAGAACCGCGTTTTCAATATTGGTGACAGAGTTCTTCTTTTCAATTCAAGATTGAAAATTTTCTCGGGCAAGCTAAAAACCCGTTGGTCTGGACCATTTACTGTAGCAAAAGTATACCCATAGGGAACTGTTGAGTTATTGCAACCCGGCGGTCCCAATTTTAAAGTAAATGGACATCGTTTGAAACATTACTTTGGAAGGGACATACCACAAGTGGTTGTCCCAGATCTCCAAACTTTCCCCACGGACCAATGAATACGGGGTCGAGTCAAGCTAGTGACTCGGTAAACAAAAACATTAGCATCACATGGGTTCTCACCCATGTCTCTGACTTCTTTCTCTGTTCTACCACCCAAGTGTAGGGGAGTTGTCCCTACTGTAAATAAAATAAAAAAAATGAAAAAATAAAAATAAAATAAATGTTGTTCCCACATTTAGCTTGTAATATTGCCTTTTTACGTTCAAAGAGTCGGCATAATAGCCGGGACTTTGAATATTGAGGACAATATTCATTTCTAAGTGTAAGGGGGAATTCTAGCAAATTTAATCATATTATACATCTAGTACCCCCGTTTTTGCCAAAAATTTTAATTTTTTTTTCAAAATTTTTCACTTAAATGAAGTACTTGGCATTAACACAACAAATGGTTATTAGTCCACCATGTCTAATCCACATAAGGACTGGCTAATCCAGGAGCAAACGGCTCTTGGTAAAGATATCTCAAATCCGTTTATGGCTTGCAATTTGCCCAAAATTGTATGGTATCTCAACTCGCCATATCCTAAAAAGTGAAAGAGTTGGCTAGCCCGCAAGATTATGGCTTGTGGTAAAGGCAGTGGAAAAACCATAATTGGTAATCAGCTCACCAAGATGTTGACTTTGTCCATCAAGAGTTGGCTAGTCCAGAAGCAAACGGCTTTTGGTAAAGACAAAACAAATCCGTTGACAGCTGGTGGTTTGCTCAAAATCACATGGTTATCAAGTGGACCATAGTTCTTACTTGAACTAAGACATTTGGCTACTCCAGAAGTAATGGCTTTTGGTAAAGAGACATAAAATCCATTAAATTTCAAAAATGGGTTATTAGTAGATGCTAGATTGCTAGGGACTAGCAATAGTTAAGTGTAGGGGATTGATGAGTTCATAAAAACTCATCATTTCTGTCCCATCTGAACAACAAAAACATTTAAAAACACTCAGAAACACCACAAAATACTACAGATTTCCTTAGATGGTGTTTTTATATGTTTCAGACATAAAAGAACTAAAAACAGAGGAAAACGGGCAAAGTTTACCAAATTGTCAAAATCAGTCCCTGAACTTTCAAGAAATGTCAGAAATGGTCCCAGGAAGAATTATTTTAAAGAAAAGTCAACAACAGTCATCAGGAATCATGGAATAACAATTTTTACCCTTGAAAGTTCAAAATATCAAAATTGGCAAAACAAGTCCCTGCAGTTTCAATATTGACAGAAAATACCCCCAGTGTTTAAAAATGGAATTTTATCTTTAAAGGGTCCCTGGTAATTCACAAGTTATCAAGTTTGACCCCTAGATGATAAATTCAAGAAATTGGCAAAACAAGTCCATGCACTTTGAAAATTGGCAAAATTGATCCCTGGTTATTTTTAATTTGGAAAAATATAAAAAAGGTCCTTATAATATTTACACATGGCAAAAAAGGTACTTTTTGATATAATTTGGAATAATTATAGTTTGGTCCCTGGAATTCAGAAGTTACAACAAAGGTCCTTGAGGTTTTAAACCTTACAAACCAAACGGATCCAAAATAAACCAAATTCCAAATCCAAACAAAATACAACCCTGGTCCAGTTATATCAAAAGCCCAATCCAAAGCCCATTTCCCTTAAATAATAAAAATGCAGGGTCAAACGACCCTCGTTGACCTTCATCCCCCACCTCCCTCCACCTCCTGCTACCACCACTGTTCACACCCTCCACCTCCACCTTACACCTTCAACATCTCAACTCCATACCTGTCACCCTTACAACAAAACCCACCCCTTTGGTTTGCACCAGGGGTCAACAGGAATCAAAGCTACACCTCTGCCAACCCCTACCCTGCCAAACCTTACACCACTACCCCTAGCTCACTTATACACTCCAACTTGTCCCCTCCACCATCACAAGCATCCCAATTGCATTTAATGCACAGAAAATGGCTACAAGCAACCTATGTTGATTTTGGCGCCAAAATACTATTTGAACACCTGTGATGAAATGGACACGTATCAAAGCTACAAAGTGGTGGGATTTGCTCCTAATGACACCTGGAACAAATTGGGATTCTATAAAAGCAACAAGAAGCAGAGGATTATATATAGTTTTTAAGTTTTAATTAATGTATGTCGTAAAATTTTTAGTTTATTAATTACAGTTCAATTTCAAGTTTCTAAACTTTGTACTAGTGATTCAGAGTTGTAATAAACTTAATTCAAGCTTTAATCTCAGTTTCATGTTCATTTGTAGCGTATGCAGTTTTGAATTTTCAAATTTTCATGTGCACTCAAATAGTTGTTATACAATGTTGTTATAAGGCTTATAATCTCATATAAGTCCTTATACCAACTAGTTTAAACTATTAGAAAAGTAAAATCATTAATCTTACTAAAACAGAAAAATATAAAAAAAATATAAAGAAAAATAAAATAAAAATAAAAAAAATTCAAAGAGAAGATCAAAGAAGATGGAGCAGGGTTTATACAGGATTGCCCTGGGTTGTAGTACCTCATGGGAGGCTTAGGATTGTGATTCTTGGTCATTGGTTCTGTGTCTCTCAGCTAGGTCACAAGTTGTAAGCCATTTCCATTTTTAGCTTTGTACTGTAGCATTGTTTTACTTAATTTAATTTCTGCTTAACTTTGCTTATCTGTGATATTCATAGTATATTAGAAATAGTTTAGCATAATAGTTATAGTTTTAATAGGATTTGCATAAAATTCTAATCTCACTGTCTTATCATTACCATTTATTGAGATTTGTGAATTTGGTGGTTTATGGTTGTTCATATCTGAGTTTTTGGGCTTAAATGAATCAAATGCATCATAATATAAACTAAAATTAAGATCTCATGGTTCAAAACAGGTAGTTGCTTCATAAACCATAATTAGATAAGTTTATAAGGACTGTTCGGAATAGTAAGGTTACCTGTGTTCAAGTATGTCTTGGTAGTTTAAAGTAGTTAAGCTAAGTAATATTAGGCTCATATAGGCTAGTGATAACATAAAATCAATAGGTAATTTGCCAGAAAGTCAAAATCAAGTTAAAACCTCAATTTTGAGCTTCACTGTTAGGATTTAGGTGTCTTGATGTCACCATTTCATCACATAAATAGTTTATATAACTTAATTTCATATCATTGTAACTTGTAACATCAATTACAGTCACTAAGGACCAATCAAAGTTCAAGAAAGTCAAAAGTTCCATGTTTCTCAAACAGTCAAAATTGCTCATTTGGCAGAAAATCCATTTTTTGTAGTAATTGTTGTGAATTTTGTGTAAGGATTCAGGTCCTGGGACTTTCATACATTATAGCCCCCCACCTCAACTCTTGTAACCCACAGTTATTACATTTTTTCTATTTTTCTAGTGCGTCCCACACCCCTCCAAACAAGGCTGCAAGGGAAGGACCTCTCATGTGCACACCAGACATCCATCACCACCACCACCTTTGGTGGGTGATTCTGGCCACCACAGTGGGTCCCACTGGTCCACTTTAGGTTCCTTCAACCCCCCTCCTGGCCACCTTTAATATTTGAGCAAGCTTGAAAGCTTAGGCTCACTGGGACCCACCTGAAATCAGCCCTTAACTTTGTCCCATTTCTGTCTCAGAAAACCAATAAGCAAGTGCTTCTTTTGTGCTTATTTGTTAATTCAGTGAGTTTATTTGCTAAATTCCTGCTTATTCATGTTTACTTAACTTATTTGAGCCATAATTCACCCTTGTGGACCCCACTTAAGCTCATTTGAGCTTAATTCCTAGTTTGGTCAATTTAAGTCAACTGTCAAAGCTAATAAGCACTCACAGTGCTTATTTTTGAGTTCCAAACTAGTTGTTTTTACAAAAGTCTCTTAATTTTAGTATAAAATTGGTTTTGCAAAAGAAAATTTAGAAAAAGCCAAACTTAATTATAGTGATAGCTTCTATTTAATAGAAATTATCTTTTTAATTTTCTTTTTAGCTTATTTATAAGTACTCTTGCAATTTTATATTTTTATTAAATTTCTTTCATATTAAAGTACTTTTATAAATTTTTCCAGATTTTTCCTTTGTCATTTAGTGATATTTAGAATTAATATTTGTTTAATTAATTATTAAATAATATTAAAAAGTTAAATAGCAAAATTAGATTTTATTAAGTAACACCTAGTTTTTATATTTTTCCTAGCCTTTATATGTTATAAAATAATTTTAGAATTTTTTCTAGAATTTCTACTATTCATTTTCTAATTTCTTTAATCAATTTAATTAATTAGATTTTAATTTCTAAATAAGTAATTAATTAGTAAAATAGTCTATATATAATTTTTATAAAGTTTTTATAATTTTTTAGGATTCCTGTGATGGTTAATTAGATTTATAAATTTTTATTAAATTTTCTAAGTCATTTTTAGTATAATTAATAATTTAAAATAGTTTAAATAATATTATTAGTAATTAATTAATAAAAAATTCACAAAAAGACAAAGATACATATTTTTAATTTTTAAACTTATTTTAAGTCATTTTAGATTTTTAGAAATTAATTTTGCAATTTTCTAGTTTAAATTTGTATAAATAAGTTTTTAAGTTAATTAGTTTTAATTAAATAAATAAATAGTTTTATTTAAATAATTAATATTAAATAATAAAATAATCAAAAAAATAATTTTCTTTGAAGTTTAAGTTTATAGAATTTTCATTTTTACCCCTTGTAGTTTAAATTTGATTAAAACTCACATTTTTCCCCATACGTAGACGTAAGTTTTAAGTTGTAAACATTTTTAGTTCATATAACTGTTTAAGTAAATTGTTTAAACTGTTTCATTTTATAAATTAGTAGTATAAAACATTCTCACCTATTCCTGTTCATAATCACCCGATCCCAAATTCTGTTTTATTACAGATTTCACACCTCGTTGGGATTAATGACCCGAGGATACATTGTACTCCGCGAAGCATTAGTCTAAGCTGTTTTTGACTTGTTGGCCATTTAACTTGGTCAATATTATCTGACTGTTTAGCACTGATCACTTTGCGTTTAATGTTCTTATATTTTGTGATCGTCAAAACTTAAGGATATCGAAAAATATTAATAACGTTTTTATACATTATTTATATCAACAGGCGGCGAGTTGACGGCGTCAGAATTTCCTTCTTGACGTCTTGACCCTGTAAAATCTATATATAGTTTTGCAATTTTCATTCATTAAAGAGGAACAATTAGGGTGTAACTTTAGAAAGAAACCCTAGTCCGAATATTATAGTTTTTTCAAGGGTTTTTACCATTTGAAACCTTTCATGTTTAATTGAGATAAGTACTTTTTCAATTCATTCAATATGTCTATGTGTTCTTTGAATATATCTTACACTTGTCTTGAATTTTACATGCTTGGCTAGATCTCTTATGTGTTTGCTTAGATGTAGTGAAACCTAGATGTTAATTATGAGTTGATTGTTTGTTTATAGTTGTTACGGATGATTGTATTCGATGTTAGGCTTAAGAAAACTAGCAGACTTCCATTGGTGACATGCTTGAACGTCTTAAGAAACATGATCAGAGGTGTACTATGATTTTTGGTTGTATTTAATGCGTAGGAGAATTCTAATGATCCCATGTTAGGAGCTTCTAACGGCTCGACATAGGAGTGAAGTAGGATCCTACAGAGTTAGGGAATATTGTACACGGCCCTACGACTAGTATTAAGGAATACGACCCGTCATCCATGCAATTGTAACAAACTATCAACCTGTAAAAAATATCTAGGGAGTAATGAAACCTAAGTAAACACAACTCTCCCTATTATTGTTCACACCACTAGTTTAATTAGATTTCATTTCATTTTTGTTATTTTATTTTGATTGCATCTTAGTTATTGGGTTAGTTGATTAGCAACTAATTCCGCCCACTCTTCCAAAAACCGAGATTTTTAATTGCTTTATAAAAATATAAAAATACAAAAAGAATCATCTCTCACCTCTAGACGTAGTTTTTAGGCTTTTTAATCCTAGCGACACTATTCCTGAGTTGAACGATCAATCCCCCGGTACTTGTCACTATACTATACTACAACGACCAGGTACACTGCCTGGTGGGGGTTGTAAGCTTCTCGAGATCCCTCGAGAGGTAAAGCCTGGTGCGATTCCCACGTATCAAGTTTTTGGCGCCGCAACCCGGTGAATAGTTATTGTCTAGGTTAGGATTTCTTTTTATTAGGTCTACTTGCTAGACTCCTTTCTAGTAAGATTTTATTTTTATTTTTAGGTTTTCTTTAGTCTATCTTTTTCTTCGTGTCTTTGTTCGTATTCTTTACCATCTGACGTCATGGAAGGTGGTAACATCTTTGAACCCATCAACCCACCACAACAAAACCACCCACAAAACCCACCACTAGAAACCAAGTTCTTAGGCCCCGAACCCTAGGAGAGTATTCCCGTCCTAGCCACCAAGGCTACCGAAACACTATTGAGCTCACTCAAGGAGCCAATGTGTCCCCCTTGCGATCCGACACCATCCGGTTGGTGCAAAGCGGAAGTGCATTCCATGGACTTCGTTCCGAAGATCCTAACCAACATCTCAAGGATTTCCTTAAAATCATAGATTCTATAGACCTTGATGTTACAACTAGAGAGTCGACCCGATTACGCCTATTCCAATTCTCTCTACGTGATCAAGCTAGTCAATGGCTTGAACATTTACCCGCGGGATCCATCACCTCATTGGATGATCTCACCACTCGTTTCCTTGCTCAATTTTTCCCACCGGGGAGAACTACAAAGCTTAGAAATGATATCTTGATGTTCCAACAACGTCAAGGTGAAACTCTATATGAAGCATGGACTCGTTTCAAGGACTTACTCCAAAAAGTCCCTCATCATGGCATAGATCTTTGGCTCCAAGTCCAAATCTTCTATGACCATATCGATCTCTCCACAAGACGAACCATTGACCAATTGGCCGGTGGTAAGCTACGTGATCTAAGTGCGGAAGAATCATGGGAACTCATAGAAGATCTTGCTCTCTATGACAACAAAAGTTGGAATGATCCCCGTGATTTGAACAAAATAGTCAAGGCAATATCTTTGCCTTCGAACAATTCTAGCACTCCCGACCGTAGGATCATGGAACTTGAGGACCAAGTCAAGTTTCCCATGAAATCTTGCGAAGCTCCTAAGCCTCCAAGCCAAGTGAACAAAATCACTTCTTCCTGCGAATTATGTAGTGGTCCCTATGACACTCGTGATTGCGTGGAACTCCCCGGAACAGCTTTTGCGGACTACGCATCCTCGCGTACCGACGAAGCGGAAGACAAGTGATACAATTTCAAACCCGAGCCAAACCCTTACGGTGATTCCTACAACCCTTCTTGGAAAAATCACCCGAACCTTAGGTGGAAACAAAACCAAAACAATTCTTCCAATCCACCTAATCATTACCAACCAAACGGTCCACCCTCTAACCATACTTTCAACAACAATCCTTCCAACAACTATGGTAGTACCAACAATCTTGAAGGGTTGATGTTCAAGTTTATGGCATCTCAAGAAGCTCGCATATCTAAGTTTGAAACCGAATTCAATCAACAACAAACGGAGATGACCAATAAGATTGACAACTTGTTGAAAGCCCTCAACAACCAAGCGCTAACTACACCTAGAAAGGACACTAGGGACGCCAATAGCGGAATGCAAATTAAGGACCGCTCGTCATCCAAACACGTACACTTTGTCAATGTTGTCACTATTAAGCCAAAAGATAAGGACATAGAAGAAAGTGACAAGGATGAAGTTGGAATAGAAACCGAGATTAGGGATGAGATTAAGGAGGCTGAGAAGGGAGAAAAGTTACAGGAAGTAGAAAACGTAGAAGAATACTTTGATAAGTTACCCACCTAGGAAGAACGGGAATATCTCAAGGATTTATTCGATGATCCCGAGACACCATATATCATTGGTTCACCCCTTATTAAAGTAGGTGATCCCTCTAACATCAACATACCATGCAACATTGGGCATATGCATGTATGGAAAGCTTATATCGATCCTAGGTCCCCTATAAACATCATGACTAGGACTTATTATAATTGGGTAATGAAGAAGCAACTAGGTTATAGGATGATGCCCAACAAGAATTTGATAAGTAATTTTGTTGGAAGAGTGAAAGGATTGCATGTATTTGTAGGAAACTTCACTTACGTTACCGACTTTGTGATAGTGGAGGATACTCGTCCGGTAATAGATTCTTGCCTTAGTCAAGTAGTGTTCGGAAAACCATTTGTTGAGGCCTCAAATATGAGTTATGATCCGACCCTAGGGATAATTAGATTCAAGGAAGAGAATGATGAGATTGCTTACCAAATGCCCTATAAGATTGAACAATACCGCCTCCTATCAAACCTAGAAAAGGAACATAAGCAAGCGGTTTACTATAGGAATGATGTGGATAGACGTAGAGGAGTAGAATATGTTATGAATAGAATACTTGATTTCTACAAAGAATGCTTGCAACTAGGTCCGGAATACAAAACTAATATTGGAGATGACCTAGAGAATGAGACCAATGATGAGGTCACGTAATTTCCCATGACCTTTAGTCTAGCTACAAGACTCGTAAATAAAGAAAAGCGCTTCTTGGGAGGCAACCCATGTTTTGTGTGATTTTATTTTGTTTGATTGTTATTTGCTTCCGTATTCATGCTTTATTTTTATTGTTGGTAGATCTTGTTTCAAAACTAAAATTGTGAAAATGCTTTATTTTGTCGTTTGACTTCGTCTTAACTTCATACAAAGGTATTTCGCAAAAGATAAGTGTAAGGGGAAACCCCAAACATGTTTTTAAGAAACAAAATTGATCATGGTTCTCCACAATATTAAATGGACATGTGTATTAGTATTTGTTAGAGTCAAATGCTTGTATCGAGTCATAATGATGTTTTGCAGGATTTTCCAGGAAGTAGGACATAAGTTTTTCCAGAAATTTTTCGGAAACTTAACGTAAAGATTTCTGCAGGTCACTTCTGACGGCGTCAGGAGTTAACTCCTGACGGCGTCATGTTTAAAATTCTGGAAATTTTGCTAGTTTTGTTTTTCTAACGGAGTCTTGAAGTTTTTGTTAATTCTTTAGTTTTATTAACTCTAAGAAATCTGCAAACATTCATTCCACAAGCATTATATCTTACATTGTTTTCTAGGATTTGTTAGTATATATAGATTGCTGCCGATTTTACGTGGTTGCCTTGTTTTTTTTCTCAGGTTTAACAGGTTATGTATGACAAGAAGATGATTTATTTTTCTGGAAGGGAAGCTTTGATTGTTCATTTTCTTGGAGGAAGATCTAACCTTGTTACCACACTATCCACACCGAACGAATCAGGGGAGTATTTGATTTCATTCTTTTACCTGTTTTACTTTTACATTCTTTAATTGAACATTGGGGACAATGTTCATCCTAAGTGTAAGGGGAGGGTAAATGATGATACCTTATAGGATATACTTGCACTTGAGTTTGTTTGTTTGATGGTAGGTGTGTAATAAAACTATGAGAAATACTTGTTAGTTGTAATTTTAGCGCCAAATTTAAATTTTTTTACAACATTTAGGAGTGGAACTTTAGCCTGAACAAGCGTCTCATGGATAGGAGTTGTATGACAAGCACAAAACCGTACCATTCAGAAAAATTTTCCATCCAAATATGTGAGGTTCGCCTTTAGATTTGATAGGAAAAACATTTACTATTAGTGCTTATGAGTGTACCAGTAGCATTTAGATTCTAGAACTTGCGTTAGTGATGCATCCCGAGACCGCTAGTGAGACTACATTCGTGTAGTAGGATTTACTACATGATAAGAGGCATTAGGATCACCCTTGTGTTAAACCCGTATCATAATTACTTGACCATTTAAGTCATATTAGTTGGCTAGTAAAGTCAATTAATTTTCCCACACCTTAGCGCTGTACTCATTTTTAGTACACGAAACCCCTAGTACACCCCTCCGAGCCTATATTTTCATTTCTAACTTTAAGCATCTTACTAAAAGGAAGAATTTTTTACAACCCACTCAAATGTACACCCAAATCGCCTTAGACTTCCATGTATGCACTCATCTTTAGTGCATTATTGTTATATGTTTAAACCCTTAGTTAATTATCTAATTGATTACATGGTTGCTAAGTCGAGTCATATCCTTGTACATATTGTTTTAGGATGATTGGGACTCATGGAAAAAGTACTAATGTTATGGAGTAATGGGAAAGAACATCATATATTACCCCCATATGTGCGTTAATCTTAAAAGTATTCCAAGTGTTTTGATTATCTTGATTCGAGTCATTAGATTAGTTTATTGTAAAGTATGTAAAAATTCAAGTGTAAGGGGAATGTACATTCCCTATGATCTATTATTTTGGATGGTAGGGCAAGAGTGTATGCAAAAAAAAAAAAAAAAAAAAAAAAAAAAAAAAAATAGAAAAAGGAAAAGAGAAAAAACATACGGACTACCATCCCGTTTCATTTTATGTTTGTTTTAAGTTTTTGTTATTTTTGATTTATTAGCTTAAGTCGAGTCTAGTCTTGGCTTAGCAACGCCATATTGTACATGTAATTAACCAAGATGATTAACTCGCCACTAGTAAATATTGCCTATATCCAACAAAACCGTGTATTCCATATCCCTACACCTAACGTTATAACCCTTTGAAAGACGTCTTTGATATTTATCCTAGGTGCTTACGCCAAGTGGTGGAGGTTTGATCCTTTCCCAAGCCTATGGTAATCTATTTTGCTATGACAGGTAGTGAGAGATGTTTTCCATTTTCATATTGTGATATATACTTTATTACACCCGAGAGATGTGAGTATCTAAACACTATTTGTAAGATGCTAGTGTATGACCTCCGTGCTTGTCTTTGGTCTTTAGTGGAACGATTATTTGTTGTAATTACTTTTATATTATTGTTAAATGACCTCTAACTTGTATTTTGATTAGAATAAAAGCGCATTTGCTTGAGGACAAGCAAATCTCAAGTGTAAGGGTATTTGATAAGGCGAAAAATGAACCGTTTTTAGGGGGTCATTTTAGCCCGGATTTGAATTTATTTGATCAAATAATGCCCTAAATCGTTCCTTTTGTCATTTTAGGTACTTTTGTAGTGAAATCTGGAAAAGGAAGCATTTTGGACGTTCTTGGAGCATAAAAGTGAAGAAAACGGCAAAGTCTTAATTTTCCTTGCTGGGAACAGTACCTGACGGCGTCAAGAGTTTTCAAGTGACGGCGTCAAGAGTAATACAAGAGGTGGAAGTGGATAAAGTCCGTGACGATCCAGAAGAGTTTTGTACTATGGACATGACGGCGTCACCATAGGCCGTCATGGTCCAAACAAGAGTGACGGCCCAGAGTAGAATTGCACATGACGGCGTCAAAAGTGGATCTAGGCAATCCGATTTCAATATGGGCGGCGAGTTGACGACGTCAGAATTTCCTTCTTGACGCCGTCACCCTGTAAAATCTATATATAGTTTTGCAATTTTCATTCATCAAAGAGGAACAATTAGGGTGTAACTTTGGAGAGAAACCCTAGTCCGAATATTACAACTTTTTCAAGGGTTTTTTACCCTTTGAAACCTTTCATGTTTAATTGAGATAAGTACTCTTTCAATTCATTCAATATGTCTATGTGTTGTTTGAATATATCTTACACTTGTCTTGAATTTAACATGCTTGGCTAGATCTCTTGTGTGTTTGCTTATATGTAGTGAAACCTAGATGTTAATTATGGGTTGATTGTTTGTTTATAGTTGTTACGGATGATTGTATTCGATGTTAGGCTTAAGAAAACTGGCAGACTTCCATTGGTGACATGCTTGAACGTCTTAAGAAACATGATCAGAGGTGTACTATGATTTTTGGTTGTATTTAATGCGTAGGAGAATTCTAATGATCCCATGTTAGGAGCTTCTAACGGCTCGACATAGGAGTGAATTAGGATCTTATAGAGTTAGGGAATATTGTACACGGCCTACGACTAGTATTAAGGTATACGGCCCGTCATCCATGCAATTGTAACAAACTATCAACCTGTAAAAGATATCTAGGGAGTAATGAAACCTAAGTAAACACAACTCTCCCTGTTATTGTTCACACCACTAGTTTAATTAGATTTCATTTCATTCTTGTTATTTTGTTTTGATTGCATCTTAGTTATTGGGTTAGTTGATTAGCAACTAATTCCGCCCACTCTTCCAAAAACCGGGATTTTTAATTGCTTTATAAAAATATAAAAATACAAAAAGAATCATCTCTCACCTCTAGACCTAGTTTTTAGGCTTTCTAATCCTAGCGACACTGTTCCCGAGTTGAACGATCAATCCCCCGGTACTTGTCACTATACTATACTACAACGATCAGGTACACTGCCTGGTGGGGGTTGTAAGCTTCTCGAGATCCCTTGAGAGGTAAAGCCTGGTGCGATTCCCACATATCATTTATGTTATTCTTTTCCAAAGATAACAAAATTCTACGATATTCTCTCTTGCGTATTTTACTCAAACCCTAACAATATATCATTCTCATCTCATACGGCTAGTTGCACTCTCTTTGTCAAGTTCAAACAATCATATTTTTCACTCAATTACATGGCTTCACTTGCTTTTGTCAATGAACACAACCAGGTTGCTTACTTGGAGAAAACAGAGGTCAAGGATGGACCTATTTTTCATGAGATTGTGGATTTCCTCAATGCTACTCACATAAGGTATGCTTTAACTTTAAACCCCATAATCTATGTTTCTCAAATCAAAAGGTTTTGGCAGACTGTAACTGTCACAACTATTGAAGATGGAAACACAAATTCCCCTGTTGATGCTTTAAGGGCAACAGTGGATAGGGTAACTGTTAATGTTACTGAATCATCTTTGAGAAAGCTACTTCAGTTAGATGATCTAAATGGTATCATTACATTACCTAATTCAGAAATTCTCAAAAACATCTCTGATATGGGGTATGATACATCCAATGGAAAACTAACTTTTAAAAAGGGATGTTTCTCCCCACAATGAAGATTTTTCATACATACTTTATTACATTTCTTAAGTCCTAAGAAAACATCTTATGAACAGTTTAGCACAACAATGGCTTATCCTTTGGTGTGTTTGGCTACAAACAGGACTTTTAATTTTTCAAAGTTTTTATCAATAATATGGTTAGCAATGTAACAAGTAAAAACAAATTTCTGATGTACCCAAGGTTCATTCAAATGGTTTTAAATGAATATGAGTTGCTACCTCATAACAGGATTTACAATACTCCTTGCCTTAAACCAAAAGTTTTTCAAAACATGAATAAGGCAAGTGAAGGTTACAATGGGGTAGTTCATGCTCTTTTTCCTCAAATGCTTGCTGTCATTGCACAAGCAAGGGGTGAAGGTGTAGCAATACCAGTTGCACCCCAACACACACCCACACTTACTGTTCCATCTACATCTTATACTCCACCAGTTACTCATACATATGTGAAGAGGCAAAAACAGCCAACTCCTCACATCACAACACTACACGTGTCTTCACCTTTTGGTGTAGGTACAAGCAGTGGTAGTTTAGGAGTACTTCCTAGTCCAACTAGGGAAGAAACTGGACCAATGTCCCATGATGCACCTCTTTTAGCAGGTAACACACCTGGAAGTGCTGAGGACAGTGGAAACATACATGAATTGATGGACAGATGTACCAAATTGGAGGAAAAGGTTCAAACTTTAGAAGATGAGCTCAAGCAGACAAAGATACAATATCAACATGATCTCTCCAAACTTCAGGGTCAGTTACAAACTATGCAAGAAGAGATCAACTCAATGAAGCAGAAAAGGGCTACTCATCTTGTCTTATCTTCTCCATCTTCTACTCATGATGATGATTCTGAAGCATCAGATGATGATATGGGTGATTCTCCCAACAGGGGAGGACAACTGATGCTACATTTAAGGGGAGGAGTTTGGATTTTGAACAAGAGTTTAAAGATCTTGATGATCAGGTTAATGAACAAGAAGAGGAAAATGAAGCAGTGGAAACTCAAGAAGAAGCAGTGGATACTGCTGATGCTGAATTTGAAAGAAGAAGGCAAGAAAAGGGAAAGTTCAAGTTTTTGAAGAATCAACTGAGTAACCAAGAAAACCTAAACCAAGAATTCATGCTCAGATTGATATGGACTATGAATTGGCAAGAAAAAGTGAAGAAGAGGATGTAGTAAGGTTCATGGAACAACAAAGAATTCAAAAAGAGATAGAACCTGGAGAAGATATTGTTCCCATTCCAAACACTGAAGAAGGTGCTTATTCATTGACTGATGCAGAGATTGAACACATGATTGAAACAGATCCAATCATCAAAAAGAAAGCTATTGAGCTTATTGCTGATGAAAGCTTAACAGATGAACAAAGATCAGCCCAACTAGCTGATTTTATAAACATGAAGAATAATCAAGCTTTTGACTCTATGGTGGATACAATTAAGAAGACTCAAAAAAAGCCAAGACAACCATCTCAGGCCCAAGTTAATTATGGAATGAAGAAGTACTTGTGTCATGTTGGAGGATGGAAAATGTATCAGCTCAAAGGAAAACCTTATGAAGAAATTCAAAGATTGTATTATCAAGAATATAGAAGAGGTAAAGATTTTTTTCCTATGCATTCAGAAGCAGAAGCTAGGAGATACAAAAGACCAGGAAAGAATATTGAGTCTAAAGAAGCTAAGAAGCCAAGGGTTGATGAAAAGCTAAGTGAAGAACAACGGGGTGGCATGATTCTTATTGAAGAAGAAGATTTTTATGTTGAGCCACTACAAGAAAGGCATCCAATTGTTGATTGGGAAGTCTACACAGATGATTTTGCAGCAACATGAAAGATTACAAGACTAGGTGGTGAAACCTTTTCCTCTATGCAGTTTGAAGATCTTATCAAATCATGTGACAGAGATGATCTTGATACATTGAGGAAGATGGTGAATGATATATACATGGCTGGAAAACTTCAAGATGATAAGGAGAGCGAACTTTGGGTTTAGTTGAAAAGATTATATGAACCTGATATAAATGATAGATATTGGAAGTTTCAAGCTCATGATCAAACTACACTGTGGAAATTCTATGACTCCTGCAACATTCATCATGTTTCAACACAAGAAGGAGAGGATGTGTTTATGCTTGCTGAAAGAGAATACCCTCTCAGATCTGGTGTTTTGGATGTAATGCTCTCTACTAGAATCAGATGTCTAGAAAGAACAGAAGTGGTAGATGATCTTATTCAAAGAATCTACAATCGGTGTAGAAGGGAATCTGCTGCTCTAAGGAAGTGATATGTGTTTGGAAGAATCCCCCATCAACTTAGAAACTTATTAATTTGCACAGAAATCATAAGTTTAGGGGAGGATTGTTGGGTAAAATACTGATCAGTGGAAACACATTACCACTGATAGGCTAAGCAAAGACGACTGCTGAAGAATTGTACTAACAGTGGAAACGCATTACCACTGCTAGTACAATATATTACCACTGCTTGGTCTGTTTGTTTTGTAAACCGGTAGTTGATAAGTATAGAAAAGATTTAGTGAATATCTTATTTATTTAGCATAATACTTATCTTGTACAGGACTCCTTGTGTACTATAAAAGGAGGTCCTAGGTTTAGGTTTACATACACATATTGATAAGCAAAGCTTCAAGGTTGTAACCCTAGTGATACAAAGATCACTCGTATTATTATTAATAATATTGAGGCTAACCGTTTGTTAAAAACACTTTGTTCATTCTGTTTTACTTTCATACACTTTATAAAAATCATACAAACACATCTTCTAAGTATCTTGTGGTAAATTCCGCGTGCTACAAGGTATAATATCAAGGTATCTATTTGACACAAGGTGTGTGTCCAAGGTCCATCATTTTGCTCTAAGCTTGGTGTGCAACATCGTTGAAGACAAACAATGTTTTGATGACTAATTGAGTTTGCTCCCCCTATATTAGGCCATCGTGGTCTTGAGCTAAAAAAGATTAAATGAATAATCATAAAAACAACTCAATACCAACCGAGCAACTTCAAAGATTTGTGAAGTTTCTAAATCAGCTCCCCCTCAAAACTGACCATCCCCTTTTCTAGATTCAGAACATTAAATTCATGATCACGTTTGAGGGTCTGGATATCAACCGTCTTCTTCTTCATCTTGATTAACCAATAAACTAGAGTACTAAATGATAACACCTACCTCGAATCCTAGGGGAGAGGATAGAACTCGAACAAGGTAACAAACCACGGAATATTTTGGCACGATAGACATCAGTTTCCCCGATACAAATGATTAAGCTCGATCCCTTCGTGATTTATAACCCCAGTATATACATTTTTCCTTCCCACAGAAAAAGAGAAGAGACATACGCTATTCTCCCCCTCAAAAGTGACATACCCATGACATTTTTGCTAATTTCGAAAAGAAGAGAGAGACATACACCTATTCCCCCCTCAAAAATGGCATGGAATGACGTTTTTGCCAAAGTTGAGATTCCATGATGGTTGTGATTTATCCGGTGCAGCATGAATATGTATGTAGGCCCAAAAACTATTGCGAAGAAGATGGTGATTAAAACTCTCTTGAAGCAACCCCTCTTTCATTTCCTCATCAATGGTTTAGCAACTGAAGAATTCAATGAAGCTCGTAATATGCTTAAACCACTTGATGAAATGTGTTCAACTTTAGAGGGAGTAAAAAAGTTAAAACACGTCTCTAACAATCCACCACGTGTCTTTAAGTCTGACAACCTCTTAAGAAGATCTTGTACTACAATCCCGTTAGAAGCTCAAGAAACGACGATCCTTTGATGAAGATTAATAATAGACAAATCCGCGACTTAAACTTGCACTGAATTTGTGATTAAGAACTTATATGGAGAAGAACAACCAAGACTCCTTAAAATATAGGTAGTGGTATATACCCAACCTTCCATCCTTTATTGTATATATCCGCCTCTTGAACTATCCACATCTTGTGTGACACTGAGCACTACAACGTAACTCCTTTAAGTGATAACTATATACTGTGAGCACTACAACGTAACTCCTTTGACAGATATAACTTGATAGCCCAAGTTTTGATCACTGTGAATACGCTCGAACAAGGATCATCAAATATCATGCATCCATCCAACCTCGAGATATTTGAGATACTAAGTACACGAACCCGTAAATTAACAAACCAACCGAGTTACCATAGCTTCTCAAATTTCTATCGATCTTGTAGCACAAACTTATCCCAAAAGAATAGTCAAACCCCGTAAGTTTTGTTCGTCCAACGTCCAAGTCCAATCTTAGTCCAATAATTTTGTCAAAAGTCAAATCCAAGTACCCTCTTATGACAAAAAAAAAAAAAAAAAAAAAAAAAAAAAAAAAAAAAAAAAAAAAAATCGCGGCCTAGTCGATAAGTATGATAACTTTCGTATTAAACCTCAGACTAGTCTATCAATAATTTTTGTCATATTAGAAGTGACCAACCCAAATATAAAAACAAATTTTGTATAGGTCCATGTTGAGTATAAATTTTCGGTTTAAGTGTAGGCCCAAACGAATTTTAACCCGAAGATAATATCCAGCCTAAGTAAAGAAACACAAACCCTAATTATTAGGAGTTATATAAGGCCACTAACCCTAAAAATACTCCTCATAATACATGCCTCCCAAACTTCTTCTCCATTTGCAGTCACAAACAATCCTCCTTATCTTTCCCATAATTTACAACGCATCCTGCTTCACAAATCAAGCAATCACACACAAATACAAGCCAACCTCCTTAATCTCCAACATGATATCTTCGAATACTACCTTCTTTATCTCTTCATGAATATGAAAACACGTATCCACATTATATCACCAATCCGAACCACAACATGCTCCAACATAACACCATCCTTATGTATCCTTGGCATACGGATCAAGTATATTTTCATGGCTGGTTACCAAAACAACAGAAAAACAACACGAAGAGAACTTTCTTTTATTGCAGCTCGACTTTAAAGATCTCATAAGAGGTCACGGGTAGGTTTCCTTTTTGTTATTTTTGTATGTTAAGGATCAGTGACGAGATAACTTTAGATTTGTGAAGATCTATTAAGATCTTGATGTCTCCTAAGAGATGACAACCAAAGCAATCTAAGACACCTTTTTTTTTTCGTTTTTAAGTATTGGTTTGTGTTGGTTGAGGCGCATGTTGTAGTTTGATATGTGTGAGATGGGTTTCTTGATTCGTTGATAATGGGAAGTTTGTGGTTAATTGTAGATGTGTCTTGAGGCAGTGAGATGGCGTGGGATAGTTGAAAGTTTGTTGTCGTGGTCTATTTAGAATATAGCTAGGTTGTTTCTTTCCTTTTTCTTTTTATTTCATTTGACTTTTCTTTTCATTTCTTACATTTACATTTTGGACTGTTAAGGTTGAAAGTCAGTCATGGTCAAACCTTGGATCTTTGGGTATCTTATGGTATACCAAGGATTCAGTGGTCTCTCGCAGCGAATTAGGCCTTGTAAACAATACGAGAGTCTGACTATTTGAGATACATAGAAACAAGATGTGATACTTAAGTCTCGCATTGCAAGAGTCAATTTTGACAGCATTTCTTTTCGTATTTTTGTGGGTAACAAAAGTCTTGTACTGTAGCTATCGCAACTCTTCTTCTATTATGACTACTGCTATCGCAGGCGGGTATCGCAGCTAGTATCGTAGTTGGTACGAGCATAATTTTGCGAGACCTAATTCCGTGCAAAAAGTACAACCATATTTTTCAGATATGAAAATCTTGAAAAGCATGAATCTTACCTCAAAACTTGAATCATGAGCACAAAAACTTGTTAAAACAATAATAATCTTGTTTAGAATAAGAAAATAACATAAACACAATAACTTTGGATTCAAAAACACAGATTTAGATACCAAAAATGATAGATTCAGACTGTTTTTAAGACCAGAATATGATAGGACGTTTTTTGGACTAATGGACTAATAAAAACGAACAGTAAACACAAAACACCAATGATATAAACAACCTAGAACCCCGATTAGCTCTGATATCAATTGTAGGGACACTGATCTAGTCTGGTTGCTGTTATTATGGTGTCGGGTGGTCTACCGGGGTAGGCAAACACACCCATGGTGGTGACGTTATAGAGAGAGAGAGTAGAGAGAGAGAGGAAGAGACAGTGGTGAGACAAATGATGATAATATTAGTCCAACACACACCTCACAAGTGAAACTTGTGTGGGTATTTATACTAGTACATGGTATCTCAACCCATTCCTAGTATATGTTGTGATACCTACACAACATTCTTATTCCCCCCGAGACTATACAAGTGTCTCCAGGGCGGGATATCTAATCTAGTAAACTACTTGTATTTCTGTGTTCCAACAACCCCCTTATATAAGCTCACAAGACTCAAAATAAGCCGGAAAATTAAGGCTTATGGAATATAAGTGGAAACACAAATAAGTTCATAAGCCACATATAAGCTTAAAGAAACACCCCCTTAGTTTTTTCGGTTTATTTTTTATAAGCGTATTGTCACGCAATCATTTTTTTTGTGTCTGCGTGGCGTCTTATACTCGATAAGAATCCGCATTTTATCCTGCATAAAATAGAGTTTTCTAGTTTTGTCATGTTTTTTGACTCATCAAACTCCCTACTAGTGTGGTGTCATGTCGAGTTCTTTACTCATGTCACATATTACACTTTATCGTTTTGGTAATATGACAAACCAATATGACAAAACAAAAACACTCATGTTCGGTACGTTCCAACCACCCTCATAATTTGGCGTGACAGTATTATGGCCTAAATATGGAAAATAAGTTCATAAGCCGAAAAATTAGCCTAGAAATTAGCCGAATCAAATAAGTTCATAAGCTCAAAAATGAGATTTAGAAACTCATTGTAAAAATCGTCCCTGTGGTTTGCAAAAATTGCATAAAATGTCCCTGGTCTTCAATAAGTGCAGGCGGCCTCCCTAGAATGAAACTTTTGGATTATTTTGGTCCCTGCGACTAATGCTCGTTAGTCCCTCTCAGTTAGTTGATAAATTTTAGAGGGTATTTTTGTCTTTTTGCTTTGTGGTCCATTTTGCCTATCTATTTAATATGTTAGTATCAGTTTTTTCCCCCAAATTCAAAATCATATAAAACCCTAATTCCAAAATATTTTCTAAAACCCATCAAATCCAATAAATTCATAACAATGGTTAATTGTTTTTGTGGCAATCAAGCCGTTATTCGTACTTCTTGGACTCACACTAACCCTGGGCGTAGGTTTTGGTCGTGTGCTTAGATTGTAAGTTAAGTTTGTGCTCATTGATTGTTAGGTTTGAAAGTGTTAACTTAATTTATGTTATTTTTCTTATGGTTTTAGGTGACAAATTGTGGTTTTTTCCTATGGTTTGATCCTCCCATCTGTGCAAGAGCTAGGGCTATTATCCCTGGATTGTTGGCATCAAGAAATGCACTAGAAGCACGCTTGAACACAATGTCCATTGCAAACCTAAGACTCAAGATTTGTTTGATTTGTAGTTGGTTGTTATTTGTTTTTATTTCTTACATGTAAACTGCTAAGTGGTGTTTGCAATATTAACTACATCACTAGTTGGTCTTATTATTTTGTAATGGTCAACAATTTTCAATGGTATGTTAAGTTGATCTTATTATCTTGATTTGAAATTTAGTTAATCATAATATGTTATGCATAAAATGAAGACAGTGGATGCATAAAATGGTCTTACAAATGAAGAGTAGCATCTGGGATATGATAAACTTAAGACTTAACCATTAAAATCCAAAACAATACATATTGTCTAGAGACACAATAGTTTAGGAAATACCACATGCATAAAATAGTCTTACAAATTAAAAGTAGCAACTGGACACATTGTCTAGAAACAGAACAAAACACAAAATCTTGAAACCATAAAATAGTCTTCAATGTTGACTTGCTAGTTGACTAGCTACTTGGCTTAAAGCAACCTCATTTCCACCAGTTTGACTTGGCCCTTGACTTTTACTTTTCTTGCTTTTCCCTGCACTTTGAATCCCACCAGCTTCATTAGTTGTTCTTTGCCTTTTGGAACCACCACTCTGACCTACACTTGCACTGCTTTGTCCTATACATTTGCTCCCACCACTCTGAGTTGTTGGTGCTTTGCAACTTCTTTTATTATGGCCTTTACCCTTACAAAGAACACAAGTAACTGTTTTACCCTTTCTTGACAGTGTTCCATTTTTAACCAAACAAACTTCCCCTGCACTTTTCTTCCTAGTCTTTTGTGGCCTACCTGTCTTTGGAACTTGTTTAGGTGGAATAAGTGTAGTAGGACACTCAAATTTATGCCAATATTGCTTACCACTCACTAGATTAATTTTAAAGGAATAAACATTCCTCCAAGTTTCAAGTTTATAAGACTCATGAACATAGTCTTCTGGCAACCCCACATCCATGCCATTGTTTGCCATGTCATAAATAACAGCAACAGCATGCCTGCATGGTATGCCAAAAACTTCCCATTTTCTACAACTGCATTCCCTTCCATTTAATTTAACCACACATTGCTCACCCCAAGCACCTTTGACTTGACACAATTCTGCTCCATTCCATTCAACTGAATAGTTAGCTGCAGCTTCTTTGGTAAATTGAAATAGCTTAGTTATGGCTGGAGTTAATGGGCCCTCACTCTTTTCAATAACCTTTTGGACAATCAAAATCCTCTTCATGAGGTACTCTCTCACATACTCTAAGCAAGAAATAATAGGGCTATCCATAGCATCCAACAACTGCCTATTGAAAACTTCACAAATATTGTTTATCAAAATATCACACTTTGCCCTACCTGTTACATATTGATACTATAATCAATACTAAATTGAGACACATCCTAAAGGACACATATTGCAGACATAAAGGACACATAATGCATAAAAACAGTAAACAATAAATTCTAAACAAAAACAGTAAACTATACTCAAAACCATACCAGAGAAGTGTGACCTGCTCCAGTGCTCAGGTTCTATCTTTTTTAACCATTTATAACACTTCTTGTTGTATCCTTTAAGCTCATCCATATGTCTATTGAATTCAGGTTTAGTTAATGCTTTTGCACACTTCCACAACATCTCTTTGTATTTACTACCTCTCCAAGTCAGGTTAAGATTTTTGATGAGGCAAAAAATGAACCACTTTTAGGGGGTTATTTAAGCCCGGAATTGAATTTATTTGATCAAATATTGCCCTAAATCATTCCTTTTGTGATTTTAGGTACTTTGGGAGTGAAATCTGGAAAAGAAGGTATTTTGGACGTTTTTGGAGCATAAAAGTGAAGAAAACGGCAAAGTCTCAATTTTTCAAGCTGGGAACAGTAGGTGACGGCATCAAGAAGGAATTTCTGACGGCGTCAAGAGTAAATTCCATGACTTTCCATGACGAACCAGTACAGATTTGATGGCGTCACAAGGTAGGGCGTCAAGAGTAAAATGCATGATGGCCCGGAAAATGCTAACACATGACGGCGTCAAAAGTAGATCAAGGCAGTCCGAGAAGTATTTTGGCGGCGAGATGACGGCGTCACAAGATTTGTCTTGACGCCGTCAGACCCTATTTCCTATATATAGTTTTCTAATTTTCACATTAAAAAGAGAGAAGTTTTGGAGAAACCCTAAGTACGAACTTGGTACGAATTTTACAGGTTTTTCAAGGGTTCTTTGCCCTTGATCCCTTTCATGTGTAATTAAGATAAGTATTCTTTTAATTCAATCAATATGTCTATGTGTTGGTTGTCTATATCTTGTTTTTGTATTGATTCCATCATGCTAGGCTAGATCTATCTTGTGTTTGCTTAGATTTAATGAAACCTAGATGTTAATTATGTGTTGATTACTTGTTTATGGTTGTATTGGATGAATGATTTCGATGTTAGGCTTAAGAAAACTGGCAGATCTCCAATTGGTAACATGCTTGAACGTCTTAAGAAACATGAACCGATGTGCACTAGGTTTTATTGGTTGTATTTACTGCATGAGTAATTTCTAATGATCCCATGTTAGGAGTTTTTAACGGCTCGACATAGGAGTGAAGTACGCACTCATAGGATTGGGGAAGTAAGTGCGCCACCCCATGAATGGTATTAAGGAATACAATCCGTCATCCACGCAACTATAACAAGTAATTAACGTGTAAAAGATGTCTAGGGAGTAGTGAAATCTAAGGAAACACATTTTCTCCACATATTGCTCACAACCTTAGTATAATTTAGTTTATTTTCATTTTTTAGTATTTTATTTTGATTGCATCTTTAGTATTGGGTTAGTTGACTAGCAACTAATTTCGCCCAAATCCTTCAAACCCGAGATTTTAACTTGCTTTAAAAAAAATATATATATATATATATATATATATAAAAATACAAAAATAATCTTCCATCATCTTTAGCACTAGTAATTAGGTTTTCTAATCCTAGCGACACTATTCCTAGCTGAACGATCAATCCCCCGGTACTTGTCACTATACTATACTACAACAATCAGGTACACTGCCTGGTGGGGGTTGTAAGCTTCTCGAGATCCCTCGAGAGGTAAAGCCTGGTGCGATTCCCACGTATCAATTTTCATGAATATGCCTGACACAATATCTATGTTCAGCTGAAGGGAATAAATTTGCAATAGCTGGTAACAAGCCCTATTATCAACAATAATAATTAATTAGTCATGCGTGGGATTGCGCCCTCACAAAAGGTTTTACCTCTCAAGGGATCTCAAGAAGCTTACAACCCCCACCAGGCAGTGTACCTGATCGTTTTAGTATAGTATAGTGACAAGTACCGAGAGATTGATCGTTCAACTCAGGAATAGTGTCGCTAGGATTAGAAAGTCTACTAAACTAGGTCTAGAGGTGAGGGATGATTCTTTTTGTATTTTTATATTTTTATAAAAGCAATTAAAATCTCTGGTTTTGAAGGAGTGGGCGGAATTAGTTGCTAGCCAACTAACCCAATTTATCTAAAGATGCAATCAAAATAAAATAAATGAAATGAAAATAAAACTATTATACTAATGTGGTGAAACAATAATGAGAAAAGTTGTGTTTACTTAGATTTCATTACTTCCTAGATATCTTTTACAGGTTGATAGCTTGTTACAATTGCATGGATGACGGGTCATATTCCTTAATACTATTCGTAGGGCCGTGTACAATATTCCCTAACTCTATAGGAACCTACTTCACTCCTATGTCGAGCCGTTAGAAGCTCCTAACATGGGATCATTAGAATTCTCCTACGCATTAAATACAACCAAAAATCGTAGTACACCTCCGATCATGTTTCTTAAGACGCTCAAGCAAGTTACCAATGGAAGTCTGCCAGTTTTCTTAAGCCTAACATCGAATACAATCATCCGTAACAATCATAAACAAAAAATCAACCCATAATCAACATCTAGGTTTCACTACATCCAAGCAAACACAAAGAAAATCTAGCCTAGCATGTTAAATAAAAGACAAGCGTAAGATATAATCAAAAAACACATAGACATATTGAATGATTTGGAAGAATACTTATCTTTAATTGAACATGAAAGATTCAAGGGGTTGGAACCCTTGAAAAAGCTGTGAAATTCGGCCTAGGGTTTTTTCCTCAAAGTTGCACACCAATGAATGAAATTTGGAAAACTATATATAGATTTTACATGGTGACGGCGTCATGTGTTAAGTTGTGACGCTATCAACTCGCCGCCATAATGAAATCGTATTGCCTAGATCTATTTGCGACGCCGTCATGTAGGATTTTCTTCTGGGCCGTCACTAATACTTGGACCTTGACGGCCTTGGGTGACGCCGTCATCTCCTAAGCTTAAAAACTCTCTGGATCGTCACGTGTATTTTCCACATCCACCTCTTTTGTAACTCTTGACGCCGTCATGTGGAGAGCCTTGACGCCGTCAGGTACTGTTCCAGCAAGGAAAATTGAGACTTTGCCGTTTTCTTCACTTTTATGCTCCAAAAACGTCCAAAATGCTTCCTTTTCCAGATTTCTCTCCAAAAGTACCTAAAATGACAAAAGGAACGATTTAGGGCAATATTTGATCAAATAATCACGAATTCGGGCTTAAATGACCCCTTAAAAGCGGTACATTTTTCGCCTCATCAATTAGTTCTCCTTAAACAACAATATCAGAAATTAAGTACATACCATACAAAGAAATTTAGTCATTAAAGATACTAACATTTTGCCTATCTGTGATAAATGTGAAGTGTGAATTGATGTATAGATTCAAGTCATCACTTAAGCATTTTAGGAACCAAGTCCACGAGCGTTTTAATTCAGATTCAACTATCCCATAGGCAACTAGGTATATGCCATTATTTGCATCAACACCAACAACAGTGATCAATTGACCTATATATTGACCCTTCATAAAGGCTCCATCTAAGCCTAACAGATCCCTGCCACCAGCCCTAAAACCATCCTTTAAAGCACCCAAGCAAACATAAATTCTTCTGAACATTCTTGTTGGTGATTCATGATTTTCTTCTCCATACACATCAATCTTTACTGTTGTGTTTGGGTTACACCTCCTCAATTCCATCACATAATCCCTCAATAAAGAATATTGTAGCTTTGCATCTCCTTTTAAGTTAACCTCTGCCTTTGCTTTAGCCCTAAATGCCTTTGTTTTATTAACACCCACATGAAACTTTTTCTGCATTTGTTCTTGAACAGCTCTCACAGGCATAGATGGATTCATGACCAAAAGTTCTTGGATGTGTTTAGATAGAAAAGTGGAAGTACAAGACTTAATTTTTCTGCTTTGTAAACATTTATGCTCTTCTTTATAAGTCTTCACAAACCACTTTCCTTTTTCCCCTTTTGAAATGTACACAACCCAAGGACACTGTGGTTTGTCCTTTTGCCATGCATTTTCTATTTTACCCTTACCTTTATCATGTTCATTTACCAATTTGCCCTTCCCTTTACCATGTGCATTAACCTTTTTGCCTGTCTTGCTATTACCACCTTTTCCTATTATAATTCCCTCCATTTTTTTTGCTTTGAGTCACTACTGTCACAATATCCACCTTGTCCCTAGCAATTATCTTTTCACTAATAACACTATCACTAACTAAATCCTTAATCCAGAATCTAAACTTTTCATAGGAAGCTTGTAGTGATAAAACAATCTCTCTTCTGAACCTAAACATTGGTACATCACTGTGTCTAACATGTCAATCTTACATTGATTAATGTCTATTAAGTCAACAAAAGTTAACTCACCTTCAACATACTTCCTCTTTGGTGGTTCTGTGAATCTTCCACCATGATGGATCATCATTGTAAACAGTTGTGGATACGATGCTGTTACATTATCAAATATAATCAATCAAAATGGACCACAAAGCAAAAAGACAAAAATACCCTCTAAAATTTATCAACTAACTGAGAGGGATTAACGAGCGTTAGTCGCAGGGACCAAAATGATCCAAAAGTTTCATTCTAGAGAGGCCGCCTGCACTTATTGAAGATCAGGGACGTTTTATTCAATTTTTGCAAACCATAGGGACGATTTACTCAAAAATTAATAAGGTTTTGCTAATTACTTTTAATATAAAACTCTTATCTAATCACATTACTAAAAGTTATCGTTAACAAAACTAATAATACCACGGTTATGTAACGAAAGAATGTTTCTGTAAATGATGAAGAATTACAAATACATTATTGAAATGGATAAATCAATAAAATATCTTGCTATTGATAAGTAGTACGAACTAACTCAAACTTATTATTAAAGTAATAAACAGATTCAAGTTAATAAATAACATGATAAACGGCCTTTAATAATTCAAACACCCTAAATATAATACTTGATAATTTTAATAAATCCACGTATATGATACGAATTTCGGTTCAAATTCAAACAAATAAGCAATCAAAATTCAAATACCAAACAAATAAGAACATCACAACTAAAGGGCTTGTGTCTCAATGGTATCTCATGTTGTGTTAGAAGCTTTCCAACCAAAAATTGTAAGTTCAAGTCATGTTTAAAACAGTTGAGATAAATTGTGATGTATATTATGTGAGATAAATAGTTGTCCTAAAAAAAATAATAAGAACATCACAAAATCAAAATGATGTCTTTTGTTATTCAAAGATCTTAATACTAACAAAACAACCCAACACAAAATTGGCCCAAAAGCTAGTTACCAAAAGACCCAAAACCCAATGGCCCACTAATTAATTACGATTGCCTACCAAAATTCTCAAACACCGAAAACTATAACCCATCAAAAATCCAAAAGTATCTTCAAACAAAATTTCCAATATCCAAAACCAAAATCTAAAACCAATCCCGTCAATGCGTCAACCCAAACGATTCTTCAATTCCAAATTCACAGTCAAACTTTTTTTCTATTTCTACATGGCTAAACAAAACTAACTTGGATACCACTTGTAAGACGTGATTGATTAATTGATTAAATATGATATGTCTCAATACAAGTATAATACAAACAAGGCCACTAACATTTATATATGTTCTCCAATCTATTTAATCTAAGCTTTATATGAAATGTAGTTTAAATAATTAAAATCTGCAATTAACTAGTCTAGAACCTAAAAAGTACCGTGAGGTTATACCAAATATATATCAACCGAAGGTTAGAATAGAGAATGAGTAGGTTATTTCTAGAAGTTGAGACTGTGACTTGAGTGGTTTACCCGACAAAACAATTTAAATTTTTTAAAAGATTTGATTTTGTTACAAAGAAGTGAAAAACCAATTAAGTACGCGCTTTGTCATTTCTTTTTATTCAAAATTGGAAGTAATTTTGTATGATGTATGATGCATGATGCATGATGCACACCTTTTTTGTGAAGTATCACTGTCTACAAGATTTACAAATATATTTGGCGTTAAATATTGGGTGAAATCAATATACCCAATGTAAACTGTATATTGACATATTTACCCAACCAAAAATCATAATGTCATATATAAACACTAAATCTATCACATTTAACGGTGATGTACTAACGTGCGAATGCTAAAAAGATAGAAATTATCTTGAAATAGTCTTGATCACATCTTGGAGACATTCACCGGAATTATCTTGAAATACTTCTTGTAACAACGATGTCAATATGTCATGTCATGTTATTTATTTTTTTAATGGCAAATTATTCGTCAAGTTTTTTATTTCTATATTCTTTACCGACAACATGTTAATTTGTTTTGTCATATGATTGTGAGGTTACTTGTTTTTTGAGTATTGATCCTAATGCCAAATTGATACGCATAATTGCATGATTAGAAATTATCGCTCAAGCAATTCGCTTGAGCGAGAGAAATTTAAGTGCTTAAAAAGTAAATAAAATATAAATAATTATGCTTTTCCAATGATTAAATTATTAAATAACAAGAAATAAAAGAAAATAAATTGAAAACGGATGAAACTCAATAGACAAAAGACGATCGCTATATTAATCCTTTATTATGAGTGACATGAAATGTGTGTGCAATGTTCACATCTGTTGCTAAGATACTACGTAATATCCGAATCATTTTTGCTTTGTACTATCGTAAAACCGTAATATCCTAAGATCAGAATCGTGATCTTAACAACTATGATTAAATGCCATAAAATGTTTTGCGTGTTTGTCTTTACATATTTTATTTATTTTGTTCATGTTTCTTTTCATAAGAGATTCAAAACTACTATTTTACGATTTTCAATTTACTTCCGTAAATATTTCATGAACATATTGGTTCTAAATTATAAACATGGAAAATTTATAAAGATTAACATGTTGTTTTTATATTCTATAAAACAATAATCTATAAATTTGTAGGTTTTTTTTTTTTTTTTTTTTTTTTTTTTTTTTTTTTTTTTTTTTAATTTGCGGTTCAAGAAAAAGTATGATCGGAGTCGATTAGATCTTATGATAAAACACATCATTTTGGAATCCATACCATTAAATCTTTAGTAACACAACACCTTAGTCAATACAACGATGTTATTGCATACCATTTTCGAGTTCCAACAATGCAGATCTAAGAGGATTGGAGTATTTAAAAGAGAAAATGAATTTGTTCTTCCTTCCTTTGTTTAACAAATTGAGTTTGGACATGCGTTGGATATTTATTTAGTTCATAACTGTTATCCAACACTGATCAACACGATGGTTTCAAAACATATGAAAAAAGTGGGTTTATGATATGGTTAAGGTTAATGATACTCATTTTTTTTTTAATTGCCAAAAAAGGTATGATACAAAATGTGATTTAAAAAGATAAAAGTTACATTAGTTTATACATTTTACATTCCATAATTTTAATATCTTTCATACTATTTCTTATAAATTTTAATTTAAAAAGGACTTGTTGTTATTGAATTTTTATTAAATGCAAGGTTTTCAGGATCGTAATGGTACTAAGGATTTTTGTTACTTTTTATTTATTTATTTATTTAAAAAAAATCAAAATCGTAAGATTGAATTGGTATCGTAATATCTTACTATAATATTATTTTCTTCATAGTGATTGTAACAATATTAAAATCTACATATTATTATATTTCATAAACACAAAATTATATTAATGTTTAGTTGAAATGTTGTGTTAAATTATGAATATGCAATATTTAATAAGATTAACAAGCTATTTTAAAATTATATAAGAAATAATCCATAACTTTATTGTTTTTTAGTTTGCGGTTCGAAATAAGTAAACTCATATCGGATTTAATTTTAACACGTATGATCAAAATCTTGATATTTATGCCTTATGTATAGTTTCTAAACTTTATTTTATTCTAATGTAACATGACTATTATCTATTCATACATCAAACATATCATTTACTCGTATGATATCTCAAATCTCATTTACTTGTATGATATCTCAAATCAACGATTATATATATATATATATATATATATATATATATATATATATATATATATATATATATATATATATATATATATATATATATATAGGGACGCGTTTTATACAGTACCAATATTAGATACAGTACTTTATAATACCAATTTGGACCAATAAGAATTAAGTATTATTAAATCTTTTTAATTAATTCAAAAAGGTAAAAAAGTAAAACACATTTTTACTTTCTTTTGTATTTTTTTTAATTAAAAAACGTTTTTATAAGACCCCTAATTTTCGGAATTAAAAAAATATTTTTTTAATTTTTTATTTTTTAAACAGACATGTTTTCTAAAAGTGCATATGTGTTTTGTCAAACTTATTTTATTTAAAATGGTAGTTGCACATATGTTTCATGCGTACATTCTTTGATCTTTGAAATTCATGATCAAAAACAAAAACATATACATGCAACCTATAAAAATTAATAAAAAACCAAGAACATTAATAGTATACGCAAAATTCGATATCAAATAAAATACAATTCAAGTACAAGTATCTTGTTAAATATAAATGTGCACGCCACTAAAAACATGTGTGCACTCTTTTCTTTCTTATCAAATTGATTAGAACATATCTGCACGCCTTCCAAGAACATTAGTGCACACGAGGCTTTATTATAAAACTTATTAGAACATATGTGCACGCCTTCAAAAAACATGTATGTTTGCAGTGACCACGTAAACTTCATAATTAAAGCACCAAAAACATGATCCCTGTTTTGAAACAAAAACAAAAAAGTAAATAATTAATGATAAAAATGGACAACTAGAAATAAGTAAGCAGAAAAGATAGATTACCGCATATACAAACTAACGCCAAGCAAATACGCACTATAAGAAAATTGGCATGTAAAGAAGAAATAATATGCAAACTTGTATTTCTAGTGGTGTATCTCACCAACAAAAGTTGCAGCGACGTACGTGAAGTTCGAGTAACATCGATCATTAGTCATAACAGATATCTTCTAATACGCGTTAAATTGTGTTGTGTCTCGCTAACCGCAAGCATTTCATCGATTTAGTAAAAATATTCAATATTTTAAATATGAACACAAAATGAATATTACAACAGAGATCTAAAAACATTAATACAATGATTTAGAAGGTCGTATAGATTTACAATAGGATCTGGGGTTGCCGACCCTTTTAAAGCATTTGATCCTCTTTCAATTAAAAACTTATAATTGGTCCATTTGACCAGCTTAATATGAAAAGGCTGATTAATATGTCGAAATTGCATCAAACTAATGATAATTATAAGTTGAAAAAGCACATACAACATACAAATGTTTCAAATGACAATAAACAAATAGTAAAAATATACAACTAGCTAATTCATGGAGAGCCAATAGTTTTGATCAACCACTTCCCAAATGTTTAGATAAATCAATTATTATAAGCCATATAGGTTTAAAAGGAAGTCAAAACAAAGAGTCAAATCGATATTAGTTACAAAAATGGAGTCAAAATTGATCAGTGACCAATTGCAATAAAAGAGTCACAAAGCATATAAAACTAAAAGTTTAAACAAATCCTAGATCACCAAATAAGCAATCATTCAATTAAAATCAAAAGAAGATAAAGGCTACAAAATATTACCTGGTGTACGTACATCATATCAAAAAGTGGTTATGGTGTCCGGTTAATTTTCCGACGACTTTGAGATCCAAAAGAGAGGCGTGGTTTTTTTCGTGAGAATTCATTTTTCTCATACTCGTTTATGCTTGCTCGATCTAAAGAATTTGAAGATGTTTATTTAATTTTTTTTTCTGTGGCCGAATAATGGATCTGAGATAGCAATTGGTTATTTTTTTGTGAGTTGCTAGGTTTACAGAGAAGATGATGGGAGCATTTTTTTAGAGATAATGCAAAAGACCGAAATTACCCTTTTAGATTTACAAGCATTGCCTTGATATTTTAATTAATTACATTAATGACACAATTCATCATAACCATTGATAAATCAATCTAATGGTGCATAATGATTTAATTGATACTGTAAAGTACTGTATCTAATATTGGTACTGCATAGAATACAACACTATATATATATATATATATATATATATATATATATATATATATATATATATATATATATATATATAACAAAACTACTATTTTATGGTTTCAATTTAATCCTATGAATTTTACGAATCAAATAAATTAGTACTATACCAAATATATATCAACCGAAGGTTAGAATAGAGAATGAGTACGTTATTTCTAGAAGTTGAGACTGTGACTTGAGTGGTTTACCCGACAAAACAATTTAAACTTTAAAAGATTTGATTTCGTTACAAAGAAGTGAAAAACAAATTAAGTACGCGCTTTGTCATTTCTTTTTATTCATATAGTAATATTTTTTATTTATAAGTTATAAATTACCATCGACTCATTGTGTGATTTCATTTTCGAGTTTGTATGTACGTTGGTTAAGAACTTAAGATTTAAAATTTCTACTCTAAAACAGTCAAACTAACTAATCAGTACATTGATGTTAAGAGTTAAGATTTAAATTTTAATTAGTAGTCTAGTACCAATGAAAAATATATGGATTGTATTTATTCAGAAATCTAATACAGCACCGATTAACGTGTTTTTAGTACTTATTGTCATTTATATAAGCCCCCATATTTCAAGCCATCTAGAATTCCCAAACGACCGCGTAACCATTTTCTACGTACCTTCCATTCGATTCTCTTCCACTCTTAATTTGCTCTTTCCCAATAATATCTCTAGTTATATATATCATGTCATGCATGATGTATATATAAACGTCCAAACATCTATCACTCGATCTAACGAAACCTTATTCAAAAACACAACTCTTGCAAATCATGGATGATGACACGAGATCAGAACAAAGACTGTCTTTCAGTGACCTACAACTTTTCGCTAACGATGATGAAAATGAAAACCCTATAATTTCATCTCCGTATAATTCTTCTCATTTTAACCAAGATAATTTCTTAGGTTTTTTCATTGAAGAATCCCTTTCTTTCGATACACCAAAGACCGGCATCATCTTCTGTGGAAAAGTGATTGATACCTCGACAGATACCCAAAACCCGAACACAAAAAAGAAAGCAAGTTCCAAGAAGAACAACAATATTGGTGGTTTACCTAGACGGAATTCTGATTCTTTTTCTAGATCAAATTCTTTTCAAGCTTATATCAAGAACGAACAAGTTTCCAAACTAGCGAGCTCAAGCAAATCAAGGTGGCAAGTGTTTGTTGGATCAGATAGGTTTCCTAAAAAAATGGAGTTAAGTGACATACGGAGCAGGCAGCGAAGGCATAGTCATGGTTCAGACAAGGACAAAAGGGATGGAAACTGGTTTTCGGGGCTGATTAGGGTACTCGGATGTAATGGTGGATTCAATTATGATGAGAATGAGATGATCAAGAGTTCTCTTCGCTACTTTCCTTCTTGTAAACTTAGAGCAGCTTAATTTGAAATCACTAGCTATCCAAGACTTAACATAGTTTATGATCATATTATTAGATGCACATTAAGGTATTTAAGCTCATAAACATTATATTCATCCGAAAAATGTTATCTAGTACAATCAAATTTAATAAATATTTTCAACCATCCTTAGTTATTATGAACTTCAAGTATTGGAATATATATTGCATTTGTTGGCTTGGAATCCAATTTAGATAAACAGAATAAAGTCTAGTTTAAGTAATTTTACTTTATCTTAATTTTATAAGGACCGGTGTAAGTGAGTCGATGTGAGCCCTAGCTCCACAAAACTCGGCTCGTTTAACATTAGAGAAGATTGACTCAAGCTATACTTGCTTCGAGCCTCATTTGTAAAGCTCAATTAAGCTCAGCTCTCAAGTTATTTTTAATTTTTATCATGTAACTTTAATTCATGTATTCCCTAGGGCATGAGTTAACCGGACCCCCCCCCCCCCCCCCCCCCCCCTATAGGGAGGGTTTGTGGAAGACTGTGCTGCCGCCGCCTGTACTGTCTGCATTAAAACTTGTACATTTTGACTAAAGTAGGTGGACCCCCCATAGTAGGGAGGGTCCGGTTAACACATCCCATTCCCTAGTTATTTCAAAGAGATGAACTGACACTTTTACATATAATATCTCAATCAACTTTAAATCATGTACGGAGTAATAGATTATGAGCTTGTAAAATTTTAGTACATTTATTCATAACTATACCAACTAGAACAAAAGACCAGATTTGATGATTAAAATTATTGTCAAAGTTTGCATAGCATAGGTTAAGGAAGGGTCATTTTTTTTAAAGCGTTTTGACTGTATATAGAAATAGTTTGCTTTGTTATGTTAGCTTTACCGTCTATGAAATGAAACAGGCTGAGATGTGAGATTTTACCAAAAACCTTTGTACTTAAAAGTTTTTGGAGTAATTTATTCAACGAAAAGCACATGACAACTAATAAAAAAAATATTAGATGAAAACTTTATATATAAAACGGTGTCAAACTTCTCTTAACTCTTTTGCCGTCTAAAGGCCGGGGAGGTCATTTGGCTATAGTAAAATCACATGCTTACATTTTATAAGACAAATAGCAAAACAATTAGGCGTGTGGTGGGGGGCCGAGCACCCCTGCTCCCCAAATGTCTCCGTCTTGCGAGTTTGAATGTTGGTAATTAAGAACTTAAGATTTAAAATATCTACTCTAAAACAGTCAAACTAACTAATCAGTCATTGATGTTAAGAGTTTGTTGGTGGTTATGAGCCCAGAACAGGGTGAAGATAATCAATAGCCTAACTACGTACCAATTAAGGTTACCAGATATCACTTGGAATCGTGTTATCACTTTCCAAAGTAAACTATTCGACCCTAATGCCTGTGTATCATGAATATCTACTTGGGATAAGACCAAATGTTTGTTATTGAATTAGGCACAAATCAATAACCCTTTGCGTTTAAGTGTTATATGTTTTCTGTGTATCCCTCAGGCATCAATTGATTTACCTATTTATATATAGGTAATATTACTCAACCTAGTCAATGGAATTAAGAGTGATTAACGGCCCATTAATCCCACTTAATTTGCCACCATAATTATAGGTTTTAGTGGTTACACGACCAATTAAACGTGGTCATTAATGCAGTTATAACTGCCACTTGAATAGGTCAAAACAGTTACTAATCAAGTTTGAATTCAGTCCAGTGAGTTCGTTATACTCACTGATAAGCTAATCACTGAGGACATGACTATTGCCTGATGAGAGCTGATCTCATCATCTTGATGAATACCATTCAGTCCAGAGTATCACTCCTTGATACTGAATAACACTTAACCACTATATGAGTCAGGGTGTTCAGGGACCTGATGGGTGTACACTCCGTACCTCCTGACCCATTGCCAGGTTTGAACTGAACCCTCAAGTGCACTAAATTTTCCAACAATCCTCCCCAAATTTAATTCACTTCCTTTGCATGAAAATCAAACATTAAACAAAACATATGCATAAACGAAAATATCCTGAGGATTGAATTTCCATCTTAGTACATTACACGTTCAAATATTCGAGAATCAGGGTGTTCCAAAGAATTGAACCCTTCAACTCATTTGAATACCTGAAGATAAAATACACATACATTTTCAAACACTTAAACACTCCTGACACTATACAAGCCATGTGTCCATATCTAATTCATAAATGTTGTAAAAACTAAAAGTCCATAGCTTCCTGAAGCGGCAAAACTTCAACATTCACATAGGTGGTTCCTCTTTATTCATGCTCCTGCCAAGCACTTTTTCAAAGAAAATTAACCATTAAGAAGTAATGACTTCATCCTCCTTTCCAGCAGGTTCCAAGCACAAACCTTGGGATGTAATATAAAACATGTGCTCAAGTACACTGAATGTTCAGCTTTCCATATTGAACTCAGCTCCCAAGTTTCCTCAGGAGGGTGCTGGGTGTCTTAGCATTCAGTTACTAAGTTGGACTTTAAACCCATCCCTTTAGCAGACTTTATAACCAAGTCTCTAGCAAGACCCTTCATCAAGTGATCAGCTAAAGTCTGTTGAGATCTAACAAACTCTATAGAAATCACCCCATTCATGATAAGTTCACGAATCATGCTATGCCTGACACCTAAGTGTTTAGACTTCCCAATGTATATCTGGCTATAAGCCTTTGCCAATGTAGCAGCACTATCATACCGGATAGAAATAGATGCTACAGGTTTTGGCCACAATGGAATCTCAAGAAGCAAGTTTTTCAACCATTCAGCTTCTTTACCAGCAACTGCTAAGGCCACAATTTCTGATTCCATTGTTGAACTGGTGATGCAAGTTTGCTTCTTGCATGCCCAAGAAATTGCACCTCCACCAAGTAGGAATACCCAGCCACTGGTAGACGAATTGTCTTCAGTGTTACTGATCCAACTTGCATCAGTGTAACCTTCCAACACCGATGGATAACCAGTATATGAGAGACTATAGTCCATAGTTCTCTTCAAATACTTCAGTACCCTCTGAACTGCTTGCCAGTGATGAGCACTAGGATTACTAGTATTCCTGCTCAGTTTACCCACTGCAAAAGCAATATCAGGTCTTGTACAAGTCATGGCATACATCAGGTAGCCAATCACCCTAGAATACTCAAGTTGAGATACAGCTTTGCCAGTATTAGGCATTAGCTTCTCAGTTGTATCCATAGGAGTACTCACTGGAGTACAATCAAAGCAATTAAATTTCTTCAGAACCTTCTCAATGTAATGAGAATGAGAAATTGATATAGCATTTCTTTCATGTTTAATCCTTATACCAAGGATAACATCAGCCTCCCCCATGTCCTTCATGGAGAACCTTGTTGACAAAAATTCCTTTGTCAAGTCAACCTGATTTTGGTCAGTGCCAAAGATCAGCATGTCATCAACATATAGACAAATGATGACTCCTCTACCAGATTCATCAAATTTGCTATATACACATTTGTCAGCTTGGTTAAGAACATAACCATTAGACAAAACCACTTCATCAAATTTTTGATGCCATTGCTTAGGTGCCTGTTTCAGTCCATATAAAAACTTAATCAGTTTGCACACCTTGTTTTCATTGCCAGGCAAGATGAAGCCCTGAGGTTGGTTCATATAAACCTCCTCATCCAATTCACCATTCAAGAAAGCTGTCTTCACATCCATCTGATGAATAATCAGGTTGTGAATTGATGCTAAAGCAATCAACAGCTTGATGGTACTGATACGTGCCACAGGGGCATAAGTATCAAAGTAGTCTATCCCTGACTTTTGTTTAAAGCCCTGAATGACTAGTCTAGCCTTGAACTTTTCAATAGTTCCATCTACCTTCATTTTCCTTTTGAAAATCCATTTGCAACCAAGAGGTTTGCAACCTGGTGGTAGATCAACCAACACCCAAGTGTTGTTGCCCATGATGGAGTCAATCTCATCATTTATTGCCTCTTTCCAGAAAGCAACATCCTGGGACTTCATTGCTTCTTCAAATGTTTTGGGATAATCCTCAACAATGAAGCAATAGGAATATTGGTCAGAGACCGCATTCCTTGTACCTTCAATTAAGTATAATTGAAACTCAGGTCCAAATGACTTTGGAGTCCTGACCCTTTTGCTCTTCCTGAGCTCAGGTTCAGGTTGTTGAACCACAACCTCATCAGGGGCCTGAGATGATAATTCATCAGGGACCTTTGATACACCAATGTCATCAGTTCCATTTGGAATCCTGTGAATTGGTCTAGGGACTGATGAGAATCTATTTTCATCAAATAGTGCATCCCTTGATTCAATTATTGAGTTAATTGAAACATATTCGTTAGGTTCAATAACATAGAACCTGTATGCCTTGGAATACTCAACATATCCAACAAAGATGCAATCAATGCCTCTTTCACCCAAAGTTTTCAATTTTGGATCAGGGAGTCTAACAACAGCCCTACAACCCCAAACCCTGAGATAATTCAGGTTGGGTTTCTTTTTAGTCCAGAGTTCATAAGGGGTAACCTTGTTCCTTTTATTTGGAACCCTATTTAATAAATAACAAGCTGTTAACATAGCTTCACCCCAGAACCCTTGACTCAGTCCTGAATAGGACAACATGGAATTAACCATATCCTTCAGTACCCTGTTTTTCCTTTCAGAGATACCATTTTGTTGAGGAGTATAGGGAGCAGTCGTTTCATGGATTATACCAACAGACTGAAAATACAAAGTATCCATGTACTCACCTCCCCTATCAGTCCTGAACCTTTTGATCAGTGACCCAAGTTGCAACTCAACTTCAGTTTTAAATACTTTGAATTTATCTAATGCTTCATCCTTGGTATGTAATAGATAGACATAACAAAACCTAGAAGCATCATCAATAAATGTCACAAAGTACTTCTTGTTCCCCAAAGAGGGAGTGGCATGCAAATCACACAGGTCACTGTGTATAAGCTCCAAGAGCTCAGTCTCACGTTTTACACCCTAAAAGGGTTTCTTAGTTATTTTGGTCAACATGCAAGTCTTACACTTTTCAGTGTCCATGTCAAATGCTGGGATTAACCCATCCTTAGATATATCTTGCATCCTTTTATAGTGTACATGGCCAAGTCTAGCATGCCACAGGGTAGAGTCATTCAGTTGAGAGGTTGACATAAAGGCTGAATTAACAATGTCAGTGACAACATTAAGCCTGAACATTTGATTACACAAATAGCCAAAACCAATAAACACATCATGTTTAGACAAAATAAATTTATCAGATTCAATAACTTGTTTATATCCTGATTATTCAAAAAACTACTTGAAACCAAGTTTTTCTTTATATCAGGAACATGAATAACATTAAACAAAGTTACAATCTTTCTAGAACTAGAATTAAGATCTACACAACCACGACCATGCACCAAAGCTGTTGACTCATTTCCCATGTGAAGAATAGAACCATCATTCAGTGACCCGTAAGTCTTGAACCATCTTCTATCTTTGCACACATGAACAGTTGCTCCAGAGTCAACCCACCACGCAACATCATCATCCTGCACATAGTTAGATTCAGATACATATGTAACATAATAAACCTGAAGAGATTCATTAAACATATTCTGGCCTTTCAGTGAGTTGGCAGAACCACCACTCCCTGAACCACTAGTGCCTGAACCATTGGTTTTACCACCAACCTTAACACCTTTGCAATCCCTTTTAATGTGACTAGATTTGCCACATTTCCAACAAGTAGGTGTTGTCTTCTTTTTAGGATCAGCCCTTGTGTTATCCTGATGTTTACGTTTGCCTTTATTGTCACTGTACCTGGTGGAATTATTATGTTCCACCATATTGACAACAGATGCACCAGTAGCATTGCTACTCTTTGGCTTGTCATTATCATGCACCTTGAGGGATTCCTCAATACGCAGATGACTACCCAACTGAAGTACTGAACCAGAGTCAGTTCTTCCTTCTTATGTTTCAAGGTATGCTTGAAATCCTTCCAAGAAGGAGGGAGTTTGTCAATGATACAAGAGACTGAAATAGCCTCATCCATGTTCATTTTGTGTTGTGTAAACCTTCCAAGTATTCCAAGAAGTTCATTGTATTGTTCCATGACTGGTCTTGAATCAGTCATTTTGTAATTTGTGAAATTACTTACAAGAAACTTCTTACTTGAAGCATCCTCAGCCATATATTTGGCATCCAAGGAATCCCACAGTTCTTTAGAAGATTCAACATTCTGATAAATGTCAAAGAGAGAATCAGACATACCATTAAGAATTAAGCATCTGCATACATAGTCATCATTCTCCCATCTGCTTCTTTTCCTTATTTGTTCCACAGTAGCATCATCCCCATGATCTTCAGGAATAGTAGTGCTAAGAACATACACCACATTCATGCTTGACAACAAGAAGTGCATCTTCTTTTGCCATCTTCTGAAATCAACACCTTCAAACTTATCCAATTTGGAAAAATTAGCAGCAATATGCCTCATAGCAGCAGCCATTGATTATCACAAAATAGTTTACTTTGATTGTTGGTGGTTATGAGCCCAGAACAGGGTGAAGATAATCAATAGCCTAACTACGTACCAATTAAGGTTACCGGATATCACTTGGAATCGTGTTATCACTTTCCAAAGTAAACTATTCGACCCTAATGCCTGGGTATCACGACTATCTACTTGGGATAAGACCAAATGTTTGTTATTGAATTAGGCACAAATCAATAACCCTTTGCGTTTAAGTGTTATATGTTTTCTGTGTATCCCTCATGCATCAATTGATTTACCTATTTATATATAGGTAATATTACTCAACCTAGTCAATGGAATTAAGAGTGATTAACGACCCATTAATCCCACTTAATTTGCCTCCATAATTATAGGTTTTAGTGGTTACACGACCAATTAAACGTGGTCATTAATGCAGTTATAACTGCCACTTGAATAGGTCAAAACAGTTACTAATCAGTTTGAATTCAGTCCAGTGAGTTCGTTATCCTCACTGATAAGCTAATCACTGAGGACATGACTATTCCCTGATGAGAGCTGACCTCATCATCCTGATGAATACCATTCAGTCCAGAGTATCACTCCTTGATACTGAATAACACTTAACCACTATATGAGTCAGGGTGTTCAAGGACCTGATGGGTGTACACTCCGTACCTCCTGACCCATTGCCAGGTTTGAACTGAATCCTCAAGTGCACTAAATTTTCCAACAGAGTTCAGATTTATATTTTTGTTGTTCTAATACCAATGAGAAAATATAGATCGATTGTATTTGTTCAGAAAATTAAGTACTATTAGAGAAATGATAATTCCTCATTTCCTCCTACTACATGTTCCTACTTATATTCCTACTTATAAACCTCCAAACTTCTATCACTCGATCTAACGAAACCGTATTAAAAAACATAACTCTTGCAAATCATGGATGATGACACGAAATCAGAACAAAGGCTTTCTTTCAGTGACCTACAACTTTTCGCTAACGATGATGAAAATCAAAACCCTATAATTCCCTCTCCGTATAATTCTTCTCATTTTAACCAAGATAATTTCTTAGGTTTTTTCATTGAAGAATCCCTTTCTTTCGATACACCAAAGACCGGCATCATCTTCTGTAGAAAAGTGATTGATACCTCGACGGATACCCATAACCCGAACACAAAAAAGAAACTAAGCTCCAAGAAGAACAACAATATTGGTGGTTTACCTAGACGAAATTCTGATTTTATTTCCAGATCAAATTCGTTTCAAGCTTATATCAATAACGAACAATTTTCCAAACTAGTGAGGTCTAACAAAGCTATGTGGCAAGTGTTTGTTGGATCAGATAGGTTTCCTAAAAAATGGATTCAAGTGACATACGGAGCAGGCAGCGAAGGCGTAGTCATTGTTCAGAGAAGGACAAAAGGGATAGAAACTAGTTTTCAGGGCTGATTAGGGTACTCGGATGGAATGGCGGATTCAATTATGATGAGAATGAGATGATCAAGAGTTCCCTTCACTACTTTCCTTATTGTACGTTGCGAGCGGCTTAATTTGAAATCACTAGCTATGCAAGACTTAACATAGTTTATGATTATATTATTAGATGCACATTAAGGTACTTTAGCTCATAAACGTTATATTCATCTGAAAAATATTATCTAGTACAATCAAATTTAATGAATGTTTTCAACCATGCTTATTATGAACTTCACGCTTATTATGAACTTCAAGTATTGGAATGTCTATTGCATTTTTTGGCTTGGAATCCTTTTTAGATAAACAGAATAAAGTCTAGTTTGAGTAATTTTACTTTATCTTAATTTGTATAAGGAACGGTGTAAGCAAGTTGATCCGAGCCCTAGCTACACAAAACTTGGCTCGTTTAACATTAGGGAAGATTGACTCGAGACGTACTTGATACTTGTTTTAAGCGTTATTTGTAAAGCTCGAGCTCAGCTCTTGAGTTATTCCTATCATGAAACTGTTGGAAATATTGGTCAAATGTTTGAATGACAATTGATAATGTCATTATGTATACTAATGTGAATTGAATTCAAAATTAATTTGTGGTTTATTTTGATTCATGAGACATTAGTGAATGTCATTATGTATACTAATGTGAATTGAAATTAAAATTAATTTGTGGTTTTATTTTAATTCATGAGACATTAGTAATATTAATTTTGTTAATTATTGTGACTATTTTTCCTTCCATCCTACTCTTTTAAATTGAGACATCTCCTCTCATTTCTATACCGACGAGAAAACACACCAAGAAATACACTACTCATCTCCTTTTTTGTTATCAATCATATTTCTTCTATATCCAGTTTGTAATAGAGGGAAGACACGATTTTAGTTCGCCTTGATAACCCGTTTGTGCTAACGGAGTTATCCGTTGTTGTTGTATCCTGGGAGATAGACGTTCACGATTCTCAAGCACTGTGGAGAGGACGAATCTGGCTTAAGAAAAGTGTGAGCATCACACGCCTCAACATTTTTCTTGTGTTCTTTGAGTCTAAACAATCAAACGGTTTACGGTACTATATTCTACACTTTATATTTATTTAGTTATTATCATGTTTGTCTCTAATACCAATACACACAATATATATAACAATCTTAATACAGAGTCATTTGCTATTAGAGGCGATAGTTAACCGAAAAATGAATGGAACATAATTGCTAGAAATATTATGATATTGTTTCGTGCATGAAAGTTATGTTATGCTTCGTTGAGGAAAATACGTTAAACTGGTTTTGGTTTCTTAGTCACACTATTTATTGAAATTTAATATTAGTAAATTGCATTTGGTGATTGGGGAATACATAAATGGTCATTGTGTTCTATAATATGAGAACAATATTTTGTGTTATTTTGGTTAATTAAGTCTTTTGTTTTAGTCATTTTTTTAATGATATTTTTGTGAGAAATAACGAAGCATAATATATTGATATTTCTATGGCAAATATTGTGTCTCTATGGTTGGTTCGTTGAAATAAGGAAAAGGAAATAACAAGATGTATATCGTTATATTTGTCATCTTGGAGAAAGTAATTGTTATCTTATTTGTTTCATAAACGATTTTGAATGACTTTCTTTTTCTCTTGTTTTGTTAACTGATATTTGGAGTTTGTTGGTATGACCTTTGCCTAATGTTGCCTTTGAGACATAATGGAGTAGTGAGGTTTGCCTCTATGGAGTTTGAAGCGTTATCACTTGATATAAAACGTCCATGCACATTCATGTTTCACATTATTGAAATTAATGTTGATGGTTATTACTCAATAATTACATGTTAGTAATTGGGTATTGAATTTGTTTGGATGGTTATTCAACTGCAATTAACTCATTTACGAATAATAGTGTTGTGAAACAAAGTGTGCGTACAAAACTTTAACTGTATGCATATCTGGTATAGAAAGAAAATGTTTTGTTTATATCATGTTACCTTGATTTAGCAAAATGGAATATTTGTGTCAAATGGAATTGAAAGGTTTTATGTTTATCATGACACTATTGTATATACCCCGCCCTGACGGGATTGGGTATGTTGTTGTTGTTGTTGTATGACACTATTGTATATACCTTTTTGAAACTGTCTCTATGGTATTTTAAGAAGAAATGGTGAGTTGTAGTTCTCTTGATTCTTATTTAAAGATGAATCATTAACTCGTTATTTTGAATGTTTCATAATCGTCATGTAATGATGGAACTATAGAGTGATTTAAGCATGTTGTTTGAAATATCTGTATGCTACTAGTTTGAGTAACTAGTATTGGTTTCATGACCGGATATTTGAATTTACTTAGAATGTGTTTTAGAATCCAAAATATTTGCTATCACAACTATGCACTCGTGAGTAAAAGTGTGTTGTTCGCATAGTAAATAATAGATTAAAAGCGCGTTGGATGAAATATTGTTGTGGTACTGGTTTGTGTAACTAGTATTCATTTCATGATATGGATTTTTGGATTAAACTCGTTCTTGTAGAGTGTGATTTTTGGTGTTATTTTGACTCCAAAATAATGGCTATCACAATTATGCACTCATGGGAAAAAGTGCGTTGTTCACATAGAAACGAATGAGTTTTGATTCCAATTCCGTTATGCGCACTCTAAGACTTTAAACTTGATTTTTGGAAAGTTTGAGTCGAAATAGGTGAACCGTTTGGTCACAAAGTATTTTGGTACATCAATTCAGTTTGGATTGGTATGTTGTCACAACCGCAATGTCGTAGAAAATGTGTTCTTCTCATGGTAACAAATGATTTTTGGATTAAACTCGTTCTTGTAGAGTGTGATTTTGACTCCAAAATAATGGCTATCACAATTATGCACTCATGGGAAAAAGTGCGTTGTTCACATATAAACGAATGAGTTTTGATTCCAATTCCGTTATGCGCACTCTAAGACTTTAAACTTGATTTTTGGAAAGTTTGAGTCGAAATAGGTGAACCGTTTGGTCACAAAGTATTTTGGTACATCAATTCAGTTTGGATTGGTAATGTTGTCACAACCGCAATGTCGTAGAAAATGTGTTCTTCTCATGGTAACAAATGAGTTTTGCACCCAAGCCCCCCCCCCCCCCCCCCCCCCCCCCCCCCCCCCCCGGTAATTAGGTAACAATGAAACATCTTAAACTTGATTTAAAAAAAAAATTGTGCTTAAACGGAAGAATTATTTTTAGCACAACAATTTTTCCAAGCGGTTTATAATTTTTTTTATGCAGATATTTGTGTTACTTGGATGTTGTTTGGTACAACATTTTTTTTGGTTGTTATAATATCAAATTATGTGATATTTTGTACAATGTTCAACGCAATTTTTTTTTTTCATTTTGTGCAAAATATTGTGGCAAAGTAGTGCCTATTTAAAGTTGGTTGGTGTGGTTTTGTGCAACTAATTATGTAACTTGAGAATAAACAAGTCGCTCAATTTTGTATCGAATATTGAAAGTTTGGATATTGCAAATATTCTGTTATGAATATTATTGTGAATAATCAAACTACTTGTTATTCTAGAAAGATGAATAATCATCAAGACTTGTTATTAACTCACATTACTAATAATTGAACGGTTTGTCATTATGTAAGAAATGACTATGTGTTGAATATAACCATGTAGGACATTGTGAAATGTCAAGAAAGAACACACATATAAATGACAACGAATTATGTTGGTTTATGTACTAACTTGAATGATGTGATTGTCCTCCAATGTGAGATATTGTCCATTTGCTAAGTTGGACATATTTTGATTGTGTAAAATGATTACACATTGATTTTATGTGATTATAATCACATAATAAATTGTGATAATCATATAATGACAAGAGATTAATTGTGATTATATATATATATATATATATATATATATATATATATATATATATATATATATATATATATATATATATATATATATATATATATATATATAATTACAAGTAATTTGGAATGACATGTTATAAGTGTAGGACTTACACATATAACTAATGGGATCCTCCTAAAACATGTGTGTTTTAAGGTGGTAATTTGTCTAAAAGAAGAATGTCAGTAGATGAAGCTATGAGTAATCAGAATGATGCATCTTCTGTCATACGCTTGATTCCTTGGTCTATAGCATGCTAGATTTGGAATCTGTTGATTATGATACGGAAAATAATTAACATAAGACATTCAAAAAGTGTGCATACACTAGTATGAAACTTGTGAGGTGACAAATTACTAATGATCTTGGTGTCATATCCATGTGAGAAAAATCTTATAAACAAGATTAATATATTGAAAGGGGGAACCTTTCTACAAAATTCTTGAGATAAATTCCATGTGGGGGATTCCGGCCTAGCTAGAGTTAAAAAGGACATCAACAAACATGAAGTTCTTGCCTATTTGGAATACTCAAGAATTACTTGGAGCATGATATACTTAAAGAGTTGAACGAAACTCGAATTTGTACAGACATATTATGTCGATACGACAACTACTCTTAGTATGAGTTATCCCTATTGACAATGTGAAGTCATAGAATAACATTGTGGATCCGCTTGTGAAATGCTAAAAGTGAGAGTTAGTTAGCAAGTCGTGAAAAGGAATGGGACTAAAGCCCTTGAAAAGTTTATATGAAGGAAAACCTAACCTAGCTGACTGGAGATCCCAAGATATGGGTTCACTAGGACAACCTACTTGTATAAACTAAAGTCACTGTGGGGGAGTAATAAACTCCACGATTATTTAAAGGAGTTGGTAAACTTCCTAGCCCATTCTTATAACAGTGACAGTATGAGGTTAAGCATATGGCTTTTAATGATTAATCGAGAATCACCTATGTGAGAGAGAAGTGGGGTCGCTTCTGAGGGAATTGTGGGGGCGCAATTCTTAACAGCTCTCGCAGAACCAGGCTAATGTTCATGACCACAACGAACATAACTATGAGAACCAAAAAGTGTCAAGGAGATTTTTGTGTGAATATATATTGTCGTCTTCACAAATAGCGGACAGTTCAAAGACATCAAGTTCTACTGGCTGCTAGGAGGCTAAGTATATTTCACGAGGGAAGGTTCAAAGGGTAACACCTACATATCCTATGCAAATATCAACTGCAAAACTCTATTACAACATCGAGTCGTTGAAATTTTGTTTCCCGTCATCAATTTCATTCATGTGGGGGATTGTTGGAAATATTGGTCAAATGTTTGAATGACAATTGATAATGTCATTATGTATACTAATGTGAATTGAATTCAAAATTAATTTGTGGTTTATTTTGATTCATGAGACATTAGTGAATGTCATTATGTATACTAATATGAATTGAAATCAAAATTAATTTGTGGTTTTATTTTAATTCATTAGACATTAGTAATATTAATTTTGTTAATTATTGTGACTATTTTTCCTTCCATCCCTACTCCTTTAAATTGAGACATCTCCTCTCATTTCTATACCAACGAGAAAACACACCAAGAAATACACTACTCCTCTCCTTTTTTGTTATCAATCATATTTCTTGCATATCCAGTTTGTAATAGAGGGAAGACACGATTTTGGTTCGCCTTGATAACCCGTTTGTGCTAACGGAGTTATCCGTTGTTGTTGTATCCTGAGAGATAGACGTTCACGATTCTCAAGCATCGTGGAGAGGATGAATCTGTCTTAAGAAAAGTGTGAGCATCACACGCCTCAACATTTTTCTTGTGTTCTTTGAGTCTAAACAATCAAACGGTTTACGGTACTATATTCTACACTTTATATTTATTTCGTTATTATCATGTTTGTCTCTAATACCAATACACACAATATATATAACAGAAACTTTAATTCATGTATTCCCTAATTATTTCTAAGAAATGAACTGACACTCGTTGTCCGCGAAGGTGGTCGTTTCTAAGTTGAAATTCATCTTAAAAAAAAAAGAAATGAACTGACACTTTTACATAGAATATCAGTGTTGCAAAAATCGGCTGAGGCGGCCGATTAATCGGCCTCGGCCCTGGAACTTGTAGGAAATTCCAAGGTAATCGGCCGATTCAAGAAAAAATCGGCCGATTCATCGGCCAAAAATCGCAACTCGGCCCCCGACCGCCTCGGGACCGATTCACGATTTTTGCAACATTGTAGAATATAATGTCTCAATCAACTTTTAAATCATGTACGGAGTAATAGATTACGCGCTCGTTAAATTTTACTACATTTCTTTATATTTGTACCAATTGGAACAAAAGACCAAATTTTATGATTAAAATTATGGTCAAAGTTTGCATAGCATAGGTTAAGGAAGGGTCAATTTGTTGAAAGCTCTTTGACTCATAGTATATAGAACATTTCCAGGTTATCTAGATGGGATATGTTATTGGTAGGGGTGTCAATTCGGGCCGGGTTTTGGTTAAAGGGTTGGCGAGTTAGAAAATCTCAACATGAATTTGATCTATTTAAATTATCGGGTCAGATATTTCAATTTTAAAATGTTTACACATAACCTGAGCCTGACTCATTTAACCCGTATATATATATTTGGGTTAACGGATTAAATAGATTACATGAGTTGAATACGTTAAGTGGGTTTCGGGTTGACCCATTTAACCCGTTTCATGTACAAACTTTGGTACAGTAAACGAGTTAAAATGTTAAACGGGTTTGCGGGTCGACCCTTTTAACGCATTTAACACATATAATAAAATATAAATAATTTTTAGTTTAAGAAAAAAATCTTAAACGGGTTGGCGGGTCGACCCGCCAACCTATTTTGTCCTCCACCCACCTGTTCCACTTTTTTTTACAGTACAATACAGTTTTTTGTCATTTTTTCTGTATTTTCTGTCAGTTTAATACTTTTAACTTATTAAATTTTATATTTTCTGTTCCATACTTTCAAATTTATAGTTTTTTAATATAAAAATGTTATAAAAAAAGGAAAAACAAGGGGGCGGGGGGATACAAATGGTTTTTTAGGGGTACTTATAACTAGGGGTGGCAATATCTGACCCGACACGAAACTCGACCTGAAACCGACACGAAAATTAACAGGTTCGGGTTGAGCTAAATAGATTGTGGGTCAGGTTTGGGTCGACATATCTAACCCGTTTATTAAACAGGTCAAGTTCGGGTTGAGAATAAAATAAACGGGTCGACCCGCCAACCCGTTTAAGTTTTTTTTCTTAATTAAAATTTATTTATATTTAATTATATGGGTTAAATGGGTTAAACGGGTCGACCCACTAACCCGTTTAACCCATTTAACTCGTGTAATATGCTAACTTTTATATATAAACATATTAAATGGGTCAACTCGAAACTCGTTTAACATATTCAACCCATGTAACCTATTTAACCTGTCAACCTAAGTGTATATACGGGTTAAATGGGTCAGGTTCGGGTTACGTGTAAACAGGTTAAGGTTGACATAGCTGACCCGATGATTTAAATGGGTCAGGTTCAGGTTGGGGTTTTCTGACCCGCCAACCTGACAACCCGAACCCGTCAACCCGAACCCGACCCGAATTGCCACCCCTACTTATAACAATACTCTATCTAGAAATATCAAACGCCGACCATTTGACTATTTTTTCTTAACCACAACCTTTTTGGGTTTTCTTCTAGTCGATTCCTTTTTATTTGGAAAAAAACATATTTATAACGACAACAATGCGATGATTAAGAGAATGTCGAGATGGCATGACTGATTCTTAAGAGCACATTTTTGGTAGGGGAAATTCAGTTAAATGAAATGAAACAAAGAAATGAAATTCATAGAAATAGATTGTCAGGAAAATTAAATAATACTCTATCTAGAAATATCAAACGTCGACCATTTGACTATTTTTTTCTTAACCACTACCTTTTTTGGGTTTTCTTCTAGTCGATTCCTTTTTATTTGGAAAAAAATATATTTATAACGACAACAATGCGATGATTAAGAGAATGTCGAGATGGCATGACTGATTCTTAAGAGCACATTTTTGGTAGGGGAAATTCAGTTAAATGAAATGAAACAAAGAAATGAAATTCATAGAAATAAATTGTCAGAAAAATTAAATAATAATTCCAATATTTGGTAACACTAAAGAATTGACTCAGAAGTCAGGCAAGAAATCAATTATTTTGCTTCGTAACAAATAAGATAAAAATGAAAAGGTTGGAATATATTGCTAAACTTCAAATGTTAGAGTATCATCCAAAACTAATTATATAGGTAGGATCACAACTACAAACATGTTATAGTAACATCACAAATTAACAACTATAGTAAAAGGAAATATTGGATGATGATTATGATCCATATAATGATGATGAGTACAATGCAAATGGTTTATCTGAAGATCAACATGCTTCTGTAACGCTTGAAATATCAGGATTCCCAGTTGAAATAAGAAGTAGTTTTTATGTTTGATTTGTGAGTCAAATTTAATAGAGTATTTAGTAGTTACTTCACCTTTAGAAGTATATTGCTTGTTATGTTAGCTTTATCTCCTATGTAGCGGGGTGAGATATGGGATTTCACCCAAATTTGTTGTACTTAAATATTTTTTGAAGTAATACATTTACCGAAAAAACTCTTTAAAATAATAATAATAATAATAATAATAAATTAATAATAATAATAATAATAATAATAATAATAATAATAATAATAAATCACAACTACACAAGAAGCACATATTATCCAAAACAAAATATAAACGTGAAACTAATCATTAGTACTAGATCAATTGTTACAACATGGCATTGGTAAGACTATTTCCATTCATTTGAAATCTCAACAGTGCTAATAACATGATCATGCTCATTTCCATCTTGTGTGTGATCAATTGACACTTCATTATAAAGGGGGTCTTGAGTGATTTCTGTACGTATAAAGTTATGCATCAAAGAACAAGTGATAATGATACATGGCATCGATTCAATTTGATGGTATGAATTATCATGCAAGATTGACCATCTAGCTTTGATCAAACCAAAACATCTCTCGATGTCATTCCTTGCTAATGAGTGTTTCTTATTATGTAACTCTTTAGCTGTGGTAGACAGATTAGACCAATCATTAAGATGGTATTGTTGACCACGTTAAGGAGCTAAAAAAACCTCACCATTTGTGTAACCATCATCACAAAGGTAATAACTACCTATAACAAAAAATGCTTTTGATATAATAAGTATGTATGTGTTTGCACATGTAGTTATATGTATGATATGAACATACCGCGAGATATTTTAAGACCATTTGGCCTACTAATAGCATCACCAAGCAATCGACTGTCCAATGTTGAACCCTCCCATCCAGCCAATACATAAGTAAACATAAGGTCTCTTGTACATACCCCAAGGACATTGGTACAAATCTCACCCTTTCGTATACGATAAAGTTTTGGAACCCTCAATTTAATGTATGTTCCATCTAATGCTCCAAGACAACCCTAAAAAAAAACCCACAGTTAATGCCATATATGTACTATTGTTTTAATATTAGTAAACATAACTAATCTTAAATTATTTCCACCTCTCATCCGTTTCATCATTTGGCACGCGAACATGTATCTTGTAGAAGTCCTTGTGTAGTCAACAAACTGCATCTAAGACTAAATTAAAAATACCAACTTATTGTTTCACTGGACCTTTGGGATCTATCAACTATAATTATGCTTTTTTCATTATGAGCTAGTGTATGCAAGAACATTGCTACTTGCTCATCTACGAGCATGTGTTTGCTATTACCCAACCTTCCTTTGCTTTCAAGCAATTCAAAAAAATAAAATTGAACATCAATTAATGAAAGGGAAAATTTATTCACTTTTATTAACAAGGAGAATGTGTAGGAGGGTCACTGTAGAAGGAGGCGAAAGGTCGGCGATGGAGAATAAGCAAAATAGAAAATTAGCAAAACCCTCAAATAGGCTAGGGTTTCAACAATTTCAATTTTTGGGAGGAGTGTGTGAGATGCACATGATTTACCAATTTATATTTTTGTTCTTTTTTTCCAATATAATCTACGATTGAAAAAAAAAAAAAAAAAAAAAAAAAAAAAAAACCCGGAGAAAACCCTTGAGAAAGAGTTCATTTCCTTACCAAATGAATGGTAAAACAAAATACAAAGGAACAAATTCATAACTAGTCAAACATTACATTGATGTTAAGAGTTCAGATTTATATTGTTGTTGTTCTTGCACCAATGAGAAAATATAGATCAATTGTTCTTGCACCAATGAGAAAATATAGATCAATTGTATTTGTTCAGAAATTTAATTACTATTAACGTGTTTTTAATACTTACAAATCGTTGAGCTTTGCTACACGCTCTTACCATTTCATGCTACAAATCCTCCTACACAAAAAAAATGTTATATAATTTTTTTTTTCACTTATTCTCTTTCTCCATCTAAATCGTTAGTTTTGACAAATGCCAACATTGTGTGAGTAGCCAAATGTTTAGGGGGTTGGCAGTGGGTGCCTGAAGGCACGTGAAGGGATGGGTGAGGCACGGGAACACCGCCGCCATCACCTTGATCACGCACATGAAGCTTCACCCACGTGAAACTTTCAAGCACGGGTTGGAAGAAAAAAGTGAATGTTGGGACATGTTTTTTTGACTGTTTGTACTTTTTTTGGGTGAGTGGTGGGTGAGTAATCGGATGCCAACAAAAATATGGGTGAGTGATGGAAAAAGTGGGTGAATGATGTGACATAAAAGGATTGGTTGAGAGTGAGTGATGGGAGAGAGAATGGGTGATGGGTTGCCAACCCCCTTAGCATTTCTCTTTATGTATATGCCCCCATATTTCAAGCCATCTAGAATTCCCAAACGACTGCGTACCCATTTTCTAAGTACCTTCCATTTGATTCTTTCATCTTTGGTCTTTCCCAATAATATCTATATTTATATTTATCATGTCATGCGTGTATATATAAACGTCCAAACTTCTATCACTTGATCTAACGAAACCTTATTAAAAAACATAACTCTTGCAAATCATGGATGATGACACGAGATCAGAACAAAGACTGTCTTTCAGTGACCTACAACTTTTCGCTAACGATGATGAAAATCAAAACCCTATAATTCCCTCTCCGTATAATTCTTCTCATTTTAACCAAGATAATTTCTTAGGTTTTTTCATTGAAGAATCCCTTTCTTTTGATGCACCAAAGACCGGCATCATCTTCTGTGGAAAAGTGATTGATACCTCGACGGATACCCAAAAACCGAACACAAAAAAGAAAGCAAGTTCCAAGAAGAACGAACAAGTTTCCAAACTAGCGAGTTCTAGCAAATCAAGGTGGCAAGTGTTTGTTGGATCAGATAGGTTTCCTAAAAAAATGGAGTTAAGTGACATAAGGAGCAGGCAGCGAAGGCGTAGTCATGGTTCAGAGAAGGACAAAAGGGATGGAAACTGGCTTTCGGGTCTGATTAGGGTACTCGGATGTAATGGCGGATTCAATTATGATGAGAATGAGATGATCAAGAGTTCCCTTCGCTACTTTCCTTCTTGTAAATTGAGAGCGGCTTAATTTGAAATCAGTAGCTATACAAGACTTAACATAGTTTATGATCATATTGTTAGATGCACATTAAGGTATTTCAGCTCATAAACGTTATATTCATCCGAAAAATATCATATAGTACAATCAAATTTTATGAATAATTTCAACCATGCTTATTATGAACTTCAAGTATTGGTATGTCTATTGCACTTGTTGGCTTGGAATCCAATTTAGATGAGCAGAATAAAGTCTAGTTTTAGTAATTTTACTTTATCTTAATTCGTGTGATCGAGGACTGGTGTAAGTGAGTTGATCCGAGCCCTAGCTCCACAAAATTCGGCTCGTATAACATTTAGAGAAGATTGACTGTAGCTATACTTGTTTCAAGCCTAATGTGTAAAGCTCAAGCTCAGCTCTCGAGTTATTTTTGTCATGAAACTTTAATTCATGTACTCCCTAGTTATTTCTAAGAGATGAACCGACAAATTGAATATAATATCTCAATCAACTTTTAAAACATGTACGGAGTAATAGATTACTAGCCCGTAAAATTTTAGAACATTTCTTCATATTTGACCAACTAGAACAAAAGACCAGATTGATGATTAAAGTTGTTGTCAAAGTTTGCATAGCATAGGTTAAGGATGGGCTATTTTGTTAAAAGCTTTTTGACTCATAGTAAATAGAACATTTCCAGGTTATCTAGAAATATCAAACTTCGACCATTTGTCTATGTTCCTCTCCACAATACACTATTTTTTTCTTAACGACTACCTTGTGGGTTTTCTTCAAGTGGATTCCTTTTTACTTGGAAAAAAATATAGTTATAACGACAACAATGCGATGATCAAGCGAATGTCGAGATGGACATGACTTATTACTTATAAGGAATTCAAAGGCGTTTAGAGTAGTCTACACGATCAGTACTAGTTAACGAACTTTTGCATGATTTTTAAACCAAATGTAATTTCAGAATTTTATATCCATAATACATTAAACATTATTCAATAGCAATTAAGGTTTAATTCAGTCATAAATGCATTAAAAGCTAATTTTTAAGTTATTTTTATTATAGGTATAATGTATAATGTTAACTTTAGCAGGGGTACCTGCGTGTTAAATAAAAATAATTAAGCAGTAAGAAAGGTTTTCAGTTTTATATTTTCCGATACAATAACTTAACGGACGTTGCCAATTTAGGTTTGAATTAAAATAAGCGCTATTAAACTAACTTATCTAACCTCGTCATATTGCGGTAATACAAAAACGGTAGTTAATAATATTATGGAGGTACAAGGTTAAATTTGTTGAGAGTGACTTATAGTCATAAATGAGTAAAGAGACAACGTCAGTTAATTACATTTATATGGTATCACATACTAATCACTAAACATGAGTATATTTTATTTTATATTTTTCACACCATATCATTTTGAAAGGTAACATGTTAAATACATTAGTTCTAACAAATACACCTTTTACATTTTGTTATTTGTTAAACTTGTTGGTATTGTTCAATATTGTTTTATTATATTTGTCTCACATATGTATGAGATTTTAGTAAAAGAGTGTTTGTAAATGCAAATAAAACTCATATGTTTTAAAAATCATGTGAAGTTAACTACTATAAAAAGAGATATTTAATCAACCATGTATATATATGAGTAACATAAAATATATTAAATCATAGATTTAGCACTTTGCATTTTTGTATAATTTGCCTTTAATAAATCGTCCCAATTTTTATAGAAAACAATTATTTTGTTTTGTGGTTGATTTTTTCTGAAAATTTCAAAAAGTGTCTTGATTGGCTCTCGATGACACTCATACGATTATTCGAACTTTGTAACTCGTTCTAACAATTTCAATTCTACCAATTTATTTGTGTTTTCTTACATAAGAAAGTATACAAGTTCAAAGTAAATAATAAATGAGGTATTAAAATGTTGTAAAAGATAATTGGGTTTTGCTAAAAAAATGCCCAATGTGCAATCTTTAATATGAATATAAAAGGAAATTTATACTTTATGAATATAAAAAAGTTGACTCTTCAACTAGGGCAGGTAACCGATTCTTTAAGGTGGACAATGTGGTAGTTTCTAACAGCGATGCTGATGAAATTTTTGATGAACACATTGGAACGTTGTATTCTGGAAGTGGAGGTAATGAGCAGAGTCTTTATAAGCAATGGAAAGCAGATACGGGTGATGGCAACAATTATGATGTTGAAGATTTTGGCCTATCTCCTGCACAAATAAAGGCTGTCGGACTTCAAGACTTTTGTCTTAATTAGGTTGTTTTATATTTTTGCATAAAATTTTCTGATGATTATTATTTTATGTTGGGTTTTGTTTAGTACTTATTGGTTGTAGCTAGTTGTCATTTATCCCTGTCATAAATAATTTAATGGTTGTGTCAAGCAATTGTTTGCGGTTAATATGGTACTTCAGCCACATTCCATTGTACTTAAACTTTTTTTTGGAGTAATATATTTTACTGGGTGGAATAACATTTACCTCAAAAAAAAAATCGCATATATTTAAATTAATTTTTATGTTCATTTATTGTGCATTAACTGCATAATTACTTTAAATATAAAAAAACAGATTGTTTTAATGTAGATTAAACATTATTCAGTGGGCAGTGTTTAGCAAAACCCAAAATAATTTAATACAATCATTTATAATGTGTACATGATACATTAACACTTATATTGCTTAAAAATGCATTAATAATTGTATCACAAAAATTATTAGAGAAAATGTTATTCATTCATTATATGTAATATAAATAAAGATAATTCTATTTCAATATCTGACTTGATAATAATTAATTATCTATTTATGTGAAAAAGTGTCTAGTTGTGTATAATGATGGATCCTGGAATATAATGACATTGTTACCACCACGAAGGTGGGAGTCGGAGGAACAAGTTTAACCTAGAAATTTAGGATTATGGGTAGCTTCCAATATGATTGGTGAATTAGGAGAGACATATTCAGCAAAAAAATAGATATGAGTAGCTTTCAAGCCAACTAGTCAAACGCTTTTTTCTTCATGTCTTTTCTTGCTTTCAATTCATGAGATAAGAGAGCGAATTTATTAAAGACTTTAGGGACATTATCTTTAGCCCGATGTGTCAAAATTTTCAATCGGGTACAACATACGAACTTTCAAACATATTACGCCTAATATATAATTCAGATTTTCAAAGACTTGAATGTTACTCTAGAAATTAGTAGTCGCTAAAAGCCTGTGAAAAGAACCAAATAACATACTGTAGTACTTACATGTTTAGATACTATCCCTTTAATTTATAAAACTAAGTTATAAAAAAAGTATTAATTATGCAAAGTAGCAAACTGCATATATATCTTGTTGGGTTGTAAAGGTTTCTAGCCCGCACCAAGCTTGGGTTTCGCCTACATCATATCGTGGTTGCTGACCCGATTTACTGTCTGGCAATACATTTGGCTAGTTAAATGCAACATCGTTGGAACTATTTTATTTTTAGTAAACGATAATGTATAAGTAACCTGTTTTTACCGGGTAGTAATTATCAGCTATATTTCTAAAACATACAGAAGTAAATATAATGTTCACACATGCTTTTAGCTTTTGGTTACACTTATTTAGAGTTAATTGAAAACTTTTAATATACTTGCACTGCACATTATACATCTATATGACTATATCTCTAAAAGCTCGTGTGAACATCATATTAACTTCCTTTTTGTTTGTATTGAGAAAAAATATCCAAAGTTTTATTAGTTGTGGCGTTAAGCATTATTTCATGAATGTTTAAGTATATAGTTGTTATCAAATGGCCTTCTCCGGCGGCTTTGCCTTCTAGTCCCATGCATTACAACAAGTACACCATTCAAGACTTCTATTTATTTATTTATTGTTTTTGGTCCCATTTCTAAATAACAACATATTTATCATATATATCCTATACTTGTTCAAAAATGAAAATATCATAAACATACAATATAGAAACATGAAAACAAACCCTATGGAGGAATACAAGGATGATGAAGCAGATGAGACACTTTCGTTGTCCGATCTCAAAATGGATGACACCGATACCACTCGTTCAGAAGAAGTAACGACTCAAACTAACTTCCTCCAAGAGTTCTTTGGGTTCGATTGTGAAGAATGGACTCCAAACACTTTAGAAAACACTTCACCAAGAAAACTAGTGTCGTCAACACAGCTCGTTTTAGATGTTAATGTAACAAAGCCAACAACGACGAAGAAGGTGAAAACAAACCCCGTGTTTAGGTCAAATTCGGGATCCTTTAAATACATGCGTTTCAAAATGGCTTCTAGCACAGGCAGTGGGAGGTCGAAATCTTTATCCGTTATGGCATCTAAGAGCAAGTCAAGGTGGCAAGTATTTTTGTCTGGATTTGGATCAAGCAAGTTTCCAACAAAGATGGATTTGGATGACATAAAAAGTAGGCAACTTCGTTCCGAGAGTACAACAAACACGAGTCAACATGTCAACGTTGAGCGTGTTAGTAAGGAGGAGGCGACTGGTGGCCGGAGAACGAGTGGGATGAAAGTGTGGTGGCGGCTGGTTGATGTTTTGGGATGTGGTGGAGGATATGAGAAAGACAACAAGGTGGCTGTTTAAGCTAGTTAGACATCAATTCGTTATATAATTTATGGTGTTAAATTGTAGTCATTTCACTTGTAAATTAATCTTTTTTGTTCAAGAATTAAGTACTCTTGTGAGAAATTTAAATCATTAGTCCTTTTTAGCATGTAATTCAATTTCATATTTGCTTTTTTATGTACCATTAATTATTTTCTTCATAATATAATCCTCTGGACATCGAATAGTACGTTTGTATTCAACAAGAAAAATGAAAGTTTATTTATCATTATTACTTTGTTACTTAGTTTTACATTCATGAATCTACAAAAATGACTTAAAAAAGAGTAGCGATAAGCAATAACTTCTAAAATAAATAAATTTTATATTATCGAAAAGACATAAAATAAACAAAATATATTAATCTTTGTCTTATTTTAAATATATATTAACGGGAGTTTTTAATAATATAATTTGTTCCATGCAGTTTATGCATGATTGTTAAGTTATCAACAAGTTGTGCTTGTTAATATGTTAGGATGTGAATTTAAGATATAAAATAACATTAAGATTACTAAAAAAAAAAGAAAAAAAAAAGGCATCAATAAGTTAATTAAAAGCTTTACAAAGCATAAAAGAAACTTATTTCAATTCACATCAATATAAAACAACACTTCTATAAAAATGTTCCCGACTTTCTGGCCAACTAATTCATAAGATTTGAACATATCGTCACACAGACTCAAGCCAAATAAATATCTTTCTTTTCAAAAGGTTTGTGTGACCAATTTATTTTTTTTTTACACCTAACAAGAATTGAACAATAAGCCTAGCAAATTGCAAAGGAACAAGATTACACTATGGAAAGAGTGTTACAAAGATTGTTAAGCTATTTAATCCAGTTTATATAACAAACATTTCCTATGGTTAATTTTCAAACGAAAAAGAACATTCATATGTCTATTTGATATCTAATTGTAGGAGAAAAGTACGTTGTTACATACAAGTACTCAATACGAAAATATCAAAGGCTTCAGTTTGTTGTTGCGATGACCGCATCAAAGTAAAGAATATTTTACATTGAATAGTCATTTTAGAAAAAAGAAAATGCTAAACGTAGCCTTAAGCGCTACATATAAGATGTTTAGAACATGCTTTGGATGTTTGCGTCTTAATAATAAATCACCCGATCTATGCATATAACTACTCAAAATCGAGCTATGTACAATCACTTTAGCATATTTTTAACTTTTAAGAGCGGTGGGTAACATGTTGCGAGTTATACCATAACTCAGTGACACGTCAACGCCACATCAGCTTTAACCTTTTAACATTAACTCATTACTTTTCACTATGGTAACATAACTCACCTATAACTCACCTTAACTCACATTCACTTTATTATTTTCAATTTCAATCCAAAACTTTAACAACTACTTCATTTATTTAAAACTATAACATTAATTAATAAACATATTACAATACGGAATTAAAAAAAAAAAAAAAAAAAAATACAACAAAAAACTATTACGAAACATATGAAAGGCAAAAATATAAAAATTACAAACACTTATTCATCGTCCTTGGAATCTTCTTCTACATCTTGATGTTGAAGACGGTTTTGCCAAACATGGTCCATAAGATATTGTTGGAGTTGAGCATGCATATCTACGTCGCGTATTTCTCTATTTATGTGACTTTGGACCTCACATCTGTCGACCCACCTGTCTCGGCTAAAACGTGGCGTCGGATCCACCCACATTTTCGTATACTCACGTAGTTTAAACTTTTGATCTTTTAAAATCATGTTATGTAAAATAATGCAAGTATACATTATTCTTTGTAACTTGACAACTTCCATTGCACGTGCCGGTTGTTGTAGTATATAACACCCCGAAAATTTGGTAAGCAGCGGAAGTCTAATCGGGGTTATTACAGTTTAGTACACAGTCATTCTTATAGAAAACAATTAAAAATATAGTTAATATCATTCCATGAAAACTCAAAGTATTCAGAGTTACAAACATTTTTCCAAATGTTAATTGTTTCGCAAAAGAAATGATGAGTTTGAAAAGAATGATATAATTATTGAGATAAAAAGGGAGGTCCTGTGTGCCCTTTTTGTTAGCTCCGTGCCACCATGCCTGCTAGTTTTTTGAGATAAACATGCTAAAAAGTCAACACAACGGTTGAGTGAATCTATAGTAGTTTAAATTAGTAATAGTGTGATTGAGTGAATCCATAGTAGTTTAAATTAGTAATAGTGAGAACACAAGTCAAGTATTTGAAATAAACAAGCCAAGATAGATCGGTCTTGACTAAACTGGTGTCATATTGCTCCTAAGCCTCACGAAACTCAAGCCTTAACATCATATCGTAATATCATAAAGATAAAATTACCTACACCACAGGGGTGTAGATAACAAAGGGGCCCTCGGTGATAGAAATGTGCAAAATTTTCATGGTACCTCGAATATAGCACACCTCCTGCCAAATAATCACTTTGACAGAGATGAGCTGCCGTTCCAATAGATCTATTAGCTATATTCGCGCTCACTCACAAGTGATTAAGGTTCGTGATATGAGGGACTTGTTGCACAGGTATTAACTTAGGCAATATCAGGTAGTAATAGCACACAGAAAATACTTGTGTTCGATTTATAGCATGTATCTCCCTACGGGGTTTAGAAATAATTAAAAATGTGAGACCATAAACACACCTGACGTGTGTGTGTGAATCACAACGGTGCTCAAAGGTGACAGTGTATTGCTACGACTAGCAATGAAATTCCTCCAACTTGCGACCTATATATACATTACCATCGGTGTTTTAGATTCGATTCGTGAATGACATGTGATATGTCTCGAGTACGGTGATATCGATTCGGGTGTCTTAAAATATTCCAAAATAACTTTACATAGTTATTTATAACGTTGATACGAACCGGTGAATAGTAATTGTTAATTCATTTGTGATAATAATAACGTTAATAAAAATATTTGTTTTAAATATTTTTAGTATTAAAGTACATTTATTTAAAGTTACAATATATATATGTATATATATTTATATAAAAAAATTAAATATGTAAAGTAATAATAAAGTATCATTGTCAAAGTTGACCCTTAACTTTAATAAAGTTACACTTTTTACCCCTTGGTAAAAGACAATTACATTTTTAGTCCTTATTAGTCCTTTTTACACAATACACCTCAATTTTAGAATAATTACAGTTTCTACCCTCTAATTTCATTAAAAGTTAACTGTTTCAGCTTTAGTCCAAAAGATTGGCAGATTTGTCAATTTTGGTCCCTTAACGAAAGTTTTTGCAAAAATAGTCCCTTGTTAAGTTTTTGAAAAACAAACTTTTTGGTAAAATAAAAATAGTATTTATGTCTTATAAAATCCTTCAAAACCAGATTTGAAAGTCAAAAGTATCTCGCCATTTTTCTAAGTTTTTATACCGAAAATCCCTTTTTTGAAAAATACATGGGCTCGTTAGCCCAATCTCAGGCCCAATCTCAGGCCCAAGTAGTATTTTAGTTAATATTAGTGGTGCTCGACTAGGATTTGGATCTAGCTTAGTTTACGTAGCATTTGGTCTCGATTAGTATGCATGAAAGGTTAGTTTAGTTTAGCTTGGTTCGAAGAAATAGAGCATTGAAAAATATATATATGTAGTACGTGTGAAAACAAAGTTGTGAGCCCTTTCCTAGAGGTGTCGAGGCGTATATATACAGATACTAGTATAACGTGTGTTTATCCAACTTAAATGTTTTCAAAGTAATACGCATCGTGTGAAAAACGTGATATGCATGAAGTGAGTGGAGTAGGAAAATGAAAAGGGAGGTGATGACTTACAACACCAATAAGGTTGTGAAGAGTCCAAGTAATACGAGACAAGAAATGAGCAACGTGGTACCCCTTCATATAGTGACCCTCGTTCCAAAATTAGTTAACCAACTAGCTCTTAACCCAAACTCCGTGTGTGTGCCTTTCCTTTGGTCTCGACAGTAAGCAAAGAGAGATGGAAAGAGTTTTGTGAATTGAGATTTTAGTGAAACTTGAAAGTGTGAGGAAATGTGCATTAAATGTGGTGATTTATAGAAGGAATGAGGTGGTTAGCAAAGTTCACATGTGACTTGGGTCTTTGGTGTTGTCATTCGAACAAAGACAAGTATGCCTAACTCATCTTATGATATGTCAAGTTGATTTAGTAGTCTTTTAGGGGTATGATGATATTTTGAAATTGTTTAGTACTAGGGCAAAGGAAGATTAGGGACATGTGAATGTACTAGGATGATTTGTTTAAGTTTGAAAGGTTTGTGGTTGTGGTTAATGAAACATGTTACCCTTTGGTTAATGAGACTTAGGGTGTAAGGTGTTGGTATATTGGTTAATCGAGCACCATAGGCTCATATAGGTCGGCTTAGGTGTTGGTTTTTGGTTAATCACACACGCAAAGAGAAAACAAAGGAGATGGGTGTTCTTGTGTCGAGTGGTGAGGGAACCAAAATGTTTAAGTTGCGTGTTTTGTGTTGAGTCGAAACAATGTCCAACGAAAAAAAAATGTATACTTGTGCTTTGGGTGTGGGCAAGGGTGGTAGCAGCGACAAAGGCCAAGCCTAGTGGGCTCACCCAACCGATCCAATATGGAAATGAAACAAAATTGAAATCGGCTTGTGATTTGATGATCCAAAATAAACAAATAAGCCGTTGGGCTTGTGATGGTATTCGGCCCTAACAAAACAAGAAAGAAAACATGATGGACTTAGAGTGATGCTCGGCCCAAAACAATAACGAGGCATTGACGACTAGTACGTTCGTAACTTTATTTTCGGTATCGGTGTTGGTGTCGGTTCGCGTGAACCTTGAAAATATTAACGGTGTTGCTCATACATATATATACTTATATATATACGTAGTATAATAGTGATTTTCGTAATAGTTAACATGCATATAAAAATATATATATATCTTGGTGCAATTACAAGGTGTCGGGTCGCAAGTGGGAGTTACCGGTGTTAACCTCATTGGGTGATATCCAAGAGTGACTACAGATGATACCAGGTGATAAAATATACGGTGACCAAAGTGTTTCAGGTGTCAAGCAAACGGTGTCTCATGTAAAAATTTAAATTAGCCCGCAAAAATGGCTTTGATTAGAATAGTTTCGATAATTAGCATTAATAAATGACCTGTGATTTTACGGAATATTACATAGTATACCCCAACGTCCTTGAAGCACCCCAAAAGCACGTTCGACATCCTTTCGTGCACTTTCTTGCTTCCTTTTAAAATAAGCATGTTTTTTGTCAGTGGTTGCCGAGAAGGATTTGACGAAAGTTGACCACCGTGGGTAAATTCCGTCAGCTAAGTAGTAACCCCGTTCATACCTGTGGTCATTTATCATATAAGGTGCTCTTGGGGATTCGTTACAAAGAATGTCGTCGAATAACAGAGAGTTATCTAAAACATTAATATCGTTATTCGCCCCTGCCATCCCAAAAAATGATGCCAAATCCATAAATCTTGCGAAGCAACAGCTTCAAGCATTTTGGTTGGGTATTTTTTTATAACCGCTACCATGTTGCCCTTGCCACGCAACCGGACAATTTTTCCACTCATAATGCATGCAATCAATGCTACCAAGCTTTCCAGGAAAACCATGTTCACGTTCATGTTTTTCGTAATTTTTTTGAACGTCGGACCATGTTGGTTTTCTTAAAAACTCTGGCAAAAACAAATCCATGACGCACTTGTTAAAATTATCAAGGCAATCACGTGAAGTACGCTCACCCATTTGCAGATATTCATCAAACGCATCGGGTGAGGTGCCGTACGCCAATTGACGTATTGCAGATGTACACCTCATAAGTGTACTAATGGGTTTTCGACCCGTAGCATCGATTCTTTTGATAAAGAATTTAAAATGCTCGAGGAGAGGATCGGAATAATAAGATTCAATATCTTCGATTATTTGTAGAAATAGTCTCTGGCTCATACGGAACCTTCTTCGAAAATTTCGTTGCGTATACTTACACCCTTGAATAAAGTAGTCACTACGCAAACGTTCTCCCGCATCCTCAAATTCACGGCGGATGCGTGTACGCGGGATGCGTTGTCGAGTTGCTGTTGCTGCTTCTTGTTGTTCTAAATGTTGATAATATTCGAACGCGGCTATCATAAATTCCATGTCAATTTCGTCATTTACATCGGAGAAACTCCTTCTTTTTGGTTATCCTGATTCGGAGTTGAGGAAGAACCCACGTATGGGTTATTCCACCCACCGAAGAAATTCGTGAACGGATCAATGTTGTTGTTGCCGCCCGATATTTTTTTTGCTAATACAAGTGTATTATAAAGTATATAAAGTAGTTGAAGTGTGTAAAAAAATTGTGTGGATGAATGTGTATTTATAGTTGTGATAAAATGGGTAGAAAGTTGGGTTTTTTTTTTTTTTTTTTTTTTTTTTTTTTTTTTTTTTTTTAACACACACATGGCTGATTCTAACGGTAATATAAACGTTAGGGGGGCTAAAGTGAAAATTTCTTCTTTTGAATGTAACGATAATATACACGTTAAAGGGGACAATGTGATTTTTTTATTCACTTCGCAGTGTTAAGCTGTGTTAACAAGCCAACGCACCACGTTAACGTGGGCTTGACTTCGAAGGCCGGTAACACATAACGCACCACGTTAACATATAACTCGGGGCTTCACGTTATGTTACCCAACGCTCTGAATATAGCCTTTAAGATTATAAATATCAAAACCCTTAAAAGAATAACTCTTTCTACTTATATCCCAACTTAGTCAAATTTACTATTTTTTTCTTCCCAAACCAAGTTTCCTTCTTTTGATTTTGTGATTTTTCAAAATAATTGGCTTACTTTCATTTTCAACCGATCAAAAAGCTTTAAGAAATAAAGTGAAAATCTTATTGGCTAAAAAGTAAAATGATGAAGCTTTATGTTTTTTTTCGCATGACTATAATTTTGAGAAAAATAGAATAACATAATTCAAGTTTGAAAATCAATGAATCAGGAGTCCCAGGTGAAAGGAACTAATGAACTATGTTCAGTCTTTCGATCTTAATACTTTAATGGCTGTTTGCAAGCTCCGTAACACTTTATGCAATGCTTGTATACATCTGAAAATTTCTATTATCTCTTCTATCTTCGTTTAGTATACTTTAATTACATATTTACATTCCCCAATAAGTTCAGAAAAGTTGTAACATATTTAGTTTCTTAGGTTCACATTCTTTTAATTCCCTTCTAGTAGGTATGTCTTTCATATTTTTTCTACGCCGGTATCGTGCATAAATGCACTAATACCAAAACTAAAATGTCATGTTTGTCAAAACTTATCTTCTTTGAATAGTTGTCACATCTAGAATCGGAAAACACGCGCGTAACCTAGTCTACACCGATTACCCTTGAATGGAAAACATGATATTGCAGTATATAAACATTCTGTCTTCATAAATATATAACAAGCTGCAATCTAACAAATAAATGAGTACGTAAACACCAAGACTAAAAAACCATGCAACAACCTTTGTATAAATCAAAGAAGACGGTGTCTTTTGGCGAGGTTAAGGTTCATGGCGACAATGATGAAACACAGGAGCATTTAAAAGAGAACCACGGTTTTTCATCGTTTACCGAAGAAAAACAATTGGAATATGGAACGAAGCCGAAGTGGCAAGTGTTTATGTTCGGGTTTGGGACAGGTAAGTTTCCTACTAAGATGAAGCTGAGTGATATAAAAAGTAGGCAATACCGGCAGCATGAGGCTACAAGCAACATGACCGATTCTGATGAAAATGAGAGTGGTCGCAGGAGAAGTGGGAAGAAGCGGTGGTGGCGAATGATTGAAGTTTTTCAGTGTGGTGGCGGATACAAAGAAGATGCAGAAGGGAAAGTGTTACAAGCCTCCTTTCCCACAATCAGAAAATTTGACTAATTTGATTTCTCTGTAAAAACATACGACATCATGTTATCTATGATAGATCGGTCTAAAAGGTATTCATTTCTCAGTTGTACTATAGTTCAAAAAATTTGTACACCTAATCAATATTTCAAAATATAATTCAAAAAACATATGCCCATGATTTTAAATGGCGAACTTCAGAGATGATATAATTCAGTAAACTGACCGTAACCTATCAATATGGACCAACCCAAAACAAGAAACTTCATATCCATAAAAAATGAAGAAAAAAAAAACCTATTAAGTTTACAAAATGAAATGTACGTATCTATTATTTCAGAATACTTTACATGATAAGTTGCATGCACATGGTTTATTTTGTTCTTGTCGGATTCATACAACTTGTATATCAATTTGAAATTTATTCTAGCTAATTTATGTCAGAAAATTATTATAAGTTTCGATATCAAATAGGCAAATACTGTTAAACTAAAGAAACGTGAATAAATTTTAACCTTGATACACATAAATTAACCACTGATCATAGAATTGATAAATGCCCTGTCTCTTTCTAAATAATTGTAGTAATATATTTGTAAACTATGTCTTTTCTTCGGTCAACTCGATCGAGTCCATTTTGGTCTTTCTGTGACAGCCATGACATGGGCTTCTTGCATGGTGTCAAGACTATCTACAATGGTCATATTTGTCATCCCATTAAGCATCATCGATCCACGACTTGTCTACCTTCTAGTTAAACTTAAGATTTTGTTTTCATCCACTAACACAGCGATCTTTCTCTATATATATCCACGATCTTAAAAACACATTCAAGCACACATTTGTAATTCATTAGCTAATAGAACTTCAAGAAATCGTTAAACACAAAAAATAAATTAACACCATGCAAGGTCATGATATCATCGACGACATTGAGGAGACACTTTCTTTATCTAACTTTCATATGGAAGACGAGAATCATAGCTCGTTTTCCTCCTCCTCGTCGTCTGATCAAGATTTCTTAGGGTTTTTTAGTGAAGAATGGAGTCGCGATACTTCACTTGTTAATATACCTGAAAACATTGTTTTCTGTGGAAAGGTGGTTTCTTTCGGACAACCTATTAGGAAGCCAGGGACAAAAAGGCAAACAAACCCTCTATTTCGGTCGAATTCTGATTCTTTTCGATACATTGGGTTGAAAACTCCTTCTAGGCCAAGCACTTTGAGGTCAAAGTCATTGCCTAAAGATCCGACGAAGTCATTTCCGTGCAAGTCTAGATTTATGATGTTTATGTTTGGGTCTAGGTCAAGCAAGTTTCCAACTAAGGTGGATATGAGTGATATCAAGAGCAGGAAACTTCGGCAGCAGGGTACTACAGCCAGGGATAATGAGGCGAATGGTGGCCAGAAAAGTGGAAACAAGGGGTGGTGGCGAGTGGTTGATGTTTTGGGATGTGGTGGCGGGTACGAGAGGGAAACCGTGGGGTACATTTAAGGCCACCATTAAGGCACATTAAACTAGTAGTTTAGTTATGGTTGGTTAAAATAGACGTGGATTTGCTTTTTAATTTTTTTGCTTTTATGCGCCATTAGATTTTAGTTAATTAGTGTTTTTGTACCTAAGGCCTTTGGTCTATACCAACCTATAGATTATGATTTCAAGTTTTGGTATAGTTATTTGGGAGATATGTTGTGACATAGATGACACACGGTGTGAAAAAAGTTCAAAAAATAAAGTGTTTGTATCTATAGGTACAAAGTAAAAGTTACGTTATGTGAGTTTCAGAATTGTTACAAAGTTTGATCAATCTTTAATCTCTCTCTAAATTATTTTATACTCTCAAAATACATTACAACTTTTTTCTTGACGTCAAATTTATTAAATCCAACCCAAAAAAAGGAAGGAAAAACTCCAAAAATACAAAAGAATTTAAAAAAACAATTAAAAAAAAAAGCTAAAAGCAAAGCAATTGCAACATAAGTGCAACACACCAAACCAACAAAATCTAAGAAGCTAGATCGATGACTAGAAGCTCTCTTGGATTATTAACCCATTTAGTCCACTCAAACCTTTGTTTTTACATGTGTTGGATATCCAAATCTTTGATATCGCTTGAATCGAGGTAAAGATGTTATCATGCACCAGCTTCGCTTTGTTTTCTATAATTGTGCGAGCAGTATCGTTTTGCCACCTCCAAAATTTCCATAAGGCATTGAGATAAACACCATTGAAACCTTTAGTACTAAGGTTACATATCTAGACGGCCGAAAACTAAATCTATTAATGATGTGTTTGAGCTTATCGAGATTCACCACTAGTAAAAAATCTTTTTTCAAGTCCTCCAAACTAGAGAGCAATGAATTAAAACATGTTCCATAGAATCTGGAACCGAGTGGCATATATGACATAAAGTTGAGCTCGTGTCTAGGCCTCGGTTGTTGAGGTTGCATAAAGTAAGCAATCGATCATTTTTATGTCTCCAAATAAACATATTAATTTTAATACGGACCCATGAATTCCACACTGATTTTTTGTTCAAAAAAGAAAGACTCAATATGCTCATATCGAGTAGATTTAAAAGCTGATTTACTATATATTCACCTTTTGGATCTAAATCCCATATCTAGCCCATCCTTTACACTTGTATTTAAAGTAATAAATGAACAACTATTAACCTGAAGGTTATGTTCATCCAAAGTATGACCATGAAGTAGAGTTCTCCAATTATAACAACCAGCCTAAACACCATCGATCAATTTTCACCTATACCTTAAAAAGCAATGCTTATCACGTTCTAAAGCAGATAGTCTGGGAAATAAGGTCTCAAAGTTTTTTTTTACCAGAACCAAGCCATTTCCGAAATAGAACATTTTCTCCACTTTCAAATTTTCTAACAATCCATTTTTATCAATAGCCACACGATTACTTTTAACACCATCAGGAACAGTTTTTCTAAGACATGAGCCAACTGAGGCAAGAAAAATGCCATCTTTTCCTTGATTTAAAGTTAAAACGCCCCTTTTCTCTCTCTCTATGGCATATTTCTTAGATCGATTTAATCTTCCCTAAGTCGTTCTTAATCCTTGCTTACCAATAGTTTTTGTCAGATAATTACTGTTAAATTAGGGTTTATCCGGTTTTAGGGTTTTATATTAATCGATCTTAATCTTTGACGGTTAGTTATTTGGAAGATATTGTGTTTCTAATCCCGCTATCTTTCCTTTGTTAATTATTCGTGATTATCAGTGGATCGATTAGGTTCTACAAGTGTTTTAAGGATGTGTATTGTTTGATTCTTTTAGAAGTTTCGATCAGTTTTAGGTTCATCGACTACTAGTAGTTCATGTAAGTGTTTGGTACTGAATTTGTTGGTTGGTTATCATGTTATTGCATGATGTAACCATGAAAAGTGGGTTTATGGACTCGAGGGGGAGAGGGGGTGTAAGAAAAAAGGATAGGACTAAGGAGACAACTAGTTCGAAGGATTAAGGTTACTCATCAAAGAGTAACGACGATCCTGTTAGTGTGATTAAGGAAGACATGAGTTCTTTAGCTGCAAAGATTCATGATATTAAACATGAAATGCTTGAAGGGGAGCCTTTATAACCTTTAAATGCCGTTGATCGAGCTAACACAATGGAATTGTTTCCATGCTTGTCAGATACGTCAAGTGGCCCTAATACATCCACCAAAGTGGCTACCGCTGGTCCAAACGATGGTGTGAAATAGCTGGTAATAGAGCTGTTTCATATGTGAATTGTCGTAATGGAGATCCAAGTTAGAAAACTGTTATTTTTCTTACCTTAGTAGCCCTGGCTGGTAATGGGGCTGATGTTGCTATTTCATTAACTTCGGCTCTTGAAGTTAATGAACGATTTAGCAACTCTATTTATGGGTTTCTCTAGGCAAAAGAGTGGCGTAACCGATTGTTGAAAATTATGTCAAGAACACTTAGAGTAAATATGGTCTTATTAGAACAATGATGAACTCTAAAGGCTTGTTCTTTTTCAAGTTTAGTTCTAAGGATAGGATGGATGCAATGCTTGAAAATGGTCCATGGTTAACTCTTAATGTGCCATTAATTCTAAAAAAATGTTCTCTGAATGCAAATTTATCAAAGCAAGACTTGTCTAACATTCCCGTTTGGGTTAAATTCAATGATGTTTCTCTTACCGCGTTTACAGAAGATAGGTTGAGTGCTATTGCAACTAAACTTGGTACACCATTGATGTTAGACACCTATACTATACCTATGTTTGGCGACAGGTAGCAGTAAGTAGTTGCAATAAGAAGTAAACTGTAGCAGTAAGCAGTAATAGTAAGCATTAGTTGCTTGTTTAAAAAACGTGTTTGGTAACGTAGCTGTAGTTGTAATTATAAAATTTAAAATTACAAAAAAAGGCATATACTTATAATGAATGTTATTTTTTAAGGGTAAATTGGTAATATTAAAAGTAAAATGCTAGCGGTATATTGGAAAGCTTCTTTAGGAAGTATTATGTAATACCCTAGGCAAATCCCACATTGGCCGTGACTTGGAGTGATGTTGGGACATATGTTAACATTTGCTTTATATGACAACAACGTGTTTTGTGGTCTAACGGTTAATCGCCCATATGGTTAAGCGTGCTCATGTAAGAGTAGTACTGGCTTGGGTGACCTGCTGGGAAGTCTTCACATGAGGGCCACAAAAGCAAAGCCGTGAGCCTTCGGGCAAAGCGGACAATATTGTGGTCTATAAGGCGGGGTGTTACAGATGGTATCAGAGCCACTCCAAGCCGTTCGGGATGTGGGGCAAACCTCATCGAGGACGATGAGTCCCTAAGGGGGGAGGGGTGAATGTAATACCCTAGGCAAATCCCACATTGGCCGTGACTTGGAGTGATGTTGGGACATATGTTAACATTCGCCTTATATGACAATAACGCGTTTTGTTACGGTTAAGCGTGCTCATGTGAGAGTAGTACTGGCTTGGGTGACCTGCTGGGAGTCTTCACATGAGGGCAACAAAAGCAAAGTCGTAAGCCTTCGGGCAAAGCGGACAATATTGTGGTCTATAAGGCGGGGTGTTACACATTAAGATTGCAAGCTGTTAAGGTGTTGCTAAACGCTTGCAGCAGTGTTGCCAAACAAGCATTAAGACTGGAACGCTTGTCGCTTACCACTCTTAAACGCTTCCAAAAAGGTGTCGCCAAACATGACCTATAACTATGTGTATGGAGTCATGGGGTAGGCCGAGCTATGCGAGAGCTATGATTAACTTACGGGCTGATGTGGATTTGACAGATGCGCTTGTGGTGGCAATCCCTAAAATAGAGGGTGATAGGTATATTTTGAGCACTATTTGAATTGAGTACGAGTGGAAACCACCGAGATGTTTAAATTGCAAGGTTTTTGGCCACGTCTTGGACCAATGCCCGAAGAAAATGGTCTCAAATATGTTGAAGAATACAAAGTCACCTCGGCAAGCGATTTGTGGTGATCATATTGGTTTGAAGTAGTATCCTTTTTACAATCCTATTCAACCAAAGGACGAAAAGAAGACACATGCTAGACAGCTGAAGCTGAAGCTTTCGTGTGCTACACAGGTTGTTAACATTACTACTACTTCAAATTATTTTGATGCTTTAGGCAGTATGGATGACATGTATGATGCTAGGGGTCAGTGCCACTTAAGTACCAATAATGTTGAGATGTTAACAAGGATAAACGGGTGACTGTGGAACCAGGTTCTATGCCTAGTACGTCAATTGCAAGATGGTAATTCAGATAGATCTGAGGTTGAAGAGTATGATAATGAGATTGCTAAGTTTATGGCCTTTTCCTATAAGCGACATGGTGGCGGAACTAACGACCCTAGTTTACATGAACTTGATGAGTATGGCTTATATGACGGATATGAATCTATGATGATGAGGTATCGGACTTAACAGAAGAACAACTTGCATTTTGTAAGGTGTTCGATATCATTCTCTAAGAGCAGATTAGATGCTAGGTTATGTTTGGTATTACTATGAGTAAAATGTAATCTAATTAGTGGTTGTTTTTCTTATATTAATTCATAAGCTTGGTTTGTTTTTCTTATGATAGGTATAGTTCGAAGCACAAATAGTGTCTTTGTTTTCTACCTCACATCTTATGTTCTTAAAACTCTTTATTGAGTAATATATTTACTGGGTGCAAAAACCTTTTAACAAAAAAAAAAAAAAAAAAAAAAAAAAAAAAAAAAAATAGCCATTTTCCAATAAGACTTAAATTTTGCTTTGATGCTTTTAACACCTAAACTCCCTTTTTCTTAACTTGATAAGGAGCTCTTCTATTTGATCCAAACCAAACCTTTCTCGTCTTCCTTGAAACCCTAAATTAAAAATGGACAACGCATCCTCTCTAACCAATCAAGAATCAATGATTGAGCTCTAAACAAGGAAATATAGTAAAGCGGAAGACTTTCTAAACAACCTTCGATAAGGTGAGATGTCCACGTGGTGATAGTTGCCCTGATTTCCAAGATGAAAGCCTATTAATGAATCTCTCTACAACATCCGGCCACCCTTAAACTCTTGACATGATGTCGATCATCTATTGAATACAGTTACTCTAATCACATAAACTATCATCTCCATTTCTAAAATTAAGTTTTCAAGATGGTTTTAGGGGGATTTTGGTTAAGTTCAGGTTTACGAGTGAATATGATTTCGGAGCTATGATTGAGAGGCCTAAAGTTGTGCCTAAAGATATGCCTAAACCTATATGATATCATCCTGATAGCTGCAGCTAAGGGACCCACTTTTTCACAAGCCATCATGATCATGCCACATATGTTTAGGCTAAAATATAGACATATATGTTAGGTCTCCCAATCATTTTTCTATGATTTGGTCATATATATCGCAAACCTATTATTATCTTTTTTGGTTTATTTATTTAACTTATTGTGATTTAAAGATGAAGAATAAAATTTTTAAATCAAGAAATAAGCTAAAGATACACAAGTTTACACAGTATAAGCTGAAATACATTAAGAAAATCAAGACTAAAAGAAACACCTATTGATGAAACATAAAAAATCGCTACAATGAGAAAATTACTGTTGTAAGAAATCAAGAAATACCCATTTAATAAAACATAAAAACAATTAGCCAATGTCAAAAGACTCAAAACCGTTTGTGTAGACTTACAAAGACTAAAAGAAAACCCAATGAAATTACAACCTAGGTTATACGTATTTACATACCTTTAAAATTGTTTATATATGGCCAAAAATTGCCATCTATTATTTTGATGGTGGGTATCATTTTCTAGTTCTCTACGCTTCAACTCAATCGAGAAAACATTGACTGCTTCCGAACAAGTTTCCGGTCGTTGGTACGCTATTTATTCTAATACTATAAAAAATAACAAGTTTCCGTTCGTTGGTACGCTATTTATTCTAATACTATATAAAATAACATAAGCAGTCCATGTTTTAGTCCAATCAACATCATATCGTTAACGCATAGACCAATAAACAATAGTCACACTTGTCAACCAAGTAAACATGGTCAAACTCCGTGAATTCTATTTATGTTTGTCATTCCAACCTTCTAGTAAAATATTTTAAGAATTTTCATCTATCTTATTCCATGGTTTAAAACTTTTGGCATTTAAATGATACGGTCGAGTTGTCAGTTCATCAGAACAACAGTTAAACTAGTTTAACTGTCAGGTCAAACCGGTTCTATACAGGGTCGGCTTTAAGGGAGTGCAAGAGGTGCTATTGCACAGGGTCACCGCTTAACGAGGGCCACAAAATTCCATGCACTTTATTATATGTATATACACAACATGAGGCTTGAGTTTAATTAGTTCACGCACTAGTGATACATGTATATTTTGTATGTATGTTTAAGAGCCTCTTTGTAGTGATGGCACGTGGCCACCGAAATCAATGTGACGACCCTTGTTCTATACATATGTATCATATACTTTTCATAACATCTTTGATAAGTATTTATCTAATTTTGATCTTATATTCAATTGAATCGATAAAAATAAGATGACTTTACTGAATTTTACTCTTTAATTTCCATGTCTTCAATACTATAAAATTACAAAAATAATCAATTTATAGTTTCAAGTTTATAAAAATGAAATATCTGTATAATGTTTTTGTATATTTTAATGAACTTTTTAAATCAAGCAAATAAAATACCAACTTAATTTATAACTTTAATTTGTTATTTTATCAAAATTTAACAATATTAGTCGCCACCACTTTTAATTTAACTATAAACTTTTCAGCTTATAATATGTTTGTCTATACAAATATAGAGACTAACCTAACACAAATTTTGAGTTTAGCGAAAATAAAAAGACAAAAAGGTTTTGTTACTTTTTAAAGAAAGAAAAGGTTATGTTGTTTAAAATAAAGTAAAAAAAAGTATAAATGTCATGATCTGATTGGATTTATTAAACCGGGTCGACACAGGACAATTAATAACTGCCGGTTCAATTCAGTTATCAAATAAGCAAAAATCCGGCCACATCCAGCCCGTCCTCCTAACCGGTTTCAAGTTCAACCGGATTGACCCAGGTTTTAAAACATCGAACTTAATATATCCACGGCTATATATACATCCATTATATGTAACATAATTCACAAAGCTAACAAAACAATTCTTCTACAAATTTCATCAATACCAAAAATTATACTAATGGAAGATCATATGCATGACGAAGATGATACCCTTTCTCTATCTGATCTTCATATCAAAGATGATACCACCAATTCACAAGAAGTTAGTAAAGCAAATACGACCTCTTCGTCCTCCTTCTCATCATCGACGTCTTCATATGAGCAAGATTTCTTAGGGTTTTTCAGTGAAGAATGGAGTCGTGATCAATCTTGTAATACTTCACCCGAAAACATAATTTTCTGTGGAAAGCAGTTTTCTTCAAAATCGTCCGGCACTAGAGATCAAACGAGCCAACTATTTCGGTCAACTTATGATTCTTTTAGATTCATGAGCATGAAAAATGGATCAAGGCCAAGCACTCCTAGGTCTAAGTCATTGCCAACAAGATTAACGCCATCATCTTCATGCAAGTCAAAGTGGCACGTGTTTATGTTTGGTTTTGGGTCCGGAAAGTTCCCGACTACTATGGACATGACTGACATCAAGAGCAGGCAACTCCGACGGTCGATTGATGATGGCGTGGAGGAGAGCGGTGCTCGGAGAAGTGGGAATAAGGGGTGGTGGCGGCTAGTTGATGTTCTTGGATGTGGTGGTGGATATGAAAGAGATACCATAGTAGTTACTGACTAATTAAGCCTTAAGTGCATCTAGATTACCTTATTTTGAGGTTTTTGTATAATTAAACATGCAATTTGAGATTGTTATTAGTGTTTTGTGAAATATTTTATTATCAGATATATCCATTTTTATTGCGACTGATCAAGTTAATTAGTTTTAACGAATCATGCTTGAATCTAGCTAGTTGATAATCACATCTGAGACTAATAATATCATCACTATAATCCTTGTGAAAACGTACAATTCATATAGAAACACTAGCAATAAGTTGAAGATATAGATACATGGAATGATGACTAAATAACATTCTTACAAGACAGCTCAACGAACACAACAAGATGAAATAGCCAAAAACCTAACTTAAGTTTGCATTATTAAATGAAAATTATGAACCCTGTTTTAATGATATAATAATACGAATAGAACAATAATAATTCATAAAGGTTTCAAATTTTGTATTTTATCCGCATTGAATTATTAATCACAAATTGACACTTTACTAACCCTTTGGCAATACAAATTTTAATGAGTACTTTAATATTAGTCGGTAATTACCATTGAAGAATTACCGGCTGTAACTTTTTGTATTGTTTTTGTGTTTGCATTTTATATTATAATAGCCAGCGAATCTGTGATTACTGATCAAAAGTACAGACTGGTTTAACCCTTAAAAGTTAAAGCTAGCTAGTGACTATTTTCTTGGCAGCTTCACAGAAACATTTATCTTGACGGATAATGATACGTCATGAAAACCTACCCTAAATTATTAGTAAACCCATTACGTACCATGCGGGCTTAATTTGACCAACCAGCTAATATAATTAAAAACTGATCATTTATTGAGCAAGATGTGAATATATACGTGTTACATGTATCTGCAAAGCATAAAATATCTCATTGCAAAATCACCTGTCAGAGATCCTAAACCGATCCGTTGTTGGCTTAATTTGACCAACTACACGTACAGTACACACCATTATCTAAATGCAAATTATATATTCTGCCAAGGTATAATTATTTGCATTAGATTTGGATTTCATCTATAACAATATAATGTTGACAAAAGAATATATTACTATATATACTAAAATGCAGAAACGTTTACTGTAGTAGCATTAGCTGCTACAGTGCTTGCTACAGTACTCGCTACAGTTTTTTTTTTTTTTTTTTTTTTTTTTTTTTTTTTTTTTTTTTTTATGAAAATTTGTTTTTTCAAAAAAAAAAAAAAAAAAAAACACAAAAAATAATACACTTACAAATTTTTTTTTATACAAATTTGTTTCTTTTAAAATACCAAACAAGGAAAAAAAAAAGCATACCGAAAAAACAAACGACCAAAAAAAATTTCAACCGCAACGCGAAAAAAAAATCCGTAAACATAAACAAATTATGCTTCCAAGTAAACATATGCATACTTCAAATAACAAAATTATTAATTACACCGTACAACCCAAAAAATACAAAACACAAAACACACCCGCCGCAACGCGCGGGCTACCCAGCTAGTAATTTTTCTATAATCCAATAAATGGACGGTGCAGTTTCCTTGTTTAGTTATCTCAACTTGGTAAATTTTCAATTAAATTTGATGTAACTAAATGTGTACAAAAACACATGTGACATAATTGAGAAATTAAGAATTGCAGTAAAGTTAAAAAGTCTTACAAATGCAGAAAGAAATAATACTAAAACGTAGATAGAAGAATACCGATGTTTATATATAATTCAAATTTATGCATTATCAAATAAATGTTGAGAAACCGAGTAACATTTGGTAGTACTATACGTCGCGTCATATCTATATGTAAGACTGGCTCAAATTGATGAATCCCAATCTCCCATATTGCTGTTCATGACCACACTTTCAGTTTCAGAATCGTAAGAACAAAAGAGGAACACCATTTCTATTTTAGAACCTCAAGCTGATATGTAATTTATGAATAATTACTTTAACCTAACAATCATTACAATGTTGCAAAGAGAAATGGATGAGAGGACTAAACTCGATCATGCCTAAATGTATGTCTAAATTGGGTGTTAGTATTTCTATGGTTGTAACAAACGAGGATGTATGCCCGCGCGTTGCCGCGGGATTTTTCAATACAAAGTTGTCATACATTTTGAGGATCAAACTCTCAAAAGTAATATAAGAACCAATTCAAGTGGTAACTGAATACTAATTAGCAGACGTTGGCGGTGTTCGCGCTGTGACTTGCAGGCAACTGGTCATACTCCTTTTCCCTCATTGATTGCACCCCCTTCATAATTTCAAGCTGCAAATGTGCAACAAAAACCATGAATATAGTTTATCCTAACTGATATATGGATTGGAAAGGGAAGAAAGATCATAACTCATTATTTGCTAACATAATGCTAGTAAAGATGGTAATAAGTTTTAATGCAAAGTTTGTATAACAATTTTTTGAAGATATGAAACAACTTCTAGTGTTTACTACGATATTTCGATCTAGACAGAGAATAACGTACTGAAAGTTCATAAGCCTTATTCAGAGGGCCATTTCTTCTGTAACTGAAAGTCACTTGCTGCTTGTTGTGTTATATATTTTCTTCAACTCAACCTTTCATGTCACCATTTCCTGCACAAAGTACATGCATACAGAAAAAAAAGACTAAGTAAATGAATCTGGAATCGCAAAAAGTACTGCAAATTTTATAAAAGTTCCTTGCTTTAATTGTGGGGCAAAATAGTTCTTCCTAATTCTACAGTCAGCATGTAGACCAATCCTTGTTATTGGTTTGACACAATGGCATTGGTAAAAATACATATTTAAACTGATACTAATGCAGAATCTGTTGACACTAATGCAGAGTTTGACACCCATGTGAGCCCCCAACAACCCATTTCAGGACCTAAACCTATTTGTTACGGCATTGGTGACATCCTACATAACACCCTTTCTTTATGACTTAAAAAGGTTAAACTACATACAAAATAATAATAATTAAGTGAAAGAGATAATTAAAAACCTATTTGTTTCCTGAAATGATCATATGGGTTACATTTTTTCCTGTAACAGGTAGAAAATTGGCAAAAGTGGTAAAAAATTTGCTTATCCATAGATTTTTTTAGCCTAATCAATGCATAAAGTTTGAGTTTTAATGGCGCAAACTTAATTGTAGTTTTATCTCAAATAATGGAATTAGTAAACCTATAATAAAAGTAAAACTTAACATGGTTGGATTCTAATTTCATCCACAAAGGAAAAAAATGCAATAAGAAAAATGTAACAACGCTTGAGTATATTCAAAATGCTTTGGTGCTGCAAGTTGATTTCAATGCTATAAGGATACCAGGTATGCTAGAAATGTCAGTTATATGTAACCACATATTCAACATAAGCAAATACCCATAGGGTTATCGTATGAAGTCAAGTTTAAGTATTTTAATGAACAAACTAATCATATCCACAAACTGTTAGAGTTACGCATAAGCTTGAAGGGAACAAAGCGTTTTTGATACTTACTGCTTGTTATCAGATGGACAGTCATATGACCTCCCACAACTTTTCCTAATCCAAATTCCCTAAAGAAAATCGACCATTAATATTTATAATCTGCGCTAAGTTCGTTAAAAGCCTAAACTAATAAGCTCATAGGAATGCATATTATCGGTATCAAACTGAAAGAAACATAAGTTCGTTAAAAGCCTAAACTAATAAGCTCATAATCTGGAAGAAGTGAGCCTTTTGATTCTCCAAATATGAATAAGTCGATAAATCTTTAAGTGATCTTTTTAATATGGCTGGAGCTTTATTAGCCAGATCTACTTCTTTATTTATAGGCATCAACATTATTTTTAGCTCTAAATCCAAACACCCCTATTTGTCATATCTAAATACCAACACTGAAAATACATTTTATAAGGATATGTTTTTCTGATTTTGTGCTTATTTAAGCAGAGTAGCAGTTTTAAGTACTATGTAAGTATCCTGCACATTTCTGAATAGACGTTTACTTATATCTATAAACTGCATGACACACTATAAACTCGTATAATTGCAGTTCTAGGTTGTAAAACTTACCAGTCAGCCGGGGAAGAAATAATAATAGCTGCAAAACATGGATGCCTTGTCAGCCATCAGTAGATATGTTTCTGCAAAACTCAGAAGCTCTTCTTTTCTTTGTCCCACACACTCAATCCCCGTACCATGTTCCAAGTTTTTTTGTTATCTAGCTGCAACTACAAAAATTATTTCATTTGTATGTCGAATTTCATAACTTTCTCTATGAAATATTCTTATCTCTAGTAATAATTAATAGAAGTAAAAATATGGCTGCGAGTAATGTTTCATCTAAACCACACATTTTATCAAAACCAAATTTTTTTAGACAAAATTATATATAAAAAAATTTACTTCGTTATCAAGGTTAAAGTTCATGAAAATGAACAATCCGACTCATGAATGAAACAAATATAACTAAATAACCAAAACCCGTAACTTTTTGATATAAATTTGAAGTACCTGTCTTGTAAAGGTGTCCGGTTAACTACCTTTCAATTTGTTCTACATGTGTGCCTACGACATGGTCCAAAACTGTTTGTTTCATAAATTTATTGATCTTCAGTTGATGGTCTTGTACTGGTAGCCACATTTGATCTTGTTCAGGTTGACCCTCCATTTCCGGCACATCTAAGAATGGTTTAATATTATGAATATCACATTAGTCATTTAACTATTGTAAAAGAAATTGGTTAAAAAGTAAATGAAAGTGCAAAAGTAAAAGCCATTTGCCATACCACTGGGTGTGGGCTGCCTTCTACAGCAGCCTGTTCTGCTCGTTTGTGGAACTTCCACTTGTGGTTCCATTGGGCGTGGCAGATTTCTAGTTGTTTGCAAAGTTGCACCTTCTTTGGATGTAGCTGTAGAAAGTAGGGGGAAATAATTAGGAACATAAATAGAACAATCGCTGACTTTTTGTCAAACTATCTTACAACACTTAATGCCAAAAAGTTCATGTAGGCTTAAGTTGTATTGTTTTTTAGTCACACAATTTTAGCATATGGCAATTACTAAAGCGAGAATAATAAAGAAAACCTTACAAATTTATAATAGTTTGCTTATTTACCACGCAGTATTTTCTTCTTTCAACTATAACCTGGTACAAAAAGTTACAAACATCACCAACTTCAGCAGCTACTTTATACATCTTCACACCTTGATCCTTCTTTGTAGAGGAATCCAAGGTCTTTTCAACGATCACCTTCAAAACCAACCAACAAAATACAACAAACATAAGGCCATCTACAATAACAAACACCTAAAGTAAACAATTGTCAAGTATAAAAGCAAATTGTAAAAACGCATTTAGATGCTAGCACGAAATACAAAAATAAGCTAATACTCGAAGTCAAGTAAATCTTCTATCGCATACAAACATATAGCAGCCAAGAAAAAATTGTTACTTTTCAGTATCTCATTCTGCTAACCAAAAAATCGTCATAAAGACGACACCATAGATCGACTTAAATCTTTATATAAATCTTACAACAACATACCACTTCCATCTACATTCAGAATCCAAAAACGAAATATCTATAAATCGAGCTACCATCAGCACACTTTATTAAATCTACACCGTATACAAAAAATTACAATCCAATACTCCTCCTAATAACGTGGTCAAATTACCATGAGTCTTCAACTTCTGTAACTCAAGTAACTTATAAACATTATATAGAAAAAGTATTAACATTAGCATGATACGCAATTTATCTTCCTCGGCTTTATACATACCGATCAACTAACTAAATAACACAATGAATTGCAAATCTAGCTATCTAATCAATAAATGTAACAATCCAACACACATTTAAATAAACATGTAATACATATAAATAAACGCATAAGGTGCAAGAACACAACACAGTGCAGTAATACTAATCATGCATTCCCGTTTTGCCAAACACGATAAAACTCACCTTAAGCCTAGATAAGAGATGGATGGCTGCTGCTCGGTACCTATTTACACATAAAAATAATCTATTTAGCATATATTTATAGTAACGGACAAAAAACTTCATCCTAACACTCTAACGGGGTGGTGGTTGGAGACCCATGGATCGTTGATCAGAAATATACTAATCAGGGGTGTTTGGGATTACTTATTTTTAAGACCTTATTTACTATAAATATAAATGGACAAACAACTTCATCCTAACACTCTAAACAGCTTAAACACCAACCGACCCGTTCTTAATAAAGCTGGATGAGGAGGTTTTTTTCTTTTATTTCGTTCATTTCTTTTTAAAAAATTTTCCTTTTCTTTTTGTTGCTTATCGCATTTAAGCCATAAAGATTACGTTTTGCATACAAAACCTCTTAGAAATAAAACATTATTGTGATAATCTATTTTCCTCTATCTATTTACCCAATATCATGAAATATAAAGCTTTCAATACCTTCAGTACTACCTGCCGAGATGCTTCCGTCTCAAGTCCTCTCTTTCACTTTCCTTCCAATTTAGCTTCAGCTTCAGCTCGTCATTGAGCCTCTTCTACTACCTCTGCTGTTGGTTGCGCCTGGCCTTTTTCTACGGTATCAGCTACCCCCAATCTTTCTTCTCTTCCTTCACCATCATTGACATATTATACTGTTGTATCCTGGCTTTCTTCAGTCGCTTCCTCAAATAAAAATTAACGTATAATCAAAATAAATTTATGAAAATTAATTTTTTAAGACAAATCAATAATTAAGTACAGACCCATTTCAAAAGAGGCAAACAAATGCAAACAATAAACAATTAAATAAAATTACAACAGCCATTAAATTCACAATTTTTTTTAACCCAAATCATTAATTCAGAATAAACTCGTTACAAATTAACCACACATAACACAAATATGGTGCGAAGCTTTTTTTTTTTTCATCTGTACATTCTTGAACTTAATTCATATTTGAGGCCTCCTATTATATTTCATAAATGGCGTACATATATAATAAAACAAATGCAATTTCTTAATCACTCATTTCAAATACGCTGCAGGATACAATGCCTGGATTTTCTTAGGTTCTATCAAATCGCTAAGAAGCTAATAAGCGGTTTTCCTGGGGTTTTGGAGAATTTTGATTATACAGGTAAAAAGTGTGTCAGTAAAACAGCTTAATTAAGCATTTAAGCCGATAAACATAACATGCTTGTTATCATCTTAGACCTTAAAAGTACGTATAAGTTATAATACGGAGGTGTTTGAGATTGGTTATTTTACACTGGATATCTACTCAAAAACTACAGCAAGTATTACCAAACTGCTTTTATTTCATAGGGCTTATTTAACTAAAATAAGCAGGTATACCCAAACACTCTAAACAGCTTAACACATAAGCAGATACATACTTATAACCACTCTCATAGACCCTCTAAACATACAATCCTAGACTACATAACATTTCCCCCATATTACAAACCGCACCCAATTTACCAATCTCGCAAACCCCTAATCACAATTCTTACCAAAACACACTTCCACAAATACATATCAAAACAACAGTCCACAAAACCAATTACCAAAAATTTACCAGAAGGTGCAGTAGCATCTGTTATCCCAGAAGCGAGCAACTGATCCGAAACTCCGTCAACTTCCTTCAAATCTGCCTCCCAAAAAATCGAACATATAAAATCAGTTTATACACTTATGGTCATAGCTTATACACAGCTTATGACCAAACCATATATACAGCTTATACGTAGCTTACAACGACAGGTTCGCTCACTTTTCATTCAACTTATTTAGTGGCCTATTAGGTTATTTTAGTTCGCTCATATACCATATGCCTATTTTTTAAGCCTTCTTCCTCAATTTAAATGTTCATTTTTCGTTTTACAATTAAGTTCTAATAGTAAAGAAATCCACAAATTACAAACGAATGCATCTATATTGACAAAAAAAATAATAATAATAAAATAAAAAAATAAAATTTTGTTATACCTTTTTGGCTTAAGAGCTTTTGCCCCTAGCTTATTTGGCCCCTTTTGTTTGTCCCATTTCTGAGTGGCACGTGGTTCACTTGGATGTGCTTATCAGCTTATTGGCTTATCTTGTTTTCAATCCTTGTTGTTTTAGGTTCATTATAAGCTATCTAACTTATCCACACCAGATTCCACCATTATGGACCCCACATAAGCTCATTTGAGCTGAATTTCTCTTCTGGTCAAAGAAAGTCAACTACTAAGCCAATAAGCACTCAAAGTGTTTATTATTTAATTCCAAAAAAGTTGTTTTTATAAAAGTTTCATGTTTTTAGGTATAAAATAGTTTTCAAAAAGAAAAATCCAGAAAATCCAATTTAATTATAAGTGATAGTTTCTATTTAATTTTATTTATCTTTTTAATTTTCATTTTTAAATTTTCATTAAGCAACTTGCAATTTTATATTTTTATTAATTTTATTTTACCTTTAAGTACTTTCAGTAATTTTTTCAGAATTTTATATGGTCATTTAGTATTAATTAGATTTAATATTAGTTTTATTAATAATTAATTAATAATTAAGTATTAAATAGCAAAGTTAGTTTTTATTAAGTAACACCTAGTTTTTATATTTTTCCTAACTTTTATATAATATAAAATAATTTTAGGAATTTTCTTATAATTTCTACTGTTCATCTTTTAGTTTTTATTATTTAAATAGTTTAATTAGTAATTAATTAATATTTAATATAATAATTAGTAAACTAGCCTAAATATAATTTTTAGAAACTTTTTATAATTTTTTAGGATTCCTGTAATGGTTAATTAGATTTATAAAAAATTTCATAATTATCTAAGTCTCTTTAATATTTTTAACAATTTTAATTAGTTTAATTAGGTAATTAATATTTAATTAGTAATTAATTAATATAAAAATCACAAAAAGACAAAAAGACATATTTTTAGTTTTAAAATTTGTTTTTAGTTATTTTATAATTTTATAAATTTAATTTTTATTTTTCTAGTGTTAAATTAATATTATATTGTATTTAAGTTATTTAAATATTAATAATTAATATTAAATAGTATTTAATTAATATTAAATAAGTAATTAGTGTAAAAATTAATTTTCTTTTTCTAAAAATTTTCTTTTATCCTTTAGTTTATAAAAAAGTCATTTTCACCCCTGTGGGTTTTCAGATTTCAGATTTCACTTTTTATTTTGTACGTTTATGTTAATTTAAATGTAAACGTACGCTTTTTTAGGTTTAAAACGTTTCTGGTTTTTCCAAATTTGCAGTCTTCTTCATATAGCTTATTTAAGCTATTTCCTTGTAGATTCCTTAGTTTAATCAATCACAATCTCTTTCCTGTCCAAATTCACCCGATCACAAGCCCGTTTGATAACAATTCACACCTCGTCGGGACATAACGACCCGGGGAAACACTATATTCCGCGGAGCATTGACTCTAAGCAGTTTGACCTTGTTGACCATTTACCTGGACAATTTAGGTTGACCGTTTGGAGCCAACCAAATTTTGGCGCCGCTGCCGGGGAGGTTGTGTGCGTATTCAAACGTATTTAAAGATTGGTGAATCAGGATATACACCCATTGTATATTTACCATCCTTTGTTCATATTTTCTTATTATAAAAACAAAACTATTCCCTGAAAACTTTTTAAAAATCAGTTTTCAACGAACACAAAAAACCCAAAAAGATTTTCCATCTTATTTGTATATAAAATGTATTTCCAAAAACCCAAAAATATTCATCTTTACCCTCCTACTCTTTTGATTCTTCATTCCTTACCCTCCCAAACCTTTTGATTCTTTTTATGTCTCATCCACACCTTCTGATTTGCCAGTGGTGTGGTAGTTCTTATAATGGTGGTAATTGCCCCGGTTGTGGCATGGTAGAGTCAGGAAACGGGTCTGTCTATAACCAAGATCCCTATTCTTACCATGACACGACTGATTTATTCCATCAGCTACCACACCATGAGACTCAATAGTTTTACTGTTGTGAGTACTGTGGTGGTTCACACTACAGTTCTGATTGTCAATCGGGAAACACGCTTGTCTACGAGCAGTTTCCTGATAACAATTATAACTCTAGCACATACAACCCACAGCCACATCAGTTTTACTGTTGTGATTACTGTGGAGGTCCACATTTCAGCTCCGATTGTCAAACAAGGAATCCATTTCCTTGTAACAATTATGACTCTTCGTATCAAGACCAACCTCCACAGTATCAAATGATCCAAGCAACTCCTCAAATCCAGCAAGACTTTTTAGAGATTCTTGAAAAATTTAAAGAACTTAAGGAGGAGTTAGCTAATATTTCGCTTCGCCATGCTCCAAGTTCTTCTTGTGCATATTGTGGGGGACCTCATGATGATTTTCAATGTCAACCATATTATAAACCTAAACATTGTTCTAGTTCTGATACATCCGGTTTTGACACATCTACTGATCCACACCCCCACAATTTCCACTCATTCAATATTCCCGTGGGAAATCCATGGAAGAATTACTTGTAGAAGAACGAGCTGCTAGAAACGAAAAGACCATGGAAGAATTACTTGTCGAGGAACAAGCAGCTATAACACGTGCCAAATTTCGTAAAGCTGCTCTTCTCGATTATGATGATGATAGTGATAATGAAGATACCCTTGATATCCTTCAATTTTATAAGGGTTCTTCAGATTCATCAGTAGTGATTCCTTCCATGGAAAATCAGGGAGATAATAATGTGACGAAGTCACTAGCCGTTGATCAAATGGAAGAATCCATAACTGCTAGTCCTTCTCAACTCCCTCAGTCTACCATTATCACACCCGAGGTTCCCACTCACTCTCTGAGCATGGGGGATGAGCATCTTAGCACTGTTCCTGATAAGGAATAAGACGAATTCATAAAGTCTAGTGTTGAGATCCTTGGCCCAATCCCAGGAGAGTCACAGGGAATTCTTGAGCATATGTGTGATCTTCCTTCCCCTCTTGAGTGTTCAAATGATCATTTTGAGACTTTCTCAGATTTTAATGATGATTGTACATCTCATGGAGACATTGAGTATATTGAGGCATCACTCCCACAGTCTGATGCTGATCCTCTTCTTGAGGAGTTCGCCGATGAACTTAATCACATCAATCCTCCTTCAACGGGAAGTGATGATGGTCTCCTTGATTTCGAAGCCGATCTGGGAAAAATTGAAAGTCTCCTATATCATGATACACCACTCAGTTCTTATCCCAGCAGTCCAATAGAGAATGATAATCACTTTGTTCCCGAATCATTCAATACTACTTTCACCAACCCTCTTTTTGAATTCGAATCTGAATTCACTTTGATTTCTGATAATCCAATATTTGGTATTCAGAACGAGGATTGTGATGAGTCTACATTAGAGCATGAGTTCACAGATTCAAATCTTGTGAATGATTCTCTTCATGAGGAGTTCTCCAGTGAACTCACTCATCATATCATGACTCCTCCGGAGTATGATAACCCGGGGGGAGATACACTCAATCATGAGGATTTGCAAATTCCCATCCTCCCTCTCGGGATGTTTTTGAGCTTAACCCTTGAAATCCAAATTCAGGCTAATGAGCCTGATCTCGAGGAAGAAGATCTTATCATGATTTTCATCATGGTATTCTTCCTTTTCTTCACCTATAAGGTGACTTATTCTCTTCTTCACTCCTTCGGGAATGAAGATACCATCTTTGATCCCGGCATTTTCATTTACCATTATCTTGAGCCGGGATTATATCTCATCGGTGTGGAACTTTCACGTGCTTCAAATGTTTGTCCAAACATCTTGAATGAAAGTCCGATGGAGATTGTTTCTTCCACATCATGCTTCCCCAAGAAACAATGAATTCGGGGTCGAGTCAAGCTAGCGACTCGGTAAACAAAAACAGTAGCATGCTTATAGGGTTTTCGCCCTAAGTGTGGGGGAGTTACCCCTGCTGTGGTTACAAATAAAGTGAAAAACAAAATTGTGTTTCCGCATTTAGCTTGTAATGTTGCCCTTTTCCGTTCAAAGAGTCGGCATAATCGCCGGGACTTTGAATATTGAGGACAATATTCATTCTAAGTGTGTGTGTGTGTGGGGGGGGGGTATTCTAGCGAATTTTATCACATTTTACTATCTAGTACCCCCGTTTTTGCCAAAAATTTATTTTTTTTTTCACTTAAGTTCAAAATTTTTTGTGGTTATCAGTCCATCATGTCTAAACGGCAAAAGGATTGGCTAATCCAGGAGCAAACGGCTCTTGGTAAAGATATATCAAATCCGTTTACGGCTTGCAATTTGCCCAAAATTGTATGGTATCTCAACTCGCCATATCCTAAAAAGTGAAAGAGTTGGCTAGCCCGCAAGATTATGGCTTGGGGTAAAGGCAGTGGAAAAACCATAATTGGTAATCAGCTCACCAAGATGTTGACTTTGTCCATCAAGAGTTGGCTAGTCCAGAAGCAAACGGCTTTTGGTAAAGACAAATCAAATCCGTTGACAGCTGGTGGTTTGCTCAAAATCACATGGTTATCAGGTGGACCATAGTTCTTACTTGAAATGAAACATTTGGCTACTCCAGAAGTGATGGCTTTTGGTAAAGAGATTAAAATCCATTAAGTTTTCAAAACAGTTTATTGCTAGGGACTAGCAATATTTTAGTGTGGGGGATTGATGAGTGCTCAAACACTCATCATTTTTGGTCAAATCTGAACTGCAAAACATACAAAAACACTCAAAAATGCATCAAAATACTGAAAATATTTCAAAATTGTATTTTATAAGTTTTAGATGCAAAAAGAGGAAAAACAGATGAAAAACGTACAAAGTTTGCAAAATTGGCAGTTTAAGTCCCCTAACTTTCAAAAATTGGCAAAAATAGTCCCTAAGCACTTATTTTAAAAGAAAAGTCACCAAATGTCCCTAAGAAATTATAAGTTGTCATATTTAGTCTGTAACACCCCAACCCGACGCGGGTCAAAATGCCACATTATGGTGTCCATCAGAACATACAAATGCAAGCGGAAGACTTATAAACATAAAAGTTACAAAGATATTCTAAGATAATAAAGAAATACTAACTCTATACAAGATGAGTTTCAAAACTGAAATACAAAACCAACCTAATCTAATTGAATCCAAATCCAAGTCTAATCCAGAGCAAATGGGTGTCTAATCATCTGGGTGGTCCACTAAGCGCTCCTATGCACTCTTCACTCAAACCCAGCTTCCAACCTAAAACCTGCCGCAGGAAAAGAAATGCGGCTGAGCTTAAGAAGCTCAGTGAACAGATATATAGGAAAACAAATGGATAATCGAAATGTAAATAAGCGTATGAAATGGAAAGCATAAACTCCTGTTGAAAGAGAAAGTCATCTGTCAAATGCATAAGAGATCAACGAACAACTGAACGAATATCATAAGTCAAACGAAACGAAGCATCATAGATATATCAAATGGAACATAATCAGAATCATAGAGCACGTATCAACAAAGGCTTGTCCACCCGAGACACTCGAATAGACACAAAGAACATAGGAAAGCCACGAGCCAACCTACCCGAGACACTCGAATAGATCTCAAATAACATAATCACATATCCGTCAATTCATAGGGTGTACATAGAGTAGCTAGCTCCAATGTATCAGACGTGAAAGGGGTACAAGGCACGTACAGCCAGTCACCAAACCAAATCGTATTATATCATATCATATCATAACAAATCCTAGGATGCATCCATACGCCCTCCACAAACAAATCATATACAAAGTGGCCAAGAGATCTCATATCATATCATAATCAGATGGGGACGCCGGGGACTAATCACACTGCCCCCGATAGTGTCATGCCATTGGTGCCTCAATGACACTCCCATGGTACCTCCATGAGTAGACTAAAAACTTGGGCATCAGAACAGAACATATCAGAACAAACAAAGCAAGGCTATCCATAACAAAATGCTCCCAGAGCATGACAGAATAGAATGCTCCCAGAGCATAATATAACAGAATCTCGCAATCACATAATCATAATCAAAGTGGATAGCAAATCAGAATCAAATCAGAGGTATCATAGCAAGCCTCATATCAAATAGATCATATCAACGAATCATATCAAATGGGGAACATAGCAATGGCATAACTGAAGGGAATCTTAGTAGTGTCAAGGATCAAAAGAAAGTCATGTGAAGTCCCTACTGAAAAGGGATGGAATATCTGTACCTCAAACCGCAACTGAACCATATCAGAACTAGGATAGGAAGTTACTCCTTGTTCAGCGAATCAACACGAATTAATGATCGTCTTATTATTTATAAGCTCATTTTAAAGCCGATTACTCATTTAGAGTTTGTGCAGTTAGTAGATTTAGATATTAATTGGTTCACTTACATATATTTTATAAAAGTAGAGACATTTAAATCTTATTATATTCAATCATGATTTAGTAAGAGATATGAAGTTTTGAAAAGCTAGGAATACATGTGTCTTGAAAGAGGCAAATTTAGTACCCGGTTTATTCTTCGTTTATATTGGCCACGTAAACTAGTATATGATGATCTCGTTATAATATTTAGCATGTTAATTATTATACGGCAAGAAAGGACTCAACGTAATGCTAAAATACCTTACATTCTTGTATCGAAAAGATAGTTAAAACACGTACACGTATAATGTTATTCGTAAATATTCTTGAGCATATTCACAACGAAATTAAAACCATCGAGACCCTTTATGAAAATACAATTACTTCCAGTATTATCTTCTGGTTAGAATATATTTTACCCTTTGTATGCAATATCTAACGTTCATATATCCAAGTTTTAACTAATTGAATAGTGAGCCTTTTGTATACTTAACATACTACTTATGAATAATAGTTGATCATGTATTATACGAGGGATCAAGGTTTTGCCTCTAAGATAGACAGGAACAGATCGAAAAGAAAACAAATACTGAACTCTGAATCAAACTTGGACGAGGCTCGATAACCAGCCACGAGTCTAATCTTCTTCTATCGAACCAAGACCTATCCCCACAAGAACTAGAACGGTACTCCACCATGACCCAAAACCTTAACGAAGTTCGAACCAGAATAATTGAAACCAACTTTGGAGTACTCACGTTACGAACAGAAACTCGAACAAGATAAATGTCAATGTGAGTTCTAAGATGAATCTGCTACTCTCGATCTCGACAGCAAATCGAATCCAGAATATGAGTACTCATATACGTACGAATTGAACCTAGTGATCCCAAACAAAGCTTCGAACCCACACACAACTTGATATAGGTCCTGCAACCTTGAACCATAACCTGGATTGATTCTTACACGAACACAAACCCTCAATACGCTAGAAGCCAAACGCGAACCAACTTGTCTTGCTATTCTTCAACCTTCGCACGAACCGAAACCGAGTTTTAACACGAACCGCAACCCAAACGAACCCGAGTAAGGCTAACGTGAATCCAAACAAGAACTAACGAAACCGAAACACGAGTAAAACCAATACCAACGTGAATCTATACTTGAGTCATGTTGGTCTCCAGTCTATTATATATACGGAAGAATATTGTGGTATGGAAGTGATGTGTGTGATTTGTTTTCAAATATTAGAAGAGATTAGTTATATAACGTGATTATGGGTGGAGCCTAAGATAACAAACTATCCGACTAATAAGGGATATGAGGTGCTTATCTTGACCCAATATTTCTTAAAACCAAGTAAATTTAGATGTGAATGTTATTATGGAGTTAAATAGGAACATTATATGGTCCATGAACAAGCGTGTGAAGTGGTATAAGAAAAGGAATGGCGTGTATTTACTAAGGCAAAACAGAACATGCACATCTTTTAAAATTAATAAGGATAATGGTCTTGACTCCATAGCTTATCAAACGTATAAATAGAATAGGAAAGTAGGAATTTCGGTTCTTATCTTCACAAAGAAAACATGTAGAGATACAAAAGAAAAAGGGTGTGCCGAAATTATAAATACTTAGGTTATAGTTTTCATATTTGTAAATTTAAATCATAATGTGTAGTTTACTTTAGGTTAATCTCGTATTCAAAAGTTCAAATATCACAACGAAGTTTATGTTGTTATAATTCTTCCCCTCTAAAAAAAAAAATTTCGTCCGCGAAAGTCGCAAAAGTTAGACGGAGACGTACCAATAACGAAAGGAAAGACAATAATTTGCCTCACGCTCAGAGAGGTCCTTCCAACAGAATCTTCACAAACACAAAATTTCTCATGACTCGATCCTGACAAACTTGGATAGCCCCAGGCTCTCCACAGAACACAAATCGTAACAAATCTGATCCAACGAATGCGAAATAAATGCGTAACATATGACAGATGACAGATTATATCTCACAAAGAGATACATGAAACACACACACACACACATATATATGAAGCAAACACGGAGATAGTGCTAACTGATAAAACTTCATCAACTCCTACCGAATTCTGAACGAACAAAGGAATTTGCCAAAGTTAGAGGAGCACAAATCGAATCATCAAACGTATCAAGAGTCTCACAAAGAGATGGATAATAAATTTGTATCGATGATCACAATCACAAATCAGAGTATCAAAACGTATCAGAAGAAGGCATAACAGAATATGTAGAATAATCGTACGGATAAGGATGAATCAAAGAACTAACGTTTCGCGAATCAAAACTTTCTCAATGCCAAGACGTCTATCTCTTCTGTGCAGAATAATCATACTAAACACACAATTCCCAGTCTAAATTCCAAATTTCTCTTCCACAATAATAACTAATCCATTAGTTGATGTAATCGACTATGAACATTCAGTAAGTAGCTCTCTAACCTTATTCAACCAACAGATATTCCACATCTTCATTCATACCAAATCCTAAAAGAACCTCTTGTCACTTGCATGCCGTCTTCCTTAGTGAACAAACACAAGCAAAGTAAACACTTGTCAAATTTCCTGCTCAACACATCTTCTAAGCAAGCCATCCTAGTCTATGCTCCACTATAACTCCACTTGTGTTGTCCTTCCTGTTTGTGTGCGGAAATCACCAATGTAGTCGCCACCGTCTTCATACCATCCCGTCCAGCTCCTGCTTCAAGACTCTACACATATTAGTACAACTAAAATGAATAGAGTTGATAGAACTATGTGCTTCACTTCAAAACTGCTTCCTTCCATCTTCTAACATAGCTATCTTCTACCATCTTGTTACCGAGTTTCTTCATGTCTGCCATAGTTTTCTCTCAATTCATGCGTCGGGTAGTTCACCTCCTACGGTTCTAGCTGTAACGCTGCATAACAAAATCTTCTCGTGTTGCACAAGGACATAACAAAATCTCTTTCTTCCTGGGTAGAACAAATCTCTTTCCAGCTTTCCCCACTTCTTTCCTCATTCTTCCTTCAATGAATATTACTATTCAAAAATATCACGTGGAGTTTCCCCTGGTGTAGAAATATCAATACAAAAATACAAAGATGATTCTCGGGTTTCTCTTTCGTCTATGAACATACCAACATGTCATACTATGACAATTTCCAAGTATTCATGAAAGACACGATTTATTAATTTTCATAGGAATAGTCAAAGTAGTAGCCAATACAATTGGCATCACCACACTCATAAGGATCATAACGAATACGAAAGAATTCTAGGAACATCCCGCTCCTTCACACACAAAACATGATACGATTTAGCTTCTAGAGATCAATCCACAACTTCATGCTATCATCATTATTCTCCCTGAATAAAACAAAACCACCTCAAAGATGTACTCTTGTACAGATAAAACCACTTCATAGAAGCTAGCTCTTTAATTCTTTCCCTTCCACTGATGTCATTCACAATAGACTTTCAGAATTAAGCAAACGCCACTCTTTTATGGATAAAGTTCCCGAATCAACCACCTTAATGTTCTCAGGCACTGCTCAAAATACCATATAATCCCAATAAGTTCAAGTTATATGATGTAACTATTATCACGTTGGCCAGGCGTCATAACACTTGCATCATATACACATGCCTTTATTGCAATCACATTATATCTCGAGTCGTGACTAAACAAATTCTCATAACCAGATCAAAACAACATCACATTCAGATGATAATCTTGTAAACATTTCAAACAACCGAATAATTCTCGAGGCGAGTTTCATCAAATGAAGTATCTTTACCACCGCGAGGGATTACACACGAGTTTTCAAAACAAAGGTGATCATAAATGATTATCAGGTTAGGAACCATGGTGCAGAATTCTGAATTTCATGAATCGACAAAGATGACAAATATGTCATGACTGTTGTTAGCATCTCAATGCTTAGTCAATAAATCCATATCCAGAATAATATCGGATCGAACATTTCCAGCGTAAACAGATTAGCAAAACATTATCATCTTCAGATATCTCCATAACGTATCTAACAAATCGAATATTCATGATTGAAGGTCACAAGATTATCTTAAAAATAGAATAGGTAGGGCAAAATCAATAGTGTAGAAAGAACAAAGCAAGGAAAGCCACAGAATGTGTTGAACACATCGGATTCATAAGCACGCGAATTCTCAGAACGGACGAAAAAGGCATCTAAACGAATGACAACGAATCAAGGATCGAAGTTCAAAAGAAGTGATAACTTCAGGAAATGAAACCTATAAGGCATTACTACGAAGTCTTAAGGCATTCTAAACTTATGTTGCAAATCCCGATAAATCTTCTAAATCTCCAGAACGAATGATCTTATAAGGACGTAAGTAAAAGCAGATGCAAAATCAGAGTGATGAGGAAGCAAGATAACTAATCAATGTCTTATCGTATAATCTACCCAATCCTCATCGGTCATACTAAAGTTCTTAAGGGAAGAAACCTAAAGCAAATCCTTCTAAGGTTATTCCATAAGCTCTTAAAGTGCAAACCTAAGGGTCCAAATCTTCACAGGCCATAATTTATGTACTACAAGTCGTAGCCTAAGCTCTGATACCATAATTGTAACACCCCAACCCGACGCGGGTCAAAATGCCACATTATGGTGTCCATCAGAACATACAAACGCAAGCGGAAGACTTATAAACATAAAAGTTACAAAGATATTCTAAGATAATAAAGAAATACTAACTCTATACAAGATGAGTTTCAAAACTGAAATACAAAACCAACCTAATCTAATTGAATCCAAATCCAAGTCTAATCCAGAGCAAATGGGTGTCTAATCATCTGGGTGGTCCACTAAGCGCTCCTATGCATTCTTCACTCAAACCCAGCTTCCAACCTAAAACCTGCCGCAGGAAAAGATATGCGGCTGAGCTTAAAAAGCCCAGTGAACAGATATATAGGAAAACAAATGGATAATCGAAATGTAAATAAGCGTATGAAACGGAAAGTATAAACTCCTGTTGATAGAGAAAGTCATCTGTCAAATGCATAAGAGATCAATGAACAACTGAACGAATATCATAAGTCAAACGAAATGAAGCATCATAGATATATCAAATGGAACATAATCAGAATCATAGAGCACGTATCAACAAAGGCTTGTCTACCCGATACACTCGAATAGACAAAGAGAACATAGGAAAGCCACGAGCCGACCTACCCGAGACACTCGAATAGATCTCAAATAACATAATCACATATCCGTCAATTCATAGGGTGTACATAGAGTAGCTAGCTCCAATGTACCAGACGTGAAAGGGGTACAAGGCACGTACAGCCTGTCACCAAACCAAATCGTATCATATCATATCATATCATAACAAATCCTAGGATGCATCCATACGCCCCCCACAAACAAATCATATACAAAGTGGCCAAGAGATCTCATATCATATCATAATCAGACGGGGACGCCGGGGACTAATCACACTGCCCCCGATAGTGTCATGCCATTGGTGCCTCAATGACACGCCCATGGTACCTCCATGAGTAGACTAAAAACTCGGGCATCAGAACAGAACATATCAGAGCAAACAAAGCAAGGCTATCCATAACAAAATGCTCCTAGAGCATGACAGAATAGAATGCTCCCAGAGCATAATATAACAGAATCTCGCAATCACATAATCATAATCAAAGTGGATAGCAAATCAGAATCAAATCAGAGGTATCATAGCAAGCCTCATATCAAATAGATCATATCAACGAATCATATCAAATGGGGAACATAGCAATGACATAACTGAAGGGAATCTTAGTAGTGTCGAGGATCAAAAGAAAGTCATGAGAAGTCCCCACTGAAAAGGGATAGAATATCTGTACCTCAAACCGCAACTGAACCATATCAGAACTAGGATAGGAAGTTACTCCTTGTTCAGTGAATCTACACAAATTAATGATCGTCTTATTATTTATAAGCTCATTTTAAAGCCGATTACTCATTTAGAGTTTGTGCAGTTAGTAGATTTAGATATTAATTGGTTCACTTACATATATTTTATAAAAGTAGAGACATTTAAATCTTATTATATTCAATCATGATTTAATAAGAGATATGAAGTTTTGAAAAGCTAGGAATACATGTGTCTTGAAAGAGGCAAACCAATATGAATACAATTTGTGATAGCTAGTTTGACCAAATGTTTCTCCATTATAACACATGATATCCATAAAACGCTTTTAATACCCGGTTTATTCTTCGTTTATATTGGCCACGTAAACTAGTATATGATGATCTCGTTATAATATTTAGCATGTTAATTAGTATACGGCAAGAAAAGACTCAACGTAATGCTAAAATACCTTACATTCTTGTATCGAAAAGATAGTTAAAACACGTATAATGTTATTCGCAAATATTCTTGAGCATATTCACAACGAAATTAAAACCATCGAGACCCTTTATGAAAATACAATTACTTCCAGTATTATCTTCTGGTTAGAATATATTTTACCCTTTGTATGCAATATCTAACGTTCATATATCCAAGTTTTAACTAATTGAATAGTGAGCCTTTTGTATACTTAACATACTACTTATGAATAATAGTTGATCATGTATTATATGAGGGATCAAGGTTTTACCTCTAAGATAGACAGGAACAGATCGAAAAGAAAACAAATACTGAACTCTGAATCAAACTTGGACGAGGCTCGATAACCAGCCACGAGTCTAATCTTCTTCTATCGAACCAAGACCTATCCCCACAAGAGCTAGAACGGTACTCCACCATGACCCAAAACCTTAACGAAGTTCGAACCAGAATAATTGAAACCAACTTTGGAGTACTCACGTTACGAACAGAAACTCGAACAAGATAAATGTCAATGTGAATTCTAAGATGAATCTGCTACTCTCGATCTCGACAGCAAATCGAATCCAGGATATGAGTACTCATATACGTACGAATTGAACCTAGTGATCCCAAACAAAGCTTCGAACCCACACACAACTTGATATAGGTTATTTTTATAATTTTAGAAATTTAAAATTTGTTTTTAGTTATTTTATAATTTTAGAAATTTAATTTTTATTTTTCTAGTATTAAATTAATATTATATTGTATTTAAGTTATTTAAATATTAATAATTAATATTAAATAAGTAATTAGTGTAAAAATTAATTTTCTTTTTCTAAAAATTTTCTTTTATCCTTTAGTTTGTAAAAAAGTCATTTTCTCCCCCTATGGGTTTTCAGATTTCAGATTTTACTTTTTATTTTGTACGTTTATGTTAATTTAAATGTAAACATACGTGTTTTTAGGTTTAAAACGTTTCTGGTTTTTCCAAATTTCCAGTCTTGTTCATATAGCTTATTTAAGCTATTTCCTTGTAGATTCTTTAGTTTAATCAATCACAATCCCTTTCCTGTCCAAATTCACCCGATCACAAGCCCGTTTGATAACAATTCACACCTCGTCGGGACATAACGACCCGGGAAAACTCTATTTTCCGCGGAGCATTGACTCTAAGCAGTTTGACCTTGTTGACCATTTACCTGGTCAATTTAGGTTGACCGTTTGGAGCCAATCAATAGACATTCGATGAAGATTTTTTTGGAGATTGTTAGTTTGGAACTTCAAATGTTGTAAGTTATCAATGCTGTTGTAAATTACATCGATTTTTAGCAAGTTGCATTAAATAACTATGTAGTTGGTACGCTAAGGGGGTGTTTGTTTAAGTCTATATCATTTGGCTTATATATAATAAGCCCATGTTTTCTTGCTTATCAAGACCTAAAGATGAAATATAAGTTCATAAACTGAAAAAAAAAGAGCTGAAAAGAAACCAAACACATGGGCTTATGAAATATAATATGAGATCATGCACAATCATGGTCCTCCTAAAAAAGGTGAGTTTAAATTGATGAATCTACTGAAAATTAATAAGGAGTGAGTGAATAACTAGCTAAAGTCGCCCAAGTGTGTCCACACCCCCAAACACTGTCACTGAATGCTATTTTGTTTTGCATGATACAATCTTTATGATGTAATTTTTGTCGCTTAGGCACATTGGCATGTACAGAAAAGCAGGTGCGCTATCAGAAACAGGTTATCATTACTGGAGACAGATTTGAGGATTCACAAAGAATAGGTAAGTAGTATGTTCTGTTAGTCATTCACAGTATGAGTTTATGAGCTTAAGTGAATGTTGGGTTTATGAGCTTTAAGTGAATGATGAATAAAGTTGTTTTTATTATAGTTGTTTTTTTGTTTCATAATCCTGGAAGAATTCCGAGGTTTCGAAGTGTATATTAGTACTTTCTTCCCTGGACACCATCATCTACTTTCTAAGACTACATAATTTAATAGATGTATGTGATACTAAAGTAAGGGCTGTATGGATTTTATATCGATTTTCGTTGCTTATTTGAGAATGGTTTTCCGCCCATGTGGAAATATGCTTGCGTTAAAAATCCAAATTTAGCATTAAATGTTGTACTTATGGAGGTTCTCTTTGAATTGTTGTCATAACAGGGTTTTTTCTATGATACTTTATGTCGTGAAGCCGCCTAGACTGGTCAAGCCAGCCGCTTGCTTGAACTGGTCAAGCCGTTGGAACACGCATACGATGCATGTAAGAGATGGTTTGGCTTGCTTGATGTTATTAATTTTAATTAAGATGCTTAGATTTGACAATTAGCTCTGTATTCATGGAATGTTGTTGTTTAACAACTAATGAAGGTTAGTGTATATATATGTAAGCGAAGAGGTGGAACTTGATGATGAAGATCCTGCTGATCGCAATAGTGATCCTGGAACAACAAAGTGCTTACCCCATGTATATTTTATAACTCGACATGCTTTTGAGAATGCCTTTACGCCAGCCGCTTGCTTGAACTGGTCAAGCCGTTGGAACACGCATACGATGCATGTAAGAGATGGTTTGGCTTGCTTGATGTTATTAATTTTAATTAAGATGCTTAGATTTGACAATTAGCTCTGTATTCATGGAATGTTGTTGTTTAACAACTAATGAAGGTTAGTGTATATATATGTAAGCGAAGAGGTGGAACTTGATGATGAAGATCCTGCTGATCGCAATAGTGATCCTGGAACAACAAAGTGCTTACCCCATGTATATTTTATAACTCGACATGCTTTTGAGAATGCCTTTACGCGTAGTAAATAGTCCCTTACTTGCCTCTAAAGGAAGTTCAGCTATTTCTGTCACCTGCAACATAAGTTTAAAGTTTACAGCTTTGGATTAGTGGTGATTGCAGGTATGTTCTTTTGTTATTTTTATGGTTCTTGATCTGTTTTTCTAAGTACGTCTATGAATGGGTTTGGTTAATAAAGGGGTGTTTTGGATTGCTTATTTTTCTGCATTTGAAGAATTAATGACGCGACAACAAAATAGTTGTTTTATGGATTTTTTTTAGGGCTGGTAAGAGTATTTCTTTCTGACAGTGGCTTTATCATATGCTTTTTTTTCACAGCTATTAGGGAGGTGACTTGGTGCGAATGGTATATGATGGTGGAATCTATTTTCAAGGATATGGTAGAAGGTATTGTGTTCATTGGATTTTTTTCTCACCTCTGCAGGAGATCAAGTTATACAGTGATGGTAAATATATTTCGAATTTTACATGTGTATGAGAATTAGTTGTATAAAAATACCCCGCGGCAACGCGCGGGTTTAAAGCCTCGTATAAGGACAAATTGTAAACTAAATACCTGTTCGCCAGCCAAAACAACAGAAAGCGGCCCTCAGAGGAGCAAGATCAGAGTGTACTTTATTCTCAAAAGGGTGCTCTTGGACCGGTGAACGTTGCTTCTTATATAGTAGTATAAGTAAAAAAAGAACATCAAACTCACATAAAAAGAGATTTTAGTAAATTAATGGTATCAAAGTCATCTTCTTTAATAATAAGGGGGCATGGTTGGTTCTTTGAGCAATGGTTTGGAACTAGTTACTTTTTCTTGTCAAAATTATTACGGGCTAAAACTCAAGAATGACAAAATTTCTATGTTGGTTACAAACCGTAGTAATTGTACCAAAATGGCCTTTTACTCTAATTAGCATTCATCGTGGATTTTAATAAGCTTCTTTTACGATCATTCAATATGATTATCTTTCGTAAAAAAGTACCATGCCTTTAGTTAAGAAGTTCTGAATTTGACAATAGAATCAACAGGAGCCAGTGACGAAGCCAGGATTTTATACATGGGTGGGCCAAATATATACATAGCAATTAACCGATTGAATATCCTCGCTCTGGCGGAATTAGGTGTGTTATTGTTGTTGTAATTAACCGATTGAATATCGTTGCTAAAAAGTAATTTAATTCTAATTGCTACGCAAGATAACTTGCATGATAAAATTAGAATATATCTTCTATATAACTTTAATTTTGATGCTAAAAATGGATTGGAAAGTAATGAAATATATGCTTAAATTAATTTGTAGCATCTAGGTGATAATGCTTTTACACACAAATAAAATATAAAAATAAGAAAATTGGAAAAACTGTAAAACAATAAAAACTTTTAGGTATGAATAAATAAAATGTGAAAATGTTATAATAAAATGTGTGATGATGCAGTCACATATTAGATTATCTGTGCCTCCGATTCATATAAATCACACAATTTATACATATGATTTATCAGTTTTTAGATTTAGGTGGGCCAAAATTCCAAATTATCTTTCATTGGACTATTTTTAAATTCATACATTAATATAAAATATATAGTAGCTCTATAAATGTTAAGGACTTGGGGTGGGCCTTGGCCAACCCAACTACAAAGTGTTAGCCTGTATTGTATTATTGTAACGGGCTCAAGCCCGAGTCTAGAATCTTCCCTACTACTCTATATATGTACAATGTAACCAAGAATCAATCAAGGAAATCAATCATTATTATTACCATTCTACATGGTATCAGAGAATTAATTTTTCCACCTTTCATCTCTAACCCTAAACCTAAACTCTTCCGCTGCCACTTTAATTTTCCGGCCATCGGCTTCGGCCGATGGTCCGGAGCACTTATATTCTTATCTCCATCGTACAGTTCATCTCCATACTAACCCTTATTCACACTCTCCAATATATCCCATCATACATCACACGAAAAAAAAAAAAAAAAAAAAAAAAAAAAAAAAAAAAAAAAAAGTCATACGGATATTGTGTCAAAAGTTGCGGCAAGAAGCAGGGAAGCCACCTTTTCACTTTCTTTTGATGGCAAATTAATAAAAGGAGTATCCCTTTTATTTGACACACGGAATAAATAAAAGGGGTTTACAACCTTTTTTGTTTTGGTGTCTGTTGTTGTTTGATGCGAAAAAAAAGAAAATAATAATAATAAAATGTTTATGTTTTTCTAAAGAAAAACACGCCCCGTTTGTTCGGAAGGTTCTTTGGGGGTTGAAGTTTTAGAACCAACTTTCATTTTCTCTTCTTTTCTTTTGATTTTCTTTAGATTTTAGAGCATGAGTTTTAATTGTAATTTTTTTTTATTTTAGTGTAGGGAATACTTTGGGTTATTCCTTTTGCTTAGTTGTAGGGGATACTTTGGGTTATCCCGTTTGTTTAGGATACTTTGGTTTATCCTATTTGGTAAGGGATACTTTGGTTTATCCCATTGGGTCAGGATACTTTGGTTTATCCTGTTTGGTTCGGATACTTTGGTTTATCCGATTTGTTGCGTGTTTGCTTGAAGATTTGCTTCCGCTTGCTGTCGAATGTCTTCTTCAACAGTTATTTATTAGTTTTTCTTTATTTATTGCTTATTAGCTTTTACTCTCCAGTCCGAGCTTTCGCGATTTCGCCGCTCAGACTGTGGGGGAGTGTTAGCCTGTATTGTATTATTGTAACGGGCTCAAGCCCGAGTCTAGAATCTTCCCTACTACTCTATATATGTACAATGTAACCAAGAATCAATCAAGGAAATCAATCATTATTATTACCATTCTACACAAAGGTAGCTCCGTCCCTGACAGGAGCATAACTATAAACCAAAGTCTGAACATTAACCGCGTGTGATGCATCAAATATAGTTGGCGTTTATCAAGTTAATTATATCTCATTACAGACCTTATATTAAAAAATTCGCCACAAAATCATATGCTTATATTTAATTAATATTCCCTAACGAATTAGGTTTTAAATGACACACCAAATGAAATCATATAGATCATGCATGATGCACCTCCATATATAGTACTTCAACGGTATATATATGTCATGTTTTTATGCTTGAAAATATACTTGCTTAACATATAAGCATGGATATGTATGAAACTAGCAAAGAAGAAGCCTTTTATACTATCTCTCTTTCTGACCTTCAAATTTATACTGATCGATCTAGTTCATCCGAAGGAGACCAAGATCACGAGAGTTCATTTTCGTCGTTTAGATTTAAAATCGTTGATTCTACCCCACCTAAAGAAATTGTTTTCTTTGGTAAACCAATCCATGCACCTGAAAACTACCTGAACAAATTTAGTAAATTCCAAAAATCTTCAAGACATAAAACATTTTCGGTTCAAGAGAAGGATATTGGAAGTGTTGATCCTTTGGATCAAAAGTTGGCTAATCCGGCACCGGTTTTGAGGCCGCGGAGAAGGTCATGGAAGAAAACCTTATTGTTTGGATTAGGCGGGTCTCCTACAAGGATGGAAATTTCTGATTTAAGGAGTAGGCAGACTCGTCTTAGTCCACCAAGATGTGGTCTGGTAAATGGAATAGGTGAAGAAGAGACGATAGTGCCCCGAAGAAGCGGCAACTGGTCGAGAGGAATGTTTGGATCGTGCATCAATCCGAGTATACATATACTATAAATTTTACGAAAATTAAGATCGAGATTCTTAATTTAATTGATCTTAGTGTGATATGGTCCGGGCGGTTTCAAACGTATTACAAGTATGATATGGTGTGTATATACATATATGCTTTAGGGAACGATGTTGCTTTAGTTTTAATGCACATTGCCAGATTGCAATATATTATATGATGTTATGTCGATTGCTATTTTAGCTTGCATATGACATGTGTTTTTGCTTACCATCAAAATGTTAAAAACAGCTAGATAGTTTATGAATTTAAGAATAATAATGATGCCGATTCCTTGTAATTTCTCTTTCTATCGAAAGTTACAAAGAATAATACTGATGCTGATTCCTTGTAATTAAAACGGCTTGATACCTGGCGGTTGATACCGATGATCCGGTGAATCGACAACTTGACCGGGTCAACTAAAACCCGGGTTTTTAAAAATTGATTCTAACCTTCTAGTTAAGCTTTTTGAGAATCTTCATCTACCCTAATATAAAATCTCCTTAGGCTTTATATAAACTAGCAGGGCACCCGCGCAATGCGACGGCGGGTACCCTTTGACTAAATTTTGTACGTGGTGAACAAATGTTTTTCATTTATATGTTTTTTCTAACAATAACTTTTAAGTATTTTAATCTTTGATGAACTAAGTATTTTAATTGTTACATTTTTTTACAATAAATGTATGAAAATTCAGCAACACGACGTCAGCAAGCTACGACCAACAAGCCGTCATCAGCGTGTCGGCTGGTGATGTGGTCCTTTCCGAATGAGCCTATCATTATTGATAATAATTATTTTTAACGGTTACACATTTTAATAATTATTTAATAGCAAAAGTGACACATTTTCTTTTTTTTTTAGTAGAGATGGTATCTATTAGTTTTGTGGTTTTATTTAATAGCAAAAGTGACACATTTTCTTTTTTTAGTAGAGATGGAGATATACGGTGGAAACAGTCCAATAAATTAATACTACCCAATTCGGATTAGAAAAGTCGAACCCAAATTATTTACAAATCATAAATAACCCTTAAATAAATAACACTACCCTCATTTTTCTAAACCTAATCTCTCTGTAACTCAAACACTGCAGCCACCACACAACTTTCTTTTCTTCTTGCAGCAACACAATAGCAATTTCTTATCACTTTCTTACACCAAAAATGAAATATAGTCATAATTTGTATCTCACATCTACCAAACATGTACACCTTTCCCAATATTCTTTTCTTCCTGCTATAAACCGAGGACCAACCACATACAAAATCCCTTTAGTCTCAAATATGAACAAGAACGCGACTAAGATCTTGATAACAAGGTCTCGGGTAGGTACTTTGTTTTGTTTTAATTTTTAAGATCGATGATAGGTTTTTGTTCAAACTTGTCGAATGATTAAAGATTTCTAAAACAAGTTGAAAATACGAGATCTTTTTATTGTTTCTTTATGTTTCGAATTTGAGATGGTATAGCTGTTGTGGGCTGTTGTAGTGGTTGTTGCTGATTATTAACTCAGATGGGATTTAGTATAGATATTGTAGTTGTTTGACGTGATATTACGGGGTAGGGACATAGGTTGTTTATAGCTTAATTATATTGTACATTATGGTTAAATAGTTGTATTTTTTGGTTAAAGGGTGTTTTTAATAGTATATTAATAGTATTATATGAGTAGTGTTTTTTCAGTTTTATGTGTTCTTTAAATATTTGTAAATAATGCTTAGAAGGTAGTATTTGGTGGTCTAAAAATAATTAATAGGAAAAAGGGTCATACACCCACTTTAATAGTGTTAATGTGGTGTTTGTTTTTTTAATATGTGTATTAAAGTGTTGTACATTATATTTATTTTCTTGTTAGCTTGAAAATTATGTGCATTAAAGTGGTGTACATTATGCTTAATTACTTGTATGTCTGAAAATTTTGGAGAGAAAGTCATCCCTCTATTAATGCAGTATAGATTCTCACAACATTCACAAATCAAACCACACAATTCTTATACAAATTTCATCCATACCAAAATATATATAACTAGAATGGCGATAATCCGCCGCGTTGCGGGCGGGCCTGTTTTTTTGGTAAAATAGTTTTCTATAAATAAGAACGTTGTAATATGAAGTCGAGATGACCTCAATACATTCAAAGTTTTCACACCAAGGACCATGTATAGAACAATCATTTTTTTTGAGGTAGCTGTAATATACTCTTATGTTTTGCCCTCCGATGCTTCATTCATTCTGAAAACTCAATTCATATGCTTTTAGGAACATCGGTTCATTTATATGAATTTGGATTCACACATGGTGGAGCATCATTAAGCATACTACATGTTCAACTAAACTAACCTAGGTATCAGCCTTCATCGTAACATGACTATCTTAATGTCCACACACTACTCTCAGTTGCGGGGGTGTCTTGACATCAGATACACGTCATGCTTTGAAGTGGCCCAAACCAAGATCCTAAGCTGTAAAACACAAACATGGTGACAGTTACAACATTAACACAACTTACATAAGTTCATTTACTACATTAACACGGGTCACAAACATGAGTAAGCTACAGACACCTTATTCACAGCTTATAACCAATGGTTAGTCATTTGAATATCAAGCAAGCAATTGTACAATCTTATGAGTTTAGGATATGCAAAGGATTTGCTACACATACCCTATTCACAATTGGAGCGATAACAAAATCTTGACAAAACTTACTGTGAATTTGGTAATCTGAATCTTGACTGCAGGATTACTAAAGAGTCATGCCTCTTTGCAAAAGTCAAAAATAAGCACGACACAGGAAGCTGATTTTCCGTAAGTGTATATTCGGTTATCCTGTTCAGGAATGGTAAGTAGTTTAGCAAATAACGACATGCACCTTCTCATTTGACCCGTTATAGAAAGCAGCGTCTATGAATGCCAATATCACTTTGAAACTGATTATCTAACACTAAGCATAATCTGATATCAAGAATCATACGTGTAGAAATGATGCTCTAATTAGAACCATGTCATGTATGCAATGTAGGTTTTAAAATAAATGCGTTTTGTGCATTGTAAGTGTTTCCAAATTACCAAACCGTTGAATTACAGTTGGTAATGATGATGAATGTCCCATCTACTACATTCATAGTTTATGAAAATACATGAATATGGGGCGTGATGAAAATGGAGAATATTTATGTAAGTAATTAACATTTGCATACCTCAAGAACATGACCTGAACGCATAAATTCTTCCTCCGTGACCATGAGCAAGAGCATGAAAATTGAGCAGCTGCTCTCTCCTGATGCTTATGACACGTGCATAATCAACAGCCGACTGCAGTGCAGTGTGCGATGCTTCATTGTTCGTTATGCAGCAGCATTTCCTACAGATGGTATTATTACAAAATTGCGTGACACAAATTCTTAAAAAGCTTCATATAAAACAAAAGAAAACGGCTTATCATAAATTTACCTGAAATATAAGTTATCAGCCCCAAACAGTATCGACAAAACCATCACGTACACCCTCATTAAACAACTTGCATCCTCACCCCCCCCCCCCTCCTAATTTCGGATCACTTATTAAGACTGTTTAACTGAAGCAAACATTGATTGGAAATCAGCAGTGGACAAAGCATCAAAATCCTTAACCAAATCAGCTTATCATAAAATTTGAAAGGCGTGCCTGTTTATTTTGTCAAATACTGGCACATGTACCTTCATGCCGTTGATTGTTACCCGGTATTTCGAGGCCGTTAGTGTTATTCGCATATGTCAAAATCAACAATTATTATTACATAATATGATGTAACAATTTGCCAACCGAGAATTGGTTTCCTGAAATAAATATCAAATTCACGGGGCCAAATTCGTTGTGTCACTTCAAATTCACGCAATCTCATCAGTAGGAGTTCCATTCGCAACTTCCCACGCTTGCAGCAACTTCATCATGCTCGAGACAAATTCCTGAAATGAATATCAAAATTTACGTATATGTACAACTGTTTTAACATATTTGGTGAGAGTAATAAAACCTTTCTATCAAAAATTGGTGTCGGATAAACAACAACAACTACAGAGCTCCAATGTTCATCCTGTTCAATTTCACCATCATCTTAACAAATCAGAAAGTCATGAGGTCTGATGATATCGCAAATCCTCACGAATCACCAACCTGTCAAATATTATAAAAAAATTCAAATACTCACCGCCTCATTACTATCAATGTTATCATTTCGGCTGAAGTTGTGAAGTTGGAATAGCCACTGCTGCAACATGTATTCTCCTGCGCTGAATAGGATAAAAAAACACTTAAATATAGGCAAAAATTAGAGATTGTTGCCTCTGGTTTATTCCAGTTTGAGACGAAGGTGTAGGTAATACATTAATAAGCAAAATTAAGCTAAAAAGCACTTAAAATCTAAACTGGTCCTAAAGGGTGTAATGGTAAAACAGGTTGAGGTGGGCAACTTATGGACCTAGAAAAGCTATGAAGAAAAATTAGGAAAAATGAGATAAAAATATAAGCAAGAAGATGAGCTGCCAAACTACCTGAGAACCAATTTTCAGAGCAAATGAGTTAATAATGAATAAATTAAAAATAAAAGCCTAAGTGACTGTGGGCTAAAGTTGTGACAGTGGAGCAGCGGGTGAAAATGGGCAGCAATGTAATCTTTGACTAAGAAAAGGCCTAATACCAGATGTCAAGAACTTGTACTATCCTAGTTCTGCCAATCATTAGGAGCACAATCCATTCTGACCAAATATTTCAACCTGCACCAAATCTTCATAGGGAAATCACAAAAGAAGAATAAGTGGTCATGACTATCTGGACCAACCTTGCAGAAAGCACACACCATATTGTCATTTCTTTCCCACACCTTTAATAAATCCTGAGTTTTGAGTCTTCTATGAATAGCAAGCCAGACCATCAATGAGTGGCTAGGAATGCATTGGCTATACCACATCAGCTTAGACCAAGCAAACCGACTACCATACTCTTTAATATCATTCCAAACTTCAGATACACCAAAATCTACATTCCTACCACTTCTGTTTCTCCAAATAACCTTATCTTTTTTTATCAGGGTCTAAAATAGGAGGAGGTTTCATGGACAAAGCATCAAAATCCTTAACCATCTCAACAGGCCAACACCATTTACCATCAACAATCAAGTCTGCAATTTTGCAGTTGAGATTAAGACCTGAACTATATATTTTCCTCTTAGTGATAAAATCACTTAAAGGATAGATAGCATTCCAATTATAAAACCAAACAGAGGTGTCACAGCCATTACCAATTTTATGGACAATATGATTTCTAAATAAAGATCAAAAAGTGACCAGTATCATACTAATATGTTCACGTTTTCTGAATCGATTACTTGAATTCAAAACAACGGACCTTGATTTTATATCATTATACGAAGGTAAGATGTAAAAAGCTAAATCCTATAATCTCATAGTGTTCCTGCTGGAGACTTATTTCTACGGATATAATGAATCATCTATAGCTTCAGCAGAATCCTGTCAGCAGAAATAAGTCTTCAGCAGGAACACTATGTCAGCAGAAACCATCTATAGCTTCAGCTTAGATACTAAAAGATTTTGGAAATTTAAGCATAACCTAAAAAAGTCAACAAATCAACCAACACTTTATCAAAAACATCTTAATATACTACAATAGAACTGAGTGAAGCAAAACCAAAAATGCTGCTTACAGATTGTGTGTAAAACTGTGAGATAATTCAAGTAAACACGATCTGGTATATATAGTTGTGGATGTTTTATACTTACTCCGTCACTGGCTGACTTCCTAGTTGTCGCGGCTGTGTAGTACATCTTATTGAATAAATTAAAAATAAGAGCCTAAGTGACTGTGGGCTAAAGTTGTGACAGTGGAGCAGCTAGGGATGGCAAAAAACCCCGAACCCGACGGGGAAACCCGAACTAATTGGGGCGGGGCGGGGCATGTTAATTGGGTTACGGGGCGGGTTTGGGGATTAAACGGAGATTTTAATCGGGTTTGGGGTGGTGAGCGGGGAATCCTCGCCCCACCCCGCCCCACCCGATTAATATATACACATATATAAATATATCTATACCTATATACGTAGTAGTATTTTGTTAGTATTTGCGTAATAAACAATATTATTCTAATATTGATAGTTTTTTAATATTTGTAAGAATGCAAAATTGTGATTATAGAAACTCGTTTAGTGTCATATTTTTAAATTTTAATTTTTGGCGGTATAATTTATTATTATTTATGTATAATACTATCATTGAAAACTTAATAAGGATCGTTTGTAATTGATTATTAATAGGTTCATTATTGCTAACAGTAAAAAAATAACAATAAATGTGAAATGGTGCGGCTTTGGTCGAGAATTGCACCGAAAGAGGACACCCCGATAAGATCCCCAATTAATATGGGGCGGGTTTGGGAGACTATCACGCCCTAACGGGGCGCCCCGATTAGATCCCCGATGGGGATTGGGGCGGGTTTGGGGAGAACTTTGTTAATCGGGTTTGGGGATGGGAATGACCGCCCCGCCCCAAACCCGCCCCGTTGCCATCCCTAGGAGCAGCGGGTCTTGGTACCAGACATTGATCCCCATTCCCCAACCACATAATTGATCCCCATTCTTCTAGCTACATATTCATCTAGCTGCAAGAAAAAGTAAGACACACAGTAAGAAATATTGGATGTTCTTGGTACCAGACATCCAAAGACCGGCTCAGAGTCATACCCAGTCTGTTGCTCCAGAAACAGCAAGCTCAATAAACGCAGGAAGATACATATCCTGCATGATTATCCTGCATTGATAAAGTTAAATTGTAAGTAAAACCGAAATATCTTTTCCAATGTTACAGAACTACAGAAGAGATAACATACTACAATCAACTTGTACTATCCTATCAACTCATCATGTGCATAAAATTTGGATAGGATAAGCAGTTTATATAAACAATTTTATACCAACCTTTAATGATCACTCGCCAACCTATACACAGAGGTTCATGTGAAAAGCACATTAAAATAAAGTAAAGGAACTTACCAAGCTCGCATTAGTATGCACGCGTCATGTTAACTACTTGCAGATTATCACCAATCGGCTGCCGCAACAGAGCTCCCACCACTTAAATACAGGCACCAAATCATAACATTTAGGCGCAATGCCAAAACACCGTGTAAACTGATATATCAAATAAGCAATATTCACCATAACAGAAATTATTCGTTGACCAAAAAAATGAGAAAAGAAAAAAAAATGCTACTCAACTTACAGGGCTAACAAAGGCATGCTACATGTGAGAACCGCCACTGCCAAGGTAACAATTCCCTTTCCCATAGCAGTGTCCTAAAAATCTAGTATATCAGTGTCTTTTTTGTTCAATACCTTCAAAGTTTAATCATAAAGGTGTATTAGTAATCTCGCCTTTCAACCGGATAATTGTTTATCTGCTCAATAATTTACAATAAACTATGCTAGCTAATAAATAAGCATGTGTGCAAAAACCCAAAAATCAAATAGTTTCATCCTTTTTTTTTCAAATCACCAAAAACCCACAAATCATATCAATAATCAAATTAAAAAAAGTCTATAAAGTGCAACACTTAAAAGAAACACACCTATAACCGCAGACTGATATTTGTCAAAATCCGCTCCATAACCCATATGAATATAACGCCAAACCCTGCAAAATGAAAATACTAAAACTCAATCCGAAAGCAATAAACAACTCGCAAAAGGAAAAAAAATGAAACAGTAAGTTAACTTTAATGAAAGCGGCTTTGCAAGCCTTGCCGGAAAACGATTTTGTCGTCGGAGTAATATTTCGGCTAACACTTCCGTTTTCATGTACTGATTTGACTTTGTGTGGCTGTGATGCCATTGGAGAAGATGGTTTTGGAATTAGTTGTGGCATACTTATCTGCAAAGGACGCATGCCATATTGGTGTGGGCTAAGCCTAGCAACCTCAGCAGCTGCATTTGTAGCAACCGCTACTGCTTCAGCTGCAACCATTTTCTTCTCTTTGTTCCCTTGACGATAAGCTGCACTCAGCACTCATAATCTCAAGCTCATATATTTTGAATAAGCCATAGGCTCAAGTAAGCGTTCTCATAAGCCGACAAACATAATCTTATGAGCTTTCTGAAAATCTTAAAAATCAAAAACTTTTTTCAGATACCTTAACCCCAAATTAAAGTATACCAACTAAACCCTGCCCAAATGATGTTAAACGCAAATCAATTCTAACCCTAAATCTAAGCAGTTAGGAAAAGTTACCACAAACGCAATCTTCTCAAGCAATTCATCAAACACATGGTAGGCATCAAATCCATCAAAGATATTAATAACAATCATCTTTTTTTCACAATAATCAAAAACCCACAAATCATATCAATAATCAAGACAAAAAAAAATCAAGAAATTCCAACAATAATCAGAACACATACCTTTTTTATTTGCGTATCCTGATTTATGGTGTAGATGAACAATCGTTGTTTTTTTTCTGTACATTAACAGCCGATCAAATTTTGAGGTCTAAGAGTTACGAAGCTAGGGTTACAACGATCATTATTATGGTTTGGGTTGGGTTACTGGCAAGCAAAGCAGGCCAAAAGCGGCCCATAAGGTTTTGGCGGGAACTTGCTACAGCGTAGCTACAGGGGCATACGGCGTCGTTTTAATCGTGGTTTAAATAAACTTATAATGCTGATGGAAGGTCATATGCATGACGAAGATAATACCCTTTCTCTATATGATCTTTTGAAGACGATACCACCAATTCACAAGAAGTTAGTAAAGGAAATACAACCTCTTCATCCTCTTCTCATCTTCACATGAACAGGATTTCATAGGGATTTTCAGAGAAAAATGAGGCCATGATCAATCTTGTAATACTTCACATGAAAACATAATTTTTTTGTTGAATTAAGATTCTTTTAGATTTGTGAGCATACAAAATGGATCAAGGCCAAAAACTCCTATGTCTAATTAAGTCATTGCCAACTAGATTACCATCATCATCTTCATGCAATTCAAAGTGGCACGTGTTTATGTTTGGTTTTGGGTCGGGCAAGTTTCCAACTAGTATTGGTTGTTGGTGATTTTAGTGTCATCAATCATTTTGCGTAATTAAGATTACGTGAGACCATAGTGATTTCAAGTTAAGTTCTAATACAAGTTAGGAGGTGTGTGGTTCATGCTTGTATAAACTAAGTAACTTGATTCCGGATACTATGAATAGCAAAGTTTGTGATATAAAATTTGTAACTAAGACGTTGCAACAATTCAATAGATATGACTGTTGTAAATAGTAATAGAAAAACTGTTTCTAATGAAGTGTCACTATATTCTATATGGAGATTGGTTACTTTTCACAAAAAGGTGCAACCATTCATGAAGTGAGTTGATTGACACACTTTCACTTCTTATTTGCACACTCCATTGTACAATCTATAGAGGCAGCATATAATAAATGTATAACTGCTTATAACACAGTTTGATGTGTGCAAATCAAAAGTGAGGGTGTGCAAATCACCTTCCATTCATGAGGGTTGTGATTATTCATGAAAAGTCACTTTGTGTGTTATATATAGACACTATTTTGGTCTTTTATTAAGAGATGAACAATCATAGCAACACATAAAATATTCTCCATGTTTTTGCTCTCATTCTTATACCTAGAATTTGAGTATGTTATTGTCTTATCCGATATACGAAATTCTTGTAACCCAAGGCACTAAATAGGGTCGAAATATTGTATTCGAATAGTGGATTAAAACGATCAAGAATTATCCAAGGAATCATTTGATTATCAAGATTCTAAAACCAACATGGATATGAGTGACATTAAGAGCAGGCAACTCTGACAGTCGATTAATGATGGCAATGAGGAGAGTGGTGTCCGAAGAAGCGGAAACACGAGGTGGTGGCGGCTAGTGCTCTTGGATGTGGTGGTGGATATGAAAGAGACACCATAGTAGTTACTGACTAATTAAGGCTTTAGTGCACTGAACTAGCTAGATTACCTTATTTCTAGGTTTTTATTAGCAGACGCATATAACAATCCATAGTAGTTACTGACTAATTAAGGCTTTTGTGAAATCTTTTATTAGCAGATGCATATCCGTTTTTATTGCGACTCAAGTTAAGTTTCAATGAATTATGCTTGAATCTAGCTTGTTGATAATCAATATTTGAGACTTTAAATAATATCATCACTATAATCCTATTGGAATTATGATATCATGACAATCATATAAAATAAACCAAACACATCAAGTGAGCATAGCGGAAGCAATTATAACAAGATCATATAACATGTAATTAATTAATCAATATTAAATAGTAAACATACCTTTGTGATACTAGCCAGAACAAGAATCAATTGAAATCTTCAAATCAAGAACCCTAATTAGGGCTTATGTGGATTATAAGAATTACCCCTTACCTCTTTTGTAATTCAATCCAGGAATCAAACAATAGTGTGCTTGAATCACGTTCTTGTACACACGTACTATAACGTATTAAAGTTATGCTAGTAATTAAATCACAAAACTTAAACCAAACCATTTGTTTTAGAAAAACATCAATCGAAAATCCTTGTGGGGATTTGGTTTGATCGACCTAAGGAAAAAAGAAGGAGAGAAAAAAAATTAGGTTTATGTGTGTGTGCACAAGAGTACCCAAAAACAATAACCCTTGAATTGTATTTATACTATATGAAACTTAGAGCTCAAGTTAAGTTTGGATTGGGTAAACCCAATACCAAACCGATCGGCCCTCATGAGAGGAGGGGGATCCGGAAGCTTCTTGACATCTAATTTCATTCTAGTCCTCGTTCTTTTAATTTAACGTCCATTACTCATATATCTTAAATACTAATAAACGTTTATATGTTTTGTCATAATTAATAAATGAATACAACATTTATATTCAAGTATTAATCTTTAATACTCATACGTAAAGTGTGCAATCCCGTGATCTCGAGTTCGATCCTAACATACAACTACTAAAATAATGTCCATAATCTAACAGCTCCCTCTTGGACATATTTTAATAGTGTAATCACGTCGGTTAGCGTCTAGCAACACTTCGATGCCTCTAGTACGATCTCGAGTAAGGCTCCTGGAAAAACCTTTTAATGATTTCTCATTATTATTATCCTTTTGTTTCTAATACCATGTTAATAAGGATATGGATCAAAGTCATTCCTTAATTAACCATTCTGTTTCTCGTTGTTAGTGATTGATCAAGATTACCAAATCATCTGAACATATTCAGGGAAGATCTTGGGCACGGCCATGCAAACATCTTGACAACCCTACGAGGGGCCCAGCAGTATTAAACTCCAAAAATAAATTTGAAGGAACAAATTCTATCTTGACTACAAGCAAAACCCAAAAACTTTGTAACACTTCCGAAAACAACCCTTATGACTACCAGTTACGTATAGCGTTAAGTTGTTCCACAAAAATGTACTACATTCATGACACTTATCTTGCATCTCAAGTCTGAGGATAACTTCTCATGATTTACCTAATGACAAGATCCATAAAGTAACATCATGTAGTTGGGATAAGTCCTATATTCGGTATCATTCAATATCATCTGAAATGGCATGACTACGCATCAATATACTTTAAGTATATTATACCAACCTTCAGATTTGTCTTGATTTAATAATATTCCCATATTATTAACTGACAACGGACAATTTATAATAACATTTATTCATGGATTAAACAAACAAATATAGGATACAATTTATTATAAATTAAACATACCATGTATTAAAATTTATTATAATAATTGTTTAACATCCCTTATCCAAATACTAAATAGATCAATGCATGATAACTCTTGTTGATGAATTATGTCTCAAGTAATGACATTCATACTTGTTGACAAGGCATAAATCATCCAACTTTGATCTATCGGAATTTTAAAAATACTTAGTTCAAGAATTCAACTATTGAAGTTCTTATATGTGCATACTTAACAATTTTGATAATGCCATATAATAGTTCATAAAATATGTGACATCCTTAACCACCAATTTATGATAATCAAACTTCCAAACATTTTAAAGTTTAAAGTATTCTTATTCCTTTAATGTATAATGCAACTATGCTCTTATTAAGCACATCTAGTACATATAGCCAAGGATAAAATCCTTACCATAACTAGTATTGAGTGTCATCTCAATTTCATTAGCATCATTGTATGCAACAACAATATACTATTAAAACTTTCCGTAAACATTAATATCTATTTTGTAATGTTTGATGCCCTTCAAACTTTCATGTTTGTTGGCTGTGACAATTTTCACAACAATTGAAAAATTGTTCATCTATAGAATTTGGAAGTTGTTTCAGATTTAGGATGTGATTCTATAATCAAACATATTCTTTTTAGAATATTACACAAGTTATCTAATAACTTTTTTAATTAGATATTAATATTGCCAAATCATCTTGTAATCAAGCATGATACAACAAAACATGATGTTCATGAAAAATCATTGAGTCATACTTAGATTTTATTCATGTTATTCACATCCATTTAGACTTTCTAAATGATATATCATGTTAGATTCATTTACCGCACATGTTTCAACAATAAACATTCATTCCAAGGTTGTATGTCTTATTTTCTAAATCTTTCAAGTAAAGTTTCATTCCAAACTAAGACTTAACTTTTAACTTATATGAAATGTTACCTTTTATATGTTCTACAACATATATGATTTAAGAAATTAAACATAATACTCCCACTAGCTTTTAGGAATACTTAGAAATTATCTTATTTCAATTATAAATCAAAACATGAATTTAATAATTAAACATAAGAGTAATCTTCTAGATGCATGCATTTATCTATCCATGGATTATTGCACTTTGTACACTTTCAAATATTTATTTGAATTCATAAACTCCTTTTGATTACTTATCGTCCTCGCTCAAGTAATCACTCAATAAAGAGTTTTGACATTCCATTAACAATTTCATAAATATGACAATCATAATCTTTATATATTTAATGTATTTAGAAAAGAATATTCAATCACAGTTAATTGCTTAAGTGTGATTAATAATCTTGTCATAAGACATGCATTAAATACGTGCACAATATTGTCCATATTATGATTTCTATACAAAGATTTAAACCACAAGGGTTACCTAATCTTTGAAGAAACTTATCTTTATTTTCTAGTCTAACTATTAAGATAAACCACATTTCTAAAATTGATTATCTTTATGGACAGCATCTTAACCATTCATATCATGTATACTTTACCTAATTTCATATTTGGTAATGTATCATAATGATTATCAAGTTTACAATAATCCTGTAAATCATAGCCCTTAACATATTAATCAAATATCTGAGATATATTACTATTCTATGAATGATAATTCTATCATCTTGAGATTTAACATTTAAATGTCAAACTTTATTATCATGTTGAGATTTAACATTCAAATGTCAAACTTCATCATGATATTTACTAGTGTATTTTAGAAGATTATGTATCTTGTAATTTTATATTTTAAAGATCAAAACTCCCACTTGCTTTTAGCAATTTAAAGACTATCTTTAAATACTTAGCAAATAAAGCAACAATACAATATTCTCTTTTGGGATATTACAAATACTTATTGATTGTTCCTGACTTTACTTTGTTAATAACGTCTTCATAAGCAGTTAAACAAAATTAGAACTTCAATTTAAGAATTAATGTAATTCATCACATTCATCACATTATAATGTCTTATAAACCTTCTATGTTGGAGTTTTATTAAATATGTCCAAGTCATACTCAACATTCTAACCTTGATAACTTTTTGGAAGAAAAGAAGTCATAGTTATCTTTAATCAAACAATACAACAAGAGTTTGATTTTCTTAACTGAACATACCATAAACATTTGATATTTCATTAATATTAATATTGTAAGACAATCTAACAATATTTAAGATAACCATATTTCCTTTTGACTTGACTATTTACCAACTAATGCATTTTAATGGTATAATAATTTTCAAGCCAATTACATGCTTTATAACACAAGTACTTTTTACAAAGTTACTTTATGTCCATGTCTTTACATGAAAACATAAACTGTTATAATCCCACTATACGTTATAAGTCATTTAACAATTTAATGACTATATGTATATGTCTTAATTAAAATATATAACAAGATAACGTCTTACTTTATTATAAATCTTGTAACAATTAAAAGACTTTATGTTTATATCTTTACAATAAAACATAAACATGTATAACTAAAGTAATTATGAACACCATCTTTTGGTTTCAATAGTAGTTTCAAGTTAATTTATTACTTCACAATAATGTAAATAACATTATTTCTTCATTTATTTATGTCATTCCAAGAACACATAAATATTCAGATTGAAGTAGCATTAGATTACTTAATTAATTTATGTCATTCCATGAATTTATAAATCTATAAATTAAAGTAGTCTTGATATCATATTGACACATGTTCTAATAGGTATCTAATTTAGAAACTGCAAATTCTCATAGTTCAATTACATCAGTTGATCTGCTAGTAATGAAAATATGAAATTCACCTTGTTGTTGCCATCTAGTTAAGCTCTCACATAACATAAATTGTAACACCAAGTGTTTCTTGAATTAGCCTAGTATAATTCATATCAGAACATTATTCTAATTTAGAAACTGCAAATTCTCATAGTTCAATTACATCAGTTGATCTGCTAGTAATGAAAAATGAAATTCACCTTGTTGTTGCAATCTAGCTAAGCTCTCACATAACATAAATTGTAACACCAAGTGTTTCTAGAATTAATATTAGAACATTATTCTCTTACCTTGTAGTCAAGAGAATCCATTAAATCATATCTTTATGAGTTGTTTCTTGCACACATTAAAGATAACATTTCTCCCACTTGTGCATGGAACAACCTCATATAGTTGATAAACAACATGCCATGCATTTTTTTTTTTATGTGTCCAATATGATTGTGTCATAGATTTTAGCATAACAAGTATATGTAAAACAACAATGTCTAGTAAGGAAACGTACAAGACTATCCTTAAAAGTATGAGTGTCTACACTTGGAAAGTAATTAACTTTAGCTACCAAGATGTCAAAGCTTGTAACTCCCACTGAATTAAAGATCATTACAATAATTCCTTATTCAGTAATAAGTACACAATACTCCTACTGAATTTGACAACATTGTAAATGTTTCATATCCAGTGAAAACAAATATTGTGCTTTTAACTTTCCTACACCTTTAAATGTCCATACGTAACAATTACTTATGCACTAAAGAGTGTATTCTACTACGTAAATGATGGACTATCCACCAAATGCTATTAACTTGAAAAATTGGGCATGCAATTTCTTCCTTAACAGGTCTACCATCCTACAATGTATGTAGCACCTTTAAAATAGTCAAAACAACCAGTTTGTCTTTAAACATTTTGCAGTAATTAGTCTAGCTTCTAATTAAAATAACTCATAAAATGTCATACATAATTTTCTGTTAACCAAATATCATATTTGTTACTAAGAACTTGATCACCGAATGAGGATGATAAAATCCCTATGAAAAATATTCGCAATTTTCTTAACTATTAAAAAATTTGCTATGAGTTATATTAGAATTTAGACACATCTAATATTCCTATTATCCTTTCTCATTCATGAAAAGGAATAGGATTGTGTCTCACTCTTCCTTCATAGAAAGGAGACTTCTTTTGTCTTTTAAGTAAATATTTCTTAATCAAACCTTTGTTTGAAAACAGAACTAGATCAACTTACCAAAACCCAAAATGCGTTTATGGTTTTGAACGTTGCATTAATACATTAAAACGAATTACAAAATTCAATTTCAGTATTTTCGATAATTAGATCTTTAAGAAAATAAAATACCCATTGGTGAATATTCATATAAACCATAGTATTTTCTTAAAGCTAGGATCCTAATTGACATAGTACCATTACATCAGTTGATTTGCTAGTAATGATAGTATTCAACAAGGTAATTGTCGAACAATAATTGCCAATATCATATTGCAATTCCTAGATTTATGGGATTTACAATCACAAAACTTTTGTATTGTAAGCATGTTTGATCCCCATCTTAATGCCTTGAGTCCAAGATCTCACTTCCTACTCAATTTAAATTGTCTAACTTAAAAACTGCAAACTCACAAATCCATCACATCAGTTGATCTGCTAGCAATGAATTTATGAAATTTACCTCTCCATTGCAATCTCGCCAAGTTCTCACATGACGTAAATTACAACTTCAAGTGTTCTTAATTAGATGGCATTCGACTTAATTTTATAAGGGTATTAAATTTTGACGTGCAATCAAAATAATGTATGAAGAAGCATGCATACAACTTCATAACATTGGTTTTACAAAACATTTTTATTACCAATTTGCTAAGAGTAAAATAACAAAGTTTTGATTGAGGTATCGGGTTCACCAATTAAAGAATTACCAACAATTATCGTCCACTATATCGTACTTTTGCATAAGCCCTAAGGCTTAGTGTTTCGGATAATCATTGTGGAATTGTGGTGAATTCACCCTTAAGATGACAGTGTACGTAATATAGTGATATAGGTAAGTCTAGAGTCGGCAACCAAGCAGTTGTAGAGAACCGGTAAGTGCATGAGCTTTAAAAACCCCTCTCTACAAGTACATTGGATGGCAACCTTCGGTCCGCCTTTCGCACACTATGTACAAAAACATCAATCAACCAACCCTTTGAAATTTACTCTTAAAACCAAAACAATTTCGCCATTTATTTAGTCCATATTATTTTTCTATTCAAAAATTACCCTTTTCGTTTATAAACATGTCTAACATAATAATAAACAAAACAAGTAATATATAATAAAAAATAAACAACCAAATAAACATATACATAACATAACAATTAAATATGTATAAAACATGTAGCCACATGCAAATCTTATTCAATAGTCCTATTAATAATCAAGTCTAGGTGTATAATACATTTATTCAATTAAGGCTTTCTTCTTCAAAGGAAAAAGAGCCACATACATCGATAAATCGATTGCGTAAGCCAAAACTAAACAAACACCACATAACACATAATTGATTACTTAATATTGGAGTCTTTCCCAATTCGACATCTATTAATAAATTTACATGTTTCGATATAACTTAACCATTAATTTATATATCCAATTTAAACCATTTAAATTTTCACACAATATAAAATCCATGCAAATATGCACTTTTTCATGGATTAAGCTTAACAATTAACATATTGCACCAAGATCGTTTACTAAAACGCATAACCAATTACATGACATCCTATGGTTTCTAATCATATTAAACAATCAAAACCAAAACCCTAAAACCCTAAAAGGTCTAAATCGACCCATAAAAAAAATTAGGGTTAGGAATCTAAAAAACCCTAAAAACATGTAACTAAACGAATCAAGATCCAATTTTTATGCGTTTCGATAATTAATTACACATTATAACGACTCTAGATGCCACTGTTGGAATTATGATATCATGACAATCATATAAAATAAACCAAACACATCAAGTGAGCATAGCGGAAGCAATTATAACAAGATCATATAACATGTAATTAATTAATCAATATTAAATAGTAAACATACCTTTGTGATTCTAGCCTGAACAAGAATCAATTGCAATATTCAAATCAAGAACCCTAATTAGGGTTTATGTGGATTATAAGAATTACCCCTTACCTCTTTTGTAATACAATCCAGGAATCAAACAATAGTGTGTTTGAATCACGTTCTTGTACACACGTACTATAACGTATTAAAGTTATGCTAGTAATTAAATCACAAAACTTAAACCAAATTATTTGTTTTAGAAAAACATCAATCGAAAATCCTTGTGGGGATTTGGTTTGATCGACCTAAGGAAAAAAGAAGGAGAGAAAACAACTTAGGTTTATGTGTGTGTGCACAAGAGTACCCAAAAACAATAACCCTTGAATTGTATTTATACTATATGAAACTTAGAGCTCAAGTTAAGTTTGGATTGGGTAAACCCAATACCAAACCGATCGGCCCTCATGAGAGGAGGGGGATCCGGAAGCTTCTTGACATCTAATTTCATTCTAGTCCTCGTTCTTTTAATTTAACGTCCATTACTCATATATCTTAAATACTAATAAACGTTTATATGTTTTGTAGTAATTAATAAATGAATACAACATTTATATTCAAGTATTAATCTTTAATACTCATACGTAAAGTGTGCAATCCCGTGATCTCGAGTTCGATCCTAACATACAACTACTAAAATAATGTTCATAATCTAACAAATCATTGTGAAAATTTTCAATTCATTTAGAAAAACTAGCAATAAGTTAAAGATATACATACACGGAATGATGACTAAGAAACATTTTTACAAGATAACTAAGTTTTCTAGAATAATATCTACATAAATGAATCATGCAGATAATTTCTCTAGGATCATATCTTCTCAAGCAAAAATAAAAATAACAAATACTAATTTTTTAGCTTGTATTACAAATAATCAATTAATAGTACAACAATAGTACATTTAAAATATTGAAACATGTAAGAAGATCTACATTTTAGTGTTACGGGCTACTAAGCCCTAAATCGTACAATCACTAGCTAGATCACTTAATAACATAAATGGAGATCGAGCAAGGAGTGCAAGAAGATGAGCATGACGATGATGACGGAGACCAAAAACAACATCATGTTCCTAGAAGTAACGTGGTGAACTTCCACTTTACGAACTTCCCATCGGAGCGTAACAAGGTAAATCAATGTGAATTGTTTTTGGAATTCGGGGAGATAGCTCATGTTTATGTGGCAAGAAAGGTGAGTAGGGCAGAGAAAAGGTTTGGCTTTTCTCATTTTATTTCGGGTTGGAAATGTTCTTGCTATTGGGACAAGATCAAATTAGAGTTTCAAACTTAGAGCTAATATTGCTAAGTCTGAAAAATCCTTTTCGAAATCTAAGCTCGACTGTGAGAATGATCAATGAGTGTTCAATATACCTTCCAAATTGAAGAAATTACCCAAATTTGGTTGTTCTTCATCAGCGAGTCATAAAATATTTTGAGACACATTGGATGGTAAGTCTTTTTCTATTCAATCACCTTTGGAACTACAATCGGTATGGTCATAGTTCAACGTTAAAAGATTGTATGGACAATCTCTAGGTGGTTCAAGATTTTGGTTTGAATTTAACAACTTTAATGACAATGAAGAAGAAGGGTTGGGCTTAGCCAAATTCGGTTGTGAAAATAGTGCAGAAGGGTGTTAAAAAAAACCGAAATCAGTTAGAATTTAACAACTCTAAAAACAATAACATCATTTTATTAGTCGGTAAACCATCGAAGAATTAACGGCAACAATTTATATTGTTTTTATGTCTGCATTTTATTAATTAGTAGCTAGCGAGTCGGTAATTACTGAAAAGTACAAACAACTGGTTTTTATTCGTTAAAGTTAAAGCTAGCTAAATTATTAGACTGCTCATAAAGGAGCGTGAAGGAGGCCCTTTTGCATCAAATCGCGCATGAGGCCCCATTGGGTGCCTCTTTGGTTCTATGTGAGACCAAACAAAAACTATGATGAAAGGTGAGCCTTTCACCTAATAATAAGGTAGGTAGCATACAAAGTGGGCCCTTTAAATATTTTTATTATTAGTTATTTGTTTTGTAAGTATGCGTAAGGTATTTTAGTGAGGTATGTTTATATTATAGTAAGTATTTTAATGAAAGGCAATGGAGTGATGAATATTGGGGATGAAAAGTGAGAGGAAGTGATGGGGGTAAATGGGGAGAGAAAGCTGATTTGGCGCTGAGTTGGAAGGTAAGGTGGTGTGACTGATGCGAGATTTGTAGGACCTCGAATGAAGTTTACAATCCTCCAGGCAGTGTACCTGATCGTTTTAGTGTAGTATAGGTAAATCCGAATGATTGATCGTTCTCTAGGGGAATAGTGTCGTTAAGTCAAGATGTATGACAGGATAGGTCTAAAGGTGAGGGATGATTATTTTTGTCTTTTTATATTTTATGAAAGCATTTTAAAATCTCGGATTTTGAAATAGTGAGCGGAATTAGTTGCTAATCAACTAACCAAAAACTAAGACGATCTTTCCACTTAATGAACCACAAGGACGAAATATGCAATTTGACCAAATCGGACGATTTTTGCAATTTACTCATATGCATTTACCTCTCATTAATTTCACCAAATTTAATTACTTGTCAATTTTTTTTCAATTAAGATTAATATAGTCTTAAAACAAACTCCCCTCAAAACCACAATTATTTACTTGCTTTCATAAAATCTAAATATATCAAAAATAATATTACCCCGTCTTAGATTATTCGACATACATATCAAGCGTACCTCACTATTCTTCTAAAGAAGGATCAATCCCATAGACTTACCTATACTACACTACAATAGTTATATAAACTGCCTAGAGGGCTTTAAAATTTTGGTGTTGCAACCGCCACTTAGATATTGCATTTGAATTACTTCCCTAAGGGGAAGACTCTCTTTAGATGTTTAAATATTAATAAAACATTTTATTTAAATGAAAGTAACATGTTTAAATAAAATGTAGGTAAACATTTTGTGGAGAATTATAAACATACGTGAGATTTTATAAAATGACGCAAGAGTTTCATGCAATCAGTATGATAGAACTTTCTTTGGTCATTATGCAAGGTTTAAGGATTCATATACATATACCTTAAGTGATTATGGAAAAATGATTACTTAAGTCTAAAACTTGTTTACTTGCACTTTTACTTAGTGTATTATATAACAAAACGTAAAAAAAATTGTGAAATAAAAATAATGTTTTTTTTTTTTTTTTTTTTGCGTTTATTTGTATTAACAATTGCACTAAGGTATAATTATTTGCGTTAGATTTGGATTCTATCTATACTAATATAAAGTTGACAAAAAATATATAAATTTTCTAAAATCCCAAGAAATGGGCGGTACAGTTTTCTTGTTTAGTTATATCAACAGAGAGGGATCAAATTAAAAGTGATCGAACACTAAAAAGTTGAAAAAAATCTTCTATAAGAAACACATCTCTTCCCTTTTCTCAGCCATTTTCCCTCATACTTCCTTCCTTCTTCCTAACAAACCGTGTACCAGTTTTTTAACTTTACTTTTTCTTAATCATGATATAACACGTCAATTCTAGATTTAAATACTTCAATTCGTGATTTCATTAAATCGATTGAAGATCAAATTTTTTTAGCTTGTGATTTAATATCTTCAATCTCACGGAAGGTTTCTTTATCTTTTTTTCAACTTTTCTTTCGAACTAATATCGATAACCTAAACTCATAAATTCTTCACCTTTTGTGGTTCGCTCAAGTTTTTCCTCAAAAAATTCAAATAAATGAATTGTTCATGAATAGGCCTACAAGGTGTTTGATAAAAAATTTAAATAAGTTTTTTCTTTAATTTAGGATTTTTAAGGTGTATCATCAAAAGTAAATGCTTATTCTTTTTATGAGAAAAAAAAAATAGTTGATATATATTCTCACGGATAAATAATTTTTTGAAATTTGATTAACAACCGGTTATTGATAAACAATAGGTTATTGATGAATAACATCACAATGTTTTTCAGTTAGATCACGTTATTTATCAGTTTTCTTTTTGGCGAACTTTTTTCTTTTGTTATCACAATGTTTATCAGTTTTTTTGATGAACAACTTGACAATTGATGATGTATAATACGGATAGCAGGCTTACTGGGCCTAAACCGTATTATACACAATGAGGCTACGGCCCAATACAACTAGAATATCGGGCTCCGACCCAATAAACAAACAAATCCGGCCTCGGCCCAACAAAGCGGATCTAACTAAAGCCCAAGCCACGAGCAAGGCACAGTCCGGACGTACAAGGACATGTACGAATCACTTGAGCGGCACTCCCGAAGTATGCCCACGGACCGGCCCACGGTCCGAAAAAGTGATTCACGTCCGCAATCATTGATTAAGCTACGGATCCTTGCCCGAAAAGGGTCCCACACCGGCCACTACAAAGATATGAAATATTAGAAAACCCTAGTATTTCGACCACCTATAAAAGGTAACCTCGGTACACACCCTCGAGGTATGACTTTCTCACTCATCCCAATACACAAATATTTCTCTGACAACATGAGAACTTACCTTTGTTTGTGAAGGAAATACAACCTACTACTTGTTGATCCCAGTTGAGCAAACGATCTTATATAGAAGTTGACTTAAAGTAAACACTTAAGCTTGAATGCGGAATGTAAAAGCTTAACTTAAGAAGAATAATTCTCTATCAACACTTCAATATTATTAATACGAGCACTCAACAATGCTAGGGTTTTACAACCTTGAAGTGTAAACGAAACTTAACAATACCTACATAATCTAACCCTAGGATCCTCCTTTTATAGGCCAAGGAGTCCTACTAGGTTTACAATAACTTTCTAATCAAGATAAGAATATTCTAGACGTATAAGATATACATTCAATCTATTCTATAATTATCTACTACGAATACATGCTTATCTCTTCAGCAGTAGTATCCTTTAGCAACATTTTCCTTGGCAGCACTTTGTCATCAGCAGCAGAATCATTTACTCTAGCAGCAGTTTCATCATAGCAGCAGTTTCACTCAGCAGCAGAACTCAAAACCCAACACTACTTGGATTAGTGCATAAACCACATAGCGGACGATCCACCAAGGACGACCCACATCGAACTAAGCCTAATCCAAACCCATTAACACTTTTTGCATTAAAAAGTTGGCGCCATTAACCATCTAATTGACAATATTCCAGTATCTTACCACTGGGTAATCCTTTTCAGCTAGCATATACAAAGTAATTGGTCCAATTTCTAGCATATGAACTCCAGAATCTTGAAAGAGTCTCCATTTTCTTACTTTGTATTGTACTATCTCTGTCCACTCAGAATCATCCATTGAAGGTTCATACATAAGTTTTAGAGCTCTCCACAGAACATTATCAGACATAGTTATGGCATGATCGATTTGATCTTTCTCATACTTTTTACCATCAAACTTCTTAGCTCCAAACTTTGCTTTGTACAACTTCCACAAGTCATCAACATCCTCTCTATCAAAGTAGTGTAGCATCTGTTGAAATTTAAGAAACCTGTGAGTCTTACCATCAGATCTCTTAACATCATGAAATACTCCAATGTTAGTATCATATCCTGTAGTTACTTTGATATTAGGATATTTGATTCCTATTGGTATGGCATCAACTACTTCAGGATCTTCCATCTTGCCAACCATAGTGTAGACCTTCAATTGTTCTTTTAAATGCTCAGGAGGAATATGATCACAATCATTCTTGAACTCATCTCCTTCTGGCTTAGAACTGCTTTCTTCCCTTGTTTTCCTCTTCTTCTTTGCAAATGATTTATGAACCACTCCTTTTCTTTTACGACTTTGCACAGAAGAAGTAGTCTTAACTGCATCATCAAGCTGCTTAACAACATTTGCTTCTTGAACATGCTCTACTTCAGCTACTTTTTCAGGTACCAACTTCTTATTCATCTGAGCAATATGTTCCAAGTCTTCAACACAACCCATAGGATAAAAGGTATCTGTTTGTCTTTTAGCCACTTGATACAAGTCATAAACCTCTTGATCAGACTTAGGTTTTAACTGCACCAATTTCCATCCTTTCATATTTTTCAGATATCTTTCATACTCTTTTCTTTGTTGTAATGGAGTTGGACCTCTAAGTACCTTTTTCTTCTTTCTAGTAGCAGCATCTTCTTTCTTTTTCTTAGTTGTGAACTTACTTACCCAAGATCTCACATCAAAAGTTGGATCTTCATTATCCTCAATCTTGATCATCTTGTTGAGTTCAATATCAGCCTCTATTCTTATCTTCTCATCCACCCATTCCTCATACCTCCTTAAATCTTCTGTCTCCTTTTCAATCTTTTCCTTTTCTTTCTGAGCCAACTGTAGTTCTTCTTGATCAATCATCTCTTGTTCTTTCAAAGCAACAGCTGAGTCATGTTTAAGTTGTAGTTCCTTAGGCCACATATGAAAAGGTAGTACAGAGTAGTCAAACCCCTTATACATCCATTGAGGTTCTGCAACTTGCTTGCCCTTTCCTTTGTCAGTAGATGATGATACTATCTTCTTTGGTTGAGCAGCAGGTTCTCTGAATACAACTCCTTTTAGAGGTAAACTTGGAGTTGATGATGTAGTTGTTATTGTAGGTTGTTGTGGTAGTGATGGTGTTGGTAGTGGTGTATGTTTTGAAGATGATTCACATGGAACTTCTGAAGTCTTCTTACTTAACAAAACCATTGCTTCAGCAGCAGCATTATCACTAGACCCAGCAGCAGAGTCTTGTGCATCTGCAGAATTCATTTTTCCACTAGCAGCAGGATCAGTAAGATCTTTAGCAGCAGAATCATGAGCAGCAGTAGAGTCATTAGTCTTGTCAGCAATAGCAGCATTTTCAAGCTCTTTCACCATTGAATCCCCCAAAGTCTTTAAAACTTCACCCATCAACCCTGTTGCCTTCACTAATTGCTCAGGCTCCAAAGTCTTGAGTTTTTCCACCACCTTTTCTTGAGTAGCAATCACTTTTTCCATTACAACTTCATTCCCTGATTGATCAGCAACCACAAAATTCTCAGCATCCTCAGGACTTTCCACATCCATGTCTCCAATCACTGGAACCTCCCCTGAAGCCATTTCTTCATTCATAACCTGAGCACTTTCAACCCTTTTCAAATTTGCCTCCCCTGAACTCATTACATCTTCATTCCTCCCCTGTTTGGAAGCATCATCCTCTTCCAAATGTGTAGAGAGTTCAGGTGAACTAATAACTTGAGAAGTGCCCACCTTCTTTAGCCTTTTCAATGAGGTTGAAGTTCTTGATTTCTTCAATTTCTTAATCTGTTTCTTCAATGTTGTAATATGCTTGCCTTGATTTGCAACAACTGTAGACAAAGTAAGAACCTTATCTTCCAAAGTAGTACACTTCAACCCCAAATTGGTACAAGTAACCGTCAATTCCTTAATGAGTTGCATAGTAGTCTCATCACTTCGACCTGTGTTACCTGGTCCGAGAGGTGAATCATGGACATTGTCATCACGTACAAGATTTTCCGTCAATTCATTGGTCACTGGCCTGTCCTCATCACTTCGACCTGTGTAACCTGGTCCGAGAGGTGAATCGTGGGACATAAACTCAGTATCAAACCTAGTTTGATCATCTGAGCCCCCTATATTTTCCATTTGGCTAGGGTTACCATCCTGAGAAGTAGATTCAGAAGAATCCTTTTCTCTAGATGTTGCCTAGGATTGGGTCTTATTTATGTTATCACTATCCTGCTCTGCTGCTAAGCTAGAAGCAGTAGTGACAGCCCTCACCAACATGTCCCCTCCATCAACTAGGACAGCCTCATCTGGTACAGCCATACTAACACTATCCTGAGGTAGATCAGTGTTCTTTTTTGGTTTTCCTACATGTATAGTGTATTTTGGGTTGTGTAGCAGATGCAGAAAAATTGGGTGTGTGATGGGAATCAGTGGGATTTCCTGATCCTTCACCCTGAATATTTTGCACAAGTTGCACCATTGAAGGTGTAAGATTTGTATGTGTGTCTGAAAACTTTTTCCATGCTTAACCAAGAAAGTGAAAGTTTTTGAAACCAAATTTGGAGCTTCATAATAGCCAGCATGGGATCTAAATTCTGTAAGTTGGTCAACAATAAAGAGTTGGAGAAATCTTGGATAAAGCAAATAAGAACCAGACTCTTTAAAACTTTTAGCAATCCCTTCCAAAATCATATTTGAAAAATTAAATGGTTGACCTGTACTTAAGCATACCATTGCAGAAGCAATAGTAGCACTAAACTCATGCCACCCAGAAGTTTTAGGACTCAAACAATGAAGGAGAATGTGTACCAAAAACTTGTATTGAGGACAGAGGAGAGCTTTTTGAAATTTTAAATTGTTATGCTTGCCCTCATACCCCAAAGTTTTTAAACCAGCAAAAATAGCAGAATTAGCAAGACAAGTAGTCTCTGTTTCATTATTTAAGAGAAGAGATTCTCTTATAGATGATTCAGTGATACGAACCTTTTGCCCATCTACTAAAGCACTGACATATTTTTCACCATTCATAGATTTGACTTTAGCAGTACGCCAAAACTGTTTGATGTAGGAAACAAATATAGTAGGATTCACAGTGAGTGCATACCTAAGAGAAGTAGCATTCAAAAATTTAACCATATCTGTGAGCCCTTCAGGAACCAACTCTTCATCCAAAACAACTACACTATTGTGTTGCTCTGCCCATGTACGTACACAATCCATAAATTAGGGTTTAGGGAAATTGGGGATAATTGATTTTGACAATAATGGAGTGTTAGGGTTTGTGAACTTGAATTTGGAGTGTGTAGAAACCAATTATGAAGATTAATTAGGTTTTAAACTGATTGGTAGAAGTTACACATACCACCCTCTCACTTACAACCGTAGCAGCATAACCCAGTCATCCACAACTAGCAGTAGAATAAAACAACTAGCAGCAGAGTGAAAATAAGCCAGCAGCAGAGTTGACTATTCAAACTAGGTCAATAACCAATAACAATTAATGTGCTTGATACTCCAAAATCCCTATAAAACCGAATGCAATCTTTTCCCTAAATCACCAAAATCAAACCCTAATTACAATCAGAAACGCCAATCACACAATCAAATCTTCCAATCACCCAAATCAATTCGTCCAATCACAATGAAATCTTCACCCAAAATAATCAACATCTCATCCGATTCTTCTTCGGAAGATGAATCTCCTTTTGAAACATATGTTCCTCCATTCCGTCCTCCTCATGATGGTTGTAGAACCAAGGAGCAAGCCAGAAAGAGGAAGCATGACCTTCTAGTCTTCAAAGATCTCCTACATTTGAATCAAACCCCAAGTACTTCGAGGGGTAAAGAGGTGATGTCCCCCAAGTCTCCATCATCTTCAGAATCATCAAAAGACCCTGCTTGGATCCCTATCAGACCACCATCTCCCAAGGAGCTTGTTTCCCCCTTTATCTACACATCATCAGATGAGGATGAACCAGACTACAATCCACCATCCACTCCAGAAAGACCATCATCATCAAGGCCAAGATCCAAGACATCTACCAAGGCAAGAAAAGCAAACCCTCCACTTCCTAAGGAGAGGAAGATTGTACTTGGACTTCCATGCCCTAGAAAATGATGTGTTAAGTCTTTTTATTTTAGGTTGTGATGTTGCAGTCTTTTGTTATTTCAGAACATGATGTGGATGTTCTCTTTTGTTGAATGTACTCTTGTGATTGATGAATGAAATCCTTTGAATTTCTGTTTAACATTCTTGCAAATCATCAATTCTCAACTTATCCTGCAAAATGTTAGTCCAAACACCACAAAGTATACAAGAAAGTATACTAGCAGTAGAGTACATTGCAGCTTAATCACTTGCTTCTTAAGAAGCAGCAGAAACAGATGAACAATCAGCACAAGACCTTTACACTTTTCACAAAAACAATAAGAGATAAGGGTTTCAAGGATTAATCATACCAATGTTTGCAATTAAGAATTGAAATCTTCCTACATTAAAGTGTTTAGTGAGAAGATCAGCAACATTGTTATCAGTATGAATTTTGACAATTTGAATTAACTTCTTTTCATAGCAATCCCTTATGAAATGATGTCTTATCTCAATATGTTTTGTTTTTGAATGAAAAACAGCATTTTTAATTATACAAAGTGTGCTATTGTTATCAATATGAATTTTGGTGTTCATGAAATTGTACCCATAATCCAGTAGTTGATTTTGCATCCATAGCACTTGACCACAACAACTTGAAGCAGCCACATACTCAGCTTCAGTTGTAGAATTTGCAACCACTGTTTGTTTCTTGCATTGCCATGACACCAATCTGTTTCCAAGAAATTGACAACCTCCAGTTGTAGACTTTTTATCCAAGCAAGCACCAGCATAGTTACTGTCTGAATATGCCACCAAATCAAAAGGTGAATCCTTAGGATACCATAGGCCCAAGTTAGGTTGATGCCTTAGATACCTAAAAATCCTCTTCACTGCATTGAGATGTGATTCTTTGGGACAAACTTGGAATCTTGCACAGGCACATACAGCAAACATGATATCAGGCCTTGATGCTGTAAGATACATCAATGAGCCAATTATAGACCTGTACAAGTGAACATCTACTTCTTTTCCATTTTCATCCTTCAACAAAGGTTTGTTGGTATCCATGGTTGTCTTAGCAGGCTTAGCATCTTCAAATCCAAACTTCTTCAAGATGTCATTTACATACTTATCCTGACTGATAAATATGCCATCTTTCTTTTGAACCACCTGTAGTCCCAAGAAGAAGTTGAGTTCTCCCATTGAACTCATTGCAAACTTATCCTTCATAAGCTTCTCAAAATCAACACACATTGCTCTGTTTGTAGAGCCAAAGATGATGTCATCAACATAGATTTGTACCAGCAAAATATCATCTTTTTGTCTTTTGAGAAACAAAGTCTTGTCAATCTTTCCTCTACTGAACCCAGAGTCCAACAAATATGTTGACAAGGTTTCATACCAAGCTCTGGGAGCTTGATGTAGTCCATACATTGCTCTATTTACCTTGTAAACTTTGTTAGGATAATCAGGGTCCTCAAAACCTGGTGGTTGAGACACATAAACTTCTTCTGTAATGGTCCCATAAAGGAAAGCACTCTTTACATCCATCTGATACACCACAAAATCTTTGAATGAAGCATAAGCCAAGAATAATCTAATGGCTTCTATCCTTGCCATTGGTGCAAATACCTCATCATAGTCAAGTCCCTCTTGTTGTGTGTATCCTTGAGCTACTAATCTAGCTTTATTTCTGATGACTATCCCTCTTTCATCTCTTTTACATCTGAAAACCCATTTAGTACCAATAACACTTTTTCCATTTGGCAAATCAACCAAAGTCCATACTTCTTGTAGCTTGTATTGCAGAAGCTCATCTTGCATTGCTTCCACCCAACTAGCTTCTTGTAGGGCTTTGTAAGTATTCTTGGGTTCAATTTGAGAAAGAAAGCAGGAAAACAAGCAATTTTGTAGATCTTTATGACTGTTTCTTTGATGGAAAGATCTTGCAAAGAAACTTTGATGTTGAAGATCATGAAGTTCTTTAGTCATTTTCCTTGTTTGTACAGATGATTGAGGATCACTTAGAATTTGTTCTTTTGGATGATTCTTGTGAACTCTTGTAGTGGTAGTGGGACTAACAGGAATATTGAGTTCCAAATTAGTATAGTCTACTTCAGCTCCAAATAATTTACCATCAAGAGCTTCATCATCTGTGTCATCATAGATATTCTCTAGAGGAGGCATATTTGGATCTTAAGGATAGGTTGTATCATCAAAAGGTCTATCCTAAGTGCCCAAAGAAGGAAACTGTGATGTAGAAGCAGAGTGAGTGGGCTTAGCAACAGAATAGATAGAAGTAGTAGTTACTTGTTTTGGTCAAGCAGTAGAGTCTTCTGAGTCAGCAGTAGAGTCTTCTGGTCTAATAGGAGAGTCAACAACAACTTCTTTTGGAGCTTCATTGGGTATCTTTTCTGCATCAATAGGAGTTACAACATCTGCTTGAGCTTCCTTAGGTTTCTCTGGAGGAACATCATCTTCTTGTGTATCTTGATTTTGCTGTAAAGGTATGAAAGTAGGACCAACCTTCAGTTTCTCAATCAAAACAATGTCTTCTTGTGGTTTGTTAGTGTCAACACTAGCAATAACAGGTACATAATTCATTGTCTTGGTTAGGATGTCAACATCAAACATCCATTCAGGTCCTTTTCCTGCAACATTAGATGTGTTCTCACTAAACTTGATATGCAAATTCATCTCTACATGTTTGGTTCTCTTGTTATATACTCTGAAAGCTTTACTATGTACAGAGTATCCAACCAAATTCCCTTCATCAGCTTTCTCTTCAAACTTGCCTAACTGATCTTTAGTATTCAAAATAGTGACAGGACATCCAAATGGCTTAAGAAAATCAATCATTGGTTTCTTCCCATGAAAGAGCTCATATGGAGTTTTGTTGTGAGGCTTCACTACCTTACTCCTGTTCTGCACAAAACATGCAGTGTTTACAGCTTCAGCCCAAAAAGGTATAGGTAGTTTAGAATCAGCTAACATTGTTCTTGCAGCCTCAATAAGTGTCCTATTTCTTCTCTCTGCAACACCATTCTGCTATGGAGTTCTTACAACACTATACTGTCTTAAAATGCCTTTTCCCACACAGAATTGGTTCATCACACTATTCTTGAACTCAGTACCATTGTCACATCTTATAATCTTCACTTTGTGGTTGTGCAGGTTTTCAACTCTTGTAATGAATTCTTTAAGTACCACTGGGGTTTCATCTTTAGTGGCTAAGAAAAACACCCAAGTGAACCTGCTGTAATCATCTGTGACAACTAGGCAATATGACTTCTTATTCAAACTTTTCACAAAAACAGGCCCAAATAAATCCATGTGTAGCAAATGCAAGGGCTCTGTATTTGTATTCACAGTCTTTGACTTGAATGAGACTCTGTGTAATACCTCAAATTATTAAACATGCAAAATGACCAAAATACCCTTAAGATAAAATAATTTTACATTAATACATAATTAATACCAAGAAAGCCCTAGACATTTAGAGTTTGAGATCATATGATCAAAATAAATTTAGTATAAATAACATTTGTCACTTTTGTAAAAGTAAAAATAATTTCTTGTAAATATTTAATTATGTAGATTTTATTTAATTATATATATGTATTTATAATTAAGAAATAAATCCCAAATAAATAGGAAACATGTATAATCTTTTAATTTGGACTTATAACAATAATACTCAGCCCAAGATAATTATTTTGTAACCATATAAATACCTATACACGTTTTATTTTGGATAAAACATTAAACCGACTTTAAATAAAAGTTGATAAACCCCGAAAACCCTCACAAGTCGACTCTAACTTTCTGAGGTTCCCAAGTATTTTTCCTGGTCTTTTACAAGTCTAAAGAAGGTGAGAAAATTATTGGTTTCAATTCTGGATCGATCGTGTGAGCTGGGGATATTTAATTGAGTCGGTTTTGTGCTAGAGAAAAGGAAAATTTGTGCTGCCTCATCTATAAGTTCCATAATCTTTCTGGTATTTTTCTAACATCCTAAAAATCATATATGATCTGTAGAAAATTGTAGACTCAATTCATGCAAGCTAATATGATCATACCAAATTATATAAGATATTGAACTCTAAATAGAATTAAAATTAGGAAACAGCCATGCGAATTTTTGAGGTTTGTTTTATATTTTTCTTAGGTCATATAAACATCATATAACATCAGAAAAATAAGCTTCATAATTTTCGAGACATATAGACCATGTTTGGGAATTATTTTATAATTGGTTTATTTAAATAAAAAGAAAAGAAATAGAATTAGGGTTAGGGTTAGGGTTTTTGATATGGAATCTGGTCATTAATGGTGATTTAAGGTTGTAATAAATGTTGGTAATGATTGGGTAACTTGTGGTTAGGGTTTGGTTGTTTTTAATTAAAACCGATTTATTTTTAAATAGTAAAGGGTATGTTTTGTAATTTTGTAAACATGTGGGCTATTTTTGTAAGATGTATTAGATCAGGGGCAAGTTGGGAAAAATATAATATGAGGGTGTCATGTGTTAAATTTGTAACTAAAAGGTTTAAGTAGTAAATTATGTAATTATATAATCCGAATTGTAATTAATTAAAATTAAGGGGTTAAACTTGTAAATTCTGAAAGTTAAGGGCTGTTTTGTACATATATTAAATGGAAGGGTAACATGTTTAATTTCTGATAATTAAAGGGTATATGTGTAAATATGAATATTATAAGAATTAAATTGTAAGTTATTTAATTAAAATGTTTAATTTGTAAAATTATTAAAACCAAAGGGTTGGAATTGTAAATATGAGAAACTTATGGATTAAAGTGAATAAAGTGTGAAACATATGATATTTACATTAAAAACTTTACACTATAACATAAGTACACTTTAAACCCTAAAACTATATTAACAAGTTATTAAATATTTAACTTAAATATTTATGTAAACCCTAAAACTAATATGGAATATGAAAAAGTAAATGATCGAATAAAATATTAATGAATAATACATCCTGTGTAGATTTCTGAAGAATAGTACTATTCTGTTATTTGATCTCTGTCAGCTTTGCTTTTGTTCGAGGTACGGATATTCTGACCTTACTCTGAAGGTTTCTTACGTGATTACAACCTCTGTTATGAACTTTCTGTTTTGAAATCTCTGATTTGAACCTCTGTTATGAACCTTCTGTTTTTGAACTTTGATATTTAAACCTTATGATATGAAAATTATGTTTTGAACCCTTAAATATGAACCATTTGATTACATGAGTTTCACTAGGCATGGGGGTTCCATGTCCGTGTCAGGGATGCACCTCTGACATGACTCTAGGGCAGTAGAGTGATGTTCTGACAGGTCCCTTGGTTTGGCTGCAAATGTTTATGTGTTGGGAAGGGGCGTATGGATGCATCCTAGATCTGTTTCTATTTCTGATATGATATGATTTGTCTGGTGAATGTGGCTGTGTGTGCAATACACGTCCTTCACATTTCTGGGAGCTAGCTACTCCACCCATATGAGGACACCCCTCATTATTGTTTGAGAGGTCTCCCCTCTATATGTTTATGAAGATGTATGATTATGATTATGATAAGTTATTTGTTTCTGAGCTCATGGTATTATTATGGTTCTGAGTCTGTTCGTACAGGAGACTGTATGAATTCCTTACCTAACCTATACATTTTATTTCCGTATTATCCGTTATAACTAAATATGTTTTTCCCAAAATATAGCATTTGTACTTTAGCATTTATTTTCAGTTTATTATTGTTATATCCGTTCACTGGGCTTTTAAGCTTAGCCGCATTTTCTTTTACCGCGGCAGGTATTCAAGTTATTTGAAGTAAGCTTTGGGATGGTTTCTGGGATTGAAAGTATAGTTGAATTGAAGATTTTTTACCATAGTCATTTAAAAGTAAGTTACTTATTTAAGACTTCCGCTTTTGATCTGTTCTGTTTGTTCTGATGTAACACCATATTATTGTGACATTTTTACCCTTGTCGGGTTGGGGTGTTACAATTTATGGTATCAGAGACAAGTTGGATTGGCGGATTAAAAACCCGTAGAGCTTAGGCTATGACCTGTGAGTAATAGGCTCTTAGGTTTTGCATCATAGAAGTTATGAAACAGTCTTTGAGGATTTGCACCCTTATATGAAACTTGAGTTATGATCTGTGAGGATTGGGTAGAACAGGATATCTGCTTAAGTAGAATTGCTTCCGCATCACTCTGATTGGTGATTTTGTCTTTATTTAAGCCGATAAGATCTTTCTTTCCAAGGTTAGAAAGTTAAGCATGACCCAAAGTTCAGTAATCTAATAAGTTTAGAAGTGCCTTGAGAACTACACCATTTAAGTTTCACTTTCTGATTTTGATTTCCATCTTTGACTTGTTGACAATTAGTTTGATGTTTCCTGACCATTCGGAAGAATATTACAACCCTAAATGTTTGATATATTTTGAGAATTCTTGGTATATTAAGTTTTGACACTAATTGATGTTCCATAAACCTTTTCTATTTCAATAAGAGCTCTGGGGGTTATTAGTCATGAATATAGGAAATTGTACACTCAATTATGATAATGAAACTATGTTTACTAAGATTTTCTTTGAAAGGTTATGATTTTGACAATAATCCGGGTATAGGTTGATTTCCGTAAGTTCTTTCCGTTAATAATAATTAGGATATCACATGATAATAAGGAGATTGAGAATGGTGTGATTGAATCTTTAGACTATTGAGTTTTTCTTTGGAATTTTAGCAATATGACAATTTTTCGTATGTTGCTAAGTTTATGATTATGAACATTTTGGTGAATTTGGAAGTATTGGTGCTCTATTAGGATAGATCTGTTAGATTTAGGTTATTTATGATACGTTTGATTTTCCATTCAACTTCATTGATGATGATTGATTCTGCTAAATTCTGGAAAGAAGAGAAGTATTGTTAGGATGCTATAGATTGCTTTTGTTCACGACTTGAGGTAAAGTATGGTCGCCATGAAGGTATGTTTATATAATGCAAACATTATAACGCCTGGCCAACGTGATAATATTTTCATTATATAACGTACTCTCATTGTGAGCATATGATATCTTGGGAAGTGATTAAGGAGCATTAGATTTCTGTTAGTTAAATTATCCGCGATAAGTGAGACTTTAGGATTTAATCTATTCGTCTGTACTCTGTTTTCAACGTTAGATATTTGAATAAGTTTGAATTCTCAGCGTACCTTTGTTGATCGTTGTTCATCCGTTAAGAAATTTAAAATTCATTATAGAGTTTCCTATCGTCTGAATTTCCGCACTCAATTTGTTTTCTGATATTAGTTATCTGTTGCTAGTACGCATCCGTTGAATTGATTTATGATTTGATTTGAATAAGATATGAAGCTATGGGAATCTGATAGGAAGATCTGTCTCACCGTTTGAAATCTGTTAGAAAGGTTATTCTGAACTAAGATTACTTCTGTGACTGAAAGATTCTGTGTTCATTCCGTTCTGCAATTTTAGCAATCCGATTCGTTTCCATCTGCTCTGTTTATTCAATTTCCGAGGACGGAAATTTCTTTTTAAAGGGGAAGAAGTTGTAATACCTCAAATTCTAAAACATGCAAAATAACCAAAATACCCTTAAGATAAAATAATTTTACATTAATACTTAATTAATACCAAGAAAGCCCTAGACATTTAGAATTTGAGATCATATGATCAAAATAAATTTAGTATAAATAAGATTTGTCACTTTTGTAAAAGTAAAAATAATTTCTTGTAAATATTTAATTATGTAGATTTTATTTAATTATATATATGTATTTATAATTAAGAAATAAATCCCAAATAAATAGGAAACATGTATAATCTTTTAATTTAGACTTATCACAATACTACTCAGCACAAGATAATTATTTTGTAACCATATAAATATCTATACACGTTTTATTTTGGATAAAACATTAAACCGACTTTAAATAAAAGTCGATAAACCCCAAAAACCCTCACAAGTCGACTCTAACTTTTTGAGGTTCCCAAGTATTTTTCCTGGTCTTTTACAAGTCTAAAGAAGGTGAGAAAATTATTGGTTTCAATTCTGGATCGATCGTGTGAGCTGGGGATATTTAATTGAGTCGGTTTTGTGCTAGAGAAAAGGAAACTTTGTGCTGCCTCATCTATAAGTTCCATAATCTTTCTGGTATTTTTCTAACATCCTAAAAATCATATATGATCTGTAGAAAATTGTAGAATCAATTCATGCAAGCTAATATGATCATACCAAATTATATAAGATATTGAACTCTAAATCGAATTAAAATTAGGAAACAGCCATGCGAATTTTTGAGGTTTGTTTTATATTTTTCTCAGGTCATATAAACATCATATAACATCAGAAAAATAAGCTTCATAATTTTCGAGACCTATAGACCATGTTTGGGAATTATTTTATAATCGGTTTATTTAAATACAAAGAAAAGAAATAGAATTAGGGTTAGGGTTAGGGTTTTTGATATGGAATCTGGTCATTAATGGTGATTTAAGGTTGTAATAAATGTTGGTAATGATTGGGTAACTTATGGTTAGGGTTTGGTTGTTTTTAATTAAAACCGGTTTGTTTTTAAATAGTAAAGGGTATGTTTTGTAATTTTGTAAACATGTGGACTATTTTTGTAAGATGTATTAGATCAGGGGCAAGTTGGGAAAAATATAATATGAGGGTGTCATGTGTTAAATTTGTAACTAAAACGTTTAAGTAGTAAATTATGTAATTATATAATCTGAATTAAAATTAATTAAAATTAAGGGGTTAAACTTGTAAATTCTGAAAGTTAAGGGCTGTTTTGTACATATATTAAATGGAAGGGTAACATGTTTAATTTCTGATAATTAAAGGGTATATGTGTAAATATGAATATTATAAGAATTAAATTGTAAGTTATTTAATTAAAATGTTTAATTTGTAAAATTATTAAAACCAAAGGGTTGGAATTGTAAATATGAGAAACTTATGGATTAAAGTGAATAAAGTGTGAAACATATGATATTTACATTAAAAACTTTATACTATAACATAAGTACACTTTAAACCCTAAAACTATATTAACAAGTTATTAAATATTTAACTTAAATATTTATGTAAACCCTAAAACTAATATGGAATATTAAAAAGTAAATGATCGAATAAGATATTAATGAATAATACATCCTGTGTAGATTTCGGAAGAACAGTACTATTCCGTTATTTGATCTCTGTCAGCTTTGCTTTTGTTCGAGGTACGGATATTCTGACCTTACTCTGAAGGTTTATTACGTGATTACAACCTCTGTTATGAACTTTCTGTTTTGAAATCTCTAATTTGAACCTCTGTTATGAACTTTCTGTTTTTGAACTTTGATATTTAAACCTTATGATATGAAAATTATGTTTTGAAACTTTAAATATGAACCATTTGATTACATGAGTTTCACTAGGCATGGGGGTTCCATGTCCGTGTCAGGGATGCACCTCTGACATGACTCTAGGGCAGTAGAGTGATGTTCTGCCACGTCCCTTGGTTTGGCTGCAAATGTTTATGTGTTGGGAAGAGGCGTATGGATGCATCCTAGATCTGTTTCTGTTTCTGATATTATATGATTTGTCTGGTGAATGTGGCTGTGTGTGCAATACACGTCCTTCACATTTCTGGGAGCTAGCTACTCCACCCATATGAGGACACCCCTCATTATTGTCTGAGAGGTCTCCCCTCTATATGTTTATGAAGATGTATGATTATGATTATGATAAGTTATCTGTTTCTGAGCTCATGGTATTATTATGGTTCTGACTCTGTTTGTACAGGAGACTGTATGAATTCCTTACCTAACCTATACATTTTATTTCCGTATTATCCGTTATAACTAAATATGTTTTTCCCAAAATATAGCATTTGTACTTTAGCATTTATTTTCAGTTTTTTATTGTTATATCCGTTCACTGGGCTTTTTAAGCTCTGCCGCATTATCTTTTATCGCGGCAGGTATTCAAGTTATTTGAAGTAAGCTTTGAGATGGTTTCTTGGATTGAAAGTATAGTTGAATTGAAGATTTTTGACCATAGTCATTTAAAAGTAAGTTACTTATTTAAGACTTCCGCTTTTGATCTGTTTTGTTTGTTCTGATGTAACACCATATTATTGTGACATTTTTACCCTTGTCGGGTTGGGGTGTTACACTCTGTGTTGTTTTCCCTTTTGACAAGCAATACAAGTCTCACAGTTTTCAAACAACTTTGTGGGCATTCCTCTCACCAAATTTCCTTTCACCAACTTATTCATTGTTTTGTAGTTCAGATGCCCAAGTCTTCTATGCCATAATTTGGACTCATCAACAGTGGCTTTTGCAATTAGACAAGTTAAAGCTCTTTTGGGAACTATATTCTTAATATGATCACTGTATATATTTTCAATTCTAGGGACCTTCAATAGCACAAATTTATCATTTGGCAACTGAAAATCAGGAGAAAGGATCATACATTCAGTGTCTGTAAAAAGAACAAAATTTCTTTTGTCACACATTTGTGAAACACTAAAGAGATTAAACTTAAGCCCTTTCACAAGAAACACCTTCTCAAAGTCCAAATTCCCAGTCTTTAAAGTGCCTCTACCAATAATCTTTACACCTTTTGGATCATTCCCAAAAGCAACATAGCCACCATCAAAAGCCTCAAAATCATCAAGCTGAGACTCATCCCCTGTCATATGTCCAGAGCATCCACTATCAACTATAACCATGTCTTTAAGCCCATCCAGTAGATTACCCTGCACATGAAAAATAGAGAAATTAGTTTCTCTTGGGGACCCAAGCCATTACTGACTTGGATCTGCCTTGTGCGTCAACATAGTTAAATTTCTTTAAATCACTTGATGCACTGCTAGTTTTGGAAACATTGTTTGTAACAGTTGATTTTGGTTTCCAAACCCAACAAGCTGAGGCCTTAACAGCATAAAAATGATTTCCAACAACTGTATTTGATAAAACTTTTGGCCCAAAAGTAGAAAGTTTTGTACTAGCAGCAGATTGCTTACTAGCAGCAGAGTGCTTACTAGCAGCAGAGTGCTTACTAGCAGTAGAGCCAGCAATAGAACCAGTTGTGGTTTTAAAAGCACCATTTGATTTAGCAGCATAAATTGATCTAGTTGCACCAGATCTTAACAACACAGCCCTAGGAATCATGTTTCTATTTGGATGAGGGTGAGTATTCTGATTAACATATTTGTGATTCACCCTAGAGTATTGATTCCAAACAGGTTTCTTGTGGTCAGGACAGCTATTAATCAAATGTTCAAAGCTACCACACTTATAACAAGCCTTTTTCCTTAATTGAAACTCACTACCTAATTTGTTTGAAACTAGGTTATTAAAGTTTCTCTGATTACCCCTAGGCTTATTATTGAAACCATTCATTCTTTCTCTAGAAACCTCTTTATACTCAACCATTCTCCTAGAGATACCTTGACCTAGCACAGGTTTCACAAACTTCACTTGTTCAGTTTTAGGTTCAACTTTTTCAATCTTAGCAGGAATTTCTTCCTTTACTACATTATGTTCTGGTTCAACCTGTTCTTGTTCCTCATCACTATTTGAGTACCAATCTTCAATAATGGGAGCATCAGGAAATTTTCTACCCTCTACCATAGGTGTTTCTAAGACACTTGTACTAGACTCACCTAAAGGTTTTTCTATGTTCAGCTCACTAATGAAGGACAATTCTTTTCCTGGTGGAGCATAGGCACTCTTAACAGGAGGAGCAACCTCATTGTAACCTATTCCACTTCTTTTCCTCATTATTGTACTCTCAATATATTTATTAACCAAATCAGAAGCATATTGCTGTTTATTTACTCTTACTATATGTTTTTCCTTTTCAGCAAGAGCTGCATCTCTATCTTTTTCTGCTTCTTCAAATTTATTTTTAAGAAACACAATTTCACTGTTTTTCTTAAAAATCTCAACATCTTGTTGGTTAATTCTATCTGCATATTCCATCTCACACTCTTTTAAGTACTCAAGTCTTCTTTCAACATTTTGAATACCTACTTTGTAACCTAAGTTATCAAGTTTTAGGTTTTCAACTTCTTTATTTAGACTCTCATTCCTAGACTTAAGTTCTTCAATAGTGTCAGCACAAGACTTAAAAGAACACACAGATAAATCAGAATCATTAGATACCTCAGAGTCAGATCCAAAAGATGATGATGAATAAGCCATAAGTGCAAAGTTATGCACTTCAGGCTTGACTTGAGCCACCAAGGAATAATTTGGTTCTTCATCAGCCAAATCACTCCAATCATACTCTCCCAATCCATCACAAGACACCAATGCAGTAGTAGTATTCTTTGTCTCTTCAGTCTTCTTTGATGCTTCACCATTCTTCTTTGGAGCTCTACATTCTCTGGCAAAGTGACCTTTCCTGTTACAGTTGTAACACTCTATCTTTGACTTGTCAAAGCCAACATTTTCTTTAGGTCTGTACTTGATCTCTTTTCCAGAATTTTCTAGCCCTCAAGGTCAACATGGCCATTTGCCATTTAAGATCCATCTCTTCAAGATCATCTTGATCAAGGTGATCCAGATCTTGATTAAGTGCCTGTGACCTTATACTTGATGTTAGATCAGCCAAGAATGCACATAAAGCCATATCACTGGTGGAGTTATTATCATGAGAACTAGCAGCAGATCCATCAGCAGTAGATACTCCATAAGCAGCAGAGTGAGATTCTTTAGACCCCTTTGACTTTGAAGATACAAAGGCAAGATTTTGTGAACCAGAAGCAGAAGAAGTAGATAATTCTAGTTCATACACTCTTAAATTGTTATAGAGGCTTTCCAACTTCATGGTTTCAAAGTCAGGCTTATTCCTCCAAACAACAGTGTGCATACTCCATTCAGGTGCAAGACTTCTGAGAAACTTGAGATTCACATCTTCTTGTGGAACCACATAGCCAACAAGCTTTAGATGACTGACAAGTTGATTAAGCCTGTTGTAGGTGCCAATAATCTTCTCTCCACTTTCAGCAGTAAAGTTCTCAACCTGATGCTTCAACATGTTCTTCCTTAACTTCTTGGTAGCATCATTCCCTCCAAACCTGAATTCAATAGCATCCATTAATTCTTTATCAGTCTCATAACTCTCAAAGTCCAACTGAAACTCATTAGGTATTCCCATCAAGAGAATACTGTGAGCCTTGATCTCCATCTTCCTTACAGAATTCTCTTCAGCAGACTTGATTGGTATATCTTTACCATCAGGGCCTTTCTTTGGTAAAGAGTCACCATTCATGATCACATTCCACATGTTAAAGTCAATCATGCGAATGTATTGTCGAATTCTCATCTTCCATAGCTCATATTCACCAGGATTGAGCATTGGAACCTTTGAAGCAGTCACCATATGTGTGTCATCACCCATCTTCAGCAGTTGATTAGGAACAACAAACTTGCAAAGAACAGTTTCTTCTTGATTACAACTTCTAGATCACAAGCTCTGATACCACTTGTTGATCCCAGTTGAGCAAACGATCTTATATAGAAGTTGACTTAAAGTAAACACTTAAGCTTGAATGCGGAATGTAAAAGCTTAACTTAAGAAGAATAATTCTCTATCAACACTTCAATATTATTAATACGAGCACTCAACAATGCTAGGGTTTTACAACCTTGAAGTGTAAACGAAACTTAACAATACGTACATAATCTAACCCTAGGATCCTCCTTTTATAGGCCAAGGAGTCCTACTAGGTTTACAATAACTTTCTAATCAAGATAAGAATATTCTAGACGTATAAGATATACATTCAATCTATTATATAATTATCTACTACGAATACATGCTTATCTCTTCAGCAGTAGTATCCTTTAGCAACATTTTCCTTGGCAGCACTTTATCATCAGCAGCAGAATCATTTACTCTAGCAGCAGTTTCAGCATAGCAGCAGTTTCACTCAGCAGCAGAACTCAAAACCCAACACTACTTGGATTAGTGCATAAACCACATAGCGGACAATCCACCAAGGACGACCCACATCGAACTAAGCCTAATCCAAACCCATTAACACTTTTTGCATTAAAAAGTTGGCGCCATCCGTGGGACCCACTGCATAACTGCGTTCTTAAAAAATACTCACCATGAGCAAGCAATCAGGCAATATTACTTTCATGTCAACACCTGCCTCGCGGAAGATGATGGGAAAAGACGGAATGCTGAAAGGTCAGAACAAGCTGACACCTAGTGCTGCTCCCCGAGAGTACAATAGCGGTCATGACTACCAGTTACCGATCTTCCGGAGTGAGGAAGCTCATCCAACAAATATGCCGCAGGAAAAACCTGGTGGAGCACAAGATCAACCAGACCTGGCGGAGAATTCTAAACGAGTCGAATATGAAACAACTAAACAAAGTAAAAGCACCAATGGAAAAAGAAGGGCTGAACGACCCCAAGGTCTGCGAAAAAGCGAAATCCCAGAAAGCAAATGATCAAAACCGCGTCAGGAAAGGAGTCCCAAAAAGGACCCGGAAGCTGTTACAAGCAACAAAGTTGCGGTGAACGACCGCAAAAGACCTCAAAAAAGGAAAGAGCACTTCATCCATGCAAAACACAAGGGGGCAGATTGGCGGCCGAAAAAATGAATGCGGAGGAAGATAACCGAAGGCAGGCATACATACATGAAGAAACTGGCCCGTTCACAGAAAACATCCGCAATGCAAGACTGTCAAAAAAAAAACTCGCATGTTGGATAACGTCCAATTATACGACGGAAGCCAGAACCCTGAAGACCACGCCAAGGTGTTCTAGTCAGTAGCACGGGTGCTAAATTGGGACATGGCTACCTAATGCCGTATGTTCCAATTCACGCTCAAAAGAGCTGCCAGGGTCTAGTTTGACAATATCCCACAGAAGTCCATAAGCAGTTACTGCGACTTGAGGGATGCGTTTTTTGGAAACCTTCCAAAAGATGGAAAGACATAAAAGAAAAGATAACAGAATTCACTACGCTAAGTAAAAGAAAGACGTGTCGCTAAAAGACTTCATAAAAAAGTTTCTGACGAAAAGCAGAAAAGTCAAAGGAGTGTCAAATGTTGTAAAGATTGCGAAATTCATGAATAAAGTATCCAATCCGGGATTGATAAAGTATTACACTAGAGCATTCCGGAATCCGTAGAAGAAATGATGAAGATAATCATATCTTACCAAATAGGGGAAGAAGCAAACAGAAACCTAGAGCAACGAAAACGACTCCCACACAGAAAATAAAAGGGGCAAAGTCACAAAAAGACATGCGACACCTTCCCCAACTCACAAACACAAGTGAAGAATGAGTCATCACTCAACGAAGCACGATGCCTCTTTAATCAAAAGGACATCCGCGTAGCTTTAAAAAAAAGGTTAATTTCCATGGTTAACACAAGCAACGGGTCCATATCAGTTAACTCAAAGACGATAAAAAGTACGCGACAACGGAAGGATGAAAAACTAGCGCGGATAAATCCCAATTTGCTGGGGGGCTCAAAAAGATAATGTCTTGGGTACACAAATACATGCTCCTTCCCAAAGCATTAGAATGACTAGCCTGCGTACTTTCTGCCAAGCCTACTCAGTCAACAAGAAACCCTAACTGCAAGGCCTATGCACACGCCTACTGGTCATAAATGCATATTCAAAAACCGAGAAAAACACCAAAACCGATCACCTATAAATAGTGGTCAAAGGGAAACAAAAAATCCAAAAAACAAAACACATAAACACCTACAAATCCTCCCCCAGCGAAAGATGAAGACGTTACACAAACATTGTAACACAAAACCGATCACCAAAAATGGCAACAATCACTTACTGACAAAAATCCACGTAATCACGATAATCATATACAAATTCATGGCCAACCCAGGCGAAACGACAATGCTGGTAACCAAGAGCAGAAGAGAAAGGTGTCCACGGAACACAGACGCATTCTTAAATGACTATTAATAAAACTTAGTCGCTCTTAAATAACGACTAATAACATAGAGCCACAAAGCTTCTCAAATCCCATTCATCCAAGTTCCTTGTCGAATCGATGTCCACCTCTTCTCTTGAGCAGTGTGGAAAAAACCGTACCGCACTCGCACAAAAGAAGATGTCTCACCTTCCCCCACATACGTACGCACCGACCAGCCCAAACGACTGAGAACTAGAAAAGATGCCAAGTCTCACGGACATCAAATGGGTATACCGGGAGCACGGACCCAAATGTATAACTAAAATCGCCCAACCGGTAAGGCCTAGTTCCTAGCTAGGATTCCCATTAAACACCTGGTCAATGGAAGCAAAACAAGGGCATCGGTTCACCTGGCAGGTAAGCATAAAGGGGAAGAATGTGTCATCGGGATCTGCTGACGGGAGGGATAGAATGCGGATACATGAACGTCCGTAGGGAAGCACGCTGAAGCATGATCAAAGGATGCTTCATCATGAAAATGGACATCCGGATACCAAGGAGCTTCACCTTACAACGTCAATCAACCAAGAATGGAGTGAACGAACTTCCAATCCTTGGTTGCAGCTAAGCGCACAAGCGAGACTGCGATCGCCAAGGACACCATGCAGAAAAAAAATAAAAGCTACACAAGTGTCCTATCGCATGGTTTAAAATTACCAATAACTAAAGCAATCGCTGGTCTTTAGCCACCCGGATAAACTACACCAGCCTGCCAGCGGCACAACATCAAGAGAAGCTACGCAAGATCAGTAAGAAAGATGTCAGGTAAAGTCTCCGGATTACATATATGCTCAACCAAGTATAAAGACATGAGCAAGCACCAGTGCTCGCTAAGCCTAAAATGCAAGAAGAACGCAAACGCAGCTGGAAGCATGCACAGAACAAAAACCAATGAGCAAGAATGCAAGCGAAAGGCAAAAGAAAGTCAAAGAACCAAGGACAGAAGTCCGTATCTGCAATTATAAAACATCAATGTTTTAGTTATAATTTGTAGCGGGACACTCCGGTGGAACCCATCTTTAGACGTTTGTAAAGACACAATTGATTATTTATATTATATTAAGTATTTTTATAAAAGAAAATGTGAAGCTTAGCTACCTTCACCCTTTTACAATTACAAGTTTTTAAATATTCACTTTACAAACGCATTAACATGTGAGTAAGATAAGCACACATGGGCACGACCCAAAAATGTTATTCCGTATAACAAAAAGGGAGCGGAACCTCATAATTTACCCGCAGGTACGTAAGAGGGATTGCAAGCCCAGTACCGGGAGGATAACCCACAAGTATCCAATTAAGACTAAAAATAAATTATGTACTGGTACGTCACTTAATACTAGAAAAGCACAAATCATAAAGTAGAAACAAGCCGCAACAAGGTTAGACGTAACCGCAGCGCCAACAAAGACGTTCACAAAAGCTATACATGTGCAACCATGATATATGGAAGACCGCAAAAAATATGTCAATAAAAATGTTAGATGGATAAACATTGAAAAGTTGTACATCATATTTCTTATTGTAGAACTTTTTTTTTTGTCATCACAATGTTCATCGGCTTTATTTTGATTAACAACATCACAATGTTCATCAGTTAGATCAAGTTATTCATCATTTTTATATTTGAAGAACTTTTTCTTTTTTGCAATCACAATGTTTATCAGTTTTTGTTCTTATGAACAATGTTACAATGTTCATCAGTTATATCACATTATTTATCAGTTTTACTATAGAATATATATTTTTTTTTTACCACAATGTTACTTAGTTTTGATGTATTAAGCTCTATGGTGGATGTTGAGGATAGAGAGGCTCGTAAAGATTCAGCTGATGGTAATGGGATTGGGAACATGGATAAACAGGCGAGTGCACATATTGATTCATTTGACATTCCAAGTACTACATCTCTCGTTGAAAAGATTAATAATCTAGAAAGTCTGCTTGATAAGAAGCTTGTGCGATTGGGCGATGATGGAAACCACTTCATATGGAAACGAAGCCTAATGTGACATCGGTCTGTCGACCTAGTTCTATTATGAAAATGCAATGAAAAGACTCGGATTTGGATGAAGTCAAAGATGTTTATGATGAGACTTCTCATTACATGACTAATGGAGGTGAATACGATGCTAGTTTACATGAGGTTGAAGACTATAATCTATTTGACACTTATGACCTTCAAGGATTAACTCTAAAACAGCGGGTGTTTTGTGATGTGATGGATATTAATCTTCGTGGTCAGTTTAAACATTAGATTTATTCCTTGTCCTTATAACAGTTGTTCATAAGTATGGTTTATCTTTCTTATGACAGATTTGGTTGGAAGCACAATCGGTGCATTTGTTTCCCGTCTTTGTAATGGTTTTAGATATGCGATTCACACATATCCTATTTACTTAAATGTTTTTTTAGTAATAAAAAATTACCAGGGGTGTCCCTTTTACCCAAATGTTCATAAGTTTTTTCTTTTGAACAACTTTACATTGTTCATCAGTTAAATCACGTTATTTATCAGTAATATTTTTAAATGACTTTCTTTTTAGCAGGTTTTTTTTTATGAACAAAATCACAATGTTCATCAATTAGATCAACTTGTTCATCAATTTTCTTTTTTAAGAACTTTTCATTTTGAAGAATTTTTTCTTTTTTTGTTATCACAATATTCATCAGTTGTTATTTTATTTATTTATTTAATTGTTATATAAACAAAATTTTGATATGATGAGCTTTGATTCTACCATGATGAACTTTTTTTGTTATCATCTATTGTATGTACGTCTAATTTTTTTGTATTTCTTAGCTCCTTGTTAGTTTTGTTTTTTAATATAGTGTCGTATAAAAAAATTGTTTATCAATAAAATGAGTTGTTCATAATAAACGTTGGTTATCAAATATAGGTTGTGTTCATAATTAATTTGAACCGATTAAATAAAAAATTAAAATTTAATCTTCTTTTATGAGAAAATTTGTAATGAAAATTTTTGGTATATTAAATGTAAGAAAAGAAAGATAAAGAAATAAAAAGAAAAGTTTGAGTAAAAGAAAAGAAAATATGTCGGAAGAAAGTGAATTAACATGTGTTCTTAAGTTTTGTTAGTAAAGAAGAGTAATGTAATATGCGCTAAATATTTTCAGTACACTTTTCGGAATAAACACTTTACTTTAAAAATCAATCAAATAACACTATTTTCACTTTTTTTCCCTTTTAAGTGCTACTAAAAAATGCAAAATTTTGTATGTCTGTTCATCTTCTTTATTTTTCTTCTTTAATTGATACTCGAGAACCCATTGTAAAAGAAATGGGTCTGAAAAAAATAAATAAATAAAAAATAAAAAAGGAAAACTTGTCATCTCATAATTTTTATACCTTTTTAAAGTTTCACCACCTTTATTGGATTGTAACCTGATATCAAAGAGCACTTCATCCAAGCAAAACACGAGGGGGCAAGCAATAGATTGGCGGCCGGAAAAATGGATGCGGAGGAAGATAACCGAAGGCAGGCATACATACCTGAAGAAAATGGCCCGTTCACGGAAAACATTCGCAATGCAAGACTGTAAAAAAACTCGCATGCCGAATAACGTCCAATTATACGACGGAAGCCAGAACCCTGAAGGCCACGCCAAGGTGTTCTAGTCAGCAGCACGGGTGCTAAATTGGGACATGGCTACCTAATGCCGTATGTTCCAATTCACGCTCAAAGGAGCTGCCAGGGTCTGGTTTGACAATATCTCCCAAAAGTCCATAAGCAATTACTGCGACCTGAGAGATGCGTTTTTGGAAACCTTCCAAAAGATGGAAAAACACAAAAGAAAAGATAACGGAATCCACTACGCTAAGTAAAAGAAAGACGTGTCGCTAAAAGACTTCATAAAAAGGTTTCTGGCGAAAAGCAGAAAAGTCAAATGAGTGTCAAACGCTGTAAAGATTGCGAAATTCATGAATAAAGTATCAAATCCAGTAAAGTACTTACACAAGAGCATTCCGGAATCCGTAGAAGAAATGGGGAAGATAATCATATATTACCAAAGAGGGGAAGAAGCAACCATAAACCTAGAGCAACGGAAACGACTCCCATACAAAAAATAAAAGGGGCAAAGTCACAAGAAGACATGCGACACCTTCCCTAACTCACAAACACAAGTGAAGAAATCACGATGCCTCTTTAATCAAAAGGACATCCGCGTAGATTTAAAAAAAAAAGGTTAATTTCCATTGTTAACACTTAACACAAGCAACGGGTCCATATCAGTAAACTCAAAGACGATAAAAAGTACGCGACGACGGAAGGATGAAAAACCAGCGCGGTTAAATCCAAGTTCGCTGGGGGGCTCAAAATGATAATGTCTTTGGTACACAAATATATGCTCCTTCCCAAAGCATTAGAATGACTAGCTTGCGCACTTTCTGCCAAGCCTAGTCAGTCAACAAGAAACCCTAACTGCAAGCCCTTTGCACCCGCCTACGGGTTATAAATGCATATTCAAAAACTGAGAAAAATGCCAAAACTGATCGCCTATAAATAGTGGTCAAAGGGAAACAAAAAATCCAAAAAACAAAACACATAAACACCTACAAATCCTCCCCGAGTAAAAGATGAAGACGTTACACAAACATTGTAACACAAAACCAATCACCAAAACCGGTAACAATCGCGAAACGACAATGGCCCACCCTGGCGAAACGACAATGCTGGTAACCAAGAGCAGAGGAGAAAGGTGTCCACGAAACACAGACACATTCTTAAATGATTATTATTAAAACTTAGCCGCTCTTAAATAATGACTAATAACATAGAGCCACAAAGCTCCTCAAATCCCATTCATCCAATTTCCCTATCGAATCGATGTCCACCTCTTCTCTTGAGCAGTGCGGAAAAAACCGTAAGGCACTCGCACAAAAGAAGATGTCTCACCTTCCCCCACATACGTGCGCACTGACCAACTCAAACGACTAAGAACTAGAAAAGATGCCAAGTCTCACGGACATCAAACGGGTATACTGGGAGCACGGACCCAAATGTTTAACTGAGATCACGCAATCGGTAAGGGCCTAGTTCTAAGCTAGGATTACCATTAAACACCTGGTCAATGGAGGCAAAACACGGGCATCGGTCCACCTGGCGGGTAAGCATAAAAGGGAAGAATGTGTCATCGAGATCTGCTGACGGGAGGGATAGAATGCGGATACATGAACGTCCGTAGGGAAGCACGCTGAAGCATGACCAAAGGATGCTTCATCATGAAAATGGACATCCAGATACCAAGGAGCTTTACCTTACAACGTCAATAAACCAAGAATGGAGTCAACAAACTTCCAATCCTTGGTTGCAGCTAAGCGTATAAGCGAGACTGCGGTCGGCAAGGACACCATGCAGAAAAAAGGAAAAGCTTCACAAGTGTCCTATCGCATGGTTTAAAATTACCAATAACTAAAGCAATCGCTGGTCTTTAGCCACCCGAACAAACCTAACCCGCCTGCCAGCGGCACGACATCAAGAGAAGCTATGCAAGATCAACAAGAAAGATGTTATGAAAAGTCTCCGGACTACATATATGCTCAACCAAGTATAAAAACATGAGCAAGCACCAGTGCTCGCTAAGCCTAAAATGCATGAATAACGCAAACGCAGCGGGAAGCATGCGCAGCACAAAAACCAAGGAGCAAGAATAAAGGCAAAACAAAGGCAAAGAACAAAAGACGGAAATCCATATCTGCGATTATAAAACATCAATATTTTAGTTATAATTTGTAGCGGGCCACTCCGGTGGAACCCATCTTTAGTCGTTTGTAAAGACACAATTGATTATTTTTATTACTTTAAGTATTTTAATAAAAGAAAATGTGAAGCTTAGCTACCTTCACCATTTTACAATTACAAGTTTTTAAAAATTCACTTTACAAACGCATAAACATGTGAGTAAGACACGCACACATGGGCACGACCCAACAATGTTATTCCGTATAATAAAAAGGGTGCGGAACCTCATAATTTACTCGTAGGTACGTAGGAGGGATTGCAAGCCCAGTACCGGGAGGATAACCCACAAGTATCCAATTAAGACTAAAAATAAATTATGTACCAGTACGTCACTTAATACTAGAAAAGCACAAATCATAAAGTGCAAACAAGCCGCAACAAGCTTAGACGTAACCGCAGCGCAAACAAAGACGTTCACAAAAGCTATACATGTGCAAACATGATATATGGAAGAACGCAAAAAATATGTCAATAAAAACGTTAGATGAATAAACATTGAGAAGTTGTACATCAGATTTCTTATTGTAGAACTTTTTTTTTGTCATCACAATGTTCATCGGCTTTATTTTGATTAACAACATCACAATGTTCATCAGTTGCATCAAGTTATTCATCATTTTTATATTTGAAGAACTTTTTCTTTTTTTCTATCACAATGTTTACCAGTTTTTGTTCTTATGACAACGTTACAATGTTCATCAGTTTTATCACATTATTTATCAGTTTTATTATTGAATAACTTTTTTTTTTTTTTTTTTTTTTTTGTTACGACAATGTTACTTAGTTTTGATGTATTAAGCTCTATGGTGGATGCTGAGGATAGAGAGGCCCGTAAAGATTCGGCTGATGGTAATGGGATTGGGAACATGGATAAACAGGCGAGTGCACATATTGATTCATTTGACAGTCCAAGTACTACATCTCTCGTTGAAAAGATTAATAGTCTCGAAAGTCAAATGCTTGATAAGAAGCTTGTGCGATTGGGTGATGATGGAAACCGCTTCATATGGAAACGAAGCCTAATGTGACATCGGTCTGTCGACCTAGTTCTATTATGAAAATGCAATGAAAAGACTCGGATTCTGATGAAGTCGAAGTTGTTTATGATGAGACTTCTCATTACATGACTAATGGAGGTGAATACGATGCTAGTTTACATGAGTATGAAGACTATAATCTATTTGACACTTATGACCTTCAAGGATTAACTCTAAAACAGTGGGCGTTTTGTGATGTGATGGATATTAATCTTCGTGGTCAGTTTAAACATTAGATTTATTCCTTGTCCTTATAACAGTTGTTCATAAGTATGGTTTGTCTTTCTTATGATAAATTTGGTTGGAAGCAAAATCGGTGCATTTGCTTCCCGTCTTTGTAATGGGTTTAGATATATGATTCACTCATATCCTCTTTACTTAAATGTTTTTTCTAGTAATAAAAAATTACCAGGGGTGTCCACTTTACCCAAATGTTGTTTTTTCTTATGAACAACTTTACATTGTTCATCAGTTAAATCACGTTGTTTATCAGTAATCTTTAAAATGACTTTTTTTTTACCACAATGTTTATAAGTTTTTTTTTATGAACAAAATCACAATGTTCGTCAATTAGTTCAACTTGTTCATCAATTTTCTTTTTTAAGAACTTTTTCTTTTTTTGTTACCACAGTGTTCATCAGTTATTATTTTATTTATTTATTTATTTATTATATAGACAAAATTTTGATATGATGAGCTTTGATTCTACCATGATGAACTTTTTTTGTTATCATCTGTTGTATGTACGTCTAATTTTTTTGTATTTCCTAGCTCTTTGTTAGTTTTGTTTTTTAATATAGTGTCGTATAAAAAAAATTGTTTATCAATAAAAAAATAAAATTTAATTTTCTTTTATGAGAAAATTTGTAATGAAAACTTTTGGCATATTAAATGTAAGAAAAGAAAGATAAAGAAAGAAAAAGAAAAGTTTGAGTAAAAGAAAAGAAAATATGTCAGAAGAAAGTGAATTAACACGTGTTCTTAAGTTTTGTTAGTAAGGAAGAGTAAAGTAATATGAAGTAAAAATTTTTAGTCCACTTTTTGGAATAAACATTTTATTTTAAAAATCAATCAAATAACACTATTTTCACTTTTTTTTTTTTACTCTTTAAGTGCTACTAAAAAATGCAACTTTTTTTGTGTGTCTTTTCATCTTCTTCATTTTTCTTCTTTAAATGATACTCGAGAACCAGTGTAAAAGAAATGGGTCTGAAAAAAAAATAAATTAAAAAGGAAAACTTGTCATCTCATAATTTTTATACCTTTTTAAAGTTTCACCACCTTTGTTGGATTGTAACCATCAAAGCGTAAAAAACAAACGTGACATAATTAAGAAATTAAGAATTGCACAAAACTTTAGAAGTCTTACAAATGCAGAAAAAACGAGTAACATTTGGTAGTACGTCGCGTCATATCTTATACGAAAGACTAGCCCAAATTGATGACATTCATATTGCTGTTGACCACATTTCTAGAATCGTAAGAACAAAAGAGAAACTCCATTTCTGTTTAGCACCTCTGATAACTAACTTATGAATATTTTTTTTAACCTAACAACGATTACAATTTTGCAAATTCAGAATAAGAAAAATTATACGATTCTTACAAAGAAAATCAACTGAGAAGGAGAAAAATATAGTTTCAAAAAATTCACAGAAATTAGGATGTATAATGTACTTGTCATGGTCTCGTTGAGACAACAGCGATCTGATTATCATTCAACGATGTATTAGATGGAGTTTAATGACAGAACAATCTAAGGACAATGTATGGGATGTAGCTAGTCACAATGTCCCAAGAAGTGCAAGGTGTGATTTTGAGTTCCAACCTAAACAAGATCGAGATCATCATGATTCTTACATCTTTTAAGTTAAAGCAAGTACACATATAAGGACTTATTGTAAACTAAATACTTGGCCGACGGCCAAAAAAACAGAGCCACTCTCTAAAGAGGAACACGATCAGAGTGTAGTTTTTACTAGAAAGAGTGCTCTTGAGCCGGTGAACGTTGCTTATTATATACACGAGTACAGAAAGAACATCAAACAGGTTTAATAAAGCTCTCTCTTTTCATAAGCTTGCCGTGATCACTTCAAGGTTATTTTTCAAGTCGTTTTAGTAAATTCACAATGGTTCAAAGTCATTTTCTTTAATTATATGAGATTATGAGGACATGGTTGGTTCTCTGAGCAATACTATTCATCCATGTCAAAATTATTGCTGGCTAAAAATTGAAAGGGCCAAATTCTCTATGCTGGTCAGCTCGTTGTTGGAAACCGCAGTAATCATTTTTTTTTTTTGGTAAAAGGTCATTTGACCCGGTAAAATATATTACGCCAAAATCTTTGAAGTAAAATTGACATGGACGTACATACCATGCCCACAGCCCGTTACATAGGCGATATGACTCAAACTATGTAACTAAGCAACATACATCTGCTAACTGCAGACTAACCATAGCTGCTAAACGCAGCAAACTATCTATTACATTCAAATTACAATCTAAATGTAAGAACCACGTTCAAAAGAACAACTTCCAGGGTGAACAACTCTGTCTACAATGTCTTCATTGCTTGACCCAAGAGTGCATACCAACGACCAGCTACAATGGTAGCAAAACGCGTCAAAAACTGCATCTTCAAACTGCCCTACCAACTCAGCGGATGGCCAATGGTCCAGTGTCAAACACAGCTTCCGGCAATAGCTAAAATCAAATGACATCAGCCACAAGCAACTTCAAATTAACAAGCAACCCAACGGCAAACAACAATGCATCACAACTAGACTAGAATGCACCCAACCGAGAACACCCACCCTAACCGCACCATGCATCACCACCAGCGACTACCAACCAATAAATCACCAAGAATACAATGCATGGCCAGAACCCAAAGGCAGACCACCTGGACGATGCACAGAAACTTGATCAATCAAAACCCAGCGGATCAAGGCAAAAAAAACCCTAAATCGGGGTACCCCAAGAACCGCACCACCATTCAAAGGGTGCTGATGCAAACCCTAACAATTGTTATGGAGAGATCAACCCAAATGACCCTTTGAAACATCAACCAGATCGGCGACCATAACCATCAAAACCTAATTGGTTTTGAGACCCCATGGATAGCCAAGCCGCACCAACGAACCAAAAACCCTAACCCTAATTGTACCAAAATGACATTGCATTTTAGCATTCATCGTGAATTTAATAAACTAATTTTACAATCATTTAATATGGTTATCTATTACCTTTCGTAAAATAGTACTAAGCCTTCAAGAAGCTCTGATATTAACAATAAAATCAAAAGAAATTACTGTGATAACTAAAAAATTGTCTAATGTTATTTATAAGGCTCCACAATCATGACTCAAGGTGACTTTCATTTTGCCTGTCACATCAGCTTTCTCTCTCCGGCGACCTTCAGACGACCTAGTATTCACAACAGCGACCTTCTTAATTTTTTTTTTTGTAGTAATTTATAATTATTATTATTATTATTATTATTATTATTATTTTATTTTTTCGTTTTTACAATTCAAACCAAACGGTACATTGTTTCAAAATCTACCCACAAAACAAGCATAAGAACTAGGTCGAAAATACAACCGAGCAATGGTTTTGGTTGCCCGGCGACTGAAATCGACCTTAAACCAACAATGGGGCGACCGACGGTCGACCTTCAAAGACCTCATAATCGACCGAACCATTGTGCATAGCCTAAGATTGTGTTGCAAGAAGTAATTGGTTTCCGGAGAAGCAAGGTCACTTCGGTGCAAACAATAAAAATATGACACGTCAATTTATAAAATTAATTGTGTTTTAAAACCCGGGTTGACCCAGACGATTAAACAGGTTGAACCATGAACTGGTCGGGTGATCGAAATGCGATTTGGAGCTAAAATCCCGGTTGAACCGCCAGTTAAACCGTGACCCGATGGTTCGGCTAGATCAATTAAAAAACTGGTTTTTTAAACATTTAAATTATTCATATTTTCCGTTATCTCAGTCATTTCTGTAGAATCAATAAGAGTATAACTATAAACCAAAGTGCGTGTGAACATAATCCGTGCGTGATGCATCATAGTTGGCGTTTATCAAGTTAATTACATCTAATTACAGACCATATATTTAAAAATACGCCACAAAATCACATGCGTATATTTAATTAATATTCCTAACTAATTAAGTTTTAAATGACACAGCAAATGAAATCATATAGATCATGCATGATGCACCTCCATATTTCAACGGTATATATAAATGTCATGTGTTTATGCTTGAAAATATACTTGCTTAACATATAAACATGGATATGTATGAAACTAGTGAAGATGAAGCCTTTGATACTATCTCTCTCTCCGACCTTCAAATTTATACTGATCGATCTAGTTCATCAGAAGGAGACCAAGATCATGAGAGTTCATTTTCGTCGTTTAGATTTAAAATCGTTGATCCAACTCCACCTAAAGAAATTGTTTTCTTGGGTAAGTCAGTCCATGTGCATGAAAATGACCTGAAAAATTTAGTAAATCCCAAAAATCTTCAAGACATAAAACATTTCCGGTGCAAGAGAATGATATTGGAAGTGTTGGTCCTTTGGATCAAAAGTTGGCTAATCTGGCACCGGTTTTGAGGCCGCGGAGAAGGTCATGGAAGAAAACCTTACTATTTGGATTTGGCGGGTCTCCGACAAGGATGGAAATTTCGGATTTAAGGAGTAGGCAGACTCGTCTTAGTCCACCAAGATGTGGTCTGGTGAATGGTGTAGGTGAAGAAGAGATGATAGTGCCCCCAAGAAATGGCAACTGGTCGAGAAGAATGTTTGGATCGTGCATTAATCCAACTGTTCGTATATTTTAATTTTTACGTAAAGAGATTCCTAATTTAATTGATCTTAGTGTGATATGGTCCGGGCAGTTTCAAACGTATTGCAAGTATGATATATATGGTACTGTGTATACATGCTTTAGAGAACGATGTTGCTTTAGTTTTAATTGCACATTGCCAGAGTCCAATATTTATATGATGTTATGTCGATTGCTAATAAAATTTGCATACAACGTGTTTTTCTAACCTAATGTTAAAACATATTCACATTATAAAAACAACACTAATGCAGTAATGCTGATCCCTTATAATTTCTTGTTCTGTCGATAGTCATTAGGTTTAAATGACTTTTCCAAAGAAGTAAATTAGTTTGTTTAACAAATTATTGTCCATTCAAGAAAATTATATTTGTTGAATGGTTTTCAGAAATGAGGGAGAGTTCGGCTTTGGGGCTATCTCAGTCACCAGATTGTCTGCTACTGATGTTTCCGATTGGAAAACAACTCGGTTAGTGACTGTCCTTTTCAATATCAACTGCAAATAGTGTTGAAAATGCAACTTTGTAAACTCGTATTGCTTGATCATCTATACTACTAGTGTCAAACAACTTGATATAGGCAATGCCCGAGACACAAATTTTATCAACTACCAAACGAAAAGGAACTTAAATTGGAATGAGGATATATAAAACCTGTGAAGTTGAGACAAAACTCCAACACCCCTTAGCAACAGTGACTACCGTTTAGCGACGGACTCAAATGCCAAGACCTAGAGCAACATCTATACCGGCAATTATGAAGAAAAAAAGTCACTGAGTCTCTCATGCAGTTTGTTGTTTTCTGTATAAAACACGAAAAACGTTCAAGAGTCTTGCATGGGAAGTGGTCTTGACTTCTTGTCATAAAAGGTGTTCACGCCTTGATTCGCTGCACTAAGCCACGTACATAATGACCCCATGATTGATGCATATCCATATTACTTATCTCGTCTGCTAACAATATAATTGCAGCACAATGCAAATGATGAAACATAAAACAATATGACAAGTATAAAAACTTCAGGAGAGATGAAGCAGACTCGATGTTATATATGCGGGTTTTTTCCGGTTCTAATTGATATCCTTGTTGTATTATCATCCCTTGTATAGAAAAAACAAAATAATTAAAGATATGTAACTCTGAAGTCTCAACTGTACCCTATGGGATCGTGGTGATGGTTTCAACTATTTAGTAATTAAACAACAAACACACGCACAATAGATCAAGTTTTGTTATATCGTACCATGCTCGAATTCTACATGCACCTCATACAAATAAATCGTACATTTTGCGTCACATATGAAATCCTTATCAATCTCATTACAAAAACTTGTCAACTATTTATAGTCAACGACAAAACGAATATTACAATTTGAAACGACCGATGAAAAAAAGATTCTTGTGAAAGTCAAGTAGTCAACCCACCAATTTATAATCCCAGTCTTGATGACGTATAGTTTATATTTGGGCCACAAGCCCAAATGATAAACATTACTTGGCCCAAACCCACCACGAGTGGGCTATTATAACGAATAACGGCCCGTAATAAACATATCTTGGGCTCACGAAGCCCAAAGCCCAACCAAACTTAACCGGGTATGCGATAAGGATTACCTATTCATGGAATAGATATCTTTACCCCGGATAAGCATTACGTATGCGAAAAGTAAGGAGCAAGAAACCTACACGGTTTCAGCCCCTATATAAGGAATGATATTTTCTCATTCAAAGGTACGATATACAACCCTAAAACTCTCTACGAGAACCCTAAATCGATTACTTACTCTCACGTCGGAGTCTAATCGGGGGAGACAATCCCTCGATAAGCCTAACGGTGTTGTCTTATTTTCTTAGTACGCAGGTAACAAGTGCTAAGGAGTGAATTGGTACGAAAGCATAAGCCCATAACCAGGTACGCCCAACTTTTGTATCAACAAGTGGCGCCATCCGTGGGACACTACTAAGAACCAAGAACCAGAATGACAAAACATAAGAATTCAAGTCAGCGGACTCCGCAGTCAGAAAAACGTGACCATCAGAGGAAGAATCGACAAGATTCAACCTCTAGACAGGTTGCTGGGACAACCAGCGCACCTGATCACCAAGAGGTAGGGACAACCCAACCTCCTCCAGCGATGGAACTACCTATAATTTCTTCAGTGGTCCTAAGCGTTGAGGAACTTCAACGCACTCTCTTCACCACTCCTCATCAAGCTACACCCGCAGTGAACAACACTGCGCCGCCAGGCGCACCTGACCGAAACAGGGTGCCTAATACTGAGGCAGAAATTCTTGCAACAACTGAGGACGTACCCGATCTAACTTTGGGAAACTTTGTATCCCAAAATTATGAAACCCTAACCGCCCTCATGCAAGAAGAAGCAACAAGAAGAGCAAGCGCGGGTCTACAAGCCCGACTCAATTTTGATCCTGAACGCGAACCATCACCATTGCGTCACCCACGAGGAAGACGCGCAGAACGTACCACTATCCATGATAGGTTGGGTACGATGTCTGATTCACAATACTCAGGAGACAGCGAGAGGCGCACCAATGTCCACTCCAGACTTGGCAGTCGGGGAATACATGATCGATTAGGGCCTCAACATTCGCCAAGCCAAGGATCTTCCAAACCTGGGAGTAGGAGGATCCAAGACAGATTGGGGAGAAGAAGATCCCCAAGCAGAGATCCCTCAAGCTCTTCTTCTGAAAGAAGCCGGCGCAAGCGCCGAAAAAGAGATTACTCTTCTTCCAGCGACTCCTCGGACAACGAGGATAAAGAAACATGGCACTGGAAGTCGAGAGGAAGACGTCGCGAGGAAGAGAATGAAGATATGTCTCTCCCATGGCGACGCCAGAAAATTGATGCGTTTACACGGCGCATCAGCGATTACTCAGACCGCAAACGCAGGCGCATGCCCGCTAACGTGAAAACATATGATGGAACAGGTGATCCAGACGATCACCTAAAAATTTTCGAATCAGCCGCAACTATCGAAAACTGGCCACAACCTGTGTGGTGCCACATGTTTAACTCAACGTTAGTAGGAAACGCTCGCACATGGTTTAGCAAACTCCCATGAAGGAGCATCGGTGGGTTTGAGGAATTACGGAAAGCATTCCGCCTCAACTTCACCCAGCGAAAGAAGTGCGCTAAAAACCCTGTGGAGCTAGCAAGAGTGAAACAGCGTCAAGGCGAATCAACCAGCGCTTTTATGGAACGTTTCAAGGATGAGTGCATACAAGTCAAAGCATGTCCTGAAATCCTAAAAATTTCAGGGTTCATGAATGGGATTAATAACCTAGAACTCATCCGGAAGCTGAACGACAAAGTTCCACAGACCTTTGATGAGTTAACAAAGCGCACTAGATCCTTCATACAAGGAGAAGCAGCTGCTGCGGATAGCAAAAAAGGTTATTCAAACTATAGGCAACAAGAACAGCCACGGAGACAATCCAATGATCAGAATAACAACCGCAGCAGGAATTATCGCAGTGGAAGAGACAACGACAAATATACTCCTCTCACTAAAACTCCGAGAGAAATATTTGTAACAGAAGGTGCGAACTTCCCAAAACCACCACCAATGCGCACTGCAGAGGAAAAGCGCCTAGGTAGTGGATACTGCGAGTACCACGGCCAAAAAGGCCATACAACTAACGAGTGCGTCCAACTAAAACAACTAATTGAAAAACTAATTAGAGAAGGCAGGATGGACCACCTCGTAAAGAACATCAAAGAGGGAAAAGATAAACAGAGAAACATGGGTAAGAAAGAACCCCCAAAGGAAAAAGCTGATACTATATACATGATACAATCATGGCAACGCAAGATAAAGCAAAAAGTCAGCCAAAAATTCTCTCCAGAAAAAGAGATATCCTTCCCTACTATAGCTGCGGACAACGCAGTCGTGGAGCCTCTAACCATTGAAATACATACAGGGGGACATGACATCCACCGCATGTACATTGATGGAGGAGCATCCGCGGACATCCTATACGATCACTGTTTCAAAAGACTGCGACCTGAAATCCAAAGTCAACTGATACCAGCTACAACGTCATTAACAGGATTCACAGGAGAAAAGATTTGGCCCATGCAGCAGTTACGCTTGTTGGTGGTCGTAGGAGATGAACAACACTCAACCGCGACATGGATAAACTTTATGGTAATAAAATCCCCTTCACCATACAATGGTATCATTGGGAGATCGGGAATATCATCCATGCACGCTGTACCATCCACAGCACACAGAATGCTTAAATTCCCAGTGGAAGGAGGAGTTGTCACCCTCTATAACACAACAGTACCACCAAGAGAATGCATCGCAGTAACAACTGAAGCAGAGACTATTCCAGAACAGCGCACGGAAAAAACGCCAAATTTAAAAGTCGCCATTCATCCAGATTATCCGGAACAACAAGTTTCGATTGGAGGATCTTTATCTGACAAAGGTAAAGCAGCTGTATGCGCACTATTGCAGAAGAACCTAGACATCTTTGCATGGGAACCAAAGCATATGACGGGAGTACCGCGCTCCATCACAGAACATAAGCTACAAATCCGACAAGGATACCCTCCAATACGACAAAAGAAACGCGGCCAGGCCCCAAATCGTGCAAAGGCTATTCTGGAAGAAGTACATAAGCTAGTGGATGCAGGCATCATGCGCGAAGTATACTATCACGACTGGCTTTCTAACCCAGTTATGGTAAAGAAGAGCGATGACAGTTGGAGGATGTGCGTGGACTTCACGGACCTCAACAAAGCATGTCCGCAAGACTGCTATCCACTGCCAGAGATAGACTGGAAGGTCGAATCCTTGTGCGGATACCTTTTCAAATGCTTCCTAGATGCATATAAAGGGTATCATCAGATCCAGATGGCAGTGGAAGACGAAGAAAAAACAGCTTTCCACACCAGTCAAGGAGTATACTGCTACACAAAAATGCCTTTTGGCCTGAAGAACGCAGACGCGACATACCAACGACTGGTGGACACAGCCTTCGAAAAACAAGTAGGCTGCAACTTGGAAGTCTATGTTGACGACCTTGTCATCAAAAGCCATACAGAGGACGAATTGGTGCGCGACATCGAGGAAACATTCCGAACGTTGGGGCGGATAAACATGAAGTTGAATCCCAAGAAGTGCACCTTTGGCGTAACTGAAGGCATGTTCCTCGGATATTTGATAGAACCCGATGGAATCAAACCTTGCCCAGAGAAGACAAAGGCTGTTATTGATCTCCCCTCCCCACGCACACTCAAAGAAGTCCAGTCACTAAATGGAAAGTTAGCAGGGCTAAACCGCTTCTTATCTAAGTCAGCAGACAAATCTCTTCCCCTCTTTAAAACACTCACGAAGTGTACAAAAAAGGGAGACTTTCGCTGGACTACCGAAGCGGAGGAAGCTTTCCAACAACTTAAAAACCATCTGGCATCTCTTCCCAAACTCGTCGCACCGCGACCAGGGGAAGAACTAATCATGTACTTATCGGCAACTCATGGAGCAGTCAGCGCCGTACTATTGACAGACAGGAACTCCGTCCAGACACCCATATATTTTGTAAGCAAAGCCCTAAAGAAAACGGAGACCAACTACAGCGCTATGGAAAAGCTGGTCTTGGCTCTAGTGTTCGCAGCCAAAAGGTTACGCAGATACTTTCAAGCGCATCCAATAGCTGTAATCACTGATCAGCCAATTAAACAAGTTATCTCTAAGCCTGACGCATCAGGACGCTTACAAAAATGGAGTGTACTGCTAAACGAGTATAACATCTCATACAGACCGCGCACTACAATCAAAGGACAAGTCTTAGCCGATTTTATCGTGGAGAAGCCAGACAGCAACAGCCCGACATCTGCAGCTAAAATAGATTTACAGGAACCCTGGATTCTGTTCACTGATGGGTCTTCATGTGTAGATGGATCAGGCGCAGGCCTTATTCTTACAAATCCAGAAGGTATGGAATTCACCTACGCGCTACGCTTTGAGTTCACAGCCACAAACAATGAGGCAGAATACGAAGCCCTACTAGCCGGACTACGCATCGCAATCCAAATGGGCGTTCGCAACCTAGAAGCAAATGTAGATTCGCGGCTAGTTGCTAACCATGTGCTAGGTGAATATGAAGCCAAGGATGAACACATGATCCAATACCTGGAAAAGACAAAATCTTTGATCAAAAACTTTGATAGGTTCACAATAAAACAGGTGCCTAGAGGAGATAACAGGAAGGCGGACGCACTCAGCAAGATCGCATCCACAAGCTTCGCACACCTCTCAAAACAGGTATTGGTCAAAACCTTAAAAAACAAGTCAATCTTGGAAATGGAGATATCAACGGTGATAGAGGAACAAGATCCTACGTGGATGACACCTATCATCGAATTTATTAGCAAGGGAATCCTACCCCAAGATCATAAAGACGCTCGAAGAATACGGCGCACAGCACAACGATTTGAATTACGCGACAACGTACTCTATCGACGGTCTTTCTTGCAGCCATGGCTCAGATGTGTTGGACCCCTCCAAGCAGACTATGTACTCAGCGAAATTCACGCTGGGTCATGTAGTATGCACTCGGGGCCGTGATCCGTGGTGGCAAGCGCTCTAAGGTCAGGATACTATTGGCCAACAATGTATCGCGATGCACGCGATCTGATAAGAAAATGCAGCAATTGCCAAGTACATAGGCCAATCCCGCGCCGACCACGACAAGAGCTAACACCAATTACCTCGCCATGGCCATTTTACAAATGATATTGACATCGCAGGACCTTTCCCTGTCGCAGCTGGAGGAGTAAAGTTCCTCATCGTAGCCATAGACTACTTTACAAAGTGGATAGAAGCAAAAGCGGTGGTGAACATCACGGGAAACCAAGTCAAACGCTTTGTCTGGGACAACATTGGCTGTCGCTTCGGACTACCAGGTGCGATCATATCAGACAACGGAAAACAATTCTGTGATAACCCATTCAAAGATTGGTGCGCACAATTGAACATCACACAACACTTTGCTTCAGTCAAACACCCACAAACCAATGGCCTAGTTGAGCGCGCGAATCGCAGTCTAGGCGAAGGAATAAAAGCGTGCCTTGACAGACACAAAAGAAGATGGGTAGATGAGCTCTCGCATGTCTTGTGGGCGCATCGCACAACAATCAAAACCAGTACTGGCGACACGCCATTTTCCCTAGTCTATGGAACAGAAGCCGTCATACCAGCTGAGATAGGAATGCCAACTATACGCACAGCAGAGGTCAACGTCACGACAAACGACGAGGAACGGCGCATAGACTTAGACATACTGGAAGAAAGACGCGAACGCGCAGCTATACGCGAAGCAAAGGCTAAGGCAAAAATGAAGAAGTATTATGATGCAAAAGTCAAACACACTTCATTCAGACCAGGAGACTTTGTTTACCGCGCCAACGACACGAGCCACGCAGAAGACACGGGCAAGCTCGGACCTAAATGGGAAGGACCTTACGAGGTCACAGACGCGCTCGGCAACGGCGCATACAGACTGCGCGATATGGAAGGTCACGACCTAGTGCGCACTTGGAACATCTGCAATCTCAAAAGATGTTACTTTTAGACTACGGCCCTTACACAAACACCCTTGCATCCTACGAGGTGCCCAATAAGTGTTTGTCTTTCTTTTCTTTTCTAGAAATTGTATTTTCTATTTTTTAAAATAACTTGCAAGTATTAATAAAATGTTATGGTTTCTAGCTAACTCCATAGCGCATTTTACTTTATTGCATATATGTCAATATTGTTTATCTTATATTTCTGCCTACATGGCGTGCATGCACCACTTAAAGACCCACGAAGGCATAAAGGATAAGTTAACCTACTAATTTACTCGTTGAATAAGAGGGTTGCAAACCCATCAACATTGGATCACGTATCCTTGCTAAGCGCCTTACTCTCGAGACGTCGAGGTAAGTCTCGCGTGCGCACCCCATGACGGATGCGCATATACCAAGTACACCGTACGAGCTTAGCAATATAACGAGCCAAGACACTTGGTCAAATAATAAAACTTCGCAAACAATGCAAGTATAATTCTTCAAAGTCACGCACTTAAAAGACTTAGTTAAAAAATCAAACTTAGCAAACAATGCAAGTATATTTAAGTCACGAACTTAAAACAAAAATGTATCTTATTCCACATTTATTAATAAAAATTACAAGGAAAGATACATAAATATACAAAAAGCCTATATACTATGGCGATGCTCAGGACTCTCCTCCGGAGCGGCGGAACTCCCCGCTTCCTTAAGTTTACTCAAAGTTATGGCATCCTGCATAGACACGGTTGGAACGCTTACAGGCACACCATCTGACCTAGGGAGGTGTGCAGCGCCAAAGCCACACATCACGGCCTTGCCCTTGATACCCTTCTTTACAGCAACCCTCTGCTCATGTTGCTCTAGCACCTCTTTCAAGGGAATCTCCCTCTCAATAGCAAAGGGTTTGAGAATATCGCGAGGACGCGCGAACACGGGAACTTGAAGCTGCGAAACATCAGGTTTCAAATAGTAATCTGATTCCTCCTCCGCATTATCCCCAAGATGGCGCTGCAATGTCAACCCTGCCATCAGCACATCTATGGGGTCATCTTGATCGCGCTCTAGCCTCCCAATGTGCGGCAACTCAAGAACCTTCAGCCCCGCCATTACTTGCAGCAGCTCATCATAAGCTGTAGGGCTGTACCCAGGGACTTCCGCCAAGTCCTTCTCCAGTAGCTTGGCCTCATGAAGATCCTCCATGGCCTGCGATCGACCACGCGCAATCGCGCAATGCACCACCTTTCCAAAAGCGTCCACTACCTCTGAGGACTCTAGTGTGCTCAGGGCTGCCAGGCGCAGCCCATGGCTAATCAACCACCTGCATTCACAAAGACAATTTGTGTAAGTAACAAGCACGGCGACAAAGTTATTATGAAAACAAGTAAACAAAAATACCTGCGCTCAGCAATAGTGGACATCAAGTGTGGATACAACTCCTCGTCATACTCTATACTGAGGGCGCGCAGCTTCTCCTCTTGCAATGCAATCGCCTTCTCCACGCGCTCCTGAAACTCCTGGACGCTGGCACGATGCTCAGCCCTCTTCTCATCAAGATATGCCACCGACCAGGTCGCTTTAGCCTCTATTTGCTCAAGCTTAGCCCTCGCATACCTAAGGTCAGCTAGCATGCTCACCTTATCCCCAGCAATCTTTTCAGCATACGCCCTCGAGGCCTCCAGCTCCACTTGCGTATTAGCCAACTGCGCACGGAGTGTCACTAACTCCACCTCCTTTTGGGCAAGAGCACTGCTCTCCCCAATATATTTCCCTTTTAGCTGAGCCACCAGCTCAGCTTGGCGCGCAGTGGTCGCAGCCAGCTCATCCATTAGCTGCTGCGCCTCGCCACCATCAGCAACCTTGGTCTTCCCCTCCCTGTTTTCATTCTGTAGAGAGGAAACCTCATCAACAAAGACCCCATCATTATTCGCAGCATCATCCCTACACAACAAAAAACAGTATTACAACAAGTAATATGATAAAACAAAAAAGGGGAGAAGGATGATAAAAATGCAGACACTTACAGAAACGGAGAAACATCATCAACCTTCAACCGTGCGCCAGAAGTAGCTGTCTCTTCCGCATTCGACTCCGCGTCCCTGATGACGTGTCGACGCCTCTTTCTGGTACCACTACCTCCAGCCTCTCCCTTGCGCTTAACATTCTGCGCAACTTCCTCTCTCAGCACCTCCTCAGGATTAAGGATTTTAATGGTGTCAGACAATCCCGATTGCACCTCCTTGTGCGCCACCTCCATAGTGTGCGCCACCTCTACAGTGGGCGCTACCTCCGCATCAGGCGCCACGCTCTGAACAGGCGTCACTTGGAGCGGTGGTGTGTTCTCAGGAACCGCCTCTGGCAGGGCGGTCAAACGACCCTCTGTCGTCTCCAGTAGGGGCTGCTCACCTTCCCTCAGAGGGCGCACCCCTATAGTTACCAGCTTCGGCTTGTCCAACTTCACCACAGCAAATAGATCCATCTCTGCGCACATCAATAAACCAAGAAAGCAAAAAGGATTAGTTATTAAAAGCGCACATACACAAAAGACTTACAAAGCTTGAAGTAGAAGGGATGAACACCCACCCCGGCCATCCTCACTCAGGAAAGTAGGCACCTCATCTGCAGCGCCAAAATAAGCGCGGCTCAACCCCACATGTACCAAAAACTCCTCCGGATAGGGGTTAATGGCCAGTCGATTGGCATCTAGAGTCTGCGCGTCAGCAAGCCTGTAGGAACCGGGTGCGGGGCGCCCATCCCTTGGCAATGTACTCTGAGTATAAAACTCATAGCCAGAGGGAAAAACTACATCGTCAACCCAGAAGAAGTATTCCCTCCAATTTTTTAGGGCATCTACTTTCTCAGTGTAACATTGCAGCGCCCCCTGGCGCTTCGCAAAAGAAACCCAACCATTCGACCACGTTGTGTGGTAAAAGGAGCGGAACAAGTCCACGGTCGGGTCTATCGCAAGTAAACGGCAGTTTACTTCAAAATTCGACACCTTAGCCGCACCAATACAGTGCAGCTGAGAGATGTGAAGGCGATAGTGATTGAGCAAATCGCTCAAAAAGATAGATATGGGTACACGGTGATTCGCGTACTCAAAAAATTTAGTGTAAAGCCCTATTTTCCCTTCGGGGAAATCAGCTATACACGCGTCCACATCTGGCGCCTCTAGATGGACATCCAAAGGCACGAAGAAGTCAGACGAAAATTGAGTAACATCCTCAATAGACATCGCAGAGCGAAAATCTTCCAATTGAGCAACCATCTTCATCAAATACTAAGGAAGACGCACACAAATTACTTACGAAAAAGAATTATTTTCTTTGCAATAAGCTTTCAAGAAAGGTGAATAGTAAGTGTGTGTTTTACTGTGTGATTGTAAAAAGTGGGGCGGTCACTCTTATATAGGGAGTGGTAAAAACCCTAGTTTGTTTCCACGTGGAACCCACTCACAAAAATGTATGGCTGGAGTTGAACGGGTACATGCACTTTTTCCCGATTTCCGAGGGCTACGTGGACACTTCCCCCAATTTTCAAGGTATCCATTTATTGTTTGGTGCATTGCACTTAGAAAATAGGCGGTAAAACTTCCTTGATTTCCCGCCACGCTTACCGCTGATAATATTAAGTCTAGTATCCGCGGCTACGAGCCGCGCACACTAGACTGGGGGGACATGATGACGTATAGTCTATATTTGGGCCACAAGCCCAAATGATAAACATTACTTGGCCCAAACCCACCACGAGTGGGCTATTATAACGAATAACGGCCCGTAATAAACATGGCTTGGGCTCACGAAGCCCAAAGCCCAACCAAACTTAACCGGGTATGCGATAAGGATTACCTATTCATGGAATAGATATCCTTACCCCGGATAAGCATTACGTATGCGAAAAGTAAGGAGCAAGAAACCAACACGGTTTCAGCCCCTATATAAGGAATGATATCTTCTCATTCAAAGGTACGATATACAACCCTAAAACTCTCTACGAGAACCCTAAATCGATTACTTACTCTCACGCCGGAGTCTAATCGGGGGAGACAATCCCTCGATAAGCCTAACGGTGTTGTCTTATTTTCTTAGTACGCAGGTAACAAGTGCTAAAGAGTGAATTGGTACGAGAGCATAAGCCCATAACCAGGTACGCCCAACTTTTGTATCAACAAGTCTGTTCACACTCCTTTCCAAGTTCCTTTCCAAGTTCCAGCCCACCAATTCAGACGTCATTCCGTGTTTTAGTCCTAACCCCAAACACAACTTGTCCATCACTAATTAAACCAAATATCCCCGAACCATCTTGGCCCACGAACAGACACACTTACTCTAAGAGTGTTTGTTTCATTTAAATATTTTAGGTCTAAATCTGATTATAACATCTTACTTGTAAGAGGTGGCTATAACGTATAAATCTAAATGAAATAACGTTGTTTATTTTTGTATAATTGTCTGAATGATTTTAAGTACTCGTTTCTGCAATTCATAAATATAACATATTTAATAAACCATCAAATATGACTTTCTAAAAAAAATAAACCATCAAATATATTATATTAACACGAGTCTTCAATCTCTCTTATCGAGTAAGAGACAGTAAGATAAGTCCCCCACATCTTATTGAGTAATATGTTACATGTCTAACTGGGTCTGACTCAAAAGAAAAAAACAAACAAACAAAACGTTTGCCCACCTCTTACTGGTAAGAGTAAGAGGGCTAGTAAGACTTTTAAAAACAAACAAACAAACAAACAAACAAACAAACACACCCTTAGAAGTGTTCATCGATTCGGTTTTCTAGTTATTCGATTTTGCTGGAATTTTTTTTATTCGGTTAAGTTGGGTTTTCGGATCATGCGGGTAATATCCTAATTGTGAACACCTACTTACTCTCAAACCATCTCCCATCATGGGTGCATACAAGTCGAGATTTTTCCGACCAACTCGAGCTCACTTAAGTCGAATATTATCAACTCCTTATAATTTGTTCGAGCCAACAACACCAGCTCAAGATTTGTCGAGCTTCTAGGACGCATATTCAATTGTATGATTTTATTTTATTTTTTATTTTTTATTTTATTTTTTATTTTTTATTTTTTTTTTTGTTAAATCATATGTAAATACAATAAGTAAAAAGAAACACCTTAAGATTAAATATTTTTTTCTAAGCTCGAGCTAAATTCAAATTTTTCTCGAGCCGACCTTTAGGTTCCATCTCGATGAGCTTAAGCTAAACCTGATGCCTTCGATCCAAGCTCGCATGCATATATATACTCGACTTGTTTGCACCTCTAGTCGGTCGGCTGGTAGAACATTAGAAAAAGGGTAAATGACATCTTTGTGTGTCTCTACCAGCAAATCCCACGCCTATCAGGCATTACCGCATTAGTCAACTTTGCGATTGTTATTTTGCAACCACCGTGCATGTTTAATGTGTACCATCATTAACAGTCCTAATGGTAATCGAAATAGTTACCAGATAGCAAAATTATAATATCAAAACTAGGAAAACACTAGCTACTATTTTATTATGTTTCAAGGTAAATATTCATTTTATATTTCCATCCATAATAAAAACTAACTAAAAAAGGTGGATATCCTAGCTACCTTATTCTAAAAACCGGCTGCGTTTTTCATATATGGTTGACACTCATTTCAAAACGAAGATATACAGTATAGATTTACGGGTGGCTTTGGTTCAACCACTAGGGAATATAAGAAAGATCGTAGAAAAGATCATGGTGCTGTCGCAAAACCGTGTGAAAAAACCAAGATACTATTAGCTATAAGGGTGCATACCTAGAACTATAATTAGACCAACCGTAATGGTTGGCACATGATGTGACTAGATTGCGCACAAAGCACCATGACACCCCTAAAACCTTGGTGCGAGAAGGCTTTTAAATGGGCATGATTTGGTACGTGGTTCGCACCACCTAATGAAACACACTATCTTTTTGTTTGTTTGTGAGTGTGTGTGGTTATATTGTGAGGTATTTTTATGTGTTTGGTTAGGTAGTGACAACTACGTCTTTAAATTGATGAAAGTTGATGTACTGCTGATATGAAAATGATGGTCGGGTAACCATTAAACCCGGACTTAGTTAATTAGCAAAGGCAAGACTAAGTCGAAAAGTAGAAAAAGTCAAACAAAAATAATTTGGGGATATCATCCCTGCTGTTTACAGCAGGGTGTTTACCTGCTGTACCCACACAACACCCACTCCCTAATGTTACTAAATGGTCCCTGAATGTTCATTTTGCAGCAAATATGGTCCCTGATGAAGCTTTTACAGCAGCGAATTATCACTGCTGTAACAGCAGTGATAATTTTCCCAAATAATTTATAAGGTAAAGTTAGAGGAGTTGCTATAAGGCTCCAAGTTGCAGGATTGCTTCTAGTTGAAGGCGGCTAATGTCGATTATGCCAGTTCATAATACAGATTATCTTACGTGTTAGGATATCAAGTTGTTAATATAATTAAAATTGTGAGTTTATTAAGTTTGGAAACATATGTGTAACTTGCAAAAGGAATTTTGGAAGTTTGGTGATTTGGAAGTACTTGAAGTCATTTCCTTTCATTGACATAAAAAGCAATGAACTTTTTATACTTATCATGTCAAAGTTCAAAGCGGTTCGAGAAGGCCAAATTATTTATAGTTAAATTCATTGTAGCTAATCGTTAAAAAGAGTCACTCAAGTCAAACATAAAGTGCCGCTAAGTTAACCATTCAAAAGTGTTAGCTTGTTGCTTAAAAAAAAAAAAAAAAAAAAAAAAAAAAAAAAAAAAAAAAAGTCGGAAAAGAAAACTGAAATATTAGTAAAGAAAAAATGGCAAATGTGGGAGAAAAGTTGGAAAATTTCGTCCTCTTTAGTTCATTTAAGGGAAAAGGTAATTTATTACTTACAATTTTATCATTTTCGGATATATAAATGCTGTGATATTTCTTACTATTCTTAGTTTTATTTTCTTCTTAGGATCTATTCCTTAAATATAAATATATAAACGTAAGTCAAACAACTAAGACCATGATCACTTTTGGTCTACATTAAGTCGTATAACTAAGACCATGATCACTTTTGGTCCACATTTAGTACTCCTTGATGTCTTGCAAAAACCAAACCTAACATTTAAACATATCATCCGTGTACGAAGCATCATCCATAGCACTTGTCAACTTGAATCTCTTTAACAATAGACCATAGATTAAAAAAAAATACGCCACAAAGTCACATGAACTTAATTAATATAAACCATATAACTTTTTAACTACACACCAAATTGTATTGATAATGCATGCATGATATTGGTCCACCTATATGTGTATGTATATATATATCATTTGTTCTAAGTTTCAAGACATAAAAACATATATATAAACATGGATATGTATGAATTTAGTGACGATGTCTTTGATACTCTATCTTTTTCCAATCTTGTGATTTATACTGATCGTTCTTGTTCGTATAAAGAAGACCAGGATAACGAGAATTCATTTTCATCGTTCACATTTAAAGTCGAAATCATTAGATCTCCCCTACAACGAGAGAATACTCACTACTACAAAAATGGACATAGACCCCCCTTAATATAGCCCGGTTTTAGTGAAAAATGGGCTCTAAAGAGATTTGGCGCTATAAAAAAGGGTATAGAGCAATGTTTTACTTTATAAAACCGGGCTCTATTTAAAAAAACTTTAAAGCCGCGTTTTCTCTCTCAAAACCGGGCTCTGTTCCTTGTAAAGAGCCATGTTTTCTCTTACAAAACCGGGCTCTATCAAAAAAACCATTAGAGCCCTGTCTTCTTTTAAAAACACGGGCTTTATCAAATGCTGTAACACCATATGCTCTACAAAATGAAACGAAAAAACTTGAAAACATTTGGGCGGCTTATTTCCCTCCCCAATTTTCATACCTTCACACAACCCTAATCTTTTTCCCCTTTTTACTTTCACAACCCCAAACCCTTCCTTTAATATTTGGGCAAAATCATTTCCACTAAACGTAATATAGCCCTATAAGCTTCTAAACCTTTTAACTCCTATTTCAAATCCTGCAATTAGATTTATAAACATCCCTAATAATTCCAAAATTAAACCCAATTTCCAACAAAACTAAGGCTTGCATAACCACAAATGGTTCGTTCAAATGGAATTAAATTCATCTCAGTAACTCATTGCTCAATCTTCAACAATCAAGTATACATTCTGTCTTTTTAATGATTTTGAATAAATATTTGTTGAAGTTTTAGTTTTGAATTGTTTGGTTGTTGTTTGCAGTTATATGGAGGTGGTTATAGGAAATTTTGATCATCAATTAATGGAATATATAAGATTAATGAGTGTCTTAATTATAAAAATGATGAATTTTGTTGTTATGTATTATAAAGTTTGTATTTCTTTATGTTTTGGAGATTGATGGAGTGCTGATGGTGTTTTGTGATTTGTAGGGGTGAATTCGAGATATCGATCGCATTTTGGAATGGTTAATGCAAGATTGATTCATGGCACTTGTATGCTGTACTTCTCTGCTATTTTATTAGTTTGTAAAGCTTAGGACTTTTTACTTGTTTGTATTGAATTTGATGGAGTATGTTCTACCGCTTAACATAACAACTTAACCAATATAAAGAAAATATAATCAGTTGTAAATGGGTGTTTTGGTTGTGCAATTTGCTGTCATAAAAGGGTGTTTGAACCTGTTGTTTGCTGTAAAAATAGGGGTTTCAGGACTTGGTGTTTGATGTTGTAAATGGGGTGTTTGCTGTCATAAAAGGGTGTTTATGTTTGTGCTTTTGTCATACATGTAACAATGTATATTGTGAGATATGGTAAAGTACACTCTGCAACGATGTATATTTGGTTTAAGCATATATCATGTAATTTTAAATGTGCTCATTACATGGGCTTTTGAGAATGTTGGTTGTGTTGTCTATCTGTGTACTCAAAACATGAAGTCATTTGAGAATGTTATTCGTGTTGTCCATTTGACCCGTTGAAACTGCAACATGTGCTTATTATGCATAATTGACTTGTATAATTTTATGCTTCCTATTCTTATGTTGATATTTTATCAGGATTGCTAAGAAGCGGCTACGGGAATCTAAGCTACAATTAATAGACCATCTCATATTATTACTTGTTGGAGCATCCTTAGGAACCATTACTAAATCATGTGAAGAGACGTTTGGGGCACCTGGCTACACTTACTCAATTATTGCAGTATGTAAGTAACTATCAAATTGCTTTTGGGCTAATGGTGTTACTTCTAAGTTTCTCATGAACCTTGATTGGATATGGACGATAATATGCAATAAATATTTCTTTTTTCAGCTTATGCAAATTTGCGGCATTGAGAACATTTTCTTTGGACAAGACAACAGTTGACCATTTCAGCACAGTGATAAAGCCAGCTATTTATTCGTCCATACTTCACTTCTTCAGTAACCCCAGATATTCTTTTTGCAGAGAATTACACGGTTATGCTTTTCCTTGTGTCACATACATGCTAGCCATATTTCTTGATCATGTTCCATCATAGTTAAATGGCTATAAAAAAGTATTTGGTAAAATTGGCAAGTCAGGTAACAGGTCATAATTAGTTCGGTTCGAAATGGGTTTTGTGTAAATTTTACTAAAATAATTAATGGTACATATGGTTACGAAATAAATGATTTAGGAGGTTATGCCATAAAAATACACCAATTCAATTGAAATTTGATGCAGTTAAAAAAAAAAAAAAAAAAAAAAAAAAAATTGATGCAGTTTGCAGTGCTCCTTCCTGTAGTTTTGACTCGTTTCAACACAGACGCAAAGTGCTCAGTTTGTGAAGGATATTTGAATATTTCCAAGTTATGCTACCCTAAATGAGCACTTGAAGCATTTGTAATTGCGAATACAACCATCTAAGAACCTAAATATACCCTAAATGAGCACTTGAAGCATTTGTAATTGCGAATACAACCATCTAAGAACCTAAATATACCAATAATATGGAATTTTTTTGTTATACATTTCATTTTCTTGATATCTGCAATTCAACATTGTTAACGGCAGGTATTCAGGAGTATGGTTGATCACATGTAGTGGGGCACTTTTAAGATTGGGGTACAATGTGATGATTGGCACAATGTGCAGAGTGGTATTTACATGGTTTAATTAGAGGTAAGAATGTTGTTTGTATCAAAGAAAGCATAGTTGTATCAGTTAATAGTATGTAGGAGTAGTTTATAGTATACAGTTGGAATATGTAGTATAGTTTATAGTTGTATGCTTAAGTCTAGCTCTAAATGAGTTTTCCAGACCGTCACCGAAAAAGTGAGCCTTTTACATATATTCCCCTTTCTTTCTTGGATCATTTGCTTTCTTAGTAAAAGGTTAATAAACAAGATGTTACAAAACTTTTCAAAAAAATGTGTATAAGGTATTGGTTTTTTTTTTTTTTTTTTTTTTTTTTTTTTTTTTTATAGGAAGCATTATATTCTATAACTAGCTAAAAGACCCGTGAAATTCGCGGGTATTTTAAAGTGAGGCAAAATAAATAGATAATAAATTGTATATTATCAAAGTAGTCGCGGGAAAAAGTAAATTCGTACAAATAAGCATAAGTATAATAAAACCAAATACTCAGATAACTAAAAGAGAACATGAAGTAAAATCAGGAGATATTGTTGTAATGTTGTTGATAAACTTTATTGTTGTAACACCCCCAAAATTTGGTACAGCGGAAGACTCAACAAGCTTTCGGGGTGCTACGGGGATTGGTATCCAACACAAGACATAATAGAACGAGATAAAGTAAACATAATAAAAACACAACCAAAATGGGGTTTTAAAGCTTACATTTATCCCAACATCATTCAGAGTCAGGCCCAAAATAAATAAAAGTAGGTCCACAATTCAACATCAGAGTTTAGAAAAATAGATCCATAAACCGGGTGCCTTAGCCGAGCCTTCCAATCCATGCATCCAAATCATCACTTAATTACCTGAGAAAACGTGCTAAAAGTCAGCTTTCGCTGGTGAGATCATAGGTTTAAATTCATCATCAATATAGTGGACACATACGCAAAACGCTTGCTAGCTAGGCTAAGGATTTACTAAAAGCCTGCGGATACCCTCCGCTCCAATCATAACACACGGATACCCTCCGCTCTAACATAGATATTCGGGTAACCCCCGCAATACCATAAATACTCGGATAACTTTCGAAGTATTGCTAACCTATAGGTGCACACTACAGTATCTAAATAAGCCAACCTTGAATAATACACACAAAATATATGTAACTAAAGCTGACAATACATCCTAGTCCATATGCATAGCAAGTTTTAGAAAGAATATAGAAGCGATAATAGTCCACATAAATAATTTGCACGTTTCTCACCCCAAGTATTGAAAACATAGTTCAAGAGTAAAAGTGGGGCTATGACTCACCTCAAGTCCAGAAAACAGCAATAAGAACTCGGTAGAAGTAAGATGTATAATAACTCACAAGACGGCAACTACGGACTTGGCACGACCTAACAATATCAACTCGTTCAGAAATCATTTCCTCAAAATCGAATATTCCTAAACCCGAACGTATTCCATTTTACTTTCCGAAAATCCATTTCGTATTAGTTTGGAGTATTTGCGTTTGGTATCCATACGGGTGGTGGGTCGACACAAACAAACCAAAAAGGTCATACAAAAGAATAATAAAATAAACTATAGATCTAATATTAGCCCAATATATTATTTAAATAAATCATCGAAGTTTATCAAATCCGTCGATTTGATAATCCCCATATTTATTTACGTAACATACCGTTCCAAGATTACACCCAACCTAAAGCACATAGCACGAAAATACTATATAGTATATATCGTAGTCTAACAAACTTCTTATATACATAGTCAAATTGGCCAGATTTCCCGATATATATATTTAGGGATTTATTATCCTATACATATACCACAACCTATGGGCGTCGTAGGATACGATGCACATTAATATACTCATTTCGTATAGCCAAATAACTCGGTTTAACCTGCCGATTAAATAAGTTATTTAGTTATAGAAAATATTTATATTAATCGTCATATATCCGTGACAACACAAAAGTCACAATCAATAACCCACTTGGACTCAAGTGACCACGACTCCGCATAACTCGATAGTTTTCCTCGTTATATATATAAAATAATATTTCATTTAATATTTAGTTAACGTCGAGAATTTCTCGTTTTATAATATTTATTCATAATAATACTTCCAATAATATTACGCTACTCTCGTAGCATAATATATATTTAGTCGCATTATTTATAATACTACTCGTGATTTTTGTTATTATTAATATACGCATTTATACAATTATATATACGTTATTCACGTCTATATATTTATATAAACGTTTATATTACCAATAATATTATTACGAGTTTTATTATTTGCGTTTTAAATTGTAAATAATTATCGAGTCATACGAAATGGTCACATGTCCGAGTCATGACTCTCGGCTCATTGTCCAAGTCCAAAGTAATGTGAGTAAGTCATAATAATCACTACATCTCCGTCCAAATCAATCCCAATACACGTGCTACAACAATAGGGTCCGACTACGGCACCCGACTAACCTATCTCCGTCAATCTAAGTGACCGTCTCACAATCAGTCCCCACATAACCACTCGACAACAACTTCTCAATATACCATAATCCATTGTCGAGACCAAAAATGATCTCGACACCACAAGCATTCGGCCGAAAAATCAACAAATGCCGAAATCAATATCAAGTTAACAAACAATATAATAAGGAATAATGAATACAAACAAGGTCCATATTCGGGTTGGTTTACCAAGTCAAACCCGAGCCCTCGACTCACTTGAGTCTCGGCTTAAAACCACGAGTCACAAGGACTCGAATCAATAACCAAGGGTCACAAAATAAGGCTCCAAGGAGCACACCCAACTGCCCAAATCGACCACTAGGGGTCGCGGCATCAAACACCATATACGGCCACAAGGCCGTGACTCCAACGAGTCAAACCAAGATCCAACGCAATCAATCATGAAAACCATAACTCAAGACCATGAGAAGCAAGAATATCGAGCCCTAAGCTCGGATCCAACACTAAGCCGTGAGTCTTAGACTCACGGTTCATTCGAACCATCAAGAATACACCAAATCCGGATACCAAACCTATTAGAAATCATGTTTTCAATCAAAACCCATATGTATTCCATGTTTTTATTCATAAACCCAAAAGAATATCCTTATGTCGTGACCCTAGGTCACGTTTTTATCAAAAATACGAGTGAAACTCGTCTCACCTTTGATTCTTAAAACTCAAAACGTGACAAACTTCCAAAAACAAGAAAGTGGTGATGATTTTGGTGATGATACGAGATGAAGTAAGGGGTAAAAGGGCGCGTGTAGTAGTAGATCTAAGAGAATAGATGATGGGGAGTTAGAAAATGGTGGTCGTGTATGGTGGTGGTCGGCGGTGTGACGGTAGTGGAGGCCGGAATTTTTGGGGGCTAGGGTTTGATATGTTGATGGGAGAGAGAGAGAAATGAAGTGGTGAGGGTGTTGGGTGTTGTGTGTGAACCGGCCCCAACAAGGACCAATAAGTAGTTCTTTTTTTTTTTTTCTTTTTTTTAAATAATAATAATAGTAATAATAATAATATTACTAATAATATGAGTGGGTAAATAATGGGTAAGTGTAAAACACACAGTCCGAAACCCGAACTCATTTGAAACGTTTAATATCTCGCGAAACATCCCGTAAATAATTAAATATAGTCGGACTCGTAAAATCAAGTCATAACTCATAAAATTCCTGTTAGGTAATCCTAGTGCCGGAGTCAACGTAGTACCAAGTGAGAATTCAAAAAAAATAAATCTCCAAATAAAATTCCATAACGAATCATTAAATAAATCTCAAATCCCATAACGATATTAAATATAATTAACCATAAAATAGGTCTTACAAGTTCATTACGATTAAAATTCCAAATAAAAATTTGTAAACGAACTTTAACGTAATGCGGGTTTTCAAAATGGCTCCCTAAATTGCCGGTTGTCACATCCTCCCAGTCTCAGAAGAAACCCGTCCCGGGTTTCTCTCGGAACAATTCATCTACGAAGTGAAAAGCTTTGGATATCTCTTCCGGAACTCGTCCTCACGTTCCCACGTAAATTCTGGTCCGTGTCGGGAATTCCAACGAACCTTGACGAGCGGAATGCGCCTTCGCTTGAGTCGTTTAACCTCACGATCTAAAATCTCAATCGGCTCTTCCGCAAAATTTAATTTCTCATCAATACGAATATCCTTCATCGGAATAACAGGCATCTCATCAGAAAGACATTTCTTCAAATTACTAACGTGAAACACATCGTGAACTTTACTCAGTTCATGTGGTAATTCCAACCTATAAGCCACGAGCCCAATTCTTTCTAAAATAAGAAATGGTCCAATGTAGCGTGGGTTGAGTTTTCCATGTTTCCCGAAACGTATCAAACCCTTCCACGACGAGACTTTCAGCATTACTTTGTCTCCAACTTGGAACTCTAAGGGTTTACGTCTTTGATCGGCGTAACTTTTCTGCCTATCTCTGGCTGCTTGCAACCGATCACGAATCTGAGTCACTTTTTCAGTAGTCTCCAAGATAAGTTCAGGGCCTGTGAGTTGGCTATCTCCAACTTCCGCCCAACCAATAGGCGAACGACATTTTCGGCCATACAAAGCTTCAAATGGTGCAGCTTTAAGACTTGTGTGGTAGCTATTATTATAGGAGAATTCCGCAAGGGGTAGATACTTCTCCCAGCCTTTACCAAAGTCTATAATACATGCACGAAGCATATCCTATAGAGTCTGAATGGTCCTCTCACTTTGACCATCGGTTTGGGGATGATATGCAGTACTCATATCAAGTCTCGTCCCCAAAGCCGTTTGAAGTGGTCGCCACAAAGCTGACGTAAAGCGGCTATCGCGATCAGAAATAATCGATATCGGAACTCAATGACGAGAAATAATTTCCTTCACATACAACCTCACAAGTTTATCAACACTATCATCTTCACTAATCGCCAGGAAATGAGCAGACTTAGTCAAACGATCCACAATTACCCAGATAGCGTCACAACCGCTAGCTGTCCTCGGTAATTTAGTAATAAAGTCCATTGTAATCCGCTCCCATTTCCAAACTGGAAGCTTTGGTTGCGTCAATAATCCTAACGGTCTTTAGTGTTCGGCTTTAACCTTAGAGCATGTCAAGCACTTACTAACATACAATGCTATATCTGCCTTCATGTTTGGCCACCAATTTAACTTTCTCAAATCCTGGTACATCTTGTCGGATCCAGGATGAATAGAGTACCTTGACTTATGCGACTCATGCATAATCAACTCCCGAATTCCTCCATATAACGGTACCCAAATCCGATCTCCAAAACATAGTACTCCATCAGAACGCTTAACAAATCCTTTCTCATTCTCAGCCATCCCAAATATGTTCTCAGCAGGTCGGTTTTCTGCTTTCAACGCTTCCGTTTGAGCTTCAAGTATTTGAGACGGTAACGGCGATACGATAGTCATTCCCAGTGACTTAACCCGTAACGGTGGTATTCTCTCCTTTCGACTAAGAGCATCAGCAACAACGTTTGCTTTACCAGGATGGTAGCGAATTTCGTAATCATAATCGCTTAGCAACTCAATCCAACGTCGTTGTCTCATATTGAGCTCTTTTTGATTCAAGATGTGTTGTAGACTTTTGTGGTCAGTAAACACAACACATTTGGTTCCATACAAGTAATGTTTCCATATCCTCAATGCAAAAACCACAGCACCTAACTCCAAATCATGGGTGGTGTAGTTTTTCTCATGCTTTTTGAGCTGTCGGGAAGCATAAGCTATCACTTTCTCTCGTTGCATTAACACAGCTCCCAAACCTTTATGTCAAGCGTCACAATAGACGACGAAATCCTCGTTACCTTCAGGTAACGCCAAGATAGGAGCACTACACAACATTTCCTTAAGTAATTGAAATGCTTCTTCTTCTTTATCTCCCCATTCATACTTAACACTCTTTTGTGTCAATTTGGTCAACGGTTTAGCTATCTTCGAAAATCCCTCGATGAATCTTTGGTAATAACCGGCTAAACCTAAAAATTGACGAACTTCTGTTAGGGTCATAGGTGCAGCCCAATCTTTTATTGCTTCAATCTTAGCAGGATCCATGTGAACTCCTTGTCTATCAATCACATGACCCAAAAATTGTACCGTCGGAATCCAAAATTCACATTTGGAGAACTTGGCATACAGTTTCTCCCTCCTAAGCAATTCTAAAATAAGCCTTAGATGCTCCTCATGCTCCTTCTCACTCTTGGAGTAAATTAGAATATCCTCGATGAATACGATCAGAAACTTATCTAAATAAGGCTTACACACCCGATTCATGAGATCCATGAATACCGCCGGTGCGTTAGTCAACCCAAACGGCATCACCTAAAACTCGTAATGCCCGTAACAGGTTCTGAAAGCCGTTTTTGGAATATCTTCCTCGCGAACTCGAAGTTGATGATATCCCGATCTCAAATCGATCTTTGAATACACACTCGATCCTTGAAGTTGATCGAACAAGTCGTCGATCCTCGGTAACGGGTATCTATTTTTCACCGTTAACTTGTTCAGCTCTCGGTAATCAATACACATACGAAACGATCCATCCTTCTTCTTCACGAATAAGACTGGGGCTCCCCAAGGTGAAGAACTTGGTCTTATGAATCCTTTTTCGGCTAACTCCGCTAACTGTTTTGACAACTCTTCTAGCTCGGTGGATGCAAGACGATAAGGCGCTCGTGCTACAGGTGCAGCACCAGGTATCAACTCAATCTGAAACTCCACTTGTCTAGTAGGTGGGATTCCCGACAAATCATCGGGAAACACATCAGGAAAATCACGAACTATAGGCACATCTCCAATGCACCTTTCCTTCTTCTCCTTCCCTCCTTTCTCAGAGATTTGAGCTACGAAAAAGGTAACATCCTTTCTCCATTAGCTTTGGTAACTTAGTGCAAGAAATGACTGTTAACCGGGATGGGCTCCTCGAACCTTTTCGATCTCCTAGTATATTTAGGATTTCTTTTCCGTAAGGTACACGCACGATCTTCTCGTCGCAAAGTATGTGAGCACGATACTTCAACAACCAATCCATACCAATGATGACATCGAAACTTCCTAACGTGACGGGTAGAAGATCTATGTTGAAAGGGTGATTCAAGAAATTTAACGTGCAACCGCGAATGATAGTCCTAATCCTTTCTATGTTCCCATTTGCTAACTCTACATTATACCCAATTCCTAAGGCCATCGGGGGTTTCTCTAGCAAGGGTGCAAACTTAGTGGACACAAAACTCTTATCGGCACCAGTATCAAATAGTATGGAAGCATAACGATTATTGAGAAGGAACGTACCAGTAACGACGTTCGGATCTTCTCCTCTCTCGTTCCCGAGTGCATACACTCTTCCCTGTGCAGCTCCAGCTTCCACACATTGGTCCCCATTATCTTGTCGTTCACGGTTTCCTCCAGCTCCACGGTTTCCATGATTGTACCCATTACCACCTGATCCTTGATTTCCTCGGTTCCACGATTCTCTACACTCGTTCCTATAATGTCCCTTCTTTCCACACCCAAAACAAGTAACATCCGCCTTACTTCTCACTTCAGGAGTAGCTTGAACCATAGCAAGAGGTCGAGCTCTACAATCCTTAGATGTGTGTCCTTTCTTTGAGCAGTTCTGGCATCTCACACTACACCATCCAGAATGATTCTGGTGGCAACGACCACACTTGGGTGCATCATCGTTTCGGTTCTTCTTATCCCCATTCCCAATAGCATAAGCCTTAGCTTGTCGCTTGTTTCGGTGATCATTACCCTTAGAATGATGGTCTCTCTTTCTCTTTCCATTTTTATCCTTGTCAGCTCCTTCCAATTCCAACGAATCCATTAGTTGTTGAGCAATTGTGATTGCCTCATGGATGTTTGCAGGTCTAACAGAAATCACATCATTCTTTGTAGCCACAGGCAACCCATCGGTATACCGCTCAATCTTTTGAGTCTCAGTTTTTACCATATCTGGGCAAAGCAAGGCCAACTCCTGGTAACGACGATTGTAAGTCGCCATATCAGTACCCTTCACTTTGTGATTCCAAAACTCAATTTCTAGCTTCTTAACCTCATTTCTTGGGCAATAAGTCTGAATCAGCAGAGACTTAAATTGCTCCCAAGTCATAGCATAAGCCACATCACTCCCAACCGAATTTCGGTAATTGTTCCACCAAGTTAAAGCTTCATACTTGAAAGTAAAAGAAGCAAACTTTACCTTCGCATTCTCCGCACAACCACTGACATTAAACACTGACTCAGTCTTCTCAATCCACCTGACCAAGTAGACCACTCCTTCAGTTCCACTAAACTCAACGGGTCCACAGATCTTAAACTCCTTGTAGTTACATCCATTAGCACGAACAGGTGGAAATGTTCCAGCAGAATTGTTGGAATGATTTGACTCAGCTAGTAGCTCAGCAACTCGTTGCTCCACAAGTTGGTTGATCATTGCTTGATCCACAGTAGGTGCATTAGGTGGAACATGATCATTGTCTCCCTGAACATCAACATTTTGATTCCTGTTGTTGCGGTTAGTAGTGTCCAGGTTGTCAGGAGTAGGGGTTTCAACATTTCGAGTAGGACGGCGTCCTCGGCGACCAGGGGTAGTCACTGCAGGACCAGTTCTGGTAGCTCTAACAGGGTTTCGTCGTGGGGCCATTGATCTGAAACATCATACAAGTTCATGAGTCTCCAATAGAACTTATCATATGCTCAACAAAAGTAATTCAACGAAGCCAAGTCATGAAAAGAATATCAACAATACACCATAAAACATCAATAAAGCGAATAAGGACTCAATTTCCATAATCCCAAAAACCACATAATACCATATACTAATAACCATCAACCATACAATAGAGATCCAACATCGTTCCAACTACTGGAAAACACAAAATATGCTAATCGTTCCAAAAGAGACGAATACTGAACGAAAAATACATCAAAATATGATAACTAGCTTTTCTAACCGAACACTCCTCGGTGTAGAAAGCAACAAGACAACATAACCCAAACATCTAGCCACACTGCTGGCGGAGGCTCCTCAACTCCTACGTCAAGCCATCAAGATCTCTCCATAATGATCCTAACTCCACACTATGGGTGTCGCTGTCTCTCCTGAGGTCTGCCACCTCCTTCTCCAGCTCGGCGTTCCGCTGCCATAACTTGCGGTCGGCCTCTCGAGCTGTGATAAAACCTCGCTGTAAACTCTCAATCTGCTCATGAACCTCCATCAGAACTCTCCTCATCTCAGTCGTCCTGCCCACAACCACAGTCATATCAACTCTTAAATCCGCTATAAACTCTCCAATAACTCTCTCAAGTCGATCAGATAATCGCGAGATCCTCTCGCCCTGTGCAGTAATCTGAGCCCAAATCCTACCAGTCTCACCTAACTCTGCATGCTCAGCAGAAACCTCAGATGACGCATCCGACGCCACTGGACTACCAGGTGGTGAATCAAACAGAAACGGATGGTCCGGTGAAACAGGCTCAATCGGGTGTATAGGTGAATCAGGCTCCTCAGCCTGAGCTGGTGGCACTAACACATCATCATCATCAGGCATCTCCTCTTCTTGAGGGTCATCCTCCTTCTCAGAGTCATCATCATCACCCTGTTCAGCCTCCAGAGGGTCATCAGCCTCATCCTCACCCTCGTACTCCTCCTCCTCCTCATCGGAAGAGTACATCATCAATCGTCGTCTCCTAACAGGTGAACCATGTGGAGATGTGGTAGGTGATCTAGGGCGACGACGCAATGATGTAGGTGGCGCCTCTGACAGAAGAGAGTGAGCATCAATCTGTAAAGGTGGTGAAGTAGGGCGTACCGACATACGTGCCGTAGCTCGGTGGGCAAAACGTGGAGCCACACGAGCCAAAGCCTGATGAAGTGTAAGCTGCCTCAATGTACCAGGGAGCCCTAGAGAAGACGAGGGTCCTTGCGTAGATGCAGCAGGCGGTGCTGAAGTAGAAGTTGTCTGCGACACAGTAGCTGTAAGCATGGCAACCTGGTAAGGATCATCAGATGCCATAGTGAACTGTGCTGGTAATACCGGTGCAGTAAGAATATCCTCGACAACATCGGGCATATGGGAGGCCATAGTCTGTGACAACGGCGTAGGGTAAGTGTAAGTGTTTTAAAACAACTAAATCGCAACTCAAAATACCATACCGAAAATCCTCATCAAATAATTTTCAATCATATAATCTCAATAAAGAATTTCAAATACCGCATTACTAAAACATTTATAAAACAATTAGACCATATAATTCCTCGAAACGCCATCTTATCACTAAATCAATATATCCCATAATCTCAAGTCATCTCAAATATCTCATAATACCTCAAAATAATCGAAGATGCTTCGGCTTGGCGGGCTGGCGGGCAATGGTCAAGGATCATTTTCTATAAAAATTCGGTTATAGTTTAGGTGTTTATTTACCTAGTTCTCTATAACCTTGGCTCTGATACCAATCTGTAACACCCCCAAAATTTGGTACAGCGGAAGACTCAACAAGCTTTCGGGGTGCTACGGGGATTAGTATCCAACACAAGACATAATAGAACGAGATAAAGTAAATATAATAAAAACACAACCAAAATTGGGTTTTAAAGTTTACATTTATCCCAACATCATTCAGAGTCAGGCCCAAAATAAATAAAAGTAGGTCCACAATTCAACATCAGAGTTTAGAAAAATAGATCCATAAACCGGGTGCCTTAGCCGAGCCTTCCAATCCGTGCATCCAAATCATCACTTAATTACCTTAGAAAACGTGCTAAAAGTCAGCTTTCGCTGTTGAGATCATAGGTTTAAATTCATCATCAATATAGTGGACACATACGCAAAACGCTTGCTAGCTAGGCTAAGGATTTACTAAAAGCCTGCGGATACCCTCCGCTCCAATCATAACACACGGATACCCTCCGCTCTAACATAGATATTCGGGTAACCCCCGCAATACCATAAATACTCGGATAACTTCCGAAGTATTGCTAACCTATAGGTGCACACTACAGTATCTAAATAAGCCAACCTTGAATAGTACACACGAAACCGTGTGACTAAAGCTGACAATTCCAAATAGGCCAACCTTGAATAGTACACACAAAATATATGTGACTAAAGCTGACAATACATCCTAGTCCATACGCATAGCAAGTTTTAGAAAGAATATAGAAGCGATAATAGTCCACATAAATAATTTGCACGTTTCTCACCCCAAGTATTGAAAACATAGTTCAAGAGTAAAAATGGGGCTATGACTCACCTCAAGTCCAGAAAACAGCAATAAGAACTTGGTAGAAGTAAGATGTATAATAACTCACAAGACGGCAACTACGGACTCGGCACGACCTAACAATATCAACTCGTTCAGAAATCATTTCCTCAAAATCGAATATTCCCAAACCCGAACGTATTCCATTTTACTTTCCGAAAATCCATTTCGTATTAGTTTGGAGTATTTGCGTTTGGTATCCATACGGGTGGTGGGTCGACACAAACAAACCAAAAAGGTCATACAAAAGAATAATAAAATAAACTATAGATCTAATATTATCCCAATATATTATTTAAATAAATCATCGAAGTTTATCAAATCCGTCGATTTGATAATCCCCATATTTATTTACGTAACATACCGTTCCAAGATTACACCCAACCTAAAGCACATAGCACGAAAATACTATATAGTATATATCGTAGTCTAATAAACTCCTTATATACATCGTCAAATTGGCCAGATTTCCCGATATATATATTTAGGGATTTATTATCCTATACATATACCACAACCTATGAGCGTCGTAAGATACGATGCCCATTAATATACTCATTTCGTATAGTCAAATAACTCGGTTTAACATGCCGATTAAATAAGTTATTTAGTTATAGAAAATGTTTATATTAATCGTCATATATCCGTGACAACACAAAAGTCACAAACAATAACCCACTTGGACTCAAGTGACCACGACTCCGCATAACTCGATAGTTTTCCTCGTTATATATATAAAATAATATTTCATTTAATATTTAGTTAACGTCGAGAATTTCTCGTTTTATAATATTTATTCATAATAATACTTCCAATAATATTACGCTACTCTCGTAGCATAATATATATTTAGTCGCATTATTTATAATACTACTCGTGATTTTTGTTATTTTTAATATACGCATTTATACAATTATATATACGTTATTCACGTATATATATTTATATAAACGTTTATATTACCAATAATATTATTACGAGTTTTATTATTTGCGTTTTAAATTGTAAATAATTATCGAGTCATACGAAATGGTCACATGTCCGAGTCATGACTCTCGGCTCATTGTCCAAGTCCAAAATAATGTGAGTAAGTCATAATAATCACTACATCTCCGTCCAAATCAATCCCAATACACGTGCTACAACAATAGGGTCCGACTACGACACCCGACTAACCTATCTCCGTCAATCTAAGTGACCGTCTCACAATCGGTCCCCACATAACCACTCGACAACAACTTCTCAATATACCATAATCCATTGTCGAGACCAAAAATGATCTCGACACCACAAGCATTCGGCCGAAAAATCAACAAATGCCAAAATCAATATCAAGTTAACAAACAATATAACAAGGAATAATGAATACAAACAAGGTCCATATTCGGGTTGGTTTACCAAGCCAAACCCGAGCCCTCGACTCACTTGAGTCTCGGCTCAAAACCACGAGTCACAAGGACTCGAATCAATAACCAAGGGTCACAAAATAAGGCTCCAAGGAGCACACCCAACTGCCCAAATCGACCACTAGGGGTCGCGGCATCAAACACCATATACGGCCACAAGGCCGTGACTCCAACGAGTCAAACCAAGATCCAACGCAATCAATCATGAAAACCATAACTCAAGACCATGAGAAGCAAGAATGTCAAGCCCTAAGCTCGGATCCAACACCAAGCCGTGAGTATTAGACTCACGGTTCATTCGAACCATCAAGAATACACCAAACCCGGATACCAAACCTATTAGAAATCATGTTTTCAATCAAAACCCATATGTATTCCATGTTTTTATTCATAAACCCAAAAGAATATCCTTATGTCGTGACCCTAGGTCACGTTTTTATCAAAAATACGAGTGAAACTCGTCTCACCTTTGATTCTTAAGACTCAAAACGTGACAAACTTCCAAAAACAAGAAAGTGGTGATGATTTTGGTGATGATACGAGATGAAGTAAGGGGTAAAAGGGCGCGTGTAGTAGTAGATCTAAGAGAATAGATGATGGGAAGTTAGAAAATGGTGGTCGTCTATGGTGGTGGTCGGCGGTGTGGCGGCAGTGGAGGCCGGAATTTTTGGGGGCTAGGGTTTGATATGTTGATGGGAGAGAGAAAGAAATGAAATGGTGAGGGTGTTGGGTGTTGTGTGTGAACCGGCCCCAACAAGGACCAATTAGTAGTTTTTTTTTTTTTTTTTTTTTTTTTTTTTTTTTTTTTTTTTTTAAATAATAATAATAATATTGCTAATAATATGAGTGGGTAAATAATGGGTAAGTGTAAAACACACGGTCCGAAACCCGAACTCATTTCAAACGTTTAATATCTCGCGAAACATCCCGTAAATAATTAAATATAGCCGGACTCGTAAAATCAAGTCATAAAATTCCTGTTAGGTAATCCTAGTGCCGGAGTCAACATAGTACCAAGTGAGAATTCAAAAATAAATAAATCTCCAAATAAAATTCCATAACGAATCATTAAATAAATCTCAAATCCCATAACGATATTAAATATAATTAACCATAAAATAGGTCTTACAAGTTCATTACGATTAAAATTCCAAATAAAAATTTGTAAACGAACATTAATGTAATGCGGGTTTTCAAAATGGCTCCCTAAATTGCCGGTTGTCACAATTGTGGGCTTCTAAACAAATGTTAAGGTATACACTATAATAGTTTACGAAAAAGTTTATAAAATGATAAATAGGTGTAAACAAAGACTGAAGTATCAAACAAATAAATATACAATATTGTAAATTTTATCACATGAAGAACACAAATTCAAATGAAATCCTAAATAAACAATTTCTATTAGCCATTTCATATAACATGTTATTTTCATTCTTCGTATTATCATCGTAACACATATATTTAATAAGAGTAAGGAAATTTGAAAAACTATAAGTCTATAACCCAAGATGACACTTATTTATAATTTAACTCATTATTGTGGCATATTGTTAAAATGTGACTATTTTTTTGTTATTTCCCAGAAGTCCATAAGCAATTACTGCGACCTGAGAGATGCGTTTTTGGAAACCTTCCAAAAGATGGAAAAACACAAAAGAAAAGATAACGGAATCCACTACGCTAAGTAAAAGAAAGACATGTCGCTAAAAGACTTCAAAAAAAGGTTTCTGACGAAAAGCAGAAAAGTCAAATGAGTGTCAAACGCTGTAAAGATTGCGAAATTTATGAATAAAGTATCAAATCCGGGATTGATAAAGTACTTACACAAGAGCATTCCGGAATCCGTAGAAGAAATGGGGAAGATAATCATATATTACCAAAGAGGGGAAGAAGCAACCATAAACCTAGAGCAACGGAAACGACTCCCACACAAAAAATAAAAGGGGCAAAGTCACAAGAAGACATGCGACACCTTCCCTAACTCACAAACACAAGTGAAGAAATCACGATGCCTCTTTAATCAAAAGGACACCCGCGTAGATTTAAAAAAAAGGTTAATTTCCATGGTTAACACTTAACACAAGCAACGGGTCCATATCAGTAAACTCAAAGACGATAACAAGTACGCGACGACGGAAGGATGAAAAACCAGCGCGGTTAAATCCAAGTTCGCTGGGGGGCTCAAAATGATAATGTCTTGGGTACACAAATATATGCTCCTTCCCAAAGCATTAGAATGACTAGCTTGCGCACTTTCTGCCAAGCCTAGTCAGTCAACAAGAAACCCTAACTGCAAGGCCTATGCACGCGCCTACGGGTCATAAATGCATATTCAAAAACTGAGAAAAATGCCAAAACTGATCACCTATAAATAGTGGTCAAAGGGAAACAAAAAATCAAAAAAACAAAACACATAAACACCTACAAATCCTCCCCGAGTAAAAGATGAAGACGTTACACAAACATTGTAACACAAAACCAATCACCAAAACCGGTAACAATCGCTTACTGACAAAACGCCACGTAATCACGATAATAATATACAAATTCATGGCCCACCCTGGTGAAACGACAATGCTGGTAACCAAGAGCAGAGGAGAAAGGTGTCCACGAAACATAGACACATTCTTAAATGATTATTATTAAAACTTAGCCGCTCTTAAATAACGACTAATAACATAGAGCCACAAAGCTCCTCAAATCCCATCATCCAATTTCCCTATCGAATCGATGTCCACCTCTTCTCTTGAGCAATGCGGAAAAAACCGTAAGGCACTCGCACAAAAGAAGATGTCTCACCTTCCTCCACATTCGTGCGCACCGACCAACTCAAACGACTAAGAACTAGAAAAGATGCCAAGTCTCACGGACATCAAACGGGTATACTGGGGGCACGGACCCAAATGTTTAACTGAGATCACGCAACCGGTAAGGGCCTAGTTCTAAGCTAGATTACCATTAAACACCTGGTCAATGGAGGCAAAACACGGGCATCGGTCCACCTGGCGGGTAAGCATAAAAGGGAAGAATGTGTCATCGAGATCTGCTGACGGGAGGGATAGAATGCGGATACATGAACGTCCGTAGGGAAGCACGCTGAAGCATGAACAAAGGATGCTTCATCATGAAAATGGACATCCGGATACCAAGGAGCTTCACCTTACAACGTCAATAAACCAAGAATGGAGTCAACAAACTTCCAATCCTTGGTTGCAGCTAAGCGCACAAGCGAGACTGCGGTCGGCAAGGACACCATGCAGAAAAAAGGAAAAGCTTCACAAGTGTCCTATCGCATGGTTTAAAATTACCAATAACTAAAGCAATCGCTGATCTTTAGCCACCCGGACAAACCTAACCCGCCTGCCAGCGGCACGACATCAAGAGAAGCTACGCAAGATCAACAAGAAAGATGTTATGAAAAGTCTCCGGACTACATATATGCTCAACCAAGTATAAAAACATGAGCAAGCACCAGTGCTCGCTAAGCCTAAAATGCAAGAATAACGCAAACGCAGCTGGAAGCATGCGCAGCACAAAAACCAAGGAGCAAGAATAAAGGCAAAACAAAGGCAAAGAACCAAAGACGGAAATCCATATCTGCGATCATAAAACATCAATATTTTAGTTATAATTTGTAGCGGGCCACTCCGGTGGAACCCATCTTTAGTCGTTTGTAAAGACACAATTGATTATTTTTATTACTTTAAGTATTTTAATAAAAGAAAATGTGAAGCTTAGCTACCTTCACCATTTTACAATTACAAGTTTTTAAAAATTCACTTTACAAACGCATAAACATGTGAGTAAGACACGCACACATGGGCACGACCCAAAAACGTTATTCCCTATAATAAAAAGGGTGCGGAACCTCATAATTTACCCGTAGGTACGTAGGAGGGATTGCAAGCCCAGTACCGGGAGGATAACCCACAAGTATCCAATTAAGACTAAAAATAAATTATGTACCAGTACGTCACTTAATACTAGAAAAGCACAAATCATAAAGTGCAAACAAGCCGCAACAAGCTTAGACGTAACCGCAGCGCAAACAAAGACGTTCACAAAAGCTATACATGTGCAAACATGATATATGGAAGAACGCAAAAAATATGTCAATAAAAACGTTAGATGAATAAACATTGAGAAGTTGTACATCAGATTTCTTATTGTAGAACTTTTTTTTTGTCATCACAATGTTCATCGGCTTTATTTTGATTAACAACATCACAATGTTCATCAGTTGCATCAAGTTATTCATCATTTTTATATTTGAAGAACTTTTTCTTTTTTTCTATCACAATGTTTACCAGTTTTTGTTCTTATGACAACGTTACAATGTTCATCAGTTTTATCACATTATTTATCAGTTTTATTATTGAATAACTTTTTTTTTTTTTTTTTTTTTTGTTACGACAATGTTACTTAGTTTTGATGTATTAAGCTCTATGGTGGATGCTGAGGATAGAGAGGCCCGTAAAGATTCGGCTGATGGTAATGGGATTGGGAACATGGATAAACAGGCGAGTGCACATATTGATTCATTTGACAGTCCAAGTACTACATCTCTCGTTGAAAAGATTAATAGTCTCGAAAGTCAAATGCTTGATAAGAAGCTTGTGCGATTGGGTGATGATGGAAACCGCTTCATATGGAAACGAAGCCTAATGTGACATCGGTCTGTCGACCTAGTTCTATTATGAAAATGCAATGAAAAGACTCGGATTCTGATGAAGTCGAAGTTGTTTATGATGAGACTTCTCATTACATGACTAATGGAGGTGAATACGATGCTAGTTTACATGAGTATGAAGACTATAATCTATTTGACACTTATGACCTTCAAGGATTAACTCTAAAACAGTGGGCGTTTTGTGATGTGATGGATATTAATCTTCGTGGTCAGTTTAAACATTAGATTTATTCCTTGTCCTTATAACAGTTGTTCATAAGTATGGTTTGTCTTTCTTATGATAAATTTGGTTGGAAGCAAAATCGGTGCATTTGCTTCCCGTCTTTGTAATGGGTTTAGATATATGATTCACTCATATCCTCTTTACTTAAATGTTTTTTCTAGTAATAAAAAATTACCAGGGGTGTCCACTTTACCCAAATGTTGTTTTTTCTTATGAACAACTTTACATTGTTCATCAGTTAAATCACGTTGTTTATCAGTAATCTTTAAAATGACTTTTTTTTTACCACAATGTTTATAAGTTTTTTTTTATGAACAAAATCACAATGTTCGTCAATTAGTTCAACTTGTTCATCAATTTTCTTTTTTAAGAACTTTTTCTTTTTTTGTTATCACAATGTTCATCAATTATTATTTTATTTATTTATTTATTATATAAACAAAATTTTGATATGATGAGTTTTGATTCTACCATGATGAACTTTTTTTGTTATCATCTGTTGTATGTACGTCTAATTTTTTTGTATTTCCTAGCTCTTTGTTAGTTTTGTTTTTTAATATAGTGTCGTATAAAAAAATTGTTTATCAATAAAATGAGTTGTTCATAATAAACGTTGGTTATCAAATATAGGTTGTGTTCATAATTAATTTGAACCGATTAAATAAAAAATTAAAATTTAATTTTCTTTTATGAGAAAATTTGTAATGAAAACTTTTGGCATATTAAATGTAAGAAAAGAAAGATAAAGAAAGAAAAAGAAAAGTTTGAGTAAAAGAAAAGAAAATATGTCAGAAGAAAGTGAATTAACACGTGTTCTTAAGTTTTGTTAGTAAGGAAGAGTAAAGTAATATGAAGTAAAAATTTTTAGTCCACTTTTTGGAATAAACATTTTATTTTAAAAATCAATCAAATAACACTATTTTCACTTTTTTTTACTCTTTAAGTGCTACTAAAAAATGCAACTTTTTTGTGTGTCTTTTCATCTTCTTCATTTTTCTTCTTTAAATGATACTCGAGAACCAGTGTAAAAGAAATGGGTCTGAAAAAAAAATAAATTAAAAAGGAAAACTTGTCATCTCATAATTTTTATACCTTTTTAAAGTTTCACCACCTTTGTTGGATTGTAACCATCAAAGCGTAAAAAACAAACGTGACATAATTAAGAAATTAAGAATTGCACAAAACTTTAGAAGTCTTACAAATGCAGAAAAAACGAGTAACATTTGGTAGTACGTCGCGTCGTATCTTATACGTAAGACTAGCCCAAATTGATGACATCCATATTGCTGTTGACCACATTTCTAGAATCGTAAGAACAAAAGAGAAACTCCATTTCTGTTTAGCACCTCTGATAACTAACTTATGAATATTTTTTTTAACCTAACAACGATTACAATTTTGCAAATTCAGAATAAGAAAAATTATACGATTCTTACAAAGAAAATCAACTGAGAAGGAGAAAAATATAGTTTCAAAAAAATTCACAGAAATTAGGACGTATAATGTACTTGTCATGGTCTCGTTGAGACAACAGCGATCTGATTATCATTCAACGATGTATTAGCTGGAGTTTAATGACAGAACAATCTAAGGACAATGTATGGGATGTAGCTAGTCACAATGTCCCAAGAAGTGCAAGGTGTGATTTGAGTTCCAACCTAAACAAGATCGAGATCATCATGATTCTTACATCTTTTAAGTTAAAGCAAGTACACATATAAGGACTTATTGTAAACTAAATACTTGGCCGACAGCCAAAAAAACAGAGAGCCACTCTCTAAAGAGGAACACGATCAGAGTGTAGTTTTTACTAGAAAGAGTGCTCTTGAGCCGGTGAATGTTGCTTATTATATACACGAGTACAGAAAGAACATCAAACAGGTTTAATAAAGCTCTCTCTTTTCATAAGCTTGCCGTGATCACTTCAAGGTTATTTTTCAAGTCGTTTTAGTAAATTCACAATGGTTCAAAGTCATTTTCTTTAATTATATGAGATTATGAGGACATGGTTGCTTCTCTGAGCAATACTATTCATCCATGTCAAAATTATTGCTGGCTAAAAATTGAAAGGGCCAAATTCTCTATGCTGGTCAGCTCGTTGTTGGAAACCGCAGTAATCATTTTTTTTTTGGTAAAAGGTCATTTGACCCGGTAAAATATATTACGCCAAAATCTTTGAAGTACAATTGACATGGACGTACATACCATGCCCACAGCCCGTTACATAGGCGATATGACTCAAACTATGTAACTAAGCAACATACATCTGCTAACTGCAGACTAACCATAGCTGCTAAACGCAGCAAACTACCTATTACATTCAAATTACAATCAAAATTACAATCTAAATGTAAGAACCACGTTCAAAAGAACCACTTCCAGGGTGAACAACTCTGTCTACAATGTCTTCATTGCTTGACCCAAGAGTGCACACCAACGACCAGCTACAATGGTAGCAAAACGCGTCAAAAACTGCATCTTCAAACTGCCCTACCAACTCAGCGGATGGCCAATGGTCCAGTGTCAAACACAGCTTCCGGCAATAGCTAAAATCAAATGACATCAGCCACAAGCAACTTCAAATTAACAAGCAACCCAACGGCAAACAACAATGCATCACAGCTAGACTAGAATGCACCCAACCGAGAACACCCACCCTAACCGCACCATGCATCACCACCAGCGACTACCAACCAATAAACCACCAAGAATACAATGCATGGCCAAAACCCAAAGGCAGACCACCTGGACGAAGCACAGAAACTTGATCAACCAAAACCCAGCGGATCAAGGCAAAAAAACCCTAAATCGGGGTACCTCAAGAACCGCACCACCATTCAAAGGGTGCTGATGCAAACCCTAACAATTGTTATGGAGAGATCAACCCAAACGACCCTTTGAAACATCAACCAGATCGGCGACCATAACCATCAAAACCTAATTGGTTTTGAGACCCCATGGATAGCCAAGCCGCACCAACGAACCAAAAACCCTAACCCTAATCGTACCAAAATGACATTGCATTTTAGCATTCATCGTGAATTTAATAAACTAATTTTACAATCATTTAATATGGTTATCTATTACCTTTCGTAAAATAGTACTAAGCCTTCAAGAAGCTCTGATATTAACAATAAAATCAAAAGAAATTATTATGATAACTAAAAAATTGTCTAATGTTATTTATAAGGCTCCACAATCATGACTCAAGGTGACTTTCATTTTGCCTGTCACATCAACTTTCTCTCTCCGGCGACCTTCAGACGACCTAGTATTCACAGCAGCGACCTTCTTAATTTTATTTTTGTAGTAATTTATTATTATTATTATTATTATTATTATTATTATTATTATTATTATTATTATTATTTCTTTTTTACAATTCAAACCAAACGGTACATTGTTTCAAAATCTACCCACAAAACAAGCATAAGAACTAGGTCGAAAATACAACCGAGCAATGATTTTGGTTGCCCGGCGACTGAAATCGACCTTAAACCAACAATGGGGCGACCGACGGTCGACCTTCAAAGACCTCATAATCAACCGAACCATTGTGCATAGCCTAAGATTGTGTTGCAAGAAGTAATTGGTTTCCGGAGAAGCAAGGTCACTTCGGTGCAAACAATAAAAATATGACACGTCAATTTATAAAATTAATTGTGTTTTAAAACCCGGGTTGACTACTGGTCGGGTGATCGAAATGCGATTTGGAGCTAAAATCCCGGTTGAACCGCCAGTTAAACCGTGACCCGATGGTTCGGCTAGGTCAATTAGAAAACTGGTTTTTTAAACATTTAAATTATTCATATTTTCCGTTATCTCAGTCATTTCTGTAGAATCAATAAGAGTATAACTATAAACCAAAGTGCGTGTGAACATAATCCGTGCGTGATGCATCATAGTTGGCGTTTATCATGTTAATTATATCTAATTACAGACCATATATTTAAAAATACGCCACAAAATCACATGCGTATATTTAATTAATATTCCTAACTAATTAAGTTTTAAATGACACAGCAAATGAAATCATATAGATCATGCATGATGCACCTCCATATTTCAACGGTATATATAAATGTCATGTGTTTATGCTTGAAAATATACTTGCTTAACATATAAACATGGATATGTATGAAACTAGTGAAGAAGAAGCCTTTGATACTATCTCTCTCTCCGACCTTCAAATTTATACTGATCGATCTAGTTCATCAGAAGGAGACCAAGATCATGAGAGTTCATTTTCGTCGTTTAGATTTAAAATCGTTGATCCAACTCCACCTAAAGAAATTGTTTTCTTGGGTAAGTCAGTCCATGTGCATGAAAACGACCTGAAAAAATTTAGTAAATCCCAAAAATCTTCAAGACATAAAACATTTCCGGTGCAAGAGAATGATATTGGAAGTGTTGGTCCTTTGGATCAAAAGTTGGCTAATCTGGCACCGGTTTTGAGGCCGCGGAGAAGGTCATGGAAGAAAACCTTACTATTTGGATTTGGCGGGTCTCCGACAAGGATGGAAATTTCGGATTTAAGGAGTAGGCAGACTCGTCTTAGTCCACCAAGATGTGGTCTGGTGAATGGTGTAGGTGAAGAAGAGATGATAGTGCCCCCAAGAAATGGCAACTGGTCGAGAAGAATGTTTGGATCGTGCATTAATCCAACTGTTCGTATATTTTAATTTTCACGTAAAGAGATTCCTAATTTAATTGATCTTAGTGTGATATGGTCCGGGCAGTTTCAAACGTATTGCAAGTATGATATATATGGTACTGTGTATACATGCTTTAGAGAACGACGTTGCTTTAGTTTTAATTGCACATTGCCAGAGTCCAATATTTATATGATGTTATGTCGATTGCTAATAAAATTTGCATACAATGTGTTTTTCTAACCTAATGTTAAAACATATTCACATTATAAAAACAACACTAATGCAGTAATGCTGATCCCTTATAATTTCTTGTTCTGTCGATAGTCATTAGGTTTAAATGACTTTTCAAAAGAAGTAAATTAGTTTGTTTAACAAATTATTGTCCATTCAAGAAAATTATATTTGTTGAATGGTTTTCAGAAATGAGGGAGAGTTCGGCTTTGGGGCTATCTCAGTCACCAGATTGTCTGCTACTGATGTTTCCGATTGGAAAACAACTCGGTTAGTGACTGTCCTTTTCAATATCAACTGCAAATAGTGTTGAAAATGCAACTTTGTAAACTCGTATTGCTTGATCATCTATACTACTAGTGTCAAACAACTTGATATAGGCAATGCCCGAGACACAAATTTTATCAACTACCAAACGAAAAGGAACTTAAATTGGAATGAGGATATATAAAACCTGCGAAGTTGAGACAAAACTCCAACACCCCTTAGCAACAGTGACTACCGTTTAGCGACGGACTCAAATGCCAAGACCTAGAGCAACATCTATACCGGCAATTATGAAGAAAAAAAGTCACTGAGTGACTGAGTCTCTCATGCAGTTTGTTGTTTTCTGTATAAAACACGAAAAACGTTCAAGAGTCTTGCATGGGAAGTGGTCTTGACTTCTTGTCATAAAAGGTGTTCACGCCTTGATTCGCTGCACTAAGCCACGTACATAATGACCCCATGATTGATGCATATCCATATTACTTATCTCGTCTGCTAACAATATAATTGCAGCACAATGCAAATGATGAAACATAAAACAATATGACAAGTATAAAAACTTCAGGAGATTGAGATGAAGCAGACTCGATGTTATATATGCGGGTTTTTTCTGGTTCTAATTGATATCCTTATTTGTTGTATTATCCCTTGTATAGAAAAAACAAAATAATTAAAGATATGTAACTCTCAAGTCTCAACTGTACCCTATGGGATCGTGGTGATGGTTTCAACTATTTAGTAATTAAACAACAAACACACAGTAGATCAAGTTTTGTTATATCGTACCATGCTCGAATTCTACATGCACCTCATACAAATAAATCGTACATTTTGCGTCACATATGAAATCCTTGTCAATCTCATTACAAAAACTTGTCAACTATTTATAGTCAACGACAAAACGAATATTACAATTTGAAACGACCGATGAAAAAAAGATTCTTGTGAAAGTCAAGTAGTCAACCGGCCAATTTATAATCCCACTCTGTTCACACTTCTTTCCAAGTTCCAGCCCACCAATTCAGATGTCATTACGTGTTTTAGTCCTAACCCCAAACACAACTTGTCCATCACTAATTAAACCAAATATCCCCGAACCATCTTGGCCCACGAAGAGACACACTTACTCTTAGAAGTGTTCATCGGTTCAGTTTTCTAGTTATTCGATTTTGGTGGAAATTTTTTTATTCGATTCAGTTGGGTTTTCGGATCCTGCTGGTAATATCCTAATTGTGAACACCTACTTACTCTCGAGCCATCTCCCAACATGGGTGCATACAAGTCGAGATTTTTCGACCAACTCAAGCACATTCGGGTCGAATATTATCGATTCCTGATAATGAGTTCGAGCCAACAACAATGGCTTGAGATTTGTCGAGCTTCTAGGACGCATATTCAATTTTATATATATATATATATATATATATATATATATATATATATATATATATATATATATATATATATATATATATATATATATATATATTTTAATAATCATATGTAAAAAAAAAAAAAAAAAAAAAAAAAAAAAAAAAAAAAAATTTAAGAACAAATATTTTTTAGCTAAGCTCGAGCCAAATTCAAATTTTTCTCGTGCCGACCTTCAGGTTTCATCTCAATGAGCTTAACCTAAACCTGATGCCTTCGATCCAAGCTCGCATGCATATATATACTCCACTTTGTTTGCACCCCTAGTCAGTCGGCTAGTACGTCCGTACGTACGTAGAACATTACAAAAAGGGTAATGACATCTTTGTGTGTCTCTACCAGCCACTCCCACGCCTATCAGGCATTACCGCATTAGTCAACTTTGCGATTGTTATTTTGCAACCACCGTGCATGTGTACTGTGTACCAGCATTAACACTAGTCCTAATAGTAAGCCAAATATATAGTTACCGGATAGCAAAATTATAATATCAAAACTCGCAGGAAAACAGATTGAATTTTTGTACTAACTCACACGGACACACCAGCTACATACTATTTTATTATGTTTCAAGGTGAATATTCATTTTATATTTCCATCCGTATATAATAAAGACTAACTAAAAAAGGTGGATATCCTAGCTAACTTATTCTAAAAACCGTGTGCCTTTTTCATATATGGTTGACACTCATTTCAAAACCAAGATATACAGTATAGATTTACGGATGGCTTTGGTTCAACCACTAGGCAATATAATAAAGACCGTAAAAAAGGTCATGGTGGGCTGTCTCAAAACCGTGTGAAAAAACCAAGATACTATCAGCTATACGGGTGCAAACCTAGAACTATGATTAGACCATCCGTAATGGTGGTAAGGTTGGCGCGTGAAGTGACCAGATAGCGCACAAAGCACCATGACACCCCTAAAACCTTGGCGCGCGAAGACATTTAAATGGGCATGGTTCGGTGGTTTGCACCACCTAACGAAACAAACTATATTTTTTTTGTTTGTGAGTGCGTGGGGTTGAATTGTGAGGTATTTTTATGTGTTAGATTTGGTGGTGACAACTATATCTCTAAAATTGATGGTAAGTTAATGTATTGAAAAACTGATGTACCGATGATATGGAAGTGATAGTCGGGTAACCATTACACCCGGACTTAGTTATGTAGCAAAGGCAAGTCAATGACTAAGTAGAAAAGTAGAAAAAGTCAAACAAAAATATGGAGTAATTTATAAGGTAAAGTTAGAGGAGTTGTTATAAGGCTCCAAGTTGCAGTACTACTTCTAGTTGAAGGCGGCTAATGTCGATTATGCCAGTTCATGATACAGATTATCTTACGTGTTAGATATCAAGTTGTTAATATAATTAAAATGGTGATTTTATAAAGTTTGGAAGCATATGTGTAACTTGGAAAAGGAATATTGGAAGTTTGGTGATTTGGATTTACTTGAAGTCATTTCCTTTCATTGACATAAACAGCAATGAACTTTTATACTTATTATGTCAAAGTTTAAGCGGTTCGAGAAGGCCATATAATTTGTAGTTAAATTCATTGTAGCTAATCGTTAAAAAGAGTCACTCAGAGTCAATCATAAAGTGCCGCTAAGTTAACCATTCAAAAGTGTTACCTTGTTGCTTAAAAACTCAGGAGAGAGAGAGAGAGAGAAAAAAAAAAAAAAAAAAAAAAAAAAAAAAAAAAAAAAAAAACTGAAATATTAGTAGTAAATGCGAAAAAATGGCAAATGTGGGATAAAAGTTGGAAAATTTCGTCTTCTTTAGTTCATTACTATATATATAATTTTGCGTCGTTAAACGACGACACCACTGTCGTTTTGAAATTTTCTTTTCTGATTGGTTGCTTCAGTTGGGCCGCTGTTTTGAGCCAAGTTGTTGTTTGTCAAAAGTTAGCCTACCTCATTGTGGCCCAAACTCCAGAACAATTGGTTTCTTTTGTCTGAAGATAACTACTGACTAAGCTGCTTCCCAAGGTTTTGGTAGGTGTATGATCCATTCAATGTTTTTTACTTTTTTGTGATTTGCATGTTCTTTTTTGTGAAACGGTAGCTTCCGTATGTTTTTAGTTTACGTATTTCGTTACATCTTTGTTGTTTGCGTTTCTTTCCAAAACCAACAAAAAAAATAGCAACAAAATAAACGCCCGTAATGTACTGAAAAAATAAATAAATAAACGAAGCCGCTGCAGCGTGGCGGAGGCTTCTTCCTCGTTTAAGTAAATGTAAGTCATACAACTAAGACCATGATCACTTTTGGTCAACATTAAGTCTAAAAGGTATGGAGCTAGTACTCCTTGATGTCTTGCAAAAACCAAACCTAACATATTTAAACATATGATCCGTGTACGAAGCATCATCCATAGCACTTGTCAACTTGAATCTCTTTAACAATAGACCATAGATTAAAAAAAAAATACGCCACAAAGTCACATGAACTTAATTAATATAAACCATATAACTTTTTAACTACACACCAAATTGTATTGATAATGCATGCATGATATTGGACCACCTATGTGTGTATATATACATCATTTGTTCTAAGTTTCAAGAACTTATAAACATATAATTAAACATGGATATGTATGAATTTAGTGATGATGTCTTTGATACTCTATCTTTTTCCAATCTTATGATTTACACTGATCGTTCTTGTTCGTATAAAGAAGACCAGGATTATGAGAATTCATTTTCATCGTTCACATTTAAAGTCGAAATCATTAGTTCTCCCCAACATAGAGAGAGAACTATTCTTGGTAAGTCGATTTCTGTACAAGAAAACAATCTGAAACCACATCAAAAATCCCAAAAACCTTCGAAAATGAAAACTTGTTCGGTAAAGGAGGATGGCAGCCGCAGCGGTAGATGTTGGGGTCGAAAGCTAGTGAATTTGGCATCCGTTGTGAGGTCACTAAGAAGGTTTTGTAAAGGCTCCTTGTTGTTTAAATTGGGAGGTTCTCCTCATAGGATGGAGATGTCGGATTTAAGAAGAAGAAATGCACGTGTTAATCTACCAAGATATGTTTTGGTGGATGGTAGCGATGATGAAGAGGCGATGGAGGCCCGAAGAAGTGGCAATGGGTCGAGAAAATTGTTGGGAGCGTGTACTAAACCGATTGTATTCAAATCAAGCTTGACCTAATAGGGCAACTACCTTTCCAATTTGAATTCTTATGTGGAGAATGTCGTTACTCCCTCCGTCCCAAAATAATTGCAATTTCCTTTCAAGATTCCATTTATAATGTTGAGACATGTTAGTTTTTGGTATTTAGTTCTCTTTACCTGAGTGGATTTGATTTACTTATTGCAGACTTACACTTTGCTTTTGAATCACTTTATAAGGCTTATAGAAAAATAGATAGATGAAACTAAGACATGCATGCAAATAGGGGTGTTATCGGGTCGGGTTATCGGGGTTGTCGGGTTTGTCGGGTCGGGTTTTGAGTTTTTAAAAAGTGACCCGCAACCCGACCCCGGTAAGAAATCGGGTTCTCGGGTTCGGGTGTTTATCGGTTCGGGTTGAGTCGGGTTATAACTTATAAGGTAAATCAAATTCAAGCTCAACACGTCAAAGTCAATAACTGATATTATTTAGGTACATTTCATAATTTTTATTGTTACATACTATTATTAAACGACAATCATATATATATATATATATATATATATATATATATATATATATATATATATATATATATATATATATATATTAGTCACTAGGCTATGTCAAACTATTTTGATAATGTTCAATAAGAACTGCAATTACAATCTTACAACATTTGAGCAACTTGACATACCATATATAGATAATAATGAAACAAGTAGTACAGCTACAAATTAAAAGGAACTCAAATATAGATGTGAAAACAAGCTACTGATATGTTGGTAATGCCATCCATGACAACAGCAAACTACCACTATTGAATAATCAAACTTAACGAAAAGTGCCTTTAATTATCGGTAGGCACTTTCACTAATATGTTGCTTTGAGACTATGGGGACAAACTAAAAGATTTGACAAGAATCTTACTTACTGGAGTAACAAGAAATATGCTTTAATTATAAATGAATGTGCCTTTTAACATATAAACTTGCTTAAAAATCAGCAACATAAGATTGATATTACACTAGTTCAAAATTAGCAAGGTATCAATTATACTAATGATTCATAAGATTGACGCAACATGATTTTCGGGTCTTATCGGGTTGACCCGATAACATTATTTATCTAACCCTAACTGGACCCGATAACACTATCGGTTTATCGGGTTCGGGTCAACACAACCCGACAAGATTTTTTTAACCCGATTTAACCCGACCCGATAAGCCTTACCGGGTTCGGGTCGGGTCGGGTCAACCCGACCCTACTGACACCCCTACATGCAAATGGTCTTCACTTAATCATATCAATCCGATCCGATCGTTTTAATGATGGTCATTAGTAAAATTAACGTAAATTTCCATGAGTCGATATGTCCACAGGTTATCGCCATAACAAAACAAATTAAGCCATGTAGACAAATCTTTATAATGTGATTTAGGGCTGTTTGGTTTTGGGGTTATCTTTGGGTTTTAGATTAAAAAGTTCAAATCCATTGTTTTGTTTCATTTTTTTTCATGTGGGTTTATATTCTTATATCAAATATTTGGAGATGTATAGGTGGAGGTTTCAAGGGTTATATGACAAAAGTGGGGCCATTATACGCACTATTACTAAGTACATTGTATCCGCCTGTTTATCTACGAGGCATATTTGTCGATTTCAAAATCTCCTCCTTTTCAAATTCAAATAAAAGAAAATTATAAGATTCTTACAAAGAAAAATCAACCCAGAAGGATAAAAAGGATAGATTGAAAAAATTCGCAAAAATTAGTACATATAGCTTGTCTTGGTCTCGTTGAGACAACAACGAACTGATTATTGTTCAATTATCTATTAGCTGGAGTTTAATGATAGAACAATCTAAGGTCAATGCATGGAGTGTAGCTAGTCACAATGTCCCAAGATTGCAAGGTGATGATTTGAGTTCTAACCATAAATAAGATCGAGAACATCATGATTATTACATCTTTTAAGTTAAAGCAAGTACACATGTTAGGACTTATTGTAAACTGAATACCTGGCCGCCAGCCAAAAAAAACAGAAAGTGTGCGACCCTCTAAAGAGGAGCACGATGATCAGAGTGTAGTTTTTACTAAAAGGGTGCTCTTGGGCCAGTGAACGTTGCTTATTACTACACAAGTATGAGTACAGAAAGAACATCAAACTCACAAAAAAAAAAAAAAAAAAAAAAAAAAAAAAAAGATTTTAGTTTGTTTTTGTTTTGGTTTTGGGTAATCACAGTTTTCGACCTTTTGGCCAACCAATCCACGTTGTTTGAACTTACCGCCACAGACTCAAACGGGTTTAATTAAGCTCTCTCTTCTCATATGTTTGCAGTGACCACTTCAAGTTTATTTTTCAAAGTCGTTTTAGTAAATTCACAATGGTATTCAAAGTCATTTTCTTTCATTACATGAGGAGATGGTTGGCTCTCTGAGCAATGGTCCGGAATTAACTATTTATCCGTTTTAAAATTATTGCTAGCGCGCTAAAAATCGTAAGGGCCAAATTCTCTATGCTGGTCAGCTCGTTGTTGCAAACCGTAGTAATCATACCAAAATGACATTGTGTTTTAGCATTCATCGTGACTTTAATAAACTTATTTTACGATCGTTTAATATGGTTATCTATTACCTTCCGTAAAATAGCACTATCCCTTCAAGAAGTTCTGATATTAACAATAAAATCAAAAGAAATGACTGATAATTAACAATATGTCTAATGTTATACATAAGATTGTGTTGCAATTGATTTCCGGAGAAGGTCATTTCGGTGCAAATAATAAAAATCTGACACATCAATTTATACATAAAATTATTCATATTTTGCGTTATCTCAGTCATTTCTGCAGAATCAACAAGAGTATGACTATAAACCAAAGTGTGAACATAATCCGTATGAGATGCATCATAGTTGGCGTTTATCATGTTACTGATATCTAATTACAGAACATATATTAAAAAATGAGGTGTGCTACACTCACTCATAGTTTACAAAAAAAAACCCACTCGCTGACGTGTCAGCGAGCTGATTGGTTGATTTTTTGTGGCCCACAAAAAACCAACCAATCAGCTCGCTGACACGTCAGCGAGTGAGTTTTTTTTTGTAAACTATGAGTGGATCTAGAAATATTCTTAAAAAATACGCCACAAAATCACATGGGTATATTTAATCAATATAATATTCCCTAACTAATTAAGTTTTAAATGACACACCAAATGAAGATCATGCATGAATCATGATGCACCTCCATATATACTTCAACGGTATATATATATATATATATATATATATATATATATATATATATATATATATATATATATATATATATATATATATATATATTTTTGAAAATTGACTTTCATTGGGGAAATCCAAGTTCAATTTGAAACCCGATGGGGGGAAAACCTTCAACTTAAGCCGCCCGAAGGCACGACACTTAAATTGAAGTAAACTCTGCATTCTCCAGATTCGAACCCTTGTGGGTTGAAACCTTCATTGAAGGACTTTGAAATCGTACCGACAGGGCAGTGGTCCACAAGGGAGAACTTTCCGGTTTGGTCACCCAAACCGGTACTACTCTCCACTAGGCACGCTTAACTGAATAAGACATGCCCACTGGACCACAAGCCCATTGGTACTTCAACGGTATATATATATGTCATGTTTTTATGCTTGAAAATATACTTGCTTAACTTAACATATAAGCATGGATATGTATCAAACTAGTGAAGAAGAAGCCTTCGATACTATCTCTCTTTCTGACCTTCAAATTTATACTGATTGATCTAGTTCATCGGAAGGAGACCAAGATCACGAGAGTTCATTTTCGTCGTTTAGATTTAAAATCTTTGATCCAACCCCACCTAAAGAAATTGTTTTCTTGGGTAAGTCGGTCCATGCGCATGAAAACAACCTGAAAAAATTTAGTAAATCCCAAAAATCTTCAAGACATAAAACATTTCCGGTGCAAGAGAATGATATTGGAAGTGTTGATCCTTTGGATCAAAAGTTGGCCAATCTGGCACCGGTTTTGAGGCCGCGGAGAAGGTCATGGAAGAAAACCTTATTGTTTGGATTAGGCAGGTCTCCGACAAGGATGGAAATTTCGGATTTAAGGAGTAGGCAGACTCGTCTTAGTCCACCAAGACGTGGTCTGGTGAATGGTGTAGGTGAAGAAGAGATGATAGTGCCCCCAAGAAGTGGCAACTGGTCGAGAAGAATGTTTGGATCGTGCATTAATCCAACTGTTCGTATATTTTAATTTTTACGTAAAGAGATTCCTAATTTAATTGATCTTAGTGTGATATGGTCCGGGCAGTTTCAACGTATTGTAAGTATGATATGGTACTGTGTATACATGCTTTAAAGAACGATGTTGCTTTAGTTTTAATTGCACATTGCCAGATTTATGATGTTATGTCGATTGCTAATAAAATTTGCATACAATGTGTTTTTCTAACCTAATGTTAAAACAGATTCACATTATAAAAACAACACTAATGCAGTAATGCTGATCCCTTCTTGTTCTGTCGATAGTAATTAGGTATTTAGGTTTAAATGACTTTTCAAAAGAAGTTAGTTTGTATAAGAAATTATTGTCCATTAAAGAAAATTATAGTTGTTGAATGGTTTTCAGAAATGAACGAGAGTTCGGCTTGGGGGCCATCTCACTATCTCAGTCACCAGATTTTCTGCTACTGATGCTTCTGATCGGAAAACAACTCGGTTAGTGATTGTCCTTTTCAATATCAACTGCAAATAGTGTTGGAAATACAAGTTCGTAAAATCGTATTGCTTAAGAATCTTTGTCGATCACCTATATATACTACTTGTGTCAAATAATTAATGTGATATAGGCAATACTCGAGACACAAATTTTATCAACTACGAAATGAAAAGGAACTTAAATTGGAATGAGGATATATAAAACCTGTGAAGTTGAGACAAAACTCCAACTTAACACCCCTTAGCAACAGCGACTACTCTTTAACGGCAGACTCAAATGCCAAAACCTAGAGCAACAACATCTATACTGGTAGTTATGAAGAAGAAAAAGTCACTGAGTCTCTCATGCAGTTTGTTGTTTTGTATAAAACACGAAAACGATCAAGAGTCTTGCATGGGAAGAGGTTCTGGTCATAAAAGGTGTTCACGCCTTGATTCGCTGCAAGCTTCGTAGACAATGACCCCACGGTTGTTGCATATCCATATTACTTATCTCGTCTGCTAACAATATAATTGCAGCACAATGCAAATGACGAAACATAAAAGAATATGACAAGTATTAAAACTGCAGGAGAGATGAAGCAGACTCAATGTTAATGCATGTTTTTTCCGGTTCTATTTGATATCTTTGTTTGTTCCATTTGTTGGAATTATAATATCATGACAATCATATAAATAAACCAAACACATCAAGTAAACATATGCGGAAATGTTATAACAAGATCATATAACATGTAATTAATTAATCAATAATAAATAGTAAATGCACCTTTGTGATTCTAGCCCGAACAAGAATCAAGTAATGCAATTCTTCAACTTATGAACAATAATTAGGGTTTATGTGAACAAATCCAAGAAACAAACAATGATGTGTTTGATTCACGATCTTGTACACACGTACTACTTCAAGTAAACGTTTATGCAAGTAAAACAAAGACAAACACTAGAAGAATAACAAAGTAATCCACTCCCTTAAGCTTTAATGGGGTGTCAAAATCTTTGCTAGGAGAGAAGAGAAGAGAAAACACACAAGATTAGGTGTTCAAGTAATGAGAAAACAATAAAACCTTGTGTGTTTATATAGGATAGAAAACTTGAAACAAAAGCTTCACAAAGGGATATGGGATCCCTTGGCTGATCGGCCCATAGAACCCACAAGGGAATTCTAGAGCCTTCTTGACATTCCAATTTTCATCTATAGTCCCTTTTCTTTTATTCGTCTAACGGTCGTTAGCCTTTTTCGTTAAATGTTAACGATCATTACGTGTTTACGTTCTAATAATTAATATAACATTTATATATAATTATTACTCATTTACTTTTCATATGTAAAGTGTGCAATCTCGTGATCTCGAGTTCGATCCTAACACACAACTATTAATTAATGTTCATACATCTAACAGCTCCCACTTGGACATATCTTAATAGTGTGATCACATCAGTTAGCGTCTTGCAACACGCCGATGCCTCTAGTACGATCTCGAGTAAGGCTCCTGAAAAAACCTTTTAATGATTTCTCATTATTATTATCCTTTTGTTTCTAACACCACTTCAATAAGGATATTGATTAAAGTCATTTCTTAATTAACCATTCTGTTTCTCGTTGTTTATGATTGAGTAAGATTACCAAATCTTCTGAACATATTCAGGGGAGATCTTGGGTGCAGCCACACATACATCTTACCAATCCTACGAGTGCCCAGCAGTATTAAACTTTAAAAAATAAATTTGAATGAACAAATTCTATCTTGACTACAGGCAAATCCCATAAACTTTGTAACATTTCTAAAAACAACCCTTATGACTATTAGTTACGTATAGCGTTAAGTTGTTCCACAAAAATGTACTACATTCATGACACTTATCTTGCATCTCAAGTCTGAGGATAACTTCTTATGATTTACTTAATGACAAGATCCATAAAGTAACATCATGTAGTTGGGATAAGTCCTATATTCGATATCATTGAATATCATCTGAAATGGCATGACTACGCATCAATATACTTAAGTATATTATACCAACCTTCAGATTTGTCTTGATTTAATAATATTCCCATATTATTAACTGATAATGGACAATTTATAATAACATTTATTCATGGATTAAACATGCAAACACAGGATACAATATATTATAAATTAAACATACCATGTATTTAAATTTATTATAATAATTGTTTAACATCCCTTATCCAAATACTAAATAGATCAATGTATGATAACTCTTGTTGATGAATTATGTCTCAAGTAATGACATTCATACTTGTTGACAAGGCATAATTCATCCAACTTTTGATCTATTGGAATTTTAAGAATACTTATTACAAGAATTCAACTAGTGAAGTTCTTATATGTGCATACTCAACTATTTTGATAATGCCATATTTCATAAAAATGTGTGACATCCTTAACCACTAATTTATGATAATCAAACTTCCAAACATTTTAAAGTTTAAAGTATTCTTATTCTTTTAATGTATAATGCAACTACGCTTTTAGTAAGTATAACTAGTAATAGCGAAAGATGAAATCCTTACCATAACTAGTATTAAGTGTCACCTCAAATTCATTAGCATTATTGTATGCAACAACAATATGCTATTTAAACTTGCCGTAAACATTAATATCTATTGTTTAATGTTTGATGCCCTTCAAACTTTCAAGTTTGTTGGCTATGACAATTTGCACAACAATTGACCAATTGTTCATTTATAGAATTTGGAAGTTGTTCCAGACTTAGGATGTGATTCTATAATCAAACATATTCTTTTAGAATATTACACAAGTTATCTAATAACTTTTAATTAGATATTAATATTGCCAAATCATCTTGTAATCAAGCATGATACAACAAAACATGATGTTCATGAAAATCTTTTAAGTCATACTTAGATTTTATTTATGTCATTCATATCCATTTAGACTTTCTAAATGATATATCATGTTATATTAGATTTATTTACCGCACATGTTTCAACAATAAACATTCATTCAAAGGTTGTATGTCTTATTTCCTAAATTTTTAAACTTTCATTCCAAACTAAGAGTTAACTTTTAACTTATATGGAATGTAAATTTTTATATGTTCTACAACATATATGATTTAAGAAAATAAACATAATACTCTCACTAGCTTTTAGAAATACTTGGAAATTATCTTATTTCAATTATAAATCAAAACATAAATTTAATAATTAAACATAAGAGTAATCTTCTAGATGCATGCATTTATCCATCCATGGATTATTGCACTTTGTATTTTTTTTTTTTTTTTTTTTTTTTTTTGGGTAAAAGGTCAAAAAACCCGGTAAATATATTACTCCAAAAAACGTTTAAGTACATAGGATATAAGTGAATCACATATCTCAGCCCGTTACATAGGCGAACTCTTACATAACAAGATACTATCTATTCTCCAAAAGGAAAAGAAACCAATACTCAAATGATGACAAAAGACAATGAAAACATAAATTACTTCCTACGACCTTGAAGCTTAGTGCCGTACATGGCATTAAAAGCATCCAAATTTCCTGGAAGATCATGAACCTGCTGCGCATAGTCATCGTAGTCATATCCATCAGACTCATATCCATCATACTCATATTCACGTTCGTGACCCCCACCAAATAGATTAGCGGACTCATCAAACGTGTTAACAACCTCCTCATCATCATCACTATCAGTCACAACAACATCTCCCACTTTAGAAAATGGGTTAACCCTCTTAGTAGACGAAGTAGATGGAGAAGAAAATGAACTAGGCTTAGAAGTCCCAGCCTGTTCCTTTTTAGTTGAATCACGCACAAGGGGTTCTTGTGATGTAGTAGCAGTCTTTAAAGACCCATCCTCATTAGCCTCCTTAGTACTTCCAGACATCACCTCCAAAGTCACTTCCTCAGTAGGAATACCAAAATCATCAGTATCAGCCATATTAAGTGCATCAAACTTATTTGATGTAACAATCTTAGCTCCACTAGTACTCGGCATATCAACATTCTTCTTTTTATTAGCATCCACTTTCTTGGGTTCCGGCTGAGGTGCTTTGGGTCTATATTGCATCTTCTTACCCACACCAATCTTTGTAAAACCTCCTTTAATAGGACCAGATTGACCATAACTATTACTCTTCTTCTTATTAGTAACCGTTTGGAAGCCATCATTAACTCTCGGTGTAGGTTGAGTAGTAGTTGGTAAAGAATAAGGACAATCAACAAGAATATGACCAAATACCTTACATTTATCACAACGAGGCGGTTTCCACTCATATTCAACCCGAATCTTCTCAATAATCGAGCCCTTCCCATCAAGCAAAGGTATTTCAACAGTAATGCTATCCCTAAGCACCACATCCGACTTCACTTCAATCATGCATCTAGCAAAACTACTACAGCCCCACGATTCCTTGCACATTTGGCTGGTAAAAGCATCTAACCTTTTGGGCGTACCAATCAATGTAGCAAAAAGACTAAGACCATCATCAGAAAACATAGCAAGAGGAACATTATGGAATTTCACCCACACCGGGATGTTGGTCAAATACTCTTTAAGTAAATTGGTGTTCAGTGTCCATGGTTTAAGAATAATATGCACATTTCTAATCAACCACGGACCGTTTTCAAGTACATCATCAACACCTTTATACGAATTGAACTTAAAGAAAAAGAACCCTTTAGCATTCATCATCACCTTTTGTATACCAAACTTAGCCCACGCATTGCGTACATAGTAATCGACAACAGGAAAAGCAAGGTGTTGACCAAGGAAATACCCATAAAGAGTATTTTCAAACCTGAGATTCACCTCTTCCGCTACTTTTATCGGGACACAAATATCTACTTCAGTCTTCTTGTTACTACATTCCAAGCTAAGCTCTCACATAACATAAATTGTAACACCAAGTGTTTCTTAAATTAGATTAGTATAATTCATATTAGAACGTTATTCTCTTACCTTGCAGTCAAGAGAATCCATTTAATCATATTTTTATTAGTTTTTTCTTGCACACATTAAAGATAACATTTCTCCCACTTATGCATGGAACAACCTCATATAGTTGATAAACAACATGCCATGCATTTGTTTATGTGATCAATATGATTGTGTCATAGATTTTAGCATAACAAGTAGTTATAGAACAATAATTTCTAGTAAGGAAACGTACAAGACCATCCTTAAAAGTATGAGTGTCTACACTTAGAAAGTAATTATCTTTAGCTACCAAGATGTCAAAGCTTGTAACTCCCACTGAATTAAAGATCATTACAATAATTCCTTATTCAGTAATAAGTACACAATACTCCCACTGAATTTGACAATATCAGTAAAAGAAAATAGTGTGCTTTTTTTTAACTTTCCTACACCTTTGAATGTCCATATGGAACAATTACTTATGCACTAAAAGTATATTCTACTACGTAAATGATGGACTATCCACCAAATGCTATTAACTTGAAAAATTGGACCTGCAATGTAACACCTAAAATCCTAAAGCATGGGAAATGACTAAAATGCCCCTACATGTTTAAAATTTAATTAAAAGCTTATTAAAGTCTCCAAATAAATCCCAAACTCCTAACAATGCACAAGTTATATACCCAAATAATTTTAACAACTTCATTTAACATTTGTAAAAGTTACAAAATTACCAAAATACCCCTAGTTTGGCCGAATGAGATATAATTGATTTTAAAGTGATATAAATTGATGTAAATCTTTATAATTATGGAAAGTAATCACCAAATACTTTTCCTCAACATTATGGCCGAAACTTTTGGCCCAAGCCCTCCCCTAGGATCGGCATTATTACTCAAAAAAAAAATCAATCCCTACCTTTTCTCCCTAAACCCTAATTTGCCGATCCAAAATAAACACACAAATAATATCCCTTGGCCTCCATTCGACAACCCCATAATCCTCAAGCAATTTTCTGTGATCAAACAATATCCAAGGAGTTCTGGAAAAATGCCCTTTTGAATTGTTGAAGCTTGGTTCGATCGTGGTACACCTTTTCTTTTGTCAAGCCCTAATAACAAGGTAAATTCTTTTTGATTCATTCGACCTCCACAAAACTTATTTCTTATTTTTCTGGTGATTACTACATCATATACAACCCACGAAAATTGGTTTCAAGGTTGGAAGGTCATCGGTGAAGTCGTGATGATTTTTGGATCTTTTGGCCTCTACGCGTAGGTTATAAATTGTACAGCCCTCTCCACACGTTCAAGCCTTGGTTTGGTATTTTTCTCAGGTCCCTTACATCCTATAAACATCAAATAAAATGGTTGAATCGATCCATGCATGCTCTATATCATATTCATAAATAAAACCCTAAAAACGTGTTTAATTGTGAAATATATGCTCCGATCCAGAATAATTATTAATAAAATTATTATACACTCATTATGATGTAATATGATCTGGAAAAATGTTGGAAAGAATTTTCATGGCTTAAATCATGTGTTTCGAATTTATTTTGATTTATTGAATTTTGATTAAATCGTATAAAGAGAAAAAGAAAATAAAATCGTGGGATCTAGGGTTTGTGTTTAGGGCTGGAATTTTGTGACTATTAATGATCTTTAATGATTTAGTAATGATTAAAAATGGGTTGGATGAATTAGGGTTTCTAATTTCTTCTTTTTGTGTTATACGATTTGTATGAAAAGGTTTTGGGTGAGTTTTGTAACTTTTAAAACTCAAGGGTTATTTTTAGAACTTATTTTGGGCTGTGTACTATTCGAATAAAATGTAACCTAAGGGTACCATATGTAATTTTTATATTTTAAAGGGTTAAAATGTATTTTAAACCTAATTAGGGTTTGTTTTGAAAATAATTAAAAGAGAGGGACTAAACATGTAAATTCTGGAAACTTAAGGCTGTTTTGGATAATAAAATATATTCAGGGGGTTTTGTGTTAATTTGGTAATTTAGTGGATTGATATGTAATTATTGATAATTAAAAGTTGAAATTGTAAATTAAAGGGCTAAATATGTAACTTTTATAACTTGAGGGACTTAAAGTGTAAATTATGAAAGTTTGAGTATCCATTCGTATAACATCTTAAAATAAGTGCTCATTATGTAAAATGGATAAGTTAAGGGTTTAAAGTGTAACTTTGAATACTAAAAGGTTTAAAGTGTAATTTTGAAAAGTAAAGGATATAAAATGCAAAGTTATGAAACCCCAAGGACCAAAGGTGTAATTATGTTAAAAGATATCTTATTACCATTAATAATGATTCAACTTTCTAAATATGGAAATTTTCTAAAAGTGGAAACTACTATTTATAGAAACCTGCTAAAAAGGGAAAGTTGCTTAAAATGGAAAGGCATGAATTTGAGAATGAATTATGATTCCCCCTCTTCTCCTCTAGGTGTGAAGAAGGAGAGATCCTGAGCCACTTCTATTTCTGATCTGTTTCTATTTCTGTGCTTGCGAATAAGGTACAGATATTCTAACCTTTTAGTAAGGTTTCTCATGATTCGTGATCCGTTTCTTTTGCCACTACGATGACTTCTGACCTTTGAATATCCGATATCTCTGGTTCATCTTTTATGATAATTTGATATGAAAACCTTTTGAAATTATAACTTGATGTTATGGAAGGAAACTGTTTTGAAATGATACTCTATGATTTTGAAATGAAACCATTTTTAAATGAAGGATTAATTGGCTTGTATGAAGAATGTTTAAAAAGGGAGATCTTTGAGATGAAATGGGTAAATGATTATTAAAGTTTTTAAATCTGTTTTCTCTTAACTCTTTCACATTTTATTTGAACTTATGAAACTTAATAATAAATCTTTTGTAATGAACCTTTGGAAATGAACCTTGGATATTCTGAACCATTGATATGATTTCTGATATTATGATTTTGAGATATGATACGATTAAGTTTTTCCCAAGCCATTGCTATGTTCCCTTTTAATTGAACCTTTGATATGATTTTGAGCTGACTTTGAGATGAAACTTTGCTATATGACCTTTTGTATGACTTTGAGACCTGACTCTTAGTTTGATACCCGAGCCATTTCTGTTTTCCCTACCTATGGAGGTACCATAGGCATGTCTGTGATGCACCACTGGCATGACTCATGTGTGGGTGAGTGATTTCTCACGCCGTCCCTTTTATGATTATCTGCCGGCTATTATGACTTTGAGTATATGACTTTGAGATTGACTTTGAGTAAGGGGCGTATGGATTGCAATCCTAGATCTGATCTGTTTAGTGGATTTAACTATGACTTTGAGTTGACTTTGAGGTGACTGGTGCTGTGTGCAATACACGCCTTTCACAATTTCTGGGAGCTAGCTACTCCACCCATTTGAAGAATGAGGACACCCCTCATATTATCTGATTATCTGAGAGGACTCCCCTCTATATGATATTGAAGAATTATGGTATTGACGGCTTATGACTTTGAGATTATGATGTTGAGTTATGACTTTGAGTTTTGGGCTCGTGGTGGATGACTATCCTATTCTTTTCATTTCTATTACTCTTATTGCTTATTCCTTATGATATTTCCCCAATGCACTATACTTCTGTTCTGTTTCATTATCATTACTTTGTTTATATATCTGTTCACTGAGCTTTTTAAGCTCAGCCGCATTTCCTTTTCCTGCGGCAGGTTTTAGTAGGAAGCTGGGTTATGGGAAGAGAGTGTGACTGGACTTAGAAGACTATGCTTTGATAGTTACGCTGGACTAGAGATGATTAGAAGAAGTTTCACCTCATTAGACTTAGTATTTATTTTTGTAACCTTGTAGTATCAGATTTTCCATTTGTAAACCCTGAATTTCTTTTGTATGTATAAATCATATGCTTGTGTTGTTCTGATATGTCACTGTAATGTAATACTTCTACCCTTATCGGGTTGGGGTGTTACAATTATGGTATCAGAGCCCAGGCTGCGATTCGTAATACATTTACCCTTGACCTGTGAAGTTTGGACCCCTAAGTTTCCACTGTAGGCGCTCATAAGACAACCTTTGAAACTTTACATTAGGATCCCCATAGGAACCCAAGTTATTACCGGCGAGGAATGGGTAGACTAAGACATTTATGTAAGTATCATTGCTTCCGTATCACTCTGATCGTGCCTTTGCTCTCAGATAAGCCTTATAAGGACCTTTGTTTCAGAAGTTAGAAGTTTTGCAACTTAAGCTTAGTAACCAAGTAAGTTTGGAATACCTCGGAAAGCTACCTGGATACCTTACACATTTAAGTTTCACCTTCAGATTTTGATCTCCGCCTCCGATTTGTTGATAAGCTGTTTGACACCTTTTCGACCACATCGTAGGTCATTCAACCGCAATGTGTTCGACACATTTTGTAAATTCATTACTTATGCTGGGTATGAATGTATCATCCGATACTACTTAACTCTGTATGATCCATTATTACTCCTATGAGAATTTTGGTAATTATGAACCACGAATATGAGAAGTTTTGTTTCCTCTCTTTGAATGATGAACCTTGTTCTGCCAACCGTTTCCCTTGAAAGGGCATGATGTAAAGACTATCTCTGTATGGAATTGTTAACTAAGCATGAGGATGCTGATAACTGATATTCTGTACATCTTACAATTGACAATTATGCAATGTTCGTATTCTACCTGATACTATTGCTAAGAAGCTAAACGAAATTCCCACACATTGAACTGTTCGTTTATCCATCCCAATATTTTTGTTGAACCATGTACTTGACTCTGATATATGAACTATCTGTATAATTTAACGACTGTATCCACTCTATGAATCCTTTGACTTTGAGATGTCTGATGGTATGGTCTTTTGGACTGAATGACTATTCGTGAAGATACCATAGACTACCATATCTGAAATGTGACCTTAACAATCTGCTTCACCCTATTCCATTATGATGACTCTCTACATCTACTAAAATTTCTGCCACTATGGAAACACCAACCCCGAACTCATATGATTATCAAGTCTTTCCTGAAAACCATTATTATCAACCCTTAGAAAGTTCGACTATTGGAAAATATTTTGTTGTACGAAGATTTTTCGGTATTCTCTGATGAACCTTTTTGGTACTCCTTTGAACTGATCTCAGTTGAAGAAACCATGGTGCCATAGAAGTTGAGAGATTGAAGGAGCTGATGGAGTATGATTTTTGTTAACCCTTTGTGATTCTCTTTGGATACTCTTGTTTGTTTATGAAGAAGAACAAGAGAAGTATGCAATGATGTATCGACTATCGTGAACTTAAACGTACCACTATCACTAATCATTATCTATTTCCGAGTATCAATAATTAAATTTGGCTTTTCTTTGAAACTCCGCATCTGATTTCATCATTTTAGATTTGAATCACTAAAGAAGCAACCACAAGAACTCCTAAGAAGAGGGTTAACTAACCGAGAGTAACCTTTGTGAAGAATTTCAGTTCTTGAAGAAGAAAGAAGGCGATGTGAAAACTCCCTGAGATGATTTCTGAAGTTGCCTTTGCACTCATTATAACATTTATGAACTTGAATGATGCCAATGGTGTTGGCTAGAATAATCATGTTTTTCGCGTGTTTTGGACAAATTGTCATAGTATGACATTGTGTTGTGTTCTAAAACGAAAGAAGAACATAGAGATTATTGGTGAGACGACCCTTGTTTCTGGAAGAGAAATTTGATTGACGTTCAGAAAGCATAATAGACAACACTACCCTCTATAATGTAAAGACAGAGCTTTCACAAGAAGGACCAAGATCGAAGATCGTTGTCGGAGTTAGAAACCTGGTGGAAGAGTAGTAGAAGATGATTGCGACAAGCATTACCATGGAAGAAGCATACAAGAAGAAGTGAGGAACTAGGATAGTGCTCAATCATGCATCACGCAACACGTGGAGATTTTAGTTTGGGCACCAAGACAACCAGACCAAAGAAGACGAACCATTCAACACACAACCTGGAGTCGACAACAACATCATGTACCTTAAAACCTGGAGCTATGTTAGAAGACCTGTCGAAGACACGCAGTCTTGTTTCTCTATTCATTTTAGTTGTACTAAGATGAATTGAGAGCAGAAGCAGACCTGCAGATGGAGGGATGCACAGTAATCGCGTCAGAGACTGCCGTTACGATACCACACTACCAAGAGGAGCTGCTGAAGACCGGAGGAACCAGACTCGAGTTTTAAATTCTTTTAACCATGAGGTAAGATGGACAAGAGTAAACAGACTACCCCAACTTGGAAGAAATTTTGAAATTTGTAAATGAGTGGACGGATTTTGAAGCGGACATTGTGTTGAGACGAGACGATGCTGTAAGGAATTGACGTTACTGATGACGTACCTTAATTTTGAATGACATTCTCGGATCTCCGTTACTCTTCGAGTAATTTCGTTCTCTTAGTTATGTTGTTTGATTTTGGTGACCTCTGAGACTATAGGTGGACTAGGTGGATTTAAATAAGTTTGGGTGTTCACGACTTGAGATAAAGTATGATCATCATGAGGGCATATGTATATGATGCCAGTATTATGACGCCTGGCCAACGTGATAATACTTACATTATATAACGTGCACTTATGGTGGGCATATGATATTTTAAGAAGTGCCTTAGAAGCTTTAGAATTCTGGCATCTGATCTAGATCATCTGAGTTTAGTGAGACTTTAGGTTCATTCTACCTATACGTTTGATATGCTGTCCTTGTTATACGATTCGATACGTTTGGACTCTCGACACGTGTTTTGCTGATCTTTGCAACTTCTGATAAGGATCTTAGGTCCCATTATAAAATTTCTGCCGTTAACGATATCTAACGATATGCTTTCTGTCCGTATACGATTCGCATTCGTGAAGTTGTTCATTATGATCTGCTATGAGTAAAATATGTGATTATGGACTGTGAGGAAACGAGACCTGTTTGTTTATGAGAATACTTTTGGAAGGTTATCTAAAAGCCGAGACTATCTAAGAAGCTGAAGAGTTAAACCTTAAATCACCCCATGTTTGCTACAATTCAATGTATTCTCATCTGATCCGCCTAATCAATTCGATGAAAATCCTATGTGATTTTTATACCTCTTCATGGAGAATTCGTTTATCATCCGTTATGTTTGGTACATTATCCTTTGATTCAAATTCAATATGATATGCCCTTCTGAGAAATCTGAAACTATTTTGACAATAATTACGAGTCATGAGAAACTATTTGGTCTGAAGATCTTTTTGGAAGAACCTCCCCGGGCGTGAGAATGTTTGTGACGACCTTTTTGCGGTTTGCTACGACTTCGTCTAACTTTGCGACTTCAAATTTCGAGGACGAAATTTTTCTTTTTAGAGGGGAAGAAGTTGTAACACCTAAAATCCTAAAGCATGGGAAATGACTAAAATGCCCCTACATGTTTAAAATTTAATTAAAAGCTTATTAAAGTCTCCAAATAAATCCCAAACTCCTAACAATGCACAAGTTATATACCCAAATAATTTTAACAACTTCATTTAACATTTGTAAAAGTTACAAAATTACCAAAATACCCCTAGTTTGGCCGAATGAGATATAATTGATTTTAAAGTGATATAAATTGATGTAAATCTTTATAATTATGGAAAGTAATCACCAAATACTTTTCCTCAACATTATGGCCGAAACTTTTGGCCCAAGCCCTCCCCTAGGATCGGCATTATCACTCAAAAAAAAAATCAATCCCTACCTTTTCTCCCTAAACCCTAATTTGCCGATCCAAAATAAACACACAAATAATATCCCTTGGCCCCCATTCGACAACCCCATAATCCTCAAGCAATTTTCTGTGATCAAACAATATCCAAGGAGTTCTGGAAAAATGCCCTTTTGAATTGTTGAAGCTTGGTTCGATCGTGGTACACCTTTTCTTTTGTCAAGCCCTAATAACAAGGTAAATTCTTTTTGATTCATTCGACCTCCACAAAACTTATTTCTTATTTTTCTGGTGATTACTACATCATATACAACCCACGAAAATTGGTTTCAAGGTTGGAAGGTCATCGGTGAAGTCGTGATGATTTTTGGATCTTTTGGCCTCTACGCGTAGGTTATAAATTGTACAGCCCTCTCCACACGTTCAAGCCTTGGTTTGGTATTTTTCTCAGGTCCCTTACATCCTATAAACATCAAATAAAATGGTTGAATCGATCCATGCATGCTCTATATCATATTCATAAATAAAACCCTAAAAACGTGTTTAATTGTGAAATATATGCTCCGATCCAGAATAATTATTAATAAAATTATTATACACTCATTATGATGTAATATGATCTGGAAAAATGTTGGAAAGAATTTTCATGGCTTAAATCATGTGTTTCGAATTTATTTTGATTTATTGAATTTTGATTAAATCGTATAAAGAGAAAAAGAAAATAAAATCGTGGGATCTAGGGTTTGTGTTTAGGGCTGGAATTTTGTGACTATTAATGATCTTTAATGATTTAGTAATGATTAAAAATGGGTTGGATGAATTAGGGTTTCTAATTTCTTCTTTTTGTGTTATACGATTTGTATGAAAAGGTTTTGGGTGAGTTTTGTAACTTTTAAAACTCAAGGGTTATTTTTAGAACTTATTTTGGGCTGTGTACTATTCGAATAAAATGTAACCTAAGGGTACCATATGTAATTTTTATATTTTAAAGGGTTAAAATGTATTTTAAACCTAATTAGGGTTTGTTTTGAAAATAATTAAAAGAGAGGGACTAAACATGTAAATTCTGGAAACTTAAGGCTGTTTTGGATAATAAAATATATTCAGGGGGTTTTGTGTTAATTTGGTAATTTAGTGGATTGATATGTAATTATTGATAATTAAAAGTTGAAATTGTAAATTAAAGGGCTAAATATGTAACTTTTATAACTTGAGGGACTTAAAGTGTAAATTATGAAAGTTTGAGTATCCATTCGTATAACATCTTAAAATAAGTGCTCATTATGTAAAATGGATAAGTTAAGGGTTTAAAGTGTAACTTTGAATACTAAAAGGTTTAAAGTGTAATTTTGAAAAGTAAAGGATATAAAATGCAAAGTTATGAAACCCCAAGGACCAAAGGTGTAATTATGTTAAAAGATATCTTATTACCATTAATAATGATTCAACTTTCTAAATATGGAAATTTTCTAAAAGTGGAAACTACTATTTATAGAAACCTGCTAAAAAGGGAAAGTTGCTTAAAATGGAAAGGCATGAATTTGAGAATGAATTATGATTCCCCCTCTTCTCCTCTAGGTGTGAAGAAGGAGAGATCCTGAGCCACTTCTATTTCTGATCTGTTTCTATTTCTGTGCTTGCGAATAAGGTACAGATATTCTAACCTTTTAGTAAGGTTTCTCATGATTCGTGATCCGTTTCTTTTGCCACTACGATGACTTCTGACCTTTGAATATCCGATATCTCTGGTTCATCTTTTATGATAATTTGATATGAAAACCTTTTGAAATTATAACTTGATGTTATGGAAGGAAACTGTTTTGAAATGATACTCTATGATTTTGAAATGAAACCATTTTTAAATGAAGGATTAATTGGCTTGTATGAAGAATGTTTAAAAAGGGAGATCTTTGAGATGAAATGGGTAAATGATTATTAAAGTTTTTAAATCTGTTTTCTCTTAACTCTTTCACATTTTATTTGAACTTATGAAACTTAATAATAAATCTTTTGTAATGAACCTTTGGAAATGAACCTTGGATATTCTGAACCATTGATATGATTTCTGATATTATGATTTTGAGATATGATACGATTAAGTTTTTCCCAAGCCATTGCTATGTTCCCTTTTAATTGAACCTTTGATATGATTTTGAGCTGACTTTGAGATGAAACTTTGCTATATGACCTTTTGTATGACTTTGAGACCTGACTCTTAGTTTGATACCCGAGCCATTTCTGTTTTCCCTACCTATGGAGGTACCATAGGCATGTCTGTGATGCACCACTGGCATGACTCATGTGTGGGTGAGTGATTTCTCACGCCGTCCCTTTTATGATTATCTGCCGGCTATTATGACTTTGAGTATATGACTTTGAGATTGACTTTGAGTAAGGGGCGTATGGATTGCAATCCTAGATCTGATCTGTTTAGTGGATTTAACTATGACTTTGAGTTGACTTTGAGGTGACTGGTGCTGTGTGCAATACACGCCTTTCACAATTTCTGGGAGCTAGCTACTCCACCCATTTGAAGAATGAGGACACCCCTCATATTATCTGATTATCTGAGAGGACTCCCCTCTATATGATATTGAAGAATTATGGTATTGACGGCTTATGACTTTGAGATTATGATGTTGAGTTATGACTTTGAGTTTTGGGCTCGTGGTGTATGACTATCCTATTCTTTTCATTTCTATTACTCTTATTGCTTATTCCTTATGATATTTCCCCAATGCACTATACTTCTGTTCTGTTTCATTATCATTACTTTGTTTATATATCTGTTCACTGAGCTTTTTAAGCTCAGCCGCATTTCCTTTTCCTGCGGCAGGTTTTAGTAGGAAGCTGGGTTATGGGAAGAGAGTGTGACTGGACTTAGAAGACTATGCTTTGATAGTTACGCTGGACTAGAGATGATTAGAAGAAGTTTCACCTCATTAGACTTAGTATTTATTTTTGTAACCTTGTAGTATCAGATTTTCCATTTGTAAACCCTGAATTTCTTTTGTATGTATAAATCATATGCTTGTGTTGTTCTGATATGTCACTGTAATGTAATACTTCTACCCTTATCGGGTTGGGGTGTTACATGCAATTTCTTCCTTAACAGGTCTACCATCCTACAATGTATGTAGCACATTTTAAATAGTCAAAACAACTAGATCAATAAACTAGTTTGTCTTTTACCATTTTGCGGTAATTAGTCTATCTTCTAATTATAATAACTCATAAAATGTCATACATAATTTTCTGTTAACCAAATATCATATTTGTTATTAAGAATTTAATCACCGAATGAGGATGATAAAATCCCTATAAAAAATATTCACAATTTTCATAACTAATAAAAAAATTTGCTATGAGTTATATTAGAATTTAGACATATCTAATATTCCTATTATCCTTTCTCATTTATCAAAAGAAATAGGATTGTATCTCACTCTTCTTTCATAGAAAGGAGATTTCTTTTGTCTTTTAAGTAAATATTTCTTAATCAAACAGTTGTTTGAAAACAGAACGGGATCAATTTACCAAAGCCCAAAGAGCGTTTACGGTTTGAACGTTGCATTAATACATTAAAATGAATTACTAAATTCAATTTCAGTATTTTCGATAATTAGGTCTGTCACACCCCCGCCACGGCGGAAACGCGCGGGTGTAACTTCATGGATATCATCACAACACATGGTGTCTATATAGAGAATAACTACATGCAATAAAAATGGCAAAGTATAGACACAAAGTGTCATAACAATACCCAAAAGGAAACAACATGATAAACTCCAAACGCACAGATAAACCACTTCCAATGCAACTAAGGTCTCGTCTAATCACTTCCTTCTATCATAGCCTTAGAATGCTCACCTGAAAATGATGCTTAAAATGTCAGCATAACGTTGGTGAGATTCATAGGTTTAAGACTCACACACACTAGGCAACCAAAATCACTGTGATTATAAAAATATAGCTGAACAAATAATTACAGTTATCATATAAGCTACATGTATTCGCAAGGCAACAATACACATAAGGCAACCATCGGGCGGAACGTGCCCACCGATCCAAATTCACAACATACCGGGCCGGAACGTGACCCCCGCTCCAAATAATGGGTAAATTAATACCCTCCGATCGGACCACACAGAATAAAAGTAAGTAGGGATGCTACTCTCCAATTAGGTCGTATGCACAAGCAACAGGGTAAGCACCCTCCCAATTGGACCACACAGACTAGTAACGAGTAGGAGTATTACTCTCTAATTGGATACTCCCCCCCAATTGGACCACACAACATTATAATCACATTATCCAATCCACGTAATCTGGTACGAGTAGGAGTATTACTCTCCAATTGGATACTCCCCCCCCCCCAATTGGACGACACAATAACATCACATAACATATCATTCACATATAGCATACATACAATAACATTATAAGTCCAAGCTCTTTGACACACACACATAATCACAGTAATTCAAACCATTTAAGACAAGCATCATTCCCATCCCAAGTTTAAAACAAGTTAAAAAGTGGGACTATGAACACACCTTAAACTCCGCAGCTTCCACAAAAACAATTCACAATCTATAGCACAAAAAAATAATCCATATTACACAAGGTCAAGCTAAAAGCTACAACCCATGTAATACACATATGATGGATTTCTAAGACTCATATGACCCATCATGGATCTCCTAGACACCATACTAACCACCACCATAACCTAACACTCACTAAATCCCTTTCACTTATAAAACCAGAAAACGCAGAATTTTTGGGTACATTCGCCCACATGAAATCACGACAAATAAAGCTCAACAACTCACACAAAAAATTTACCATGGTCTCTCATAAGCATACAAGCTAATCTCAGAAGTCCATGGACCAATAACATACACAAGTACTCAAAAGAAAATCAAACTTGTCAACTACTCAAATTCGGATCTGAACGCACACCAAAAAGTTTTAATTAACATAAAATACTTCCACAAGTTTTTATCGCGAATCCTTTTCGTGGTAGTCTAATATAACCTAATACTTAACTATTCCAGAAGGCCTAGTCAAAATACCACTTTTAAAACCACAAAACACCCTCAAACTTTTACCCAAAATCTGTCCCGGTTTGACAGCTTTGACACCTTAACAAAGAAAAATCAAAAGACCAACTTCCCGACCTTGAAATCAATTGTGGCTGGACTTTTTGGAAAGCTCTTTCATTAAACTTCAATTTGGACCAAAAATTCGTGACTTAACTCCTTACTATCTGTTAATTACACTCACATCTTTACAGCACTACTTTTCTGTCCAAACCCTAACTCAATAACTAACATGTTTTACGCTCAATCCTCTTAACCAAACATCATACTATAACTAATTATTGATCCCAACATGTTTAATAATATTAATTTACAGAAGTTAACACAAACCCTAATCTATAATAACTTGTATTACATGAATCTAATCAATAATTAAACAATTAAGGGTTTACTAGGCATACCTTAGGCTTGTTTTCTTCACATAATTGAAACCCTAACTTTTCTCTTTCTCCTCCTCTCCCCCTTGTCGACTTTTCCAGAGAAAAAGAGGTTTTGGGTCGTTTGGTTTGGCTTATATGGGTAGGGTTTGGCTTGTTTGGGTTAGATTAGGATTCCTTGGGCCTAAGAGTCATATTTAGACTCAAATTGGGTTTCCTATTCCCTTATTTTTCTTTATAGCCGATTTATATATATATATATATATATATATATATATATATATATATATATATATATATATATATATATATATATATATATATATCTTTTTATATTTTTTTATTAAATTAATTTATTACACTCAAAACCTCATACTTTTGATAGTTTATAAATACCCGTAGCTAATCCTAACGTATTACGCGATAAACCTCAATTTTTACGACAAATCGGAAAATTATCATTTTCAAAACAAAGTTTCCAAAAATAGATTTTCACATTCTTTTATAAGCATAACACATAAAAACAAACTCCTCGTAACTTGCTAACGCTAAAATACTTGAACGAAGACTCGTTACGCAAAAACACAAAAACACAAAAAACTACACAAGTCATTTCTACACCACAAAGGTGATCAAAATTAACTTTCCCAAATTCCAAACTTTCCAAATCACAATAAAACCACTTATGCAAAGGGATTTAGTGTTAAAACTCACCTATATCACACTTATATCACTTAAAACACCTAGGACACACCAAACAAACGTCAACCGAGTCAAGAATATCAGTCAAACTGACCTGCCAAAACCACGGTTGTTACAAGGTCTTTAAGAAAATAAAATACCCATTGGTAAATATATTCATATAAACCATAGTATTTTCTTAAAGCTATGATGCAAATAGACATAGTACCATTACATCAGTTGATCTGCTAGTAATGTTAGTATTCAACAAGGTAATTGTCGAACAACTGCTAGTAATGTTAGTATTCAACATGGTAATTGTCGAACAATAATGCCAATATCATATTGCAATTCCTAGATTATTATGGGATTTACATTCACAAAACCTTTGTAATGTAAGCATGTTTCATCCACATCTTAATGCCTTGAGTCCAAGCTCTCACTTCCTACTCAATTTAAGTCGTCTAACTTAAAAACTGCAAACTCATAAATCCATTACATCAGTTGATCTGCTAGCAATGAAATTATGAAATTTACCTTTCCATTGCAATCTAGCCAAGCTCTCACATGACGTAAACTACAACTTCAAGTGTTCTTAATTAGATGACATTCAACTTAATTTATAAGGGTATTAATTTTGACGTGTAATCAAAATAATGTATGAAGAAGCATGCATACAACTTCATGACATTGGTTTTATAAAACAATTTTATTACCAATTCACTAAAAGTAAAATAGCAAAGTTTTGATTGAAGTATCGGGTTCACCAATTAAAGAATTACCAATAATTATCGTCCACTTATATCGTACTTTTGCATAAGCCCTAAGACTTAGTGTTTCGGATAATCATTGTGGAATTGTGGTTAATTCACCCTTAAGATGATAGTGTACATGTAATTATTGTTCGGTAAGTCTAATTTACACACAAACGAGCGGAAAGACAGAGTGTTGTCTCTTTGAGGCCACAATTTAATGCGAAACCAACCTTATACCCATCTTTTAGTGTGTAAACTTCGGTCAAGCCTAGTTAACCATTACATACAAAAACACCAATCAATAAACCTTTGAAATTTTGACTCTTAAAACCAAAACAATTTCGTCATTTATTTAGTCTATATTATTTTCTATTCAGAATTACCCTTTTTCGTTTATAAACATGTCTCACATAATAATAAACAAAAACAAGTAATACATAATAAAAAATAAAATAACCAAATAAACATATACATAACATAACAATTAAATATGTATAAACATGTAGCCACATGCAAATTTATTCAATAATCCTATTAATAATCAATCTAGGTGTATAATGCATTTATTCAATTAGGGCTTTCTTCTTCAAAGGAAAAAGATCCACATACAACGATAAATCGATTGCGTAAGCCAAAACTAAACAAACACCACATAGCACGTAATTGATTACTTAATATTGGAGTATTCCCCAATTTTGACGTTTATTAATAAATTTACATGTTCATCTATTCAATTTAAACAATTTAAATTAATCACAATAAAATTCATGCAAATATGCATTTTTCATGGATTATGCTTAACAATTAACATATTGCACTAAGATCATTTACTAAAACGCATAACCAATTACATGACATCTTAGGGTTTCTAATGATATTAAAAATCAAAACCAAAACTCTAACAAACTAATAGGTCAATCGACCCAAAAAAATTAGGGTTAGGAATATGAAAACTCTAAAAACATGTAATTAAACGAATCAAAATTTATTTTTTTTATGTGTTTCGATAATTAATTACACATTATAACGGCTCATGATGTCACTGTTGGAATTATAATATCATGACAATCATATAAATAAGAGTAAATTACATAGATGGTCCCTGTGGTTTGCCCAAAGTTTCACCCACAGTCTCTGAAAGTTAAAAGTTGCGCGGATAGTCCCTATCTTTGAAAAGAATAACACTCATGGTCCCTCCACTTAACTGATGTTAGTGGCTTCCGTTATCTTTCGCATCGTTAGTCCTTTTTTGTTAGAAAAATTTTCGAACAAAAATATTTTTTTTTGAAAAAATTGAAAATAAATCAAAAATATTTTTTTTTTTGATTTTTTTTATAAATTTTTTTTTATTTCTTTTCTAAATTTTTTTTATTTTTTCGAAAAAAAATATGAAAAAATTGAAAAAAAAATTTCGAACAAAAAAATATATATATTTTTTTGAAATTTGATTTTTTTTTTAGAAATTTCGAACAAAAAAAAATTGAAAAAAAAAATTTGAAATTTTTTTTAGAAAAATTTTCGAACAAAAATATTTGTTTTTTAAAAAATTGAAAAAAAAATCAAAAATATTTTTTTTTTGATTTTTTTATAATTTTTTTTTGATTTCTTTTCTAATTTTTTTTTTATTTTTTAGAAAAAAAATTGAAAAAAAAAATTAAGAAAATGTAAGAAAACGTATAAAACGTATGAAAATGTAAGAAAAATAAAAGAAAACGTATAAAAACAAGCGAAAACGTATAAAAACGGATGAAAAAAGTAGGAAAATAAACAATAACGTAAGAAAAACGAGCGAAAACGTATAAAAACGCATGAGAACGGATGAAAACGTAAGAAAAACGGACGAAATCGTATAAAAACGGACGAAAACGGATTAAAACGCATGAAAACGTATAAAAACGGATGAAAACGTAAGAAAAATTCGAAAAACTTCAAATTATAAACGGTCGTTATTGTAAAGGACTAACGATGCAATGATATTTAACAAAAAAGGACCAACGATGCAAAAGATAACGGAAGCCACTAACACCAGTTAAGTGGAAAGACCATGAGTGTTATTCTTTTCAAAGATAGGGACTATCCGTGCAACTTTTAACTTTTAGGGACTGTGGGTGAAACTTTGGGCAAACCACAGGGACCATTTATGTAATTTACTCTATAAATAAACTAAACACATCAAGTAAACATATGCGGAAGCGTTATAACAAGATCATATAACATGTAATTAATTAATCAATAATAAATAGTAAACGCACCTTTGTGATTCTAGCGCGAACAAGAATCAAGTAATGCAATTTTTCAACTTATGAACCCTAATTAGGGTTTATGTGAACAAATCCAAGAAACAAACAATGATGTGTTTGATTCAAGATCTTGTACAGACGTACTACTTCAAGTAAACGTTTATACAAGTAAAACAAATACAAACACTAGAAGAATAATAAAGTATTCGACTCCCTTAAACTTTAATGGGGTGTCGAAATCTTTGTTAGGGGAAGAGAAGAGAAAACACACAAGATTAGGTGTTCAAGTTATGAGAAAACAATGAAACCTTGTGTGTTTATATAGGATAGAAAACTTAGAACAAAAGCTTCACCAAGGGATGTGGGATCCCTTGGCCGATCGGCCCATAGAACCCACAAGGGAATTCTAGAGCCTTCTTGACATTCCAAATTTCATTTATAGTCCATTTCCTTTTATTCGTCTAACGATCGTTAGCCTTTTCCGTTAAATGTTAACGATCATTACGTGTTTACGTTCTAATAATTAATATAACATTTATATATAATTATTACTCATTTACTTTTCATACGTAAAGTGTGCAATCCCGTGATCTCGAGTTCGATCCTAACACAACTATCAATTTATGTTCATAAATCTAACAAGGGAATTCTAGAACCTTCTTGACATTCCAAATTTCATCTATAGTCCCTTTCCTTTTATTCGTCTAACGGTCGTTAGCCTTTTTCGTTAAATGTTAACGATCATTACGTGTTTACGTTCTAATAATTAATATAACATTTATATATAATTATTACTCATTTACTTTTCATACGTAAAGTGTGCAATCCCGTGATCTCGAGTTCGATCATAACACAACTATCAATTTATGTTCATAAATCTAACACCATTATCCCTCTTTGTATAGAAAAAACAAAATAAAAAAATGATATGTACTCTCAACTGTGACCTTGGGATCGTGGTGATGGTTTCAACCAATGTTTTAAAACCCGGTGTTTTAGTTGACTCGCTCAAGTTGCCGGTTCAACCGGTTGAACCGCTGTGTCAAACCGGTACACATGAAAAAATTACCTATATTTGCAGCGTTCGTAGAGAAAAACGTATATATAACACACTTCATGTTTCAAAAAACGAACAATACAGCATCATACAAGCAGGTCTAATATAAAAGTAGTCATATTGTTTTTATATTACATCAAGTCTATTATTTTATATTTTTGAAAAATACTAGATCCACCAAAACTTTACAAAACTTTTCTCACTCGCTGACGTGGCAGAGTGTTGATTGGTTGGTTTTCTGTGCCACAGAAAACCAACCAATCAACACTCTGCCACGTCAGCGAGTGAGAAAAGTTTTGTAAAGTTTTGATGGGTGTAGCACACCTCTTAATAAAAATACTCATTTCATTAATCACCATCAAAAAGTGTAATTGGACTATCTATTATAGATGTCATTAAACTACATCAACACTTGGCTAGCTCATCAAGTCATGAGTCATCACTCCAAACCTATATGTGAATACCTCTTTCTTCCAATTCCTCCTGTTAACAAAACAAAATCTCTGAAAACATAAACCTTCTCACCCAAATATTGATCCGCATTTTCAACCATCACCTGCCCAAATACATCATTTGTTACATCACAGTGCCTCCATATGCCCAAATATTGTCATGTTACTCTCGCTAACATAAAGCAAATCGAAAGCGCCATCGGTCTCTAAGAATAATGGGAAAAGCGTGCGGCTCAATTACACAAACAACATGTCCAAATACATTATCTGTTACATCAATTTCTTTTATATAGTTTGAACAGGACGGTTTCGGTTCGATGGTTCGACCAGGGTCGATTAAAACCCGGCGGTTCAATCCGGTCTAAATGTTAGCAAAAACCCAGCTTAGAACGGACCGGTCACGACCTCGGTTCCCGGTTCAACCGGCCGGGTCAAACCTGGTTTTAAAACATTGGTTTCATGATTTAGTAAAAGGTTAATAAACAAGATGTTACTAAACTTTTCAAAAAAATGTGTATAAGGTATTGGTTTTTTTTTTTTTTTTTTTTTTTTTTTTTTTTTTTTTTTACTGAATTTATAGGAAGCATTATATTTTATAACTAGCTAAAAGACCCGTGAAATTCACGGGTATTTTAAAGTGAGGCAAAATAAATAGATAATAAATTGTATATTATAAAAGTAGTCGCGGGAAAAAGTAAATTCGTACAAATAAGCATAAGTATAATAAAACCAAATACTCAGATAACTAAAAGAGAACATGAAGTAAAATCAGGAGATATTGTTGTAATGTTGTTGATAAACTTTATTGTGGGCTTCTAAACAAATGTTAAGGTATACGCAATAATAGTTTACGGAAAAGTTTATAAAATGATAAATAGGTCTAAACAAAGACTGAAATATCAAACAAATAAATATACAATATTGTAAATTTTATCACATGAAGAACACAAATTCAAATGAAATCCTAAATAAACAATTTCTATTAGCCATTTCATATAACATGTTATTTTCATTCTTCGTATTATCATCGTAACACATATATTTAATAAGAGTAAGGAAATTTGCAAAACTATAAGTCTATAACCCAAGATGACACTTATTTATAATTTAACTCATTATTGTGGCATATTGTTAAAATGTGACTATTTTTTTGATATTTCAAGATTACCTTCCTCACATACAACAAAACTTTTACACATTCTTGCACCATTGTCTGCTCTTTTATTTCCCAAATTAATACTTTTGATTTCGTATGCATCGCAACTGAAATTTATTATGAAATGACTTTTGTAAACTTTAAAATTTAAGAATCTTGACATACCAATCACTCTTAATAGTTATACGATTGTGTTATATGATAATAATATACGACGTAACGGTACTATAACATGTTATGTTATTCATACCTATCACTCTTAATAGTTACTATATAACTACTTGAAAATTATTACAATTTGTTTAAAAATCGTAAGTATTATACCCCAATAATAATAATAATAATTAAAAAAAAAAAAAAAAAAAAAAAAAAAAAAACTTTACATAATATGTATTATATAAGCGAAATACTCATGCATAGGGACGAAATTTATAGCGAAAAACGATTATAGTTGCAACATTGCGGTTAAGTGTTTTGCATAACGTTTATCTTTACTATATTGTACTTACATGTTTTGTCTAACGAGGTGGGCGACGATCCGCCGCGTTGCGGCGGGGCGTTGTTTCATGTTGTTGATCATTGCACCGGTGAAAGTCTATGTATCTTTCTAGCGGGGTTCATTATTTTGTCCAATATTTGTATACGATAATATTTTATGCCGTCTACTGAAAAGACTAAATGCCCACTTTAGTGGCTATGCAACATATTACAATGTAGTTTCGTTCTATGTAACAATTAAAAGTGAACCTCATATGCGTTTATGAATAACAAAATCATACCATACCAACTAATATGAGAAAATGGAAAAACAAAAGTTCACTTAAAAAATAACTTTGGTGCTCATCCGTGAACGTCCTTAAAATGAGCCATTTATATGTTTTTATATACTATATTTCTAAATTTTTCTTGATTAAACAATTTTCAGACACTATTATTGATGTTACTTGGGTCTTGAGCATTATCAATCAAATGAGATAAATAACACCAAAGGTCCAAAAACCAAAACGTCAATCAATATAAAGTCACATAATTTTTGTATCAAAAATCATAGTTTTAGCATTATATTCTTCGGTTGGTATTACTTTTTTATTTGATGTTTACATCCTTTTCATAAACCCAAGTGTTCCATAAAATATTCACATTTCTTGATGCATCTAAACAAATGGTATTATTATTAATAATATATTGTGTAGGTGACTTTTCAATTAATCAAAGTATGTTCTGGTGCATTACTTTAACATTTGAAAATTGGCTACCCAAGGGCTACTGTTAATCGGGCCACCCTGCTTGGGCTACTACTATTTGGGCTAAGTAGCTGACGTCAATTTGACGCATGATTTGATCTATTATATATATAGTACTCCCTCCGTCCCAAAATTATTGTCCAGTTTGAATTTTCAAAGTCAAACTGGTTCAACTTTGACCATAAATATATTTTTTTATTATATAATACTTGATGAAAAAATTATACCATTGAAAAGTACACTTAAAACTCAATCCATTTATATATTTTGCATCAAATACTATATGACACCCACAAAAATATTTAAGGTCAAAGTTGAATAAGAAATACTAAAAAAGTCAATAGTGGACAATAAAAATGGGACGGAGGGAGTAATGTTTATCTTTACCCATTAATGTTCAAAACACCTAGGGATGCTCATTTTGGCTAAAAGGTTGTTTCATAAATGAAAGTTATTAAATTTTATATCAACCTGAAAAGAAAAGAAAAAAAAACTTAAAATAAAGCATTACGAATGAAAATTAAAGCTTTTAAAAAAAGGAAGTTGCTGGTTATTAAAAATAGTGATAGTAAAAGTCAAACTTTTAAGCATAAAAGCTATATTGTTTCTTAGTTCTTATTTCGAGAGTTTTTTAAGCATTTTATCCTTACATGTAGTATAGGTAATTTGGTTTCTCTCAAAGTGCTAAGTAAAATATATTGCATGAGATCATGTGTCTGTTGAAAGCCAAAAATCCATCAATAATTCGTAGTTCCAATTAATATAGTTACGTACAAAAATATGTGAATGTTCCAAAGAAAAAGTATGTTAAATTAGCCTTAAAAATAATTTGATAAATTATACCAAATTGTCCAATTGCTTCGACCTTGCTCTTTTGCATTTCTTTGAAACCTTTGAATGCAAAGCCATGCAAGGAGGCACTAAAGTCTTCACAAATCTCAACTACGTTGTTCTTTTGAAAACTGAGACGCATACATTGCGATATTGTAGTCTGATCTGTCCAAATTCATAGTTCTTCAGAATAACGACATCACCATTCACCATCATTCAATCGATGTTGGAACTTCACTATCAAATTACTTTTAACAATTGATTGCAATGTGTTCTTTTATAGCAAGAAGTTAATAAAGTTATACGTAAGATTAAAATAAGAATTAATTTCATATATTACCCTACTTTTATAATTAATTTCATATATTCATCACTGTCCGTCCATAAAGATCATCTCCATATTGATCAAATGAGGTTTTTTTGGATTGGTGCGAAGTAAAAGTCAATATTTCAAACAAATAATTCAACCAATTACAATCTAAACGGACTTCGATTACATTTTTGTGTGTATCACTAATTTAGTAATTAATCTCAAAATTGGTTCCCATAATTTCTTGATAAAACTCATTATGTCAAAGCATTGGACATGTTACTGGGCATGAAACTATACCAAAACAATTAGATAATGAAAGTTCATTTAGAAACTTACCCAAACAATTAAGATGAGTGGAGATTCTACAATGTGATATTCACACATATAGACATATTTTCGTGTGTTACCTGTTATTTTCCTCCAATCTTCATTCATGTTTCTAAGGCATCTTCAAACCTTCAAAATTCTTTCTTAGATAAATCAATATAAGGAAGTTCATGAATAGCTTTTAGCGTACAAAATAATATGCAAGAACATGAGGATAAAAGCTATCCATGAAAGGTTAAGATGATTAGGCAAGAAAAAAGTTATACCTTTGCTTTGAATAATGAATATGCACAACTCAACACCTACTAATTTCATGCATATAACAAACAAAGTTCATGTAACAAATAGAAGAATATAAATCAAAAGGCATAAAGAGATTCAAAGTATGATTTTATTACCTCTCCAGTTGGAGAATGAAACAAAATTTACAAATGTAGAAAAATGAGTTATGTATAAACTTAAATAACAAAAAATTCAAATTCTAAAATGTCAAGATAAGAACAGTAAATAGATAATTACCTAACTATATTGCAAAAAATCCGTCTAATGAGGAAACCAAATTACAGTCAAGGAATCAAATTAGGTCTAAAACCTGATGCAATATATCTTTTCCAAAATTAAAAGACGTTCATCCGGCATTCTTAAAAATTCAAACGCAACACCTTAACTAAATCATGCATTATTCAGACATTTTTTTTTGCCATGTGTCAAGTTCTCAAGCAAAAATATTTTTAGAAAAAATTAATTAGTTGACTTAAGAGAGTTGTACAAAAAGTTGCTTAAAAGGGTTGTACAAAACATTGTTTTATTAGATAAAATAGATTTCAATGTTAATGATAGTGATTTGAACATATATTTTTAGATTAGTTAAGAAATATAAATGTCATGCATTTACAAGTTCGGTGATATTTACGTATAATTTTAGATACGCAGACCTTATGTCAGGTTTAATAAGTTCGGTAATATAAATGAATAAAATAAAAATTCGATACGTTAAACGCATTTTTTTGAAATATTTTAGTAACATATTTGTTTTTTGACCTTTTAATAAACAACAAACACACAATAGATCAAGTTTTGTTATATCGTACCATGCTCGAATTCTACATGCACCTCATGCTCAAATAAATCGTACATTTTGCGTTACAAAAACTTGTCAACTATTTAGTATAATAGTCAACGACAAAACGAATATACAATATGAAACGACTGAAAAAGATTCTTGTGAAAGTCAAGTAGTCAACCGGCCAATTTATCCATCACTAAACAAAATATCCCCAAACCATCTTGTTCATCGGTTAGGTTTTCTAGTTATTCGATTATGGTAGAATTCTTTTTATTCGGTTAAGTTGGGTTTTCGGATCTTGCTGGTAATTTCCGAATTTGAACACCTACATACTCTCAAACCATCTCCCATCATGAATGCATACAAGTCGAGATTTTTCGACCAAATCGAGTTCATTCGAGTCGAATATTATCAATTCCTGATAACGAGTTCGAGCCAACAACAATGGCTTGAGATTTGTCGAGCTTCTAGGACGCATATTCAATTGTATGAATATTATATTTTTGCTAAGCTCGAGCCAAATTCAAATTTTTCTCGAGCCGACCTTTAATCTCGAATTCTCGATAAGCTTAAGCTAAACCTGATGCCTTCGATCCAAGCTCGCATGCATATATGTACTCGACTTGTTTGCACCCCTAGTCAGTCGGCTGGTACGTAGAACATTACAAAAAGGGTGAATGACATCTTGGTGTGTCTCTACTAGTCAATCCCACGCCTATCAGGCATTACAGCATTAGTCAACTTTGCGATTGTTATTTTGCAACCACCGTGCATGTGTACTGTGTACCAGCATTAACACTAGTCCTAATAGTAAAATTTTAATATCAAAACTAGGAAAACAGATTGAATTTTTGTACTAACTCATACGGACACACCAGCTACTATTTTATTATGTTTCAAGGTGAATATTCATTTTATATTTCCATCCATTATAATTAAAAACTAACTAAAAAAAGGTGGATATCCTAGCTAGCTTATTCTAAAAACCGTGTGCCTTTTCATATTTGGTTGACACTCATTTCAAAACCAAGATATACAGTATAGATTTACGGATGGCTTTGGTTCAACCAGGGAATATAAGAAAGACCGTAAAAAAGGTCAAGGTGTAGTCGCAATACCGTGTGAAAAAACCAAGATACCATTAGCTATACGGGTGCAAACCTAGAACTATAATTAGACCACCTGTAATGGTGGTAAGGTTGGCGCGTGAAGTGACCAGATGGCGCACAAAGCACCATGACACCCCTAAAACCTTTGCGCGCGAAGACATTTAAATGGGCATGGTTTGGTGGTTCGCACAACCTAATGAAACAAACTATTTTTTTATTTTTATTTTTTTTTTTTGTGAGTGCGTGGGGTTAAATTGTGAGGTATTTTTATGTGTTAGATTTGGTGGTGACAACTACATCACTAAAATTGATGGTAAGTTAATGTATTGAAAAGCTTATGTACCGATGATATGAAAGTGATAGTCGGGTAACCATTACACCCGGACTTAATTAACTAGCAAAGGCAAGTCAAGGACTAAGTAGAAAAGTAGAAAAAGTCAAACAAAAATATGGAGTAATTTATAATGTAAAGTTAGAGGAGTTGTTATAAGGCTCCAAGTTGCAGTACTGCTTCTAGTTGAAGGCGGCTAATGTCGATTATGCCAGTTCATGATACAGATTATTTTACGTGTTAGGATATCAAGTTGTTAATATAATTAAATTTGTGATTTTATAAAGTTTGGAAACATATGTGTAACTTGCAAAAGGAATATTGGAAGCTTGGTGATTTGGAAGTACTTGAAGTCATTTCCTTTCATTGACATAAAAAGCAATGAACTTTTATAACTTATTATGTCAAAGTTTAAGCGGTTCGAGAAGGCCAAATTATTTGTAGTTAAATTCATTGTAGCTAATAATTAAAAAGAGTCACGTACTCAGAGTCAAACATAAAGTGCCGCTAAGTTAACCATTCAAAAGTGTTAGCTTGTTGCTAAAAAAAAAAAAAAAAAAAAAAAAAAAAAAAAAAAAAAACCCGTTAAATACCAGCCAAATAAATAAATCTTTTATATAATAAAACAAAACCCCTATTGAGATTTTTTCATTTCAAAAAAATGCATTCATAACTTATTTAGTAATAATTTTATTTAAAAAAATAATTAATTTCTTATTATGTAACATTTTGTATTTATTCATAACACAAGTCGAAAATAAATATAAAAAATATAGATAAAGTACAATTAATAATATGATTAAAATTTTTAAATAGTTATCATTAATAATAAAAAACTATAATTAAACATCATAAATCAAATAAAATAAAGATTAAATTATTTGTTTTTTAATAAATAAAAATATATGATTCAAAAAATTTTTAAAAACCCGCGCATGATAACTAGTAAATAAAAAGTCAGGAAAAGAAACCGAAATATTAGTAAATGCATGAAGAAATCGCAAATGTGGGAGAAAAGTTGGAAAATTTCGTCTCTTTATTTCATTTAAGGAAAAAGTAAGTTATTGCAATTTTATCATTTCTAAATATAGATGCTGTGATATTTCTCATTCTTTTTATTTTTATTTTTCTTCTTACTAAATTCATTCCTTAAATATAAATATATAAACTTAAGTCGTATAACTAAGACCATGATCACTTTTGGTCTACATTAGTCCAAAAGGTATGGGGCTAGTAATCCTTGATGTCTTGCAAAAACAAAACCTAACATATTTAAACATATGATCCGTGTACGAAGCATCATCCATAGCACTTGTCAACTTGAATCTCTTTAACAATAGACCATAGATTAAAAAAAATACGCCACAAAGTCACATGAACTTAATTAATATAAACCATATTAACTTTTTAACTACACACCAAATTGTATTGATAATGCATGCATGATATTGGACCACCTATATGTGTATATATATATCATTTGCTCTAAGTATTAAGACATAAAAACATATATATAAACATGGATATGTATGAATTTAGTGATGATGTCTTTGATACACTCTCTTTTTCTGATCTTATAATTTATACTGATCGTTCTTGTTCGTATAAAGAAGAGCAAGATTACGAGAATTCATTTTCATCGTTCACATTTAAAGTCGAAATCAATAGTTCTCCCCTACATCGAGAGAATACTATTGTTGGTAAATTGATTTCTGTACAAGATAACAATCTGAAACCACATCAAAAATCCCAAAAACCTTTGAAAATGAAAACTTGTTCGGTAAAGGAGGATGGCACCGGCCGCAGCGGTAGATGTTGGGGTCGAAAGCTAGTGAATTTGGCATCCGTTGTGAGGTCACTAAGAAGGTTTTGTAAAGGCTCCTTGTTGTTTAAATTGGGAGGTTCTCCTCATAGGATGGAGATGTCCGATTTAAGAAGGAGAAATGTTCGCGTTAAGCAACCAAGATACGTTCTGGTGAATGGTAGCTATGATGAAGAGGCGACGGTGGCCCGAAGAAGTGGCAGCTGTTCGAAAAAATTGTTGGGAGCATGTACTAAACCGATGGTTTGAGTATCATATGGCATATATTAAAATCAAGCTTGAACTAATAGGACAAGTACCTTTCCAATTTGAATTCTTCTGTGGAGACGGTCGTTACTCTCTCCGTCCCAAAATTATTGTAATTTCCTTTCACGATTCCATTTATAATGTTGAGACATGTTAGTTTTTGGTATTTAGTTCTCTTTACCTGAGTGGATTTGATTTACTTATTGCAGACTTACACTGTGCTTTAGAATCACTTTATAAGGCTTATAGAAAAATAGATAGACGAAACTAAGACATGCATGCAAATGGTCTTCGATCTGTTTGTCCAACTTAATCATATCGATCCGATCCGATCGTTTTAATGATGGTCATTAGTAAATTAAACGTAAATTTCCATGAGTCGATATGTCCACAGGTTATCGCCATAACAAAACAAATTAAGCCATGTAGACAAATCTTTATAATGTGATTTAGGGCTGTTTGGTTTGGGGGTTTTCTTTTGGTTTTGGGTTAAAAAGTTCAAATACATTATTTGGTTGCATTGTTATCATGTGGGTTTATATTCTTATATCAAAATATTTGGGGATGTATTAAAGGTTGGATTCCGAAGGTTCAAGATCCGTCGAGTCTTGGGGACTTTTGGTTCCATAAGCCTTATCGGGTGCTATTACAAAATTCTCGTGAAAATGTTTGCGGAACGAGTTAAAAAGGTAGTGAATAAAGTAGTAGGATATGTACAAAATGCGTTTATTAAATGTAGATATTGTTAGCCCGATATGACTTACAAATATGTAGCGGGCTATAGCCTAATCTCTAGAATATTATGTGAATGTGTATTAATATGTACTATGCATTTGTGGAACAAATCAATCAAAGCAGTTTTATTCCTACCATATCTCCTATAATCTTTGACATGGTATCAAAGATTGGCTAACAGATATATTCTTGACGGCATCATTATAGCGAATGAAACGGTAGAATACCTTAAGGAAAATAGAGGAAAAGGTCTAATATTCAAAGTAGATTTCAAGAAAGCATAGGATAGTATTAATTGAAGATTCCTATTAGATATAATGAAAAATGAGGTTCGGAGCAAAATGGTGTACGTGGATGGAGAATTGTTTAGCTTCTTCATCCATGTCAATTTTAGTAAATGGGTCTCCTACAGAGGAATTTAGATTGGAAAGGGGTGTTAGGCAAGGCGGTCCACTTTCTCCGTTTCTTTTCATTTTGGCAATGGAAGGTTTGAACGCAATTGTTAATGAAGCAGTAGAAAAAGGGATCTATAGGGGTATTAAAGTAGGTAAAAATAATTTGATGGTCTATCATCTTCAATACGCGGATGACACTATATTTTTTTTAGGAATGTAATAAAGAAAACGCCAAGACTTTAATGTGCATTCTTAAATGCTTTAAAGAAGTGTCTGGGTTACAGACTTACAGGTGAATTATAATAAAAGTAAGTTATATGGGGTAGGGGTGAATGACAGTGAATTGGGTGATACGGCAATATGGATGAGATGTCGTATTGGGGAGATTCCATTCACATATTTGGGCTTGCCGATTGAAGAAAGTATAAGACGGGTTAGCGCGTGTCATCCAATAGTTGAGAAATTCAAAAAGAGGTTATGAGAGTGGATAGCTAAAACAATGTCATTTAGGGGACGTCTAACTTTGGTTAAGTTGGTTCTTGGTAGCTTACCATTGTACTGTATTATTTTTCAATGTTTCGTGTGCCTAGCTTTGAGTGTCATGAAACAACTTGAGAGTATTCGAAAAAACTTTTTCTGGGGAGGGTAAAAAGTTATCTTGAGTTAAATTGGAATCGTTACCAGTCTTACACGGGGAAGGGGAGTTAAATATTGGGTCTCTTTGGGAAAAAACTTGGCGCTTTTAGAAAAATTCTGGTGGAGGTTTAAGATAGAGGGAGACATGTTATAGGTTATGGCTATAAAAAGTATCCATGGTGATAGTGGGGGCTAGGTGAGGTTGGGGGGGGGGGGGGGGGGGGGGATGAGCGATGGTGGGGTTTGGTGTGATATTGCTAAAGATGGTGAAGAGATTGAGGGGTTAGGCATAGAATTTGCATAATCTTTTAAAGGCGTGCTGTAGGGAATGGTAGTGATATAGGTTTTTAGGTAGATAGGTAGGTTGATGATTTTATATTGTGTGACAAGTTTTCTAGGTTGTATCATCTAGATAGGAGAAACGATGGAAGGGTGGTAGATAAAGGGAGGTGGGTGAATAATGAGTGGTGTTAGGGATGTGATTGGATTAGAAGCTTAGGAGGGAGCGTATGTAAAGAATTTGAAGATTTATTAGGTTTATTGCAAAATGTTGTTATTGCTTGTGATTGTGGGGATAAATGGATATCGAGGCTTCAAAAAGAAGGTATTTTCACGGTTAAAGAATTAACGAGAATGGTTGAAAAGAAGAATTTGGTAATGATAACGGGGGGCAAGAAACGCTTTGGAATAAGTTGGTACCTAAAAAGGTAAACATTTTTGTGTAGAGGGCTTTGAAGGGTAGATTACCGATTCGAGAGGAGCTTGATAAAAAGGGGTGGATTTGGATTCAATACTTTGTCCGTGTTGTGATAACGTCATCAAGTCTCGTACGCATAGTTTGGTAATGTGTGAGTTGGCTATGGGGTGTGGGAGAGGATCTTTAGATGGTGGTAGGGAGTGTCAAAGCTTTTTCCATTGGGGAATTATTCGCTCACAATTGAAATATTGGCGCTCCAAATATTTCATGTCAGGTGTGGCAAACGGTTATATAGACTTCCGGGTATTACATTTGGAAAGAAAGAAATCCGCGTATCTTCAAAAGGAAAGCGACAAACATTAACAAAATTTTCCAAGATTTTCAACTTAAAAGTTATGAATGGATAGTGAGACGAGCGAAAAAGAAAAATGAGATTGATTGGAAACAGTGGCTTTTGAACCCTACAAAATGTCGACTTCAATAAGTTAACTAGTTTTGTCTTCTGATGCTGTGGAATTTAGTTGATCAGTTTCTGGTGCAATTGTTGTCAAGTGGCATGCCAGCTTATGCAGATGTTGAGCCAGTTTTTGTTTTCTTGTTTGTTATTGGTCTTAGGTTCTGTTTGAGTTGTCTATTTTTATACTCATTGTTGGTCTGAGTCCGTCTATTTAGTGTGTTAGTAAGCTTAAAAAAATGTGTATGTCAGGAGCTGTTTGTTTGTCTAACCTGTTTGGCACTTTGGTGTTTGTATTTTGCTATTAGTTGTAGACTACTCAACATGGGTTGTTTGTTTTGGGGGTCCCTCTTGATGATTCACTTGTTGTTGAAGTTGGCCTACCATTGTGGTTTTGTTTTTCTTTTTGTGTTATAATATGACTTTGCAAAAAATAAAAATAAAAATAATAAATAAATAAATATATATGAAGGTTTCAAAAGTTTTTTAATAAAAGTGGGCCATTTGTTTTCTCATTTTTTTTTTCATTTATTATTACTTCTTTTATCTCTATCTAAATGTTCATTTTTTACTTTTGAAGTTTTTCTATTTCAACTTTTACGTTAAATATTTTTGTTTGTGTTATATGGTACTTGATAAAAATTATAACATTTAAAATATATTTAAAACCAATTAATTCATAAATTTTTCATCAAGTATTATTTATCACAAGAAAAAAATATTTAAGTTTAAAGTTGAAAAAAAATAACTTCAAAATGTCAAAGTTGACATTTATTAAGGGACAAACGGAGTAATATAAATAATTTTTAATTCATATATTAATATACAATAGATATTTTTATATATTATTTTCTCTCTCGTACTTATCCTAAACCAAACTACAAATCAAACAGGCCCTTATTATTATTGGGTAAAGGTTTTAACCCTAATTTATTACTTAAAAAAAGTTAAGTACAAAAGATGTGGGTGAATCTCATATCTTACCCGTCACAAATGCGGGGAAACAAGCGCACCATTTGTGCTTCAAACCATACTTATCATAAGAATAACAAACTAAACTTATGAAAAACTACTATAGACGCCTATCTAATTTGATCACGAAGATTTATATCAAAAGTATTAGCAACCACCGGTTGGTCTTCGGTAAGGCCAAGAATATTGAACTCAGCATCATCATATGAGTCCATTTTATAAATCTATAAGCTAGAATTTCCAACTCCAACTACACCGGTGAACCCTTCATCAACCTTGAAAAGTTTAGATGCCATAAAGTTCGCAATTTCATTATGCACTTCCTTGAGTTCACTTTCACTATCCTCCTCAAAAACCACCTCAGTAACCTTTTTAGATGCCACTTTACATGCCACGGCCGAAGCACAATGCATATTTGTCGATTTCAAAATCTCCTCCTTTTCATAGTAGGCTGATTATACACACTACTACTAAGTACATCGTATCCGTCTATTTATCTACAAAGCATATTTGTCGATTTCAAAATCTCCTTTTCAATAGCAGGCTGATTATACGCACTACTACTAGGTATATTGTATCCATTTGTTTATCTACAAGGCATATTTGTCGATTTCAAAATAACCTCCTTTTCAATAGTATGATGATTACACACACTACTATCATCCAATTTATAAAAAATAATAATAATAATAATAATAATGATTAGCTTTGCTATAGCTAGAGGGGTGGGGGCTCAGCTTGTATCGAGGCTCCCACTAATTTCTTGTAAATCCTATAAGTTTCTAATAAAATGTTATTAAAAAAAAATAAATAAATAAATAAAAAAAAAAAAAAAATGCACTACTTCTATGTACATCATATCCATTTGTTTATCCTTTCGCCCCATTATCTTCCACTTGACTCACCTCTTGTGATTTAGAGTTGATTAATGAATTAGCTTATTATATTTCGTTCAAAAAATAAACATTAACTTATTATATCGACCAAGATTTAAATGGCCAAAAAGCAAAATAGTCAACATTCTTCATATGCATATAGAGTTTTGATTACATGTAAATGAATTAACTTCCAACTTAAATAGCACTTTTCTAGTAGTAAATCACAAAAATCCCGAGTTGCAAAGTTGAAAATATAACAATTATTTGTTGGTTCATTGTCTATTCAATCAAAAAAAATGTTTAAGGAAAATACACCTTAAAATCATACCTACTTCAATATCACGTAAAAAAAACACGTTTTTTTGAACATGTGTCAGAATAGAAATGTAAATAACATCCTTATCATAACGACATGCGCCCAGGAATCTAGAGAGACTATTTGACCCGTAACAACAATACAAAACGAATTACTGCAGCAGCCATAGTGGGTCACTAGTCTTGACAAAATTTCCCAGACAATCGGCCTAATAAAGTTACCAGCTAGTATGTCATACGTGACCTGTTTTGAAAACTTATTGTGTTTCTAGAAAACCCTCAGATCCATCTATGATTATGACATATCTACTGTAACTTATTACGTAAATAGTAACTATATTACGAGATTTATATTTCGAAATCTTTAGGCTAGCTCTTACAAGGGGTCCAGGTACATATTTATATAAAATTATTTTTTATTTAGTTTTAGACATGGAGAACATATCAATAATCAGGGCCGTCTCATAAATTGATGAAATTTTTGAGAGCCCTGTACAAAATTATATAATGAGGCCTTTCGATAAGCAATGTTATATATAAAGTGTCACCATTTATAAGATATAATGCAATTAGTTATCAAAACATTCAAACATATTACCCATTTAAGATATTTTACAATCTAAATACTCTTTTATTTGTTAAAAATATGTAAACACATGCATATAATTATTAACAGGATAAATTTTGGGGCCTCTTAAAATTTTGAGGTCATGAGCGGTCGCTCACCTTGCATACCCTCAAAGCCGGCCCTGTCAATAATTAAAGGATTCAAATTTCATAAAAGACATGTAAAGATCACATCATAGGCCTATCTGTAAAACTAAAATTATTACATTGAACTTATATAAAGACTAGGAAATAGAAACTTTATATCAAATCAGGATTTCTTTTTTAAACGGATGACTTTATTTTTTTGGTTTCCACTCTCTAGAAGCATAGCCTATCAAATTGCACCCTTTTTAGCCCTCTTGGTCACCTTAGGGTGGTGGCAGTCATGATTTCGGAATCATCCATACCTCCCAAATCCACCAATAATATCATTCCACCTCATTTCACCTCATCCATACTTTTTTCATACCTCCCAACCTCTTTTTAGTGGCAACCATGCCTTTTCCATACCTCCCAAATTAAATTAAACAACCATGCCTTTTCATTTAATGCAATGGTACAATTTTGGGATGATTTTGGCATGCTTCCACGGCAATCTTTGCCGCTCACTCCATGCCGTTGGGCATGCCGGTGGAGTGGCGGCGGTGTTCACCGCCGGCATGGTGATGCCGTTGGTGATGCCGCTGTCCACTGCCACCACTCTTATATCCTTATAAACTTTTTTTGATGTAATTAGGTCCACTTAGTTTGTTGTATTATAAACATGCTACGTACCTATCAAAACTAGAAATGTAGTCAACAAACATAATATATACTTATATGTTTTGAGCTATATATACGTAGGATCCATCTTGAATCCTTTTACATAGTTCCACTTTGAATTATTTAAAGTTCTCATCCATGGAAGAAGCTCGTTACGATCAAAGCCCTCCAACACAAGACTCGTATCATGAAGATGAAGTAATTGACACTCTTTCTCTTTCGGATCTTATGATATATGACAACAATGGTGATCCACACGACTTCTATCAACTTGACGAACAAAATCTTAATTTTGACGATGATGAGGAGTTTGAGTTCTCTAGTGAGCTTTTGAAGACGTCCATGAGCAATAATGTTATTTTTTGTGGGAAGCTCATTCCATACAAAGAATCTGTTGTTTCTCAAAGCAACCACAAGCTCGAAAGTAAGAAGCAACATAAAAAAAGATGGTGGATATCTCGATTTTTCAAGAAATCGAGTAGGTCTAAATCAAATAATCACTCGGAGAAACTTGATTTGAGGTATGATCAAGTGCCAATAAGGAGAGTATCCATCTTGGCTTCAGCAACAAAGCCAAGATGGTACTTTCTTCTATTTGGATTCGGATCAAATAGTTTTCCATCACATATGCACATTAGAGACTTGAAGAAAAGGCAAACGTCCACGGGGAATAACGATAGCCGCGATAACAAGATTAGTAGTACTAGTGGTGCTGGTGATATAGGGTCTTGGAGGCTAATGAGGTTCTTAGGTTGTGGTGGTGGTGGTGAAAAGCATTATCAAAAGGCCATCATGAAGATCTAATGAGTCAATTAGGTCAGCAAGTTGGTGTGTAATTTGTCATCATAAAAAACTCCAAGTTTGATCATATATTATATATGCATTTAGCATGTGTTAATTACATAATCTTTTGTTCATTCTTTTGATAGTGTAACATATTGATAATTAGGGGATGCTTATCACTAGATCAAGAATTCAAGATATATTTCTCTCTCAAATAATTTCATATTTGCTTTTCTTTTTCTTGATAACTTTTTTCCCAATTGCCAATTATTTTTCTAGTGTCGGCAAATCAATTTGTAAAATAGTCTTATACATCATGCGTTAAAAACTTGTGTTTATAAAAATATGTAAATATTGATGTGTACATGGAGATGTACGTAAATTCCCCTAGTTTTAAAGTAAACTACAGAAAGCGTAGTATTAAGTTAACTACATAAGGCTTACAAGTGTCCCAGTATGTTACTATAAATTAAAACCAATTCAAGACCATATTCATCTTTAGATCATACAGTTGATAAATGCGATAACACACGGAAAACACTTTTTGCATAATATCATAAAAAAAAAAAAAAAAAAAAAAAAAAAAAAAAAAACTCACTTTGTTTGCTCATTTACAAGATGTTAGAACATTTTTGTATATTTTTTCTTGTTTTTTTTTGATGTTTCACATGTTAGAACTTTTATTGATACTTATTTAGAAAGAACACAAAGGAACATTTTGTAAAAAGTTATTATTATTATTATTATTATTATTATTATTATTATTTATTTATTTATTTATTTATTTATTTATTTTAGAGGCATTCTATTATTAACCACCAAAAGGCAACAACAAACAAAAGCCAAACCTCTAGTAATACAGAGGCTACAAAACAACCCCCACACACAAAAATCTCACACAATAACAGAAACCTCACACAAGACCACAAGAACTGGACAAAAATTACATAAACCCTATAATAAAGCTACAACACACATGACATATACACATGAGCTATGTCCAAAAAATAGACAGCACCCCACACCACCATGTAAATATCTTCAAGAATCCCCCCAGGACTTTTACAACCACATAGAAGAATCCGAACAAGAAAACTTAAACCATCAACATCATCACAGTACCATAGCTGGCGTGTCACCACAATCAGCAGGTCTTTCAAGCCACTTTTGCTAAGAAAAGCTATATTTTTGGGATCTCCTACTCAACCATTCGAAACTTTTTATCTAAATATCATGAAAATTCCTTGAACTGGTCTGCTCCTTCCCTTTAAAAACTCTATCATTCCTAGTTTTCCAAATAAAATAAGTCGCAACAACCAACATAGCTTGCCATAAAGCTCTTACATCTTTTTTCATCGTCACTACCCCCTATGACCCAACATGTCTTTTACATTAAAAGCATCAACAAGGCCAATCCTCCACCAAGCAAAGATCCTATCCCACACTTTTAAGGCAATTTCACACAAAACTAAGTTGTGATCAATCGATTCCACCACATTTTCACAACATGGACATAATATAGAATCAAGATCAATACCTCTCTTGTCAAGCTCCACACGGACCGGAAGCCTTCCAAGAACCACCCTCCAATCAAACACATTCACTTTTCTAGGCACGACGTTAATCCATCCGTTTTGTTTACCCCCATCATACTACTAATCCGTCTCTCCACAATCCACTGAGACAATGATCTAACTGAGAACACTCCGTTTGGATCAAGTCTCCACTTCCAGCAATCCATCCTATTTTCGTTAGGACTAACTTCTTCCATAAGCTCTTCAAGATCACCTAAATCTCCAACCGCTCTACCTCTCAGGGGTCTAATCCAATCCCAAACCCACTCCCACTTTCCATCTACCCGTCTACGCCTGCTACCCGTCAACACATTTTTGTTTCTATCCAAGTGATACAATCTAGAAAATCGATTGCAAAGTGGCAAATCACCTATCCATTTATCAAGCCAAAAAGTTGTAGTTTGCCCATCGCCCACCTCTTTTTCGAAATGATTAATAAACCCCCCTTCCATATTATCCAATAACTTTCCAGCATGTATAATATCATCCCACACCCTGCCACTCCCACCTCGATACCCCCCAACCGACCACTCCCGCCATTAAAAGTAGTTAATACTTTTAATAACTCTACACCAAAGAGATCCCCCTTCAATTCAAAACCGAAGGGGGATCTCTTTGGTATTAACACTTTAGCATTTTTTTTGGGGGGGGGGGGGGGGGGGGGGTTTAAGTCTTGCGAGATTCTTAAGAATTCGCATATTTGCTGAAATAATATATAATCTTGTACAACTATGATTCTTTTTATTTTTCCAGGCCAAGTTGATCATTTCGTGGCATGCTATAAGTAGAAATCCGCGAACCATCCATAATCAATAATTTTTCGTTTTTCGGGTTTTTGAAGTATCGAATTTGGAAGATTTCATGACTTTAATTTTGTGTTTGGAGGGATAGATAAAACGAAGGTTATTTTGAATTTGAGACGGTTTAATTTAAACGTGGTTGGAAGAGTTTAAATGAGGGACGAAAAGTAGTTGGGAGGGTTAAAATGAGGGTTAAAAGATAGTTGGAATGGTTTGAAAACATGTTTAAAAGTGTTCAAAAATCGCTTTCAAGGTTCGAATGAGGGTTCGTGATTTATAAGAGGGGTTCGCAGAGGCAACCAACGTCCAAAAGAGATTCAAATAATTGTGTTATTTTAGCCGGGATTTTTAGTGGGTTAATTCTCAAATGAAATCCAAGTAAACAAGTGAATTGGGTAATTTGACCCGGGAGTTATTCCCTCGTTATTTTCTAGTGCAACTAACAAAAATCAGTAATCTTCATTACATTTGGAAGATTAAATTTTATTTGATTTGCTTAAAATTAAGCGTTTTCATTAATCCGGTTAGGGGTGTTCATCGGTTCGGTTCTCGGTTAATCGGTTTATTCGGTTCGGGTTGTTCGGTTAAAAAAAATTTTAGGTCATAACCGAAAACCGAACCGAACCGAAAATATTTGTGACCGAATCGAACCAAGAACCGAACCGAAATTCGGTTCGGTTATGGGTCAAACCGAAAACTGAATTTTGTACTTGAAATTTGAAACCAAACTAGCCTAATGCCATATATTGAATCAATCCAACTCTTCGTATAAAGCATTAAGCAATGACAATAATCTTCGTATCCGCCAACTAGTAAATGTAATAACCAGAATTTGGTGGAACATACACCAACACAAAAACATATTAAAAGCAAAGTCAAAGGAGCTGAAAATTCCCCACAAGTACTACAAGGGTAACTGCAGCAAAATGGGGGAATTCGATACACCTCAGTTAAAATTACCAGAGGCACTTTCCTAAAGAGAAACAACATTTAGCAACAAGAGAAATTAAGATTACCACTTACTAGATCTAGAAAAAAGCTTAAGATACTCGATTGATTTTTTTAAGCGAAGTTAGCCTCATGGGTTGGATGAATGAGAAAGTTAGGTGAAAAGTAAAAAAAAAATGTTTTTATAATGTGGGTCCTGTGGGAGATTAGGAAACACCGAAACACTAGGGTTAGTCGAGTTATATTTTTTAACTAATATATAAAAAATATTAAATATTAATTATAATTCGGTTTTCGGTTCGGTTCTATTGTCAATATGCTAAACCCATAAACGAATCATAAACCGATTAAAATGTTCGGTTCGGTTCGGTTTTTACTCGGTTAAGAATTCGGTTCGGTTTTTTTCGGTTTGGTTTCGGTTTTCGGTTACCGCGGATATTTACCCGATCCATGAACACCCCTAAATCCGGTGCAAATCTTTGGATCACATTGCTGAAAACCAGCTATAATATCTCTCTTTTAAGTTATTTCCATGGGCCAACAAGTCAATGACCACAAAACGAACCCACCAATGTAATTGGGCCTGGATAATGTTGAGGTCCGAGAAGAACTAGAAGAACTAAGCATTTTGGACGAAAATTTCATTAGTTAGATAGAAAAATGGATTTGAAATCAATTGACTTTTTCTTTTGAATTAAATCCCAAGCCCATGTACATGTTTAAGTGGGTGTGGCTAAGCTCATGAATTGAATTTATGCTTATGTTATATAAGGATGACTTATATATCATGAGCTAATAAGCTTTTACCAACTGTTGGACTTGATTTATCATAATTAATAAGGTAAATAACAAAAAAATAAATGAACATTAAAATGGTGTAGTTATTAAACGAAAGTCTCAAAGTTTGAGGTTATCAAAAGCTCTCATACAAGCTCATAAGCCCAAACATATAAGCTTAGGCAAATACTTAATTAGGCTTAATAAGCTCATAAGCCCCTAAATAAGCTTAAACAAACACCTCCTAAGAGCTTGACATATGCGTAAAACTTGTGTACTTTAACCAACTTTATTCCAGTTTTCTTATGTTAAACATAAAATGACTTCTCACAATAGTTCCAAAAACATCAACTAAGTATAGTGCACAATGTATAATTAACCTTGACCGATGTGATTTGTTGTCACAATATAAGTTATAACTAATAAAACTGAACTCAACGCCACATTCGATTCTGTTTTGAAACACCGACGAACCAGAACACTTAAACGTTAGCGTAAATTTACTAGGTTGACATAGTCTAGGTGAAATTTGGGGCACAACAACCAAATAAATAGAGTTTGTATTGCAACTTTCAAATAACTTTTCTCCTTTTGTCATATTTGCGGACCAATCAAAAATTATATTCCTACCTATTTAACTAGTGTGCAAAACCAATGTTTTTTTTAATGGTAACTAAGTATCTCACAATATTTACATTATAGATATATCTAACCATTTGGCTGAGTAGCTTCTTATATAAGTTGAGATGCTATTGGGACACAATCTATGTGGTGTGCTAGTATCTGCTACAAGCCTACAAGTAGGGGTGTTAATCGGGTCGGGTTGGTCGGGTTCGGGTCTAACGGGTCGGGTCCAAGTCGGGTCGAGGCTAAAAATTACATACCCGAACCCGACCCTATTTGAGGTCGGGTTAGTCGGGTTCGGGTCAAAACGGGTCGGGTCAGAACGGGTCGGGTCAAGTCGGGTTCGGGTCTGTCCCATTTATAAAGTCACATAATTTGATTTCTTAAAAATTTAGTAGTTAAACTCGTAATTTATTTGTTGTATATAAACAATAAGTCCTTTTAAGTCTAACCAAAGTTACCTATTTCATGATTTGACCTCTTTTAATTAAAAAACCAAACTAAGCTTTTAATCTAAACTTTCTTGCACCCAAATTGTTACAGTAGCTTTTAACCATGTTTCAAACTAAGTTTAACACCTAACTTGAATCATATAAGTATATAACTAGTTGGTGAAATGCTTTGGACCACAAATGTATCTTTGTCTCTGTTATATATATATATATATATATATATATATATATATATATATATATATATATATATATATATATATATATCTTTGTCAACACTCATGATTTTACCATCAAACTTGCACTATTTATAAATTCAGTAAGCAAAAGTTAATAATACACATTATTTTGATCCAAATACTCATGGCCACATAATTTTAAATCAAGTTCAAGTGAATATAATTTCATAATATACATAGTCGTATGAAAGGACTTAATCAAACAACAGTTTAACACCCAACTTCATATGTATAGACCATGTAACAAATACTAGTACTTACATGAGACAAATATGCAATAAGTGGCAAGCACTAAATGTTCATGCAAATATGCAACATGAGTAGCCAATATGACGCAATAACAGTTCTAAAAATACAAGGAAAAAAATGAGACAAATATGCAATCAGTGGCAAGCACTAAATGTTCATGCAAATATGCAACATGAGTAGCGAATATGACGCAATAACAGTTCTAAAAATACAAGGAAAAAAAAGGAAAAAGCTAACTCGGGTTAGTCGGGTTGACCCGAACCCGAATAAGTAAACTATTTTGAACCCGATACCCGACCCTAGTTCGTATTCGGGTTAGTCGGGTTGACCCGATTGACCCGAATAAGATTTTGAACCCGAGTAACCCGACCCGACTATCCTTATTCGGGTTCGGGCCCGGGTCAGGTTCGGGTCGGGTCAGGATTTATGACACCCCTACCTACAAGTATGCAAAACTTGATATGAAAAAGTTTGTTACATGAGTTGAATTAGTTAAAGATGGAAGTAGTCAAGTAGAGCAAAGTGGGGAGCATGTAAATTAAGTTGTGGGTAACACAACACCCCCTCTCAGTTGTAGTTGACTTTGTTGTTTTTCAATGTTAGTGGTAGGGAAGACTTAAGTCAACTGAGTTAAGCCATTTAATATCAGTTTGTTCCTTTTGCCTTATACCACATTTTATTTATTCATAAGTTTCTAAATCAATTTGGATGTAACAATATCGTATCACCATATTCGTACATAAAGACGTGCTTGGTGTGTAAGTGTACAAAATGTAAAAAAATTTAACCATTTGCAATCAATATATTGCACTCGAAATTTACACACCAATGAATAATGTTAACATTTACGGTATAAAGCTTTGGATATACTTATTGGTTTTGCTAATGACAACCCTTTACGGTATTGGGTAAAAAATGAAATGTGTTACATAGTCATCTGCGAATCATTATTATTGGACGACAATACCGGAAAAAGGTAAATAAAACCCATTAAATTCTGGATGTACAACAAACACTTGATTATGATTGAATTATTTCTTTTGCAGGACTCAATTGTATTCGTAATAAAAATCATCATTTTATTCATAAGTCATAACACTGAAAAAATTCATTGGGTAAGCCTTAAAGTTTTAAAACTAAAAAAAAAAAAAAAAAGTTACGAGTTTTAGGTAACAAGTTTTTATTATCCTTTAATATGACAACTTTTATTTAGTGTTGATTACCAAGATTTCAGTTTTAACATTCACATAATTTTTGCACACAATCCTGTTTTGAATTTAGATGACGTTTAGTAGAATTTTGATACCATCATTCATTATCATTATAAATATTTGAAAAAATCAAATGATCGGTACTAATTATTTGGTTGTGAGTGAGTGGAATGACTAATGACCCGTGGGAGAGGGCACCAGCTATTTAATATTTATGATACAATAATTTAGTTTTGTAGGCCTGGTGTTACAATACAACGTTTTTGCTTATTTAAGCTTTATAGTAGTAAATGCATTGTGGTCACATTTTTGAGAAATAGTGCATGTATATAAACTTTTTTGTATGATATGCATTCATCTGTCAACGTAACGTTATTAATAATAGAAATTGTTACGCTGTTGAAACGTAAATACTAAAATACATTGATTTCTAAACAAAAAGCAGAATGAAAGAGACATGAAGTTATGGTTGTGAAACTAAACTTAATTTCTTCCGAATGAGTTATTCGAAAGTTGACAAATCAATTTCATAAAACTTGAGAATATATATATACTTGTTGAGATTAAGAGACAATAAACCCTTTCAAAGATGCATCTATAAGAATGAAGCATCTTTTAGATTTATTTGTAGGATACCAAGCAGCAACATTATATTATTATTATATTATATGACATTTATTTAAATAGTATTATTTTTACAGTTTCTGTCATATTTTTTGAAGAGAAGTTAAGGCGTTGAATTTTTGTTGGTAAACATCTTAATTAATAATTTAAATTACTTCAGCAAATTAGCATTAAATAAACTAATATATTTCATAATTATACATATTTATTCATTTTTAATATGTGATATAATGTTAAACATAGTATTTTTGGTGTTCATTAATTATTGATTTTTTAATTATGAAATGCTTAACCATAAGATTATGGTTAGCAAAACTTTAAAAAGGAAAATGGTTGTGTTATTTAGACCCTCCTTATAGGTCAATAGTACAAACCGCGAAGCATACAGTATAACATCGTGATACACACTAACACACAATACAATCACTTGATGCGTGTAATGATTAGAAACCCCTATCGTATAGGGGTCCGTATAAACTGCCCTCAAGGAAAAAGAAAAAAACATACCTCCAACATGTGACGAGGCATTAATACACAAACCTTACAACACAAGGCATCCCCATCATGTCTTCAAGTATCTTCAACTACTTCCAATAAAGGCTGGAGTGATGACAATTTAATATATACCATAACCGTCGATGTTTTTATCCTTTGCATTTATAATTTCTTAGAGAAACTACTAACACAATGGATCATAGACTGAGGATCAAATGAGAAGAAATTTTAAAATGAGAAGGATGAGAAATAATTATAACCACACATTAGAGATGCACCGACTTAATTTAAATGCATCCCTAATCTTTTAGATGCACCCTAATACATTTTCTAGAAAAAAATTAGATGCATATACATATATTAGATGCATTTCATCAAGTTAGGCGAATAATATGTATTTTTCGTCTCTTGCAAGTTAAATTTGTTGTTAGTACTACTTTGCATCGTTTTCACTTCAAAATCACTTCCGAAACTAATTGGGATGCATCTAAATGAATAAAGATGCATCTAATTCAAGTCGATGCATCTCAAATATGTGGTTATAGCTATTTCTCATCCTTCTCATTTTAAGTTTTCTTCTCACTGGATCCATACCCATGGATCATAAATAAATATCTATCTAGTTGTATGTTTGAGTAAAAGTAAATATATGATAGCTTGCATAACCGTTAATGAGTATACATCTATTTAGAGCATAAGATATCAATTTTATTTAAAAAAAAAAAAAAAAAAAAAAAAAAAAAAAAAGTGTACAATGCGCTATAGTCCCATTTCAAAGTTATTCCTATCCAGATTTAAACTAACGTACAACCATCTGTATAACAACTAAAAACACTCGCATTTCACGCGTAACTAGACTACAAGTTGTTATTCTAGTAGTAAACATAATCCGAAAGCCGCGCAAACCAGATCACCCTGAAAAGGCGCCGCATTTGGGCGGCTGGGCAGAATGGATGACCAAAAGGTGTCATGCCATTAAAGTTTGTGTAACGTTTATTAATGTTTGACATCTTCATATGTCATGTTTGGTAACAAACATCTGGAAGTTTTAAAACTTGTTTGGCAATAAAGCAACTAGATTTCACATTTTGTATAACTGCTTCCATTTAAAATGAGATATGCTCCAACGTTTTGTTATTAAAATTACCCATATACGCTCATTGTGACACAGAATAAAACCAAATATTATACATTGTTTATATTATGTTTAAATAAAATAAAAAATAAAATAAAATAAAATAAAATGTGACATGTTGTCTCGTTGTAGTTACATGATATGAACCCGTGGCATATCTACATAACCAAAACTGGCATCAAAACACATCTGTCCGTTACCTTTCAAACAAAACAGTCACGAGATCTCTCTCTCCCTCTCTGTGTCACTTTTTATTATATTCAACAACAAAATCATAAAACTTTGATCATCACACACTAGTTTATTGCAGGTATTACTTCATTCATTAATATAACTATTAATGTAGTATGTAAACCTTCTTAATTTTACCTTAAATAATTCACTAGTTTCAAGATATTTCATGTGGGTATCTTTCTGTTTTAACTATTTTTTATTGTTGAGAGTATGACATTGATGTTACAGTTTTTTGTTCTTCCCAAAAATGTTTTAAAACATGTTATGTCATTATGTATGTTTTTGGGTGCCTGCAACTTTTATCAGATTTTTTAACTGTTAGTTTATGTGTGTATTTGTGGCATATGACCATATTTTATAATGTTGTCTGCAAAGTAGTTTAGATGTTACCAAGACTAATTGCATTGTTGTGTTTTTTTAATGAATTTGTCATTGTTTTGAAGATGATTTGATTAGCAAATGGGGAGAAAAGGAAGTTGGTTAACTGCCGTCAAGAAAGCCTTAACTCCATCTGATTCAAAAGACAAGAAAGAAAAGGTTAATTTGTGTTTTAAGTTTTTTGCACAAAAGTACTACTGTAATTGTTATGATGTAATGCTAATGTGGTTTTTGATATGACAGAAATCACATAAAAAAAGTTCTAAGAAGTATTGGTTTGGGAAGCAAAGGAATGTGGACAAAGATTTGGCACCAAAAGAAAGTGTAGTAGTGAACTCTGTCCCTCCTCCTACTCCTCCTCCCACGCAGGAAGCGATACTTACTAAAGCCGAGAATGAACAAAGCCAACACGCGTATTCAGTCGCCTATGCTACTGCTGTTGCTGCAGAAGCCGCGGTGGCAGCAGCCCATGCTGCCGCTGAGGTTGTTCGCTTGACATCTGCCACTCGTTTATTTGGTAAATCTACCGAAGAAATTGCAGCCATCAGGATTCAAACCGCTTATCGGGGCCATTTGGTAATGATTTTTTTTTTTTTTTTTTTTTTTTTTTTCCATTTTGGCAATATGAAAATGTGTAGGATACTATTTTTATTCCTATTGTCTTATGGTTTTAGGCAAGGAGGGCGATGCGTGCTGTTAGAGGGCTAGGGCGGTTAAAATCATTAGTTCAAGGCCAATCGGTTAAACGCCAAGCGACCTCAACATTAAAATGTATGCAAACATTGGCGCGTGTTCAGTCTCAGGTGCAGTCAAGGCGAATTCGTATGTCTGAGGAAAACAAAGTTCTTCAACAGCATCTCCTTATGAAGCATGAGAAAGAGCTCAACAATCTTAGATCCTCTGTAAGTGTTATAAAATATCCACACACGAATATCATGGTTTTGTTCATTTGTTTTCTAGTTATTTTCGTGTTTTGTAAATCTAAATTTGGGATTACAGTTGGGAAGTACATGGGATGACAGTAGAAAATCTAAAGAAGAAACCGAAGCCAGTATACAAAGCAAACAAGAGGCTGTTATTCGTAGAGAACGAGCGTTGGCTTATGCACATACACATCAGGTATTTCCTTTTGCTTAATCCAACTAGGATATGTGTTCTTTCGTAATATATAAAGATATGTTAATCCTTATTTAATTTGGATTCAAACAGCAAATGTGGAAAAACTCTGCAAAGTCTGCAAATCCGACGTTTCTAGACCCAAACAATCCTCAATGGGGATGGAGTTGGCTAGAACGTTGGATGGCTGCCAGGCCATGGGAAACTCAAAGCATGACGGACAATAATTCGCCGCGTGGAGACATGGTCAAAAGGGTTAGCCGTTCTTCTAGCCGCCACTCACCCTCTACACCGCTTTCTAGAGCGCAATCATCTAGTTCAAGGGTAAGGCCAGAGAGCCAAAAGGGTAGTGTGGACGATGACTCAAGGAGCTATTACAGCGTGCAGTCGGATAGGAACAAGAGGCATAGTACTGTCACTAGCTCAGTCCGTGATGATGAGAGCCTTGACTCGTCTCCTGCTGTTCCTAGTTACATGGCTGCAACAAAGTCCACCCGAGCTAGGTCCCGAATGGCTAGTCCTGTTCAAAGTCCAAGCCCATTAGGGTCAGGAAGGAAAGGCACCTCGGACAAGGGTTCAGCGGCAGGGTCAGCCAAGAAACGCCTTTCCTTCACTGGTTCACCTGCTCGCACCACAAAGAGGTTCACCGAGCAATTAGTGGTGGAAGCAAATTCTTAAAACAATTATTTGTCACTTAACTTGTGTTGTTCTTGTGTCTTGTGTCTTGTTTATTTCATTTTTGATCATTTTAAGGTTTGCTAGTCATGTGTTTGTATGTATTTAGAAAGTATTTTCTTGGTATTGTTTTGTTTGTCATGTACAATTTTTTGATGTACCAGTTTGGCACACATGTATTGTTTGATTCTTTTTGTAAGTGGTGCAAGAGGCTTGTGGTTAAAGGTAAAATGATTGGGTGACAAAAAGTAAGTTATAGTCCCATGCATTGAAAAGAACACCAAGTAGTAGTACCTTGCTTTGTCGGGCAGGGAAGCATAACAGAATAATACCTTTTTCATTTACTGTACATTGTTAAATAAACAGGTCTAGTGTAGTAACTTAGTACAGTGGTGTGAGATTGACATACTCAAACTAGGAAACAAAATGATCACTTTCATTTAAAATAAAGTAAATCGGGCTATAAACATAATTCTGGAAAATCAGGCGCATCTAAGAAAAAACAAGGTTCTAATAAAATTAACGCCATACCGTAAAAATCCATGAATGTCCCGATCTGGGACTCATCCTGATTCCGTTCACTGTGTTCACATGCAGTAATTTTGAGGCCAGGATTTGAATGCATATTCTTCCAGTGCAAACGTTTTTATGACTCCGAAAGAGGGAGTGCTTTTGCCAAATAATTCTTGTGTTAGTATTTACTACGTAAATTTCTTGTATACTTAACAATATACATCTAGAATAACTACAATGTTTGGTAATATAAGCATATTTTAACAAAAGTATTCGACCTTTAATGATGGATTTAATGTAACCTTTCAAAGTGTTGGGTTTTAGCAAAGGTTAGTTGATTTGAGTGCTTTTACCAAACCCCATTGAAAAAAGATAAGGAATCATTAGGACACACTAATTCACGTACAAGATAATATAATACGGGTACTTGAACCTTGGGCTTCACAAATTATAAAAAACAAAGATGCTCTAAAGAAAAAGAAATCGTCGACAGCAGGGTTCGAACCTGCGCGGGCACAGCCCAATAGATTTCAAGTCTATCTCCTTAACCACTCGGACATATCGACTTTTGTCGGCTGGCTCTTTTCATAGTTCCATATATAGTAAGGAACATCTAATGAAAATGATGTAAGTTCATTTGCAAGTTTATAAAATGATGTAGTGCATTGTACCAGTTGCAATAAGGTGTTTTAGTCGGTACAAAGTCCTAGTCGGTCGCCTATTTAAATGTGTTGTCACGTGTATGTCGGTCGAGGCAAAGTTGGATGAAAGGGTCGGGCCTATTCAAATACTCGATCTATCTTGTTTGTGTGTGGTAAAGAAGAGAAGTTTGGTTTAAAAAAAAAAAAAAAAAAAAAAAAAAAAAAAACTTTTTTTTTTAATTTAAAAGTAGATGTAGGTCTTTTTATTACACCAAGTAGGTCACTGAAGTAGTATAAAAGAGAAAAAGCTTAGATGTCAGGAGAGATGTAGTTCACTTAGGTTCCTTATTACAACTAGTCTTAAGTCACTCTTAAATTATGAAAAAGAAATTAGAGTGTTTTTTATTTATATGATGTCTAAACTTAGCTCGAGCCATAATATGACTAATAAAGTATATGTTAAACACTTAATCTTGATAATCTCACTATGTATCTTAGCTCGAGCTTTTAATAAGAGTTAGCCTTGTGTTCAAGCTTGCAAAGTTTTGGACACCGATCTTGATTTTCAACCTAAACCATTTGAAACTTAGATATAGATAATCACATGAATTCACTTTATTTGAGTAGTTACACTTAGAAATACAACCTTTAGAAAAACGGTAAAAGAATTGTGACTATTATCATTAAACATGATTAGATCTCAAATTCAATTGCTACTATATGTGTAACTAACTCTGAAGTGGTTACTGTGAGAGTAGGGGTCAAACCAGGGGTAACCTTGAGAGTTGTTTCCCTTGGAGGTCTCGGGTTCAAGTCCTACCAATGGGGTTTTTCTCCTAGGCGTAGCGGGAAAAAAATAGTGAGGTTTATTCCTCTAAGGCGAAGATTCGAGGAAAACATACTGTCCGCTTGGATGTCACTGTACAACTCGAATCACTAACTACTACCTAGTCGTTTAAAAAAAAAAAAAAATGTACCAAAATTTAACAAACCATTTTAAAAGGTATTAACTATTAACAGGCTTGAAATATACCAGAAATGGGTTAAAGGCCCAAATGTTTTAGCTTGGTCCAAAACGAAAATCTAATGAATCTTTGTTTGATTGATTATTGTTTTTCTGTTAAGTTGGTTTTATTAAACGAGGAAGGTAGAATCTTCGAAAATTAAACTAAAAAATCATTTGATGCAAACATTGTCTTCAACCTCTAAATTGTTACGCACCAACTAATTATGGTTAGTATATTCCTTCTATTTTTTTTCTTATTGTTTTAAGTAATCACTTTATAGTTTGGGTTGATGCGATATGTGAATTGTTCGAGTTTCCCTAAATGGTACTGGGATTATTTGCTTTAGTTTGCTAGAAATGAGTTCGATCTGTATCATCATATCATTTTATGCATGTATTTGCTAGTTTCTTCAACTTGATGAACCCCAGTTATCACATAATCAGAAATTATATGAAATGGGATGGATAATAAACAGCTTTGGAGGGGATGTTTGTTTCGGCTTATATAGCGGCCTTATGGGTTTTCGGCTTATGTTTCAGAAGCTCACTTTTTGTGGTTTATTTTGAAACTTTTCGGCTTATATAAGCTTAAGCTTATCATTTCATAATAAGCTTATAGGAGCCGAAATGTTTCAAAATAAGCCACAATAAGTGAGCTTATCTAAAACAAGCCCAAAACTAAATAAGCCATAAGCCCGCTATATAAGCCGAAACAAACACCCCCGGGTTATCCAAAATGGGTAGTCGCCGTTGGATTAGTCGGCTCGCAGTGTCGAGTCGGAAACCCATAGTTACCAACAAACAAAAAAACTTCCCAAAAGGAGACGGCTTTATGTGGTTTGACTCTGTGTGGCTGTGGTCTTAAACCTTGGCCAAAAGAATTATCAATTATCAGTTTATATTTTATTTTTCGGGAGATTTGAGTAATTGAGTTAGTTGCTTGGAGATTTGATTTAGTTTAGGTTTTATTTGTGTTTCTGGGAAGTGGCACATTACTTTTATCGAGTGATGGACATCTTTTTAAAGTTGCCGATCTGTGCAGTTGGATATAAGCGAAAATGTTACTCAGCTGAAAACTGAATTATCTGTTTTGTTGGTGCCTTTACGTTCTTCTTCATATTTAATGTATGTAGTTTATTTGGTTATTTAATCAGGAAACTAACATTAAGAGGGTGTTTGAGATTGTTTATGTAAGTGCTTATCTACTTAAGCAGATTATCAGTTGTGAGTGTTTGGATAAACTGGCTAGATATGCTTAAGTTTTGAATAGGTGGGCACTTTTAAATAAGCAAATCCCAAACACCCCGATATATGAATCAATTAGAAAATGATTGACAAAGATCTTGCATTAATGGACTTTAGGATGAATTAAGGGCTGTTTATGAATCCCCTTTCCATAAGAAACTTTATATTGTTCCAAAAAGCTAACGAGCCTTAGATGTGTGTATCAGGCTACCCCAATTATTGCCGGGCTTGCAGTAGCGGCTGCTGCCATGGCTGGTAAATATGGAATTCAGGCTTGGCATTCTTTCAAGACAAGACCACCCAGGCCAAGATCACGCAGGTTCTATGAAGGAGGCTTCCAACCAACAATGACTAGACGAGAAGCCGCTCTAATCCTTGGTGTTAGGTAACACAACTTCCCTTTAATGACCGGTCAAATAATCTTGCAAGATTAAGATAACACATTCTTTTATGTGTCATTGTTGAAAAAATACAGTCAGTATGAAAAATTATCTACTAAAGAAAATGTAGATCCTGTTAAATATTTATGTGTCATACACGATATGATGACTATAATCTTGTTAGGCTCTTTTATTAGGTTATTATTGAAAGGAAAATTTAGACATTTGTTTGGCCCATTTGACAGAGAAGGCGCGGTAGCAGAGAAGGTGAGGGAAGCACATAGAAGGGTAATGGTTGCAAACCATCCGGATGCCGGAGGCAGCCATTACTTAGCCTCAAAAATCAATGAAGCCAAAGATGTAATGCTTGGAAAAACCAAGAACACCGGATCTGCATTCTAATTCGGCTGTAACCCTCATGCAAGCTTTGTGTATTGGTCGATTTATGATGGTGAACAAAACAACCAATGGTAATATACAGAGGTCTTTAGTCAAGTGTTGTTGATTACAAGTATCTATTTGTATCCATTGTTGTTTCTTTTCTTTTGTTGTTTGATTAATAAGAAATGGAGCAGAACCATAGATTGATATTCTTTCATGGTCTATAGTGAGAGTAGTTTTGACATAGATTTAACTTTTGACATCTATGGTCAACAAAGCTTTGGTATCACAGTATGGACTATACAAATTTGATGTAGACGTTGGTGGAAATTTTGTACCAAGTTGGGCAAATGATTGCCTTTGAGCATTGTATATATATAACATAGCACAATGGACGGTGCGTCCTACTGTAAAATAATAATATCTAGGACAAGCCCAACTGTGGGAGTCCAAACTTTTAACGAAGCTTGGCCTTTTAGCCTTTAGGTCAATGGGCGGCCCAATTTGACGTTGAACTTATGTGCTTATTAGTAGTTTTATCGCTCACCTTTCTTCCAGAAACAACCAAGCTAGGGTTTCTTGCAATCACCAACCGAGGTAGGTAATACGAAACCCAGGGTTTCTTGCAATCACCAACATCGAGGTAGGTAATACCTGCAGATGTAGGTTCCAATATTTGTGACCCGATATAATCTTCACATTGCATATTAGTATTATTATTAGTTAGTTAAAAGTTAGAAGGACTATTTATGTTAAGTAGAAAGTTAATAACTAACTTATGGTTATTTCGGTTGGACATTGACCAAACCGAATGGACACAATGGTTAGGCTAGTTCGAATGGACACAACCATTCTTTGAAAAGACACAATGGTTCAACACAATGGTTGGAACCTTATATATATGTAATTACATGTAACTTTACAATGGTTAATGAAATTTTAGTTTTTACTTATTCATATTACTTTTGCAATTCACAAATCGATCCAGAAAAGTGGGACAACAATTGGCATCAAGAGCAAGGATTCAATACACCAAAACAAAAACAAAATTCTGCAAAACATCACATATATTCAGAAAAACCGAAGCCAAGAATACGCAGGATAGGAGAAGGACAATTCGTTTTTTCTTCTTGAGCGAGAGATAATCTGTTTTCTTTCTATTCTTCCAAAGAAAACATAAGAAAGTTGAATAAGAAACGCGTAGAAAAGATAGTGCACGATCTAGTTTACGTAAGGAATTGCAAACGCCAACATCAAGCGTATTGGTGTCGAGGAAGAAAAGAGGAGACTTTGTGTAGAACAAGAGACAACTAGTTGGAGATTAACACAAAGCAAAAATCGTTGTTGTGAAAGAAAAACGTATACGTAGGAATTGAAGATCTTGGAGATAAGTGTGTGGAGATTTTGTTGTGTCGAATTTAACACAACAACAACAACAACGTACGTAGCAACAAAAAAACCAGAAACTTTTTTGTTTTCGCTGCAAAGAAAAAAAGGAACAAGCAAAGATATTGATTTGTTTCAAGAATTACCAAGGCGTGGTAATATAGAACGTGTAAAGTGGTGGTTGTTTTTCGTTGATCTAATCGAAATTCTAGAAATTTTTTGGTTCGATATCACCAATTCGACACAAAGGAAAAAGATAGAAATTGGTTGTTTATTTCTGGTACGAAGCAGAAGCAAAGAAGGAAAGCAAAATTCAGTCCGAATTTTTTTTTGGGTTGGAGATCAAGTCGAATTGAACAAAAGGACAACGAAGCAAAAAAAACAAGGGAACACACAAGGAAATTCAAATCCGTGAATTATCACAACGAGGTCAAAACAAAATTCAAACCTTTGAATTTCGTTACAAATTTTCATATTATAGATACTCGTATTATTACTAGGATTTCCGAAAACTATTATTGTTCCCGTAGTTTTAAGTATACCACAAAAGATTAGGAATTCTCATTGATTTAGAAAGTGAAGATCATTAACACTTTCAATATGGGCGATGACGCAAATGCAACAACTACATTAAAACCCTTAACACCTATTGCACAATACCAATGCCCTAAGTTAAAAAACACAAATTATACGGTATGGGCTATACAAATTAAAGTTATATTAGAAGCACATGGTTTATGGGATACAATAGAACCTAAGGAAGGCGTAGAAGTAGATGAAAAGAAGGATAAGTCAACTATTGCCCTTCTATATCAAGCGTTATCAGAAGATGTAATTTTACAAGTAGCAAGTTGTAAAAAGGCAAAAGAATTATGGGATTCACTAAAAAGGAGACACGTAGGAGAAGAGAAAGTGCAACAAGCAAAGTTGCAATCTTTAATGATAGGATTTAATGCCCTTCAGATGAAGGATGATGAAACCGTGGATGCATTTTCAGATAAGTTAAACGGTTATGTTACTAAGGCAAAAGAACTAGGCAAAACATTGGATGAATCACTAGTAGTTAGAAAACTATTAGACTCCACACCAGATAGATTCATTCAGATAGTAGCATCCATAGAACAGACTAGTGATCTAGATGATATTACCCTAGATGAGATCACTGGAAAACTCAAGGCATTTGAGGAAAGAATAAAACTCCGTAAGGGAAATCAAGTTGAAAGCCAGGATAATTTACTATTCACACAGGGTGAACACTCAGATAGAGGAAAGAAATTTATTAAACGCGGAGGTAAACAAAATTATTCAAAGAAAAACTGGCGGAAAAACAGATATAGAAATAACTCACATGAAGGAAACTCAAACTATAAGGGAAACCCAAATAAGAATACGAATAGGAAGGATTTGAGTACCGTTAGATGTTACAAGTGCAATAAGCTTGGACATTTCATGAACACATGTAGATCAAACACAACAGCTCAGGAACATTCAAACCTTATCTTAGAAGATGAAGAACCATCACTATTAATGACCGTACATGAAACCAAATATGAAGAAGTACTGTTGAATGAAGGCCAAATTCAACCAGGAAAATATGTTTCAAAGGATGAAAGCGTATGGTATTTAGATAATGGTGCGAGTAACCATATGACAGGAACCAAAACTCATTTTAAGGATATAGATGAAAAGATAACAGGACGAGTACGTTTTGGAGATGGGTCATGTGTAGAAATAAAGGGAAAAGGCTCTATATTATTAGGTTGTATAAACCAAGAACAAAAGGTAGTAACGGATGTATATTATATACCGAACCTTAAGAGCAACATACTAAGTCTAGGACAACTTACAGAAATAGGTTGTAGAGTTATAATGGATGGGAATAAATTGACTTTGTATGACAAGAGCAGAAGGTTGTTGATGAAAGTAGAAAGATCTAAGAACAGACTTTACAGTATTAAACTACGAATAGACTCACCTATATGTCTATTAGCAAATATAGATAACCCAGCATGGTTATGGCATGCTAGATTAGGTCATCTAAACTTTGACGATATCAACAAGATGACTAGAAAGGGTCTAGTAAATGGATTACCTAGAATAAATCATGTAGGACAGATTTGCGATGCATGTTTATTGGGAAAGCATAGTAGAACACCATTTCCAAACCAAGCTAAATTCAGATCAGAGAACCCGTTGGATTTAATATATGGAGACCTTTGCGGTCCTATAAGTCCAGCAACACACTCAGGCAAGAAACTTATATTCTTGTTAGTAGACGATTGTACACGATTTATGTGGGCTTACTTTCTTACTTCAAAAGACCAAGCCTTTAGTACATTCAAGGAATTTAAGCATAAAGAAGAAATGGAATTGAGATTGAAAATAAGGATGTTTAGAACAGATAGAGGTGGTGAATTTACATCAAATGAATTCACACAATACTGTAAGGATAATGGGATAGCTAGACAATTGACAGCACCATACTCACCACAACAAAATGGAGTAGTGGAGAGAAGAAATAGGACAGTGTTATCAACTACTAGAAGTATGATGAAAGCCATGAAGTTACCTTTAACTTTTTGGGCGGAAGCAGTGAAACACGCTATTTACATACTAAATAGGGTACCTACAAGAGCCCTAGTAGATAAAACTCCATATGAGGCACTCTACAGTAGGAAACCAAACCTAGAAAACCTAAGGATATTTGGATGCACAGCTTATGCTAAGATAACAACACCTCACTTAAAGAAGCTGGATGATAGAAGCATACCAATGATCTATTTAGGAGTAGAGGAAGGATCAAAAGCATGTAGGTTATATGATCCAATAGCCAAGAAGAAATATGTTAGTAGAGACGTTAAATTTTTGGAAACTAAACCGTGGAATTGGGACAAGAATGGAGAGGATACAAGTACACAAGACACCTTTTGGACTAGTTTTGTAGTAGAGGAAGTTGACGATTCAAATCAAATACCCGTCAACATAGGAAATGATGATGTAATTCCAATACCGGATCCTTTACCAGATCCAACATCAGAACCAGATTCATTATCAGAACCAAACTCCCCCTCTCAACCAAACTCACCATTCACACCACCAACATATAGTTACGAACCTAACTCACAAAGTGAAATAGAAACTACTATTAGTTCACTTAGAAGCTCGTTAGGAAGCTCTGGAAGAATTGATCATACACCAGTTAGAGGATTAAAGGATTTGAAAGCAATCTACGAAACAGCTAGTGTCGTTGAAGCACCTAGTTTACTCTTCATAGAAGAAGAACCTCGTAACTACAAGGAAGCATCAAAAGATCATAAATGGATTGAAGCCATGAAGATTGAATTGGATTCAATAAACAAGAACAACACATGGATTCTTACTACATTGCCAGAAAATCAAAAGGCAATTGGACTCAAATGGGTATTTAAAACCAAAAGAGATGCACATGGAAATATTATCAAATACAAAGCACGGTTAGTAGCAAAAGGATACGTACAAGAACAAGGAATAGACTTCGATGAAGTATTTGCCCCAGTTGCTAGGATAGAAACAGTTCGTTTGATATTGGCCTTAGCAGCATATTATAGTTGGCAAGTTCATCACTTAGACGTAAAATCAGCATTTCTACATGGAGATTTAAAAGAAGAAGTCTACGTTACACAACCTGAAGGATTCGTACAACCAGGAGAATCAGGAAAAGTGTACAAGCTTATTAAAGCTTTATATGGATTAAGACAAGCACCGAGAGCTTGGAATGTGAAGCTTGATCAAACCTTAAAGTCATTAGATTTCAAGAAGTGTAACCTCGAACAAGCAGTATATACAAGGAGAACCAAGAACTCAACAATTATAGTTGGAGTTTATGTAGACGATTTAATAATCACAGGCACTCCAAAGAAAGAAGTAGAATTATTTAAATCCCAGATGGAAGACAAGTTTGAAATGAGCGACTTAGGATTGTTAGCTTATTACCTTGGGATAGAAGTTACACAGACAGGAGGAGAAATTACAATCAAGCAAACAGGTTATATTAACAAGATCTTGAAGGAAACAAACATGGAAGATAGTAATGATACGAAGATACCAATGGATCCCGGTACTAAGTTGGTCAAGGCGGAAGATGGAGAATCAGTTGACGCAACTTATTACAGAAGCTTAATTGGAAGTCTCAGGTACTTACTACATACAAGACCAGATCTTAGTTATTCAGTCGGACTACTCAGCAGATGGATGCAAGAACCAAAAGACCATCACCTGAAAGCAGTAAAGCAAGTAATCCGATACATCAAAGGAACAAGAGAGCACGGCATAATTTATAAGAAAGAAGGCGGCTGCAAGATTACAGGATATAGTGATAGTAGCTATGGAATCAACACTGATCAAGGAAAAGGAACTACAGGCGTAGTATTTTATTTTGGAGAGTCACCCATTACATGGAGCACTCAGAAACAACCGACAGTGGCACTATCATCATGTGAATCAGAATTTATGGCGGCTACAGCAGCAGCATGTCAAGCACTATGGTTGAAAAGATTACTCAGTGAATTAACTGGAAATGAAGAACAAAAGATAACGTTGAAGATCGATAACGTTTCAGCAATAGCATTAGTAAAGAACCCAGTATTTCATGGAAGAAGTAAACACATCGACATTCGATACCATTTCATTCGAGAATGCGTAGAGAATGGACACATCAACATAGAACATGTCAGAGGAGAATTACAAAGAGCAGATATATTAACAAAAGCTCTACCAAGATTGAAGTTCATGACAATGCGACAAATGCTCGGAGTTCAAGATTTAACAAGAAGCAACGATGAAGATTAAGGAGGAGAATGTGACCCGATATAATCTTCACATTGCATATTAGTATTATTATTAGTTAGTTAAAAGTTAGAAGGACTATTTATGTTAAGTAGAAAGTTAATAACTAACTTATGGTTATTTCGGTTGGACATTGACCAAACCGAATGGACACAATGGTTAGGCTAGTTCGAATGGACACAACCATTCTTTGAAAAGACACAATGGTTCAACACAATGGTTGGAACCTTATATATATGTAATTACATGTAACTTTACAATGGTTAATGAAATTTTAGTTTTTACTTATTCATATTACTTTTGCAATTCACAAATCGATCCAGAAAAGTGGGACAACAATATTTTGGGGGAAGACCTTTTGTTCTTACTTTACTACCCGTTTATTATAGTCGTTGTTTCCCATTGTGCATGTCGTTCGTCAACCGATATCCTAAGAGAACAATAAGATTTCGTTACATACCTACTATGTTGTGTTACTGCATGCTTACGTGATTGTTGTTTGTATCTAGCTACATAGGTTGTTAGTTATTTTATTGGTTGCATGTCACTGTCTTTAATGTTTATTGTCTTTGTTATTGTAAAATGTTGCTAACCATTTCCTTCTGGTGATACGTGAGCATTTCAAGTACTTTGCCATAACTTTTATATCCCTTTGTGTTACTTTTGTGTCTCCTTTTTTTTTTGGCCTGTATACATACGTGTATGCTTTTTCAAATATGAAAACCAAAAACAAAACTGTAAGTAATCGTGCACGTAATCTGCTTTCTACGTCGGATCATGCTTTGTCGGCCGCTACTGTTTCTAAGAGTATCGCTGATGGTTCGCCCGCAAAAGACAGAGGGGCTAGCGGTCAGCAACAGCCGTCGGCTGATTTAACGGCAGGTAATGGTCACGTGTAATTCTTTCCCGGTGTTTCTTTCCACACGCATCTTCATTGAAGGATGATCTGTAGTATGTACAGTAAGTATATGTAGTTCGTACTAAGGTAAATTGCTGTACGCGCTTAAGCTGTCGCAAATGCAGCCTACATACCAATGTAGAAGCATGCATACTTTTGTATTGCACAGCTTTTGACTGCTGTCACAAATGCAGTGATATCTGCATAATTTTGTACCAATCCATTGAACTAATATAACGACAACTTTTAGGAAAGCTATCGTATCACAACGAAACCTTTTGTAAATTCCCCGCCGCAACGCGGCGGGTTACCGCCACTCGTTACATAAAATGACATAAACGTTTTAATTTAATAGTTTTCTTCAAACGTGTGACGTATGCTAAAAGAATGCCATAAACCATCTTGTGTAACAAACGAATACAATTTAAACCAAAGTAGTGATAAACAAAGCCAAAAAGTGTGCATGGAGACATAATTTTTTCCCAGAAAAGTGAAGCACGAAATCACAATTTCTCCGTTGATCTAAATCTTTCGTGATGGATGAATTGGTTGGGGATGAGTTCGGTACCAATCTTTTACCGAACCGGTATCGAGTTGTTGGTATCGTTTTCTCCTAAGCATAAAAGTGTGCACGGTACCAACTAGACGGGATTCCGGTACCAGTATCGGTTACCAGGAATCAAGACGTTTCATGTTTTCCCTTTTTTGTTTGATTGTATGTTAGACTACTCGCACCAAGGAGGTCGTCGACCCACTTGGATTCAATCGGTCACCATTGAAGTGGCTTCATTGTCTTGGCCGGTCGTCGATTGTGAAAATGGGTATTTTGATCGCACAGACGACCAAGGTCGCGATGTGTTTGTGTGTATGTTAATTAATTAAAAATGAATATTGTGAGGTATGTTTTTTTAGTATAGGTCGTCTTGATGTGTAAAAAGTTGTGTGTGGGTCATCGAAAAGAGAGAGCTGATAAGGCAGGCAAAATGAAAGTTGCCAATGGTCACTTGTGTGCCCAGCCTTATAGACACAAAAGAATAGGAAAGGAAATAAAAAATGATGATTGGTTAGGAGCTGTTTGATAAAAAATATATGATTTAGCACTGAATGAATCAAAGCTATTGAATGATTCCAAGATGCTGAGTGAAACTGATTATGTGTGAAAATTATTGTTTGATAATCATTCTGAATGAGCAATATGAGTTGCCTTAAATTACCAATTTAACCTTGTGTCTAGATTTGTACTGAGCAAAATATATAGTTTAAAAAAAAATTGACTCGAATAGAAATATAATATTAAGAAAACAATGTTATAGTAAACAATAAAATGTAAATAGTCTTTTCAAAAGATCATAAAACAACATTAATTACGAATTAATTTTAAAAGGAACTCATTATCATTTAAAAAATAACTCGTCAATTTGATTATGAAATCACGAGAACTAGTTTACTCTTAAAGAAATGATCAAATGCATATATAAAAGTTGACTGTTGGACACACTCGAAGATGACATTTATATAACTTTTGTGGTTCTTAATCATTTTGCATGTCTTTAATGCTGGCCAATTCAGCCCTTAGTGAAACAATTAAGAGAAGAAAAAAAATTTATCAAACAATCAATCCCACTTAGGGTGTGTTTGGTATCCCACTATGGGAATGAATCTATGACTTTGAAAGTCATTAATGTTGTTTGGTTGGTTATGGGGCCCACCACAATGGAATGAGGATACCCATGATATGTGTGTTTCCTCATAGGAGTATGATTTGGTGGGTATGTGGATACCCATGAAAAGTGATATCTACATACCCATTTCCATTTCACTCTATTCTCAAACCTATACCTATAGTGATTCCATCACGCATACCAAACGCACCTTTAATGATTCATGATAAGGCCCATTAAGAGGCTATCAAACACCCCCTAAGAGTAATACAATCATCTATTACCTCATAATGGGTAATAGAGTGTTCCCCAACTATTTGAGAGTATTGAAAATTTTTCTACGATTTTTTAAGGCTTCTCGCAGTAATCTCAATCGTCATATGGCCGACCGATTGAAATGTTAGTCGGCTTTATTGTGGCCAACCAGTCACGATGAGGTCGAGTTTTTTATTTATTTATTTTGATCGTATAGCCGACCGAAATAAACACACATAAAAACAAAACTCCTACTTACCAATTACAATGAAGGTCATCGCTGTTGTAGCAAAAAATCGCATGTTAATTGTCGGAGAGAGAAAACTGACGTAACGGGTAAAATAAAAGTCGATATCCTCCCCTACTGTTTTCCCCACCTTTTTATTTGAGTATTTGTACATCATTTATTATTTCGATTGATCTGGTGTGTCTTCACTTAAATATCGAAACTTTTTTAAGAAAATTAAATTCTTAATCACATTTTCGTACTTTTTGTTTCTCGCAGTTGGGTTTCATTAAAAATTTCAGAAACATAACAAATTTATTTTAGGTTATGTTTGACAAAAGTAGCAGTGAGTTGTGAGCTGTAGCCACAGCTTACTGCTCACCGCTCACAGCTTGATAAAGAAGCATTGAAAAAATTAGCTTTCCTAAAAAATAGCAAAGCTCACCGCTCTGTTGCCAAACGAACACTAAAAATCAAAAAGCTTATTGCTCACCGCTCATCACCCCAAAAAGCTCCAAAAAGCTTTGTGCCAAACATAACATTAGTCTTTAAGGTTGTTTTTTCATTTACATTCTTTACAAATATTGTGCTTGCTAGTAGGGGTGTCATAAAACCCGACCCGACTCGAACCTGACCGGGTTTCTGTCAACTCGGGTCGGGTCAACTCGGGTCAAAATTCATATTTGGGTCGGGTCCAACAAAGTGATACGTCGCAAGGTACTATTGGTGCGGATGATCAAGTTTTTATATATGATAATGATACGCTTCGACTTGATTTTACGAAGTTTGTCATTCACCAAGCACTTCCATTCAATCAATTCGACAACGTCAAGCTTGCGGAGATCATCAAAAGGAGGCTACAACCACGGTAACATGTAAGTCGTACTACTCTTAGAAGTGATACTTTTAATTTATGGAAAACGGGTAAAAAGATATTATTGATGGTTTTCGTGAATATTAATATGGTGTTGCTATAACTACGGATACTTGGACCGCACCACATGGTACGGAAAATTCTTTTCTCACCGTTACGGCTCATTGGTTTAATCCCGAATCTTGGTTATTAATGAAACGGACAATTACTTTTAAACTATTTGGTTATCCTCATACGGGATCTAATTTAATAAAAATTTAGATGATAAAGTTTTTACGATTTGACTAGATAATGCATTAAATAATACTAGAGCTATGGACTTATTAAAATTACGTATAAAACCCGTTTTAGATGGTGCTTTTTTTTCATTCTCGTTGTGTTGCTCATGTTTTAAATTTATCCGTTCAAGCGGCATTAAAACTATGTGATAGTTTAAAGACGAAATTTAGGAATTTATTAGTAACTATATATACTTCGAGCAACGAACGACAAATTAACTATAAACGTTTTCGTATTATGTGTGGTGAACAACCCCTAGGACCTTGCTTTGATAATATTACTAGGTGGAATTCTACTTGCATTATGTTTGAAAATATATTACGACAACGTGTTACTTTACATGCTTTTAATGAAAGACTTATTATTAAAAATAGGTCCGTTATAATACTAGACGACCAAGATCGGAAACAACTAAATGATTTAACTATGTTTTTACAAGTTTTTAAAGAGGCAACAACTATATTATCGGGTGTTTATTACCCTACTAGCCCATTAGTTTTAAAACAAGTTTATACTATGACAGAAAATGTTGGGTCACTGAATTCCCCAATCTTCTTCTAACAAGGATTTGAACGTAAAATAACCTAAGTGTAAACAAGTCACTGAGTGAACAGTAACTCAGTGAGTCATCTTCAGGATGCTTAGACCGAGCTGAAGAAGAAAGGTTCTCCATTCAGTGAGGCGGTACTCAGTGAGTGTGATCTAAGCCAAGAAGAAGGTGATGGGTTTAGTGAGGATGACAGTAACTCACTGAACCCCAAGACTCCTCAACAACTATCATGGTACTGAAGACTGATGACTTGAAGACTGAAGTTTTGGTGGGACAGGGCGGGAAAGTTTGATTTGTTTCACTAAAGTGCTTTATCACTTTAAGGTCAAACTTTCCCCAAATGGTTATAACCAGGTTGTCATCAGAAAGTGCCTTTTGGACTAAACCCAAAGAAGTTTCCCAAGTCAGAGAATAAAATCTATTAAGATTTTATTGAGGAACACTTAGGTCAATTGTATAATAGGGTTGTTCATATTTGTGTATAAATAGGTAGCATAAGTGAGGAGTAAAAGTTGACAAGTTTGTGCAATTAATGCAAAGCATTCACAAACCACTTTTACTCCTCCAAAGAACAATATAACCCCTGAGATAGCTCAGTGGGTCCTGATGCGTGGGAATTGCACCAGGCTTTACCACTCGAGGGATCTCGAGAAGCTTACAATCCCCACCAGGCAGTGTACCTGATCGTTGTAGTATAGTATAGTGACAAGTACCGGGGGATTGATCGTTCAGCTAGGAATAGTGTCGTTAGGATTGAAATTAATCTAACTAGGTCTAAAGGTGAAGGATGATTCTTTTTATGTTTTTATATTTTATGAAAAGCAAGTAAAAATCTCGGGTATTGGGAGAGTGGGCGGAATTAGTTGCTAATCAACTAACCCAAATGCTACTAATTAAACTAATAAACAAGAAAATAAACTACGGTTCTACAAGATAAGTGAAGCATGTCTACCTATGATATGTTACTCCTTGCTAGCTATCCAATTCTACCTATTGAATTGTTACACATTGTTTTAATTGACGGGTTGTATTCCTTAATACCATTCATGGGGTGGCGTACTTACTTCCCCAATCCTATAAGCTCCTACTTCACTCCTATGTCGAGCCGGCTAAGAAGCTCCTAACATGAGATCACTAGAATTCGCTCATGCATTAAATACAACCATAAAAACCTAATACACATCGGTTCATGTTTCTTAAGACGTTCAAGCATGTTACCCTATGGAAGTCTGCCAGTTTTCTTAAGCCTAACATTGATGAGACATTCAATCAAAACAAGAATCAATAGGAAACAAGAATTATAAACTAAACCAACTAGATCTATTGAAGTTGTCACGCCTTAATTGATGGAGATAGACACAAACATCAACAAGAAATCAATGAGATCTAATCAATTATACACAAGTTTCACACAATCATAAGTAAACACAAGGTGAATTAGCAAAACATAATCAAAGAAAGAAAATCAACAATAATAATGAAAGATATAATTGAGATAGAATCATCAAACCAATACATGATGTTTATAGAGTGATTGAAACCGTCTAAGTTGCTGGAAAAACACCCACCTAAACCCAGGAATCGACCTTAGGGTTTAGGGCTTACAAAAAGTGAAGTTATGATGTTATATTTATAGGCATGTTTTCTGTCGGCCCATCTTGACGGCGTCAGCTCATTCTCTTGATGGCGTCATGAACAATATTTCTTCACCAAATCGTAGATCTTTTCATCCCGATCGTTTTCTTTTTTGAATCGCTCAAATCCGAGTTCGTATGCAAAAGTTATGACCAAAACAGTGTCAGCTACCGTACGCGCAAGTTGTGACGATTTACACGTGACGGCCTACATGACGCCTTCATGAAGTTTCTGGGCCGTCACCAACACACGTGACGGCCTTGGTGATGCCGTCAGGTACTGTTCCAGCAAGGAAAATTGAGACTTTGCCGTTTTCTTCACTTTTATGCTCCAAAAACGTCCAAAATGCTTTCTTTTCCAGAATTCACTCCCAAAGTACCTAAAATCACAAAAGAAACGATTTAGGGCAATATTTGATCAAATAAATTTAATTCCGTGCTTAAATGACCCTTTAAAAATGGTTCATTTTTCGCCTCATCATATACCCTTACACTTGAGATTTGGTTGTCCTCAAGCAAATGCGCGTTTATTCTAGTCAAAATACAAGTTAGGGGTCATTTAACACTAATATAAAAGTAATTACAACAAATAATCGTTCCACTAAAGACCAAAGACAAGAACGGAGGTCATACACAAGCACCTTACAAATAGTGTTTAGATACTCACATCTCTCGGGTGTAATAAAGTATAAATTACAATATGGAAACGGAAGATATCTCTCACTACCTGTCATAGCAAAATAGATTACCATAGGCTTGAGAAAGGATTAAACCTCCACCACATGGCGTAAGCACCTATGATAAACTATCAAAGAGGTCTTTTAAAGGGTTGTAACGTTAAGTGTAGGGACATGGAATACACGGTTTTATTGGAAATAAATGAAAAATAACAAAAACATAAAATAAACATAGAATGAAAAGGGATGGTAGTCCGTATGTTTTTTCTCTTTTTCTCTTTCGATTTTTTTTTTTTTTTTTTTTTTTTTTTTTTGCATACACTCTTACCCTACCATCCAAAATAATACATCATAGGGAATGAACATTCCCTTTACACTTGAATTTTTACATACTTTACAATAAACTAATCTATTGACTCGAATTAAGAAAATCAAAACACTTGGAGTACTTTTAAGATTAACGTACATATGGGGGTAATATATGGTGTTCTTCCCCATTACTCCTTAAAATAAGTACTTTACCCATGAGTCCCAATCGTCCCAAAACAATATGTACAAGGATATGACTCGACTTAGCAACCATGTAATCAATTAGATAATTAACTTAGGGTTTAACAAATAACAATAATGCGCTAAAGATGAGCGCATACACGGAAGGCTAAGGCGATTTGGTTGTACATTTAAGTGGGGTGTAACAAATTCTTCCTTTAAGTAAAATGCTTAAAGTTAGAAACGAAAAGATAGGCTCGGAGGGGTGTACTAGGGGTTTCGTGTACTAAAAATGAGTACAACGCTAAGGTGTGGGAAAAATTAGTTGACTTAACTAGCCAAGCAATATGACTTAAATGGTCAAGTAATTATAATACGGGTTTAACACAAGGGTGATCCTAATGCCTCTTATCATGTAGTAAATCCTACTACACGAATGTAGTCTCACTAGCGGTCTCGAGATGCATCACTAACGCACGTTCTAGAATCTAAATGCTACCGGTATACTCATAAGCACTAATAGTAAATGCTTTTCCTATCAAATCTAAAGGCGAACCTCACATATTTGGGTGGAAAATTTTTCTGAATGATACGGTTATGTGCTAGTCATACAATCTCCTATCCATGAGACGCTTGCTATGGCTAAAGTTTCACTCCTAAATGTTGTAAAAAATTTTAAATTTGGCGCTAAAATTGCACTAACAAGTATTTCTCATAGTTTTATTACACATCTACTATTAAACAAACAAACTCAAGCGAAAGTGTATTTGTAAGGTATCATCATTTTACCCTACCCTTACACTTAAGATGAACATTGTCCCCAATGTTCAAGTAAAGAATGTAAAAGTGAAAAAGTAAAAAGAATGAAATCAAATACTCCCCTGATTCGCTCGGTATGGATAATAAGGTGGCCAGGTTAAATCTTCCTCCAAGAAAATGAACAATCAAAGCTTCCCTTCCAGAATATAAATCATCTTCTTTTCATACATAACCTGTAAATCCTGAGAAAACAAACAAGACAACCTCGCATAAAATCGGCGGCAATCTACATAAGTTACTAAATCCTAGAAAACAAAATAAGATATAATGCTTGTGGAATGAAGTTTGCAGATTTCCTGGAGATTATAAAACTTAATAATTCAACAAAAACTTTAAAACTCCGTTAGAAAAACAAAACTGGTAAAATTTCCAGATTTTTACACGTGACGCCGTCAGAAGTGCCCTGCAGAAATTCTTATGTTAAGTTTCCAGAAAATTTCTGAAAAAACTGGTCCTACTTCCTGGAAAATCCTGCAAAACTTCATTATGACTCAATACAAGCATTTGACTCTAACAATTACTAATATACATGTTCATTTAATATTGTTGTGGGTCATGCTCAATTTCGTTCTTATAAACAAATTTGGGTCTCCCTTACACTTATCTCTTGCAAAATACCTTTATATGCAATTAAGACGAAAGTGAAAAACAAAATAAAGCATTTTCACAATTTATTTTGAAACATGAGCCACAAGCAACAAAAATAAAACATGCATACGGAAACAAATAAAATCAAATAAACAAACAAACAAACAAATAAATAAATAAAGCTTGGGTTGCCTCCCAATAAGCGCTTGTTTTTGTTCGAGTCACGAGCCTGACTCTACCCTTATTTAACGGAAATAGGGGAGGTTTTCCTTACACTTAGGATTAAGTGCGGGTGGAAGTAGCGATACACACCCTTAGGGTGGAAGTATGCCATGCGAGGTGAAGGGGTGAGTGAATGGCTTCCTTCATCCTAAAACTATCCGGATAATATTGGTTGATGGGTGGGTCGGTTCCTCTTTTGTCTCCTAGATGTATATTTAAAGATGGAAAGGTGTGTAAAGATTGAGGTTTCGGTTCATCAACAATAGGAAATTCCCAAGAACTAGGAGTAAGGTTATCACTACAAGTATTCAAACCTATATCCTCAAGTGGTGCCTGGTCCAAGGGTTCTACTTCTTCCGGGTAAGTCACGGGCGGTGTGTGTGCCTCAAATGATGGTTGAGTATTTTGTGGGCTTATGTTATTGACCTCATCACTCCATGTGTTAATATCACCTATATCCTCAACATGTGTTTTATTATAATATAGCCCTAACATTCTCCCAAGTATCTCACGTGCTTCTCTAGGCATCTCAACTTCTATGTCCGAATCATAAGGATCATCCTCAATATTCTGACTGCTATATACAAATTGCCCAAAAGATTCATCATCTGTTTCTTGAGATTCATCATCATCGATCATAAAACCTAGGTCTTTTTGATCAATGTGATCATGTTCGGCTAAATCCTCCTCAATTGTTTCCTTAGGTAGTGATAAAAGCAAACCTAGTGCTTCATCCAACTTATGATTTGTTGCAATGGCTCTCTCCATAATTCCTTGGCAAACAAGGTCGCATTTCCTATTGGCCTCACTAAAACTAGATCTTAAACAAGGAGGTTGTTTATAAGAATCTATCCTAGGTGAAGGCTCATATGATTCATAGGTGTCTCTAAATGAGGTATTTTGAACTCTTTGGTGTTCTAGCCACTCAACCTTATCTTGCAATCTTAGAAGTCTAAGTGTAAAGTCCATTTGAAGCAAATTACAAACAAAATCACAAAGAAAAGATAGACTACGAGAAAGCTACAAAATAAAAAAAAGAAAAAAAATCTCACTTGATAGGAATCTAATGAGTAGACCTAATAAAAATCAAATTCAACCTAAACAATAACTATTCCCCGAGCTGCGGCGCCAAAAACTTGATGCGTGGGAATTGCACCAGGCTTTACCTCACGAGGGATCTCGAGAAGCTTACAACCCCCACCAGGCAGTGTACCTGATCGTTGTAGTATAGTATAGTGACAAGTACCGGGGGATTGATCGTTCATCTAGGAATAGTGTCGTTAGGATTGAAATTAATCTAACTAGGTCTAAAGGTGAAGGATGATTCTTTTTATGTTTTTATATTTTATGAAAAGCAAGTAAAAATGTCGGGTATTGGGAGAGTGGGCGGAATTAGTTGCTAATCAACTAACCCAAATGCTACTAATTAAACTAATAAACAAGAAAATAAACTAAGGTTCTACAAGATAAGTGAAGCATGTCTACCTATGATATGTTACTCCTTGCTAGCTATCCAATTCTACCTATTGAATTGTTACACCTTGTTTTAACAGACGGGTTGTATTCCTTAATACCATTCATGGGGTGGCGTACTTACTTCCCCAATCCTATAAGCTCCTACTTCACTCCTATGTCGAGCCGGCTAAGAAGCTCCTAACATGGGATCACTAGAATTCGCTCATGCATTAAATACAACCATAAAAACCTAGTACACATCGGTTCATGTTTCTTAAGACGTTCAAGCATGTTACCCTATGGAATTCTGCCAGTTTTCTTAAGCCTAACATTGATGAGACATTCAATCAAAACAAGAATCAATAGGAAACAAGAATTATAAACTAAACCAACTAGATCTATTGAAGTTGTCACGCCTTAATTGATGGAGATAGACACAAACATCAACAAGAAATCAATGAGATCTAATCAATTATACACAAGTTTCACACAATCATAAGTAAACACAAGGTGAATTAGCAAAACATAATCAAAGAAGGAAAATCAACAATAATAATGAAAGACATAATTGAGATAGAATCATCAAACCAATACATGATGTTTATAGAGTGATTGAAACCGTCTAAGTTTCTGGAAAAACACCCGCCTAAACCCAGGAATCGACCTTAGGGTTTAGGGCTTACAAAAAGTGAAGTTATGATGTTATATTTATAGGCATGTTTTCTGTCGGCCCATCTTGACGGCGTCAGCTCGTTCTCTTGACGGCGTCATGAACAATCTTTCTTCACCAAATCGTAGATCTTTTCATCCCGATCGTTTTCTTTTTTGAATCGCTCAAATCCGAGTTCGTATGCAAAAGTTATGGCCAAAACGGTGTCAGCTACCGCACGCGCAAGTTGTGACGATTTACACGTGACGGCCTACATGACGCCTTCATGAAGTTTCTGGGCCGTCACCAACACACGTGACGGCCTTGGTGACGGCCTTGGCGACGCCGTCAGGTACTGTTCCAGCAAGGAAAATTGATACTTTGCCGTTTTCTTCACTTTTATGCTCCAAAAACGTCCAAAATGCTTCCTTTTCCAGAATTCACTCCCAAAGTACCTAAAATCACAAAAGGAACGATTTAGGGCAATATTTGATCAAATAAATTCAATTCCGGGCTTAAATAACCCCCTAAAAACGGTTCATTTTTCGCCTCATCAGGTCCTGAAAGTTGTCACTCAACATTGTTTGAGTTTAGTGAGGAGTCAATACCACACTTGTCGTTTTCAATCCCAAGTGTTATTCCGCAAACACTTGGGTACGATTCTTTTTGATTAACTTCTAATAAAGAATTAAACGTTGAAAAATATTGTCTCTTATGTTTACGTTGCTTTATTGTTAATCATTTATACATCTTTGTTAAAAGTCATACAACTTGGTTACTTTAGCTTTTTAGTTACTGATAACCAAGTAAAAGGGACCAACAAGTGGTATCAGAGCCTCTGATTTGGAAAACTTAAACCTGTTTTCAAAACTTAAGAGTGCTCAAGTTTTTAAAATCAAGATCCCACTATGACTGACATAGATGTTCCCCAACTTGTCGACAAAAAGGGTGGAAGTTATTCAGCAACTGCCCCTCGACTAGAAGTTGGCAAATTTAATAAGTGGAAAAAGCGAATGCTTTGCTACTTAACTGGGATGGAACCATATTACATTAAGTTGATTAATGATAGTCCATATGTCCTAACAACTGCCCAAGGTTTAATCAAACCTGAAGCTCAGTGGACCCCAGATGAAAGGAGGGTGGTCAATCAAGACCAACGCCTGAAAAGCATCATTATATCATGCCTTCCTGATGATATAATGGAATCAATGATCAACTGTCCCACTGCCCAGTAGACATGGACTGACCTGGTTCATAGCTATGAAGGGACTTCTGATACCAAAGAGAATAGAATCATGGACCTGAAGCTTGAATTCAATACCTTCAGGGCAAAGGATTCTGAAAGTCTCTCTGAGACTTATACTCGGTATAAGACCCTCCTGAATGAGCTGACCAATGATGGTGTTATACTATCAAAACATGAGATCAATGTTGGTTTTATCAATAGTCTCCCTGAGAAGTGGTTAAACTTCTCTCAGGGATTGAGAAATGCAAACCACATTCAGAACCTTGAGCTCCCTGCCATCTATGGGAAGTTTGTCTATGAAGACAATCTTATCACCTGGAGATACCCTGGTAAAGCTCAGGAGACCAAAAAGGCCTTGACAATTTCACCCATATCAACTGCTTTCTATTCAAAAGGTGTTGTGCAGGATTTTCAGGATGGATCTGATGATGAGGTTGACCAAAGAACCAGTGAGGAGTACCTAAATGATCTTCAAATTGAATTTCATGAAAGGGCACTCCTTGATAATTCAAAAAGGTTCTTTAAGAAAAACAAATTCCCTTCAAAAGCAAATGAAAACACTGAATGTTTTAAATGTGGCAAAATGGGCCATTTTGCTAAAGATTGTTTTCAAAAACAACCTTAGAACCATCTTTCAAATTTTCAGGAAATAACTCTTTTTCAGGCCCCAGCAAATTTCAACCAAAAATGCTTCAGTCTAGTCAAAGATTTGAAAAAGTCCCTCAAATTAACTTTGAAGCCAAGTACAGAAAGGCAAAAGCTAAACTTGCCCTTCTTGAATCATCCTCAACAGTCTCTCAGCCTCCTCAGGCTCCAAAGCCTTCTCAAGCCAAGAACAAAGGGCTTGTTGCTGAAACATATGACTGGGATGAGGTTGAAGTGTCCTCTGATGATGATGAAGTACACATCAGTGCCCTGATGGCTCTATCAGATGACAACAAGCTTGCTGTGGGGAAGAGTCATGCAAGAAATGGTGAATGGGTTAACATCACTATGAGGAAGGTAAACCCTTTACTTTCTATGGATGATAATGATGATTGGAAATCTTACTTAGATTATATTAATGTTGATCTTAAGTATGTTGAAGAGCAAAGACTTAATTTGTTTTCAAAATTTAACAAACTGAGTTTTGAACTAAATCAGAGTAGAGATGAACTACTTGCTTTGAAACAAGCCAAGCTTGAAAGTGTTACACTTCAAATTCAAAACTCTGAACTGGTAAAACAAAATCAAGCTCTTCAGGAAGAACTTAAGAAAGAAAATGAGGTTATTTGGAAATGAACTCAGAAAAACCCCAAACTTTATGAAACACTGAGTCTCACACCCAGCTCCAAAATGGCTGGTTTGGGTGATGATCAACTCACTGAAGTTTCTGGGGAGAGTAGCCATTCAACAACTTTTCTGTCAGCCAACATACTTTCTAGCAAAGAACTTGCTCCTAAACCCAATGATTGGATTGAAAGAAACAATCCTGACAGTAAAATGCCAAATTTTAATACTGGAAGAATCCTGGAGCCTGAAAGTCAGGCTATCAAGGAGCTGCTAGGAGTCACTGATGAACTTAGTCCTACTGAGTTCATCACTGAGTCTAAGTCTGATTCACCACTCCCTCCACTGAAACAACTTCAGGGAGCTGAACCCAATTCTGACCTTGCACCATTAGTCTATCAACCCCATTCTCCCGAAGAGAAATCAGGGTTGGGAAAGACTATTCTGAAAAGACCTACTCCTGTACCCACTGAATACCAAAAACCTTTAGTACCCACTGAAGTGAAGCATGAAAGCACTGATTCAAAGGTTGATCAGCATGCTGAACTTGTCAGGATGCTGAGTGAGAAAATTGAGTCTACTGAAAAATTCTCAGACTCTAAATCTAATAGGCCCTCAGTATCCTCAAGTTCTTCAAAACCAAAAATCACACCCAGGCCTTCAGGGAGATGTGAACTGTGCAATTATCCAAATCACAGCACTGATAAATGCTACAGAGTCCTGTTTTGTATGATATGCAAACAAGAGGACCACAGAACTTGTGATCACATTCCCCACACTGCTTCTTTAAAGGCAAGAGGTCTATACAAAAACAAGGCTATCAGTATGCCACACCTTCCAAACAAAGACTGAAGGCTAAGCCATTCTTGCCATGTCCTCACTATGGTTTCAATGATCATCTTCCTGATGATTGTATGATGAATAATTGCTGTGACATCTGTGGAGATCCCTCCCATGAAACCAAGGGACATGACAAAGTTATTCAGTCTAGAAGGAAAAACCAGACCAACACTTCTCAGTCACCTGAGGCATCAACCTCCACAAAATGTAAAACATGTGGAAGCTCGGGTCACACAACTTCAGACCATGATTCATTAACTGAGTTCAAAAAGTCCCTGAGGACTAAGCCCACTAGAAAGTGGGTCAACAAGAAAAACTAACCCAGTTTACTGTTTGTTCAGAAACACATCAAGGATCCTACTTGGCATCTAGACAGTGGATGCTCCAGAAGTATGACTGGCGTGAAAAGTTTTCTACACAAATATGTGGAAGAACCAGGACCCAAAGTAGTATTTGGTGATAACTCATCAGCTCCCACTGAAGGTTATGGTTCAGTAAACTGCAATGGTATAGTTTTTACAAGAATAGCTTATGTTAATGGTCTCAAGTACAACCTGATAAGTGTTTCCCAACTATGTGATGCCAAATACATAGTTCAATTTGATGACAAGAGAGGGACCATCTTTAATGCCAATAAGGAAGTTGTGTTGATTGCCCCTAGGAGGGATGATGTATATGTCCTTGACATGTCATCCCTGACTCAAAATGGGACTTGTCTATTTGATTGAGCCTAAACCACCTAACTTATATTGACCAGGTAATGGTCAACAAAGCCAAACAGCCTAGATCAATGCTCCGCGGAAGTATAAGGTTTCCCCGGGTCGTTATGTCTCGACGAGGTGTGAATTGTTATCAAACGGTTATTTGATCGGGTGAATTTGGATGAAAAGGGTTTTGAGTGTGATTAAACTAAGGAATATACGAAGAAATAGCTTAAACAAGCTATGTGAATAAGACGAGAAGGTAAGAAAAACCAGAAATGTTAAAAACCTAAAAACGCGTACGTTACGTTTAAATAAAACGCGAACGTACAAAATAAAAAGTGAAAACGAAAATCTGAAAACACCCAGGGGGTGAAAATGACTATTTTACAAACTTAAAAGTAAAATAAAATTTTTAGAAAAAGAAAATAAATTTTTACCCTAATTAATAATTTAATATTAACTAAATACTAATTAATACTTATTATTAATATTTAAAACACTTAAATACAATATTATATTAATTAAATACTAGAAAAGTGAAAATAAAATTTCTAAAATTATAAAATAACTAAAAACAACTTTTAAAATTAAAAATAACTATTTTTGTCTTTTTGTGATTTTTCTATTAATTAATTACTAATTATCTAATTAACTATTTTAAATTAAGAAAATTACTAAATGAACAGTAAAAATTCTAAGAAAATTTCTAAAAATATTTTACAACATATAAAAGCTATAAAAAAATATAAAAACTAGGTTTTTATTAATAAAAACTAATTATGCTATTTTAAACTAATTATTAATTAATAATTAATAAAACTAAAATTAATTCTAATTAATACTAAATGAGAAAATAAAAATCTGAGAAAATTAATATAAATACTTTAATATAAGATATAATTAATAAAAATATAAAAATGACAAGTACTTAATAAAAATTTAAAAATGAAAATTAAAATTAAATTACATTAAATAGAAACTATCACTTAATTTTAAATTTGTTTTTCTTGATTTTTCTTTTACAAACCTATTAAATACTTAAAAACAAACACTTTTTGTAAAAACAAACTTTTTGTAAACTTGAAATAAGCTATATATAAGCTAAAACTTGAGACAGTTGACTTTGGTCAACTGTGAAGATCAAAGGCTGATGTGGACCACTAGGGGGACCCACAAAGGTGAAAACAGATCTAAATAAGCTATGAGGACCAAAATAAGGTGGAAGGAACAGGTAGAAGCTTTGAATAAGCCAAATAAGCTGGTAAAGCTGATCCAAAAACCAAACAGACAATGCAGATGTGGGACAAGCTTTTGTGGCTGTTGCAGCCCTATCAAATGGGGCTCAAAACCCAAGGTAAGCCCAGAACTAGGAAGAGGAGCTTATTGGCTTTTCAAAAAGCCAATAAGCAGCCTCTGGGGCCCACTACATAAGCCATGAGTGACCTTGAAAGTTTGGGGTCTGAGATGCTTATCTGTGTAGCAGGGCATGCATATGCCCTGCAAGCTACTTTGGGAGCATGTGAAATGCTCAGAAAAATTGGAAAAATTCAAACAACTATGAATTATTAAAGCCAAACTGGTGGAGAACAAATAGAAACAAGTACCAAGTCTAAATCTATAACACAAAATTCAAAATACTTATGTGAACTTTTGGAAAATTCTGAGAATGCATATTTGACTTTTTAAGCAAAACCATGAACTTTGACTAAAATGGACTTTGGGCTTGATTCATAGACTGATTATGTAATAATAAGCTGTAATGAAACTGATTTTGACTATCTTAACCACTAATGAAAGAAATATGATGATTATGGAGCCTTATGATCTAACAGTGAACAAGAACAAGGGAAAAAAATGGATTTTTGACTTTTTTACTAAATGAGCCACTGATTTAATTCTATAACTAAGTTCTATTATCCTAATGTAAGCTATATGAACCAAAGAGAACAACTATGACAACCTAGAACACCTGGAACACAGTTGTTCCAAACACTCCCTTAGATAAACTAGTATGAGATTTTAACTACAAATGAAGGTTCTTATCTATACTACTGATGCAACTTTGTAAATTAAGCTAAATGAGACATATAAAAGCTAACACCACAAGCAAATAAGCACTACAATAAGTAGTACACAATTAAGCAGTATGGCCAAAGTGAAACAGTTAACATGGAATCTGAGACCCTAAGCTAAACTGAGCTACCAATTCAATCTCCCTATCACATATGATCATGAATAAGCATAAGTAACTGAAATTTAAACTAAAAAGGACAATAAATAAGCAGTTAATGAAATGAGCTAAAAATATGAAAAGATGAAAATTACCAGGAAAATGGAACTTAATAGGATTGAAAGTGTCAATGAGCCTTAATCAAGACTGAAAAGGTTCAAATAAGCTCAGTAAGCTTTTTCCAATAGCTTATTCTACCAGGTTGACTTATGTTGACTCACTTGAATTTTTGTGATAGGACACTGCTTGTGGAACAAGTAGCTAACCAATAGCTATAAGAAGCTAAGATAAGCTATATTAACAGCAAAACTAGCTTATGGAGACTTATTAAATCTATTCAAACTTGAATGAACTTTTAGTCTTAAAACTTGAAAGTAGATTGCACAAGAATTAACAAGAAACTAACTTGCATTTACTGAGTTGAAATAATTTCAAATACAAAAGAGAGCTTTGATACAATGATTTGAAACTAGAAATTACAATAAGATTACCTAATTAAACTAATCCGACATACACTAAATTACACTAAAAATTAAACTAACTAATCTACTCCTCTTTTCTTCATTCTTATAGACCCTGGAGTCCCTCTTGGACTTTTCCACATCTCCTTGAGCCATTGGATGGCCTAAGTAATTCCTGGCCGTTTGATTCAATTTAGGCGGGAAAAGAAGTTTTGGCAGCTAGGGGTTGCTTGGAGTGTTATGTGGGCATTTAATGCTCTTTTGGAGTTATTGGTGAGCTGGGGGGGGGACAAAGGATGGGATTAGTAGCAGAGGAGGGGGGTTGGAGTGTTGGTTTGGGTTTGGCAGTTGCAAGTGGAGGTGGAATAAGATGTTGACCGGGGGTTGACCGGATTGGATTAAATAGAACGGTTTGTGTTTTTATTATTTGTGTGGAGTGGGCTGTGAGGGTGTTTGTGGAGTGGGCTTGGATGTTAGGTTATTTGTTGGATTGGGTAGGAATAAGGGTGGGGTGTGTTGGATTAGTTTTGGGTTTAATGATAATAATAAGTAAGGTCTGTTTGGTTTATTTGTTAATCACAAGGACCTATTTTGAAATTCCACAAAACACAAGGACTGAAATTGTAATTCCCCACAAGTATCACCAAGGATCAAAATTGACAACTTTAATAACCCAAAGACCCAAAATGTATTATTTTTTTTTATTTTTAAAACACCGGGGACCAAATATGTCAATTTGCAAAGTTTAGGGGTCATTTTTGCCAAACTGTGAAAAACTTTTATCCAAGGACCAATATTGAATATTTTTGAATTTCCAAGGACTAAAAATGATTTTTCATCCAAAAATATCCCATCAGGGACCAAAACTGCCAATGTTTGAAACTTCAGGGACCAAAACTGTAAATTCTCAAAACTTTCCAATTTTTCACCAAAGGACAAAATATGACAACTTATGATTTCAAAAGGACCTTTGGTGATAATTTTCTATATTTTGAATATCCAGGGACTAGTTTTGTAATTTTATGAAAGTTGGGGGACTGAAACTGCCAATTTTGCAAACTTTGTACGTTTTTCATTTGTTTTTACTCGTTTTGCATCTAAAACATATAAAACACAATTTTGAAATATTTTTAGTATTTTGATGCATTACTGAGTGTTTTTGTATGTTTTGCAGTTCATATTAGACCAAAAATGATGAGTGTTTGAGCACTCATCAATCCCCCACACTAAACTATTGCTAGTCCCTAGCAATACTGTTTTGAAAACTTGATGGATTTTAAACTCTTTACCAAAAGCCATCACTTCTGGAGTAGCCAAGTGTAAGAACTGTGGCACACCTGATAACCGTGTGATTTTGAGCAAACCACCAGCTGTTAACGGATTTGAGTAGTCTTTACCAAAAGTCGTTTGCTTCTGGACTAGTCAGCTCTTGATGGAATAGTCAACATCTTGGTGAGCTGATTACCAATTATGGATTTTCCACGGCCTTTACCACAAGCCATAATCTTGCGGGCTAGCCAACTCATTTGTTTTTGGGGAGTTGAGGAACCATACAATTTTGGGCAAATTGCAAGCCATCAACGGATTTGAGATGTCTTTACCAAGAGGCGTTTGCTCCTGGACTAGCCAATCCCTTTTGTCGCTTAGACAAGGCGGACTGATTACCACATAAATTTTGAAGCACCAGTGAAAAATTTTTGAAAATTTTGAAATTTTGGCAAAAACGGGGGTATTATATAGTAAAATGTGATAAAATTCGCTAGAATAGCGAATACCCCCCCCCCCCCCCACACACACTTAGCATGAATATTGTCCTCAATATTCAAAATCCCGGCTATTATGCCGACATTTTGAACGTAAAAGGGCAACATTACAAGCTAAGCGTGGAAAACACCATTTTGTTTTTCACTTCATATAACCATAGCATGGGGGACTCCCCCACACTTACGGTGAAAACCCTATAAGCGTGCTACTGTTTTTGTTTACCGAGTCGCTAGCTTGACTCGACCCCGAATTCATTTGTCCTTGGGGAAGCATGATGTGGAAGAAACAATCTCAATCGGACTTTCATTCAAAATGTTTGGACAAACATATGAAGCACGTGAAAGTTCCACACCGATGAGATAAGTATCCGGCTCAAGATAATGGTACATGAAAATGCCGGGATCAAATATAGTGTCCTCACTCCCGAAGGAGTGAAGAAGGGAAGAAGTCACCCTGTAGGTGAAGAAAAGGAAGAAAATCATGATAAAAAGCATGATTTGATCTTCTTCCTCAAGAGGAGGCTCAATAGCCTGAGTTTGGATTTCTAAGGGTAAGCTCGTAAACAACCCGGGAGGGTGGGTGGGAATTTGCAAATTCTCATAATTGAGAGCATCTCCCCCCGTGCTATCAAACTCCGGAGGAGTCATAATATGATGAGTGAGTTCACCGGAGAACTCCTCAAAGGCGAATGAATCATATATGGGAAGAGAATTATGAGAATGAGAAGTGGTACTGTCACTAATCTTCTCTCCCATATGATCAAAGCTGAAGGCTTCAAATTCCGGTATAGGATCATCGGAAAGAATCTCACTATCCTTTATGGGGATAGGAGATGAAATAGGTTTCATATTGAAAGCCTCGATTTTAGAAATGAGGAGATCGACATTCAATAATGTTGCACGTAGTGCTTCATCCTTGATTTCAGTGTCAATCTCGTCATTCTCTTCTTCTAAGCTGACTAGCTCAGAAGGTAATTCTTCCATATAAACGATGTCCTCACAAGATAACGAATTGTCATCAGTAGAATCGGAGAACATCTCATCATGATTAGATGGGAAGAATAGAGGAGGAGGAATATCACACATATGGTCAAAAGTCCCCTGTGACTCTCTCGGGATTGGGACAAGGACCTCAACACTAGACTTTATTAATTCGTCCGATTCCTTATTAGGAACAGTGCTAAGATGCTCATCCCCCATGATTAGAGAGTGAGTGTGAACTTCGGGTGTGATAACAGCAGACTGAGGGAGATACGAAAGACTAGCACACATAGATTCTATATTTTTCATGTGTTCTTCTGCTAGCAATTCTTGCATACTCTTATCTCCCTGTGCTTCCACGGAAGAAATCTCAACTGATGAACTGGATGAATCTTTGTAATATTCTTTCATTTGGATAGAATCCTCGTCATCATCGTCATCAGGAATAAAACGGAACAAAGAGCTAGATTTGGCTGCTTTTTCTTTTGCATAAGCTTCCGTTACAGCTTTTTCAAAATCATCTATGGAATCAATTTTAGCAACCTGCTCTTCCGTCAATATTTTAGCCATGCATTTCTCATGTGAATTTAGAGTAAATGAAAATTGCGGGGGTGAGGATTTGTCAAAACCAGAAGGTTGACATTGGTAATCATCATGAGGACCCCCACAATTCACACAAGAAACACTGGGTGCATTATGAAGTGTTGTGGTACCTAACTCCTTAAGTTCTTTCAATATCTCAAGAACCTCTACTATAATGTCAGTAGCAGAAGGAGTTGTGTGAATCATTTGGTGCTGTGGAGGTGGGTCTGAAAACGAATAGTCGTAATTGTTACAAGGAATTGGATTCCTTGTTTGACAATCCGAGCTAAAGTGAGGACCTCCACAGTACTCACAACAGTAAAACTGTTGAGTTTGGATTGGTGTATTTTGATACGAAGCATCATTGAAATTTGGGTAATATGATTCTTGCTCGTATGAATGTGATGGGTAATCGAAAAAATTAGAAGAGTCGTTGAATGAGTTTTGATTAGGATCATAAGTAAATGAATTACTCGACCCACAAAACAAACAACTCCCGTTTTGGATATCATTACCACATTGCACACATGTACACCAACGACATGGAAAACCGAAAAGCGGCTCACCACAACCGACACAAGGAACAAAATCTGGAGGTGGGACAAGTGGTGTGCTCTTAGAGCTAGCAATTTCCACCACTTCCGTTATGGTCTCGGGTTTAGGTTCTTGATAAACGTGAAGGTTGGGTAAGTCGTGCTTTTCAGTCTCTGCCCTAAGCTCAGCACGTATGTTTGACAAACTTTTGACCGTAAACCGTGAAAGGTTAGGATCAATTCTTGAAGGTTTAGGAGCAATTGTGAGCTTAGGTTCTTGGACAACCGTAGGTTGGACGTATTTAGCACTTCCATCGTCAGAGGGAAGTACAGGGTCCTTTGTCACCTCGGTTTCTTGATTCATTTCCCTCACCGGAGAGGGAATAGGAATCGAAGGTCCATCATAATCACTACGACATCTCGATATTTTTGACAAGGCCATAAGTTTTTCAATTTTGCTCTCAAAGGCCCATTGTTCAAGGAAATCGTCATCGAGAGATGTCATATAGAATTATACATGAGAGGGGTATAAGAAGGTAGAATCAAATGGATAGAGGGTAAGGAAAAATATTTTTGGGTTTTTATAAAAAGATATGAACAAGGGTGGATAAATGTACAATGGAATGAATTCCAAAAACACTAATCAGAAAAACCGTTTAGATACGCACACAACCTCCCCGGCAGCGGCGCCAAAATTTGATTGAGCCTAAACCACCTAACTTATATTGACCAGGTAATGGTCAACAAAGCCAAACAGCCTAGATCAATGCTCCGCGGAAGTATAAGGTTTCCCCGGGTCGTTATGTCCCGACGAGGTGTGAATTGTTATCAAACGGTTATTTGATCGGGTGAATTTGGATGGAAAGGGTTTTGAGTGTGATTAAACTAAGGAATATACGAAGAAATAGCTTAAACAAGCTATGTGAATAAGACGAGAAGGTAAGAAAAACCAGAAATGTTAAAAACCTAAAAACGCGTACGTTACGTTTAAATAAAACGCGAACGTACAAAATAAAAAGTGAAAACGAAAATCTGAAAACACCCAGGGGGTGAAAATGACTATTTTACAAACTTAAAAGTAAAATAAAATTTTTAGAAAAAGAAAATAAATTTTTACCCTAATTAATAATTTAATATTAACTAAATACTAATTAATACTTATTATTAATATTTAAAACACTTAAATACAATATTATATTAATTAAATACTAGAAAAGTGAAAATAAAATTTCTAAAATTATAAAATAACTAAAAACAACTTTTAAAATTAAAAATAACTATTTTTTGTCTTTTTGTGATTTTTCTATTAATTAATTACTAATTATCTAATTAACTATTTTAAATTAAGAAAATTACTAAATGAACAGTAAAAATTCTAAGAAAATTTCTAAAAATATTTTACAACATATAAAAGCTATAAAAAATATAAAAACTAGGTTTTTATTAATAAAAACTAATTATGCTATTTTAAACTAATTATTAATTAATAATTAATAAAACTAAAATTAATTCTAATTAATACTAAATGAGAAAATAAAAATCTGAGAAAATTAATATAAATACTTTAATATAAGATATAATTAATAAAAATATAAAAATGACAAGTACTTAATAAAAATTTAAAAATGAAAATTAAAATTAAATTACATTAAATAGAAACTATCACTTAATTTTAAATTTGTTTTTCTTGAATTTTCTTTTACAAACCTATTAAATACTTAAAAACAAACACTTTTTGTAAAAACAAACTTTTTGTAAACTTGAAATAAGCTATATATAAGCTAAAACTTGAGACAGTTGACTTTGGTCAACTGTGAAGATCAAAGGCTGATGTGGACCACTAGGGGGACCCACAAAGGTGAAAACAGATCTAAATAAGCTATGAGGACCAAAATAAGGTGGAAGGAACAGGTAGAAGCTTTGAATAAGCCAAATAAGCTGGTAAAGCTGATCCAAAAACCAAACAGACAATGCAGATGTGGGACAAGCTTTTGTGGCTGTTGCAGCCCTATCAAATGGGGCTCAAAACCCAAGGTAAGCCCAGAACTAGGAAGAGGAGCTTATTGGCTTTTCAAAAAGCCAATAAGCAGCCTCTGGGGCCCACTACATAAGCCATGAGTGACCTTGAAAGTTTGGGGTCTGAGATGCTTATCTGTGTAGCAGGGCATGCATATGCCCTGCAAGCTACTTTGGGAGCATGTGAAATGCTCAGAAAAATTGGAAAAATTCAAACAACTATGAATTATTAAAGCCTAACTGTTGGAGAACAAATAGAAACAAGTACCAAGTCTAAATCTATAACACAAAATTCAAAATACTTATGTGAACTTTTGGAAAATTCTGAGAATGCATATTTGACTTTTTAAGCAAAACCATGAACTTTGACTAAAATGGACTTTGGGCTTGATTCATAGACTGATTATGTAATAATAAGTTGTAATGAAACTGATTTTGACTATCTTAACCACTAATGAAAGAAATATGATGATTATGGAGCCTTATGATCTAACAGTGAACAAGAACAAGGGAAAAAAAATGGATTTTTGACTTTTTTACTAAATGAGCCACTGATTTAATTCTATAACTAAGTTCTATTATCCTAATGTAAGCTATCTGAACCAAAGAGAACAACTATGACAACCTAGAACACCTGGAACACAGTTGTTCCAAACACTCCCTTAGATAAACTAGTATGAGATTTTAACTACAAATGAAGGTTCTTATCTATACTACTGATGCAACTTTGTAAATTAAGCTAAATGAGACATATAAAAGCTAACACCACAAGCAAATAAGCACTACAATAAGTAGTACACAATTAAGCGGTATGGCCAAAGTGAAACAGTTAACATGGAATCTGAGACCCTAAGCTAAACTGAGCTACCAATTCAATCTCCCTATCACATATGATCATGAATAAGCATAAGTAACTGAAATTTAAACTAAAAAGGACAATAAATAAGCAGTTAATGAAATGAGCTAAAAATATGAAAAGATGAAAATTACCAGGAAAATGGAACTTAATAGGATTGAAAGTGTCAATGAGCCTTAATCAAGACTGAAAAGGTTCAAATAAGCTCAGTAAGCTTTTTCCAATAGCTTATTCTACCAGGTTGACTTATGTTGACTCACTTGAATTTTTGTGATAGGACACTGCTTGTGGAACAAGTAGCTAACCAATAGCTATAAGAAGCTAAGATAAGCTATATTAACAGCAAAACTAGCTTATGGAGACTTATTAAATCTATTCAAACTTGAATGAACTTTTAGTCTTAAAACTTGAAAGTAGATTGCACAAGAATTAACAAGAAACTAACTTGCATTTACTGAGTTGAAATAATTTCAAATACAAAAGAGAGCTTCGATACAATGATTTGAAACTAGAAATTACAATAAGATTACCTAATTAAACTAATCCGACATACACTAAATTACACTAAAAATTAAACTAACTAATCTACTCCTCTTTTCTTCCTTTTTCTTCATTCTTATAGACCCTGGAGTCCCTCTTGGACTTTTCCACATCTCCTTGAGCCATTGGATGGCCTAAGTAATTCCTGGCCGTTTGATTCAATTTAGGCGGGAAAAGAAGTTTTGGCAGCTAGGGGTTGCTTGGAGTGTTATGTGGGCATTTAATGCTCTTTTGGAGTTATTGGTGAGCTGGGGGGGGGGGGGGACAAAGGATGGGATTAGTAGCAGAGGAGGGGGTTGGAGTGTTGGTGTTTGGCAGTTGCAAGTGGAGGTGGAAGAAGATGTTGACCGGGGGTTGACCGGATTGGATTAAATAGAACGGTTTGTGTTTTTATTATTTGTGTGGAGTGGGCTGTGAGGGTGTTTGTGGAGTGGGCTTGGATGTTGGGTTATTTGTTGGATTGGGTAGGAATAAGGGTGGGGTGTGTTGGATTAGTTTTGGGTTTAATGATAATAATAAGTAAGGTCCGTTTGGTTTATTTGTTAATCACAAGGACCTATTTTGAAATTCCACAAAACACAAGGACTGAAATTGTAATTCCCCACAAGTATCACCAAGGATCAAAATTGACAACTTTAATAACCCAAAGACCCAAAATGTATTATTTTTTATTTTATTTTTAAAACACCGGGGACCAAATATGTCAATTTGCAAAGTTTAGGGGTCATTTTTGCCAAACTGTGAAAAACTTTTATCCAAGGACCAATATTGAATATTTTTGAATTTCCAAGGACTAAAAATGATTTTTCATCCAAAAATATCCCATCAGGGACCAAAACTGCCAATGTTTGAACCTTCAGGGACCAAAACTGTAAATTCTCAAAACTTTCCAATTTTTCACCAAAGGACAAAATATGACAACTTATGATTTCAAAAGGACCTTTGGTGATAATTTTCTATATTTTGAATATCCAGGGACTAGTTTGTAATTTTATGAAAGTTGGGGGACTGAAACTGCCAATTTTGCAAACTTTGTACGTTTTTCATTTGTTTTTACTCGTTTTGCATCTAAAACATATAAAACACAATTTTGAAATATTTTTAGTATTTTGATGAATTACTGAGTGTTTTTGTATGTTTTGCAGTTCATATTAGACCAAAAATGATGAGTGTTTGAGCACTCATCACTATTCTCAAAGGCAAGTGAGACAATCAACTGGCTATGGCATAGGAGACTCTCTCATCTCAACTTCAAGAGCATCAACAACCTGGCCAAACAGAACAAAGTTCTGGGTCTTCCATCCCTGGTGTTTACCAAAGACAAGCCTTGTTCTGCTTGTGAAAAAGGAAAACACCACAGGGCATCATTCAAAACCAAACAAACTTTTTCCATCAAAAGCTGCCTACATCTTCTTCATATGGACCTTTTTGGACCTGTCACTCCAATGTCCATTCACCATGAGAAGTATACTCTGGTCATAGTAGATGAATACTCACGATATACTTGGGTTTACTTCCTGACCAAAAAGAGTCAGGCAGCTGAAACCATCATGTCATTTGTCAGGAACATTGAAAATCAAAATGATGTCAAAGTAAAACAGATCAGGACTGACAATGGCACTGAGTTCAAAAACCAAGACCTTGAGTGTTTCTGTGATAAGAAAGGAATTTCTCAAAATTTCACTTCTCCCTATACTCCTGAACAAAATGGAGTAGCTGAAAGGAGAAATAGAACACTCATTGAGGCAGCAAGAACAATGTTAAATGGCTCAGTCCTCTCAAAACATTTTTGGACTGAGGCAGTTAAAACAGCTTGCTACACTCAAAATAGGTCAATCATTGTGAAAAGGCACAATAAGACTCCTTATGAGATATTCAAAGGAAGAATCCCTGACATCAGCTACTTTCATGTATTTGGGTGTCCTGTGTTTATTCATAATCACAAGGATCATTTGGGTAAATTTGATGCCAAAGCTGATGATGGATACTTCCTAGGATATTCTCTAGTTTCTAAAGCCTTCAGGGTGTTCAACACTAGGAGACAACAAACTGAGGAAACTTATCACATTACTGTTGATGAGAGCACTGAATCCATCAGGTTCTTGATGCGTGGGGATTGCACCAGGCTTTACCTCTCGAGGGATCTTGAGAAGCTTACAATCCCCACCAGGCAGTGTACCTGATCGATGTAGTATAGTATAATGACAAGTACCGGAGGATTGATCATTCAGCTAGGAATAGTGTCGCTAGGATTAGAAAACCTAAATACTAGTTCTAGAGATGAGGGATGATTCTTTTTGTATTTTTATATTTTTTAGAAACCAAGTAAATATCTCGGGTTTGAAGGATTTGCGCGGAATTAGTTGCTAGTCAACTAACCCAATACTAAGATGCAATCAAAATAAAATACTAAAGATGAAAATAAACTATACTAATGGTTGTGAGCAATAAGTGGAGAAATGTGTTTACTTAGATTTCGTTACTCCCTAGATATCTTTTACACGTTAATTACTTGTTATAGTAGCGTGGATGACGGATTGTATTCCTTAATACCATTCATGGGGTGGCGTACTTAACTCCCCAATCCTATGAGTGCCTACTTCACTCCTATGTCGAGGCGGCTAAGAAGCTCCTAACATGGGATCATTAGAATTTACTCATGCATTAAATACAACCAATAAAACCTAGTACACATCGGTTCATGTTTCCTAAGACGTTTAAGCACGTTACCAATTGGAGATCTGCCAGTTTTCTTAAGCCTAACATTGAAATCATTCATCCAATATAACCATAAACAAGTAATCAACACATAATCAACATCTAGGTTTCATTAGATCTAAGCAAACATAAGTAAAATTGAGCCTAGCATGGTGGAATCAAGACAAGCACAAGATGTAGACAACCAACACATAGACATATTGATTGAATTAAAAGAATACTTATCTCAATAACACATGCAAGGGTTCAAGGGCTGAAAACCCTAGAAAAAGCTGTAAAATACGTATATGGTTCGGCCTTAGGGTTGCTCCAAACTTGTTCCTCCTAATGAATGAAAATTAGAAAACTATATATAGATAATAGAGGCTGACGGCGTCAAGAACAACCTTGTGACGCCGTCATCTCGCCGCCAAAATAATCCTCGGACTGCCTTGATCTACATCTGACGCCGTCATGTATTCCATTTTTCCAGGCCGTCACACATTTAACTCTTGACGCTCTTCTTTGTGACGCCTTCATTTCTGTACTGGGTCGTCATGATCTTTACTCTTGACGCCGTCAACTTCTTTCTCTTGACGCCGTCACACACTGTTACAAGCATGGAAAATTAAGTCTTTGGCGTTTTCTTCACTTTTATGCTCCAAAAACGTCCGAATTGCCTCCTTTTCTAGATTTCACTCCCAAAGTACCTAAAATCACAAAAAGAACGATTTAGGGCAATATTTGATCAAATAAATTCAATTCCGGGCTTAAATGACCCCCTAAAAGTGGTTCATTTTTCGCCTCATCATATACCCTTACACTTGAGATTTGCTTGTCCTCAAGCAAATGCGCTTTTATTCTAGTCAAAATACAAGTTAGGGGTCATTTAACACTAATATAAAAGTAATTACAACAAATAATCATTCCACTAAAGACCAAAGACAAGCACGGAGGTCATACGCTAGCACCTCACAAATAGTGTTTAGATACTCACATCTCTCGGGTGTAATAAAGTATAAATTACAATATGGAAACGGAAGATATCTCTCACTACCTGTCATAGCAAAATAGATTACCATAGGCTTGGGAAAGGATCAAACCTCCACCACATGGCGTAAGCACCTAGGATAAACTATCAAAGAGGTCTTTTAAAGGGTTGTAACGTTAGGTGTAGGGATATGAAATACACGGTTTTGTTGGATAAAGTCAGTCTTTACTGGTGGCGAGCTAACAATCTTGGTTAATTACATGTACAATATGGCGTTGCTAAGCCAAGACTAGACTCGACTTAAGCTAATAAATGAAAAATAACCAAAACATAAAATGAACATAGAATAAAAAGGGATGGTAGCCCGTATGTTTTTTTTCTTTTTCTTTTTCTATTTTTTTTTCTTTTTTTTTTTCTTTTTTTTTTGCATACACTCTTACCCTACAATCCAAAATAATACATCATAGGGAATGAACATTCCCCTTACACTTGAATTTTTACATACTTTACAATAAACTAATCTATTGACTCGAATTAAGAAAATCAAAACACTTGGAGTACTTTTAAGATTAACGTACATATGGGGGTAATATATGGTGTTCTTCCCCATTACTCCTTAAAATAAGTACTTTACCCATGAGTCCCAATCGTCCCAAAACAATATGTACAAGGATATGACTCGACTTAGCAACCATGTAATCAATTAGATAATTAACTTAGGGTTTAACAAATAACAATAATGCACTAAAAATGAGCGCATACACGGAAGGCTAAGGCGATTTGGTTGTACATTTAAGTGGGGTGTAACAAATTCTTCCTTTAAGTAAGATGCTTAAAGTTAGAAACGAAAAATAGGCTCGGATGGGTGTACTAGGGGTTTCGTGTACTAAAAATGAGTACAACGCTAAGGTGTGGGAAAAATTAGTTGACTTAACTAGCCAAGTAATATGACTTAAATGGTCAAGTAATTATGATACGGGTTTAACACAAGGGTGATCCTAATGCCTCTTATCATGTAGTAAATCCTACTACACGAATGTAGTCTCACTAGCGGTCTCGGGATGCATCACTAACGCAAGTTCTAGAATCTAAATGCTACCGGTACACTCATAAGCACTAATAGTAAATGCTTTTCCTATCAAATCTAAAGGCGAACCTCACATATTTGGGTGGAAAATTTTTCTGAAAGTACGGTTATGTGCTAGTCATACAATCTCCTATCCATGAGACGCTTGCTATGGCTAAAGTTTCACTCCTAAATGTTGTAAAAAAATTTAAATTTGGCGCTAAAATTACACTAACAAGTATTTCTCATAGTTTTATTACACATCTACTATTAAACAAACAAACTCAAGCGAAAGTGTATCTGTAAGGTATCATCATTTTACCCTCCCCTTACACTTAGGATGAACATTGTCCCCAATGTTCAAGTAAAGAATGTAAAAGTGAAATAAGTAAAACAAATGAAATCAAATACTCCCCTGATTCGCTCCGTATGGATAATAAGGTGGTCAGGTTAAATCTTCCTCCAAGAAAATGAACAATCAAAGCTTCCCTTCCAGAATAATAATTATCTTCTTGTCATACATAACCTGTAAATCCTGAGAAAATAAACAAAGCAACCTCGCATAAAATCGGCGGCAATCTACATAAGTTACTAAATCCTAGAAAACAAAATAAGATATAATGCTTGTGGAATGAAGTTTGCAGATTTCCTGGAGATTATAAAACTTAATAATTCAACAAAAACTTTAAAACTCCGTTAGGAAAACAAAACTGGTAAAATTTCCAGATTTTTACACGTGACGCCGTCAAGAGCAAGCTCATGACGCCGTCAGAAGTGAACTGCAGAAATTCTTATGTTAAGTTTCCGGAAAATTTCTGGAAAAACTTGGTCCTACTTCCTGAAAAATCCTGCAAAACTTCATTATGACTCGATACAAGCATTTGACTCTAATAAATACGAATATACATGTTCACTTAATATTGTGGAGAATCATGATCGGTTTGTTTTTTAAAAACTTATTTGGGGTTTCCCCTTACACTTATCTTTTGCAAAAATACCTTTAGGTGGAGTTAAGACTAGGCCAAAACAACAAAGTAAAGTATTTCCACTTTTTAGTTTAGAAACATGATCTACCAACAATAAAAATAAAGCTGCATACAGAAGCAAATAACAAACAAACAAAATAAAATCACACAAAGCATGGGTTGCCTCCCAAAAAGCGCTTTTCTTTATTTACGAGTCTTGTAGCTAGACTCAAGGTCATGGGTTACCGTGTATCGCTTATGCTCACATAACCAAGTGTGAGCCATCTAATAGTCGCCTCATTTTTCTTATAATCATCTCCTAACTCTAAACATCCGCGATAGTATCTTTTATTTTTTTCATGAGTATATTTAAGCCCTTTTCTCTTATCATTCTCACTTAGCATTTCTATGGGCGGATACCTACTACACTTCTCCATGGAAAAATCCTTGAACCTAGGGTGTGTGCGGGGCATTTGATAGACAAAATCTTCATCCCCATCCGAGAATGTAATTAATTCTTCTATAAGTTTTTCATCGAGGTTGGTCAACCGTTTGAAAGGTCTTCCAAACACAGCTTGGGTCAACTTATCATCAATAAATTCTCCTAGATTCTCCATAACCATGAACTCAACAAGATAAACCAAGCTTCCTACAAACACATGCAATGGTATTGCCCTAGCAATAATGTTTTCTCCTTTGTATTCTAACTCATCTACCATGATTTTATTATATTCATTACGTGAGATTATGTTCATTGGGAGAGATGAGTTAAGATACGCGTTAAAGCTCCTAAATCCGATCTTACAAGGAAATTGCATGTTGAATGAACTATCACTCTCAATCCTCGTTCTAGGGCCGACATACCTAAGAGGGTTCACTTCCTCTTCCATCCTATCCTCATTAATCACATCACCATCATCAAGATTCTCATCGGAGTCTGAATAGTAAAAAGGACTAGCCTTACGGTCATCATCATGATCAGACTCCTCTAACTCAGAATTATTGTCAAAGTGGTAGTTGGGCGAGAGGTTAGGTGGGTTCACATTCTCCACTAAAGGGATTGGGGCGGGCATTTGGAAAATCCTACGACGAAAAATACGAATAACAGGAATCAAACGATCAATGTTATTGTTATCCATCGAGATAATTTACGAACAAAGGAAACAAAGAAATAAGATAGACTAAAGAAAACCTAAAAAATAAAAATAAAATCTTGCTAGAAAGGAATCTAGCAAGTAGACCTAATAAAAAGAGATTCTAACCTAGAAAATAACTATTCCCCGGGCTGCGGCGCCAAAAACTTGATGCGTGGGGATTGCACCAGGATTTACCTCTCGAGGGATCTCGAGAAGCTTACAACCCCCACCAGGCAGTGTACCTGCTCGATGTAGTATAGTATAATGACAAGTACCGTCGCTAGGATTAGAAAATCTAAATACTAGTTCTAGAGATGAGGGATGATTCTTTTTGTATTTTTATATTTTTTAGAAAGCAAGTAAATATATCGGGTTTGAAGGATTTGGGCGGAATTAGTTGCTAGTCAACTAACCCAATACTAAGATGCAATCAAAATAAAATACTAAAAATGAAAATAAACTATACTAATGGTTGTGAGCAATAAGTGGAGAAATGTGTTTACTTAGATTTCATTACTCCCTAGATATCTTTTACACGTTAATTACTTGTTATAGTTGCGTAGATGACGGATTGTATTCCTTAATACCATTCATGGGGTGGCGTACTTAACTCCCCAATCCTATGAGTGCCTACTTCACTCCTATGTCGAGGCGACTAAGAAGCTCCTAACATGGGATCATTAGAATTTACTCATGCATTAAATACAACCAATAAAACCTAGTACACATCGGTTCATGTTTCCTAAGACGTTCAAGCATATTACCAATTGGAGATCTGCTAGTTTTCTTAAGCCTAACATTGAAATCATTCATCCAATACAACCATAAACAAGTAATCAACACATAATCAACATCTAGGTTTCATTAGATCTAAGCAAACACAAGATAAATCTAGCCTAGCATGGTGGAATCAAGACAAGCACAAGATGTAGACAACCAACACATAGACATATTGATTGAATTAAAAGAATACTTATCTCAATAACACATGCAAGGGTTCAAGGGCTGAAAACCCTTGAAAAAGCTGTAAAATACGTATATGGTTTGGCCTTAGGGTTTCTCCAAACTTGTTCCTCCTAATGAATGAAAATTAGAAAACTATATATAGATAATAGAGGCTGACGGCGTCAAGAACAACCTTGTGACGCCGTCATCTCGCCGCCAAAATAATCCTCGGACTGCCTTGATATACATCTGACGCCGTCATGTATTCCATTTTTCCAGGCCGTCACACATTTAACTCTTGACGCTCTTCTTTGTGATGCCTTCATTTTTGTACTGGGTCGTCATGATCTTTACTCTTGACGCCGTCAACTTCTTCCTCTTGAGGCCGTCACACACTGTTACAAGCATGGAAAATTAAGTCTTTGGCGTTTTCTTCACTTTTATGCTCCAAAAACGTCCAAATTGCCTCCTTTTCCAGATTTCACTCCCAAAGTACCTAAAATCACAAAAGGAACGATTTAGGGCAATATTTGATCAAATAAATTCAATTCCGGGCTTAAATGACCCCCTAAAAGTGGTTCATTTTTCGCCTCATCAGTTCTCAAATTCCTCAGTTAAAGAAATTGGTATTGATGACTCAACAAGGTATCCTCCTGATGAGTATCATCCTGAGAACAATCCCTCAACCCAATATCAAGCTGATGCTGACATCTCCTATTACATTATCCCTCACAACCTACCCCAACCACCTATCAGTGAGTTCATTGAAACTCAGCATGTCTCCAATGAGACTGCAAACACTGAACAAATTGTTTCGGAACCCTTAGAACAAATTGTTCCTACAGAAGTCACTGAAGCACATAGTGATGAGTCACCTCATGTTCCTGAGTTTGAACCTAATCAGGCTCCTTCAAGCTCAAATTCCTATCCCAAACCTCAGGATAGCCGGACTAGATCCAAAATCATTGAGCTTGTGAACATCATTGGTGAACCCACTGAAGACATGCTCACAAGAAGCAAGGCTGCTAAACTCAAGGCCGCCACTGCCAATATATGTCTTTATGCTGACTATCTCTTAGAGATTGAGCCTGAAAATGTCAAAGAAGCCCTGACTTATGAAAGTTGGGTTCAGGCCATGAGAGATGAATTGGAACAATTTGACAGAAATGATGTCATGACCCTTGTTGAATGCCCCCAGTGTGTTTTAATCATAGGTATGAAATGGGTCTTTAAAAACAAGACCGATGAGAATGGAACAGTCATCAAAAACAAAGCAAGACTGGTTGCCAAGGGATATAATCAACAGGAAGGTATAGACTATGAGGAAACCTTTGCACCTGTTGCTAGAATGGAAGCCATCAGGATCTTCCTTGCCTATGCAACTTACATGAACTTTAAAGTTTACCAAATGGATGTTAAAAGTGCATTCCTGAATGGTAACATCAAAGAAGATGTTTATGTGCAACAACCTCCTGGTTTTGAAAGTAGTGAATACCCCAACCATGTCTACAAACTTAACAAAGCCCTTTATGGACTGAAACAAGCACCCAGGGCATGGTATGAAACTCTTTCAGCCTTCCTGATCCAAAACAAGTTTGTCAGAGGAAAGATTGACAACATACTGTTCATCTACAGAACAAAGAATGATGTCATTCTTGTCCAAGTATATGTTGATGACATCATCTTTGGCTCAATAAATTACAAACTTTGCAAACAGTTTGAGAAACTGATGACCACAAAGTTTGAAATGAGCATGATGGGTGAACTCACATACTTTATTGGACTCCAAATTAAACAAACTGATAAGGGAATACCCATTTGCCAAGAAAAATACCTCAGGAACCTACTGAAGAAGTATGAGCTCACTGACTGCTCCTCAGTTAAGACTCCTATGGTTCCTCCTAACAACCTTGGCCCTGATCTCACTGGAAAATCAGTGAATCAAACCCAATACAGAGGAATGATTGGCTCCCTGATGTACTTACTTGCCTCAAGGCCTGATATCCAATTCTCAGTCTGCCTGTGTGCAAGATACCAGGCTGACCCTAAAGAATCACATCTCACTGCTGTCAAGAGAATCATCAGGTACCTGAAGGGTACTCCAAACCTTGGTTTGTATTATCCAAAATGTTCAGGATTTGATCTCAAAGGGTACACTGACTCTGACTATGCAGGATGTAATATGGATAGGAAAAGTACTTCAGGATCCTGCCAATTTCTTGGTGGTAAACTTGTGTATTGGAGTACAAAGAAACAACAGTCAGTGGCCATGTCCTCAACTGAAGCTGAATATATGGCTGCTGCAGGATGTTGTGCAAATGTACTATGGATGAAGAGCTAACTGAGTGACTATGGCATTCAGTATAAGATGGTACCTATCTTTTGTGATAATACAAGTGCCATAGCCATCTCAAACAATCCAGTACTTCATCAAAGAACCAAACACATTGACATCAGATACCACTTCATCAGGGACCACATCACTAATGGAGAAATTGAACTACATTTCATCCCCACTGAGTATCAGCTAGCTGATATTTTCATAAAACCTTTGGATGAATCCACTTTCACAAGATTGAAAGCTGAATTGGGCATGTTGGACATAGAATCAGGAAACTGATCAAAAGTGTTCCAACCTGATGTAAATTCTCTAGGTCCCTGATCACACCCTTCTTGAAAACTCATTTTTATTGAATGAAAATTCATTCAGGGGGCTCAGGATGAAAATGGCATTGAATACCCTAACTAAATGCTCTAAGTACTTAGTTAATGTCCCAGGTAGGTAACTGAATCCCATTAAATATAGGAATATATGTCACTTACACAACTGGCATCCACTCCTTGGGCCCCCACATCTCTCTCACCAAACACCACTGAGCATTAAATGCTCCCTCACACACAAAAGTTGTGATGATTTTTTCTCTGCAAAAGTGCATTATTTGCAGAGCCTCACAACTGTTCATCCATGATGTGAGAGAAAATAGGGGTAATGTGTAGAACCCTGTAAAAATTTCTTATAATTAAATCGTTAATAAGTAAATAATCCTTCGTTATCGTTTCTAATTCCCATTTTCTCGGAAAAATTTGAAATTTTTCTTATTATATTATTTTGACGATTTTCACAAAATAATATAATTCACGAAATGACGGAATTAATCCTCGACACGTTACACGAAACCTAAACTTTTCATTTAAACCTAAACATAATACCTAATCCTAATTATATTTCCTAAATATAATTAAATTTCCTAATCACCCTAATTAACCAATCGGACCCTTAATTGATTTCAGCCCAACACCCTCAGTCACTATTCATAAGCCCATTCAACCAAAGCCCAAAATCCAAATTCTTAAATTTTCATCCGATCGACTAGTTCAAAACCTCCCCAAAACGCCTCGTTTAATCTCGTTTCTTACACACGACCCTCCAATATTTTTACACCATCTCGTTCATCACCTAGCCAAATAATAGTGTGTCAAATTCCAAGTTCATTGGACGACGTTTGAGACGATTTTAAGAGGCAAAGTGATCGACTCCTACACAACCAAATCGATTTACAACTTATTCAAAACTTAACCGTTTTAATTCCCGTTTGTTTCTAATTGCTCCTAATAATATTTCTGAGTTGATTTTGTGTTCAAATGTCGAAGATAATCAAGTATAAACAAGTAGCATGCGATTTAGTAAATCGTATATACAAATATATACTTGGTCGACATACATATGAATCACCACAACATTTCCCATAAATCATGCTCTCACATTCACTTGTATAGCATTATAAAATTCACCTAGGAGCTAGTTTCTCTGACATGCAAATAGTACGTGAAGTTTTCTTTGAAAGTTTCTGACATACGTGTTATATATTCAAGTAATATATAACGTACATGCATGCACCATTCAATTACCCATCTCATACTCTTTCACCTAGTTATTTCGTCCTCTAAATTATTCTTACAAGACCAGAAGTCAATTGTATTATTGTTTGGAAGCAAGGAAGGGAATATCGGGTTTGATTTATATATAACATTTGGGTTATATTGTGAAACGTGATTTCCTTGTGTTTCATTCTATCACACTCGACTCTCTATCACCTCTAAGGTGTTTGTAAGTCTTTTCTACTCATTTCCATTCCATATCACACGTTAATTTTATATCATGCACCATATATATTTTATGTCGATCGTATATCATTTTGCACTCATATTTCACGTAAATATTGTTATTTAGTACACGAATCGTGACTAGCCTCTATCTTGGAAGGCCTAGGAGTCACGTAGCACACCAAGTTCACTTTAGTTGTAACGTTACAAGCATTTCACGCACCCATTTTAAACCATATCCATCGTATGAATATTTAGTAAAATACTTAGTAAAATTTCTAAGTTTTCAAAATATATAACCGGTTTCAAACATGCCACAAACTACACGTATAACTTAAAATTTAACTTAACGAGAGTACAATATTATTTCATGACTCCATAGACCACCTGGAAAACTATCAATTTCATTTACACGACTTGTAAAAATATTCACGTTTGACACCATAATCAATCCATTTGAAATCGACACAAACAAGTTTTTCAACTTCAAAATTTATATAAAAACCTTACGTTTGTCGAGTGGGCTAAATCCAAGCCCAATAAGAATTTAAAATCCGTAAGCCCACTGGGCCCATATGAAATGTTTTTAGAATCATAAAAATAGCCCAAAGCCAAGCCCAAAACATTTTCCGTGCCCTCTGACTCCTCCCAAACCAACCAGTTAACCGGGTGCAGTTGATAGGCCCACCTGGGAGAGGAGAGTCAAGTGTTTATAATCCGTGGAAGTACAGGGAAATCCCCGGGTCGTTAAGTCCCAACGAGATTGAAATTGTATTTTAAACGTTTGTGGAATAAGTGGCACTAAGGACAGTAACCAAGATGATTGGGGAATGATTATACTACTGATTTCCTGGTATTTGAACAGTTATGGAATGATATAGACAATAACAGATATAATCACAAAAAGCACAACTTGGGAAATCAGATAACAGACATAGAAAAGTGGGTTTTAACAAATTACAAACTATAGGGGGTGCAAGTGAAACTTTTTAAAACTTAAAATTAAAAGAAAATTAAAAATGAAAATGAAATTATAAAAATGATTATTTTAATATTTAAATATTACTTAATTAATAAAACTATTTAAAATGTGAATTAAACCTAAATTAAATTAACTAAAAATTACAAGGATTACAAATTAAACTAAAAACTTGAAAAAATAATTTCTAAACCTTAAGAAGAACTTGAAGAAAGTATAAAAATTAAAAATAAATATTTTTGTCTTTTTGTGAGTTTTTTATTAATTAAAAACTAATTATCTTAATTAAACTAATTAAACTATTTTAAATTACTAATAATGCTAAATTAACTTAGAAATTTATGGAAAAATTTATTAAACTACTTAACCATCACAGGAATCCTACAAAAATATAAAAACTTCTAAAAATTATATTTAGGCTATTTTACTAATTATTTACCTTTTAATTAATTTAAATCTAATTTAAATAATTTAAAATAAGAAAAATAGAAAATGAATAGTAGAAACTAAAAATATATTTTCTAAAAGTCTTAACTAATTTATAAAGCCTAGGAAAAATATAAAAACCTACTGTTATTAATTAAAATTTAAGAAAACTAATTAATTACTTATATTACCTATTTAATTATTTAAACTACTTTTAAATCTAATAAATAGTAAACTGCTTAGGGAAAATCTAAGAAAATTATTTTAAATACTTAAAGGTACTAGGAAATTAATAAAATTATAAAAATGGAAAAGTGCTTGTAAATAAGCTGAAATGAAAAATGAAAAAGATAGAATCTATTAAATAGAAGCTATCACTAATTTTATGTTTGCTTTTTTTGGTGTTTTTCTTTTTGACAGCTAATAATTAGATGAAAATAGGAAACTTTTGTTAAACAACTTTTTATTTAGCTTAAAAATAAGCTGTGTGCACCCCCTTGACCAAGACAGTTTGACTTTCTTTGACCAAGTAGCAAATTAAGCTCAAATGACTATATGTGGGGTCCACAATGATGAAACTTGATACACTTAAGCACAAGGAACTTAAATAAGCTAAAAACAACAAGCTATGAACACAGATAAGCTGATAAGAACCAAAATAAGCACTTGATGATTTGCACTTAACACAGAAATGAGACAAACTTTAGGATTGATTCCAGGTGGGGTCCACTGATTCCTAGGTCAAACTAAGGGTCAAGGCTTGTAGCCTGGTAGGAGGGGGTTGGGAAAACCCAAGGTGAACCACTGGGGCCCACTGAGGTGGCCTACAACAGCCACCAAAGGTGGTGGTGTTATGGTGGTCTGCGGATGCAGGGGAGGTGCTCTTCCCTGCAGGTGTGTTCCAGGGGCAAAATATTCCACAAATAAAATTCACAAAAATGTAACAACTATGGAAATCTTAAGTTAAGCTGATAGACTAACCACCCAACAAGTTTCAAGTCCTAGGACCAAGCACAAAAATCAATAATATTCAGACCATTTTGAGAAAAAACTGAGATGATAACTTTTGACTTTTTGAGAAAACTTGATACTTTGACTTATGTGAACCTAGATCTTGATTTACTGATTTGTTGTGATGTTTTTAACTATAATGAAGCTAAATCAAGGGAACTTAAGCACTTATTCAAGGATTTGAGTGATTGTGATGCTCAAAATCCTACACAGTTAACTGTGTAGGTATATTATCTTTGATTTTGACTTTTCACTGATACAAGACTTGGTTTTATGGTTGTTTTGTTCTAGTTATGACCTAAGTAACTTGTAGGAACCAGAAGTAACAATATTGAGATACCACAACCCTTTGAATTCCCATGATCCAAACACACCTTATTTTCACAGTTATGAAGATTTTCAAAGAAATTTACTTATTTATCCCACCAATTTGTTTACAAAAGTTCTAATGTGATCTAAGAAGATGAGTTAAGCTCAGAAACACAGGTTGCATTCACTTAAGCACAAGGGAACAATATTATAGCTTATAATGGCAGTCTAAACAAAGAGTTGTGAGCAATAAGGAAAACTAAATACAAGCTTCAATAAGCTTAAGGGAACCTAAGTGAGCTTAAAAGTCCTTATCAACAACAACCTTTGATTTGAATTTTTTGAAATAAAAATGAAAATTGCAAACACAATTAGAGATACTGAAACTGGATTACTATTACTTGAAAAAGTTAAGAATACAACTGAATTGACAATCCAAATGCTTAAAAGCTTGAATTTTACACTAGAATTTAAACTCTTAATTAAACGACATACAATGAAACTAATAAAACTACTACTCCTTCCTTGCTCCATCTTTTTGCTTTTATAGAGGTCTTCTAGGGTTTATGTGAGCCTCTGAGTAAATCCCACTTGCAATTTTGACCCTTGGATGTCTGAATTCCATCTCAACCGTTTATATGATTTTGGCGGGAAAATTGGTTTGGACTGTTATAGGCAAAGGGGTGGTGGCATTAAATGTGAGGTGATTTGAGGGCAGAGGTAGTGGGATAGTGATGATGACTTTAATGCAAGTGGTGGTGGTGGGCTGCAAAACCAGGTGGTATGGTGGTTTGGCTGTGGTGAGTGAGGGAGAGGGAAAAGGTGTGGGGTTTGACTGGTATTTGACCCAGGTCAAACCTTTGACCCGTTCTTATATTAAAAGGGTGTGTGGGCTGGGATTGCATGGGCCTAGGATAGAAGGAGTGGTCTTGGGTAAATTTTATGGATTTGACTAGGCTTAGGCTTATGATAATAATAAGGGTCCGGTTTGGTTTTTAAGTTCACAAGGACCAATCTTGTAATTATCCGAAAAGTGAGGGGTGAGTTTTGGCATTTTTCCAAAGTTTGTCATAAGGGTGTAATATGCCAATGATGAATAGTACATGGTCCTTGTATGATTTTTCCATTTTAATTTCACCAGGGACTATTTCTGCCAAACTTTGAAACTTCAGGGACCTGTTGTGTAATTTCACCAAACTTTTCCACCAAGGACCAATCCAGTCATATATGAGAAGTACAAGGACAAAATTTGTTTTTTTCAAAGTTTTAATATCCCAGGGACCATTTTTGACAATTTTCCAAACTTCAGGGACTAAACTTGCAATTTTGTGAAACTTTGCACCAAAGGACTAATTATGTAACTTTTTGGTTTAAAAGGACCTTTGGTGACTTTTTCAAGTTTTTAGAACAACCAGGGACTAGATTTGACAACTTTTGAAAGTTGAGGGACTGAAACTGCCAATTATGCAAACTTTGTACGTTTTTCATCTGTTTTTTATTATTTTGCATTTGAAACATGTAAAACACATTCCTGGGATATTTTCACTATTTTGGTTCAATATTGAGTGTTTTTGGATATTTTGGCAGTTCAGATTGATATAAAATGATGAGTATTTAGACACTCATCAATCCCCCACACTAAAACATTGCTAGTCCCTAGTAATCTTTTGAGAAAAACTATGTGATTTTGAGCAAATCACCAGCTGTCAACGGATTTGATTTGTCTTTACCAAAAGCCGTTTGCTTCTGGACTAGCCAACTCTTGATGGACTAAGTCAACATCTTGGTGAGCTGATTACCAATTATGGATTTTCCACGACCTTTACCACAAGCCATAATCTTGCGAGCTAGCCAACTCATTTGCTTTATGGGATATGGCGAGTTGATTACCATACAATTTTGGGCAAATTGCAAGCCATCAACGGGTTTGAGATGTCTTTACCAAGAGCCGTTTGCTCCTGGACTAGCCAATCCATTTGTCATTTAGACTTGGCGGGCTGATTACCACAAAAATTTTGAAATAAAGTGAAAAAATTTTGAAAATTTTGGGCCAAAAAGGGGGGGGGGGGGGTACTAGAGGATATAATATGATAAAATTCGCTAGAATTTCCCCCCACACTTAGAATTGAATATTGTCCTCAATATTCACAGTCCCGGCTATTATGCCGATTCTTTGAACATAAAAAGATAATATTATAAGCTAACTGTGGAAATATCATTTTTTATTTTTCACTTTATTCATATTTACATATAATCACACTTTATTCATCATCATTTTTTTTTTTTTTTTTTTGGAGATATATAAATTTCAAATAGCTGCAGGGGACGGCCACTCCCCCACACTAGGGTGTTAGAAAGTAGAAAGAAGTCAGAGACATGGGTGAAAACCCATGTTTTTGCTACTGTTTTTGTTCATCGAGTCGCTAGCTTGACTCGATCCCCGAATTCATTGGTTCGTGGGGAAAGTTTGGAGATCTGGGACAACCATTTGTGGTACATCCCCTCCAAAGTAGTGCTTTAACCGATGGCCATTCACTTTAAAGTTGGAACCGTCAGGTTGAGATAATTCAACAGTTCCGTATGAAAACACTTTTGTGACAGTGAATGGCCCAGACCAACGGGTTTTAAGCTTTCCTGAGAATATCTTTAATCGTGAATTGAAGAGAAGGACTCTGTCACGGATGTTGAAAACACGGTTTTTAATTTTAGAGTCATGTATCTTCTTGGTTTTTTCTTTGTAAATTAAAGAATTCTCATAAGCTTGATCACGAAGTTCATTTAATTCATTTAGTTGAACCTTGCGGTGATCACCCACTGTGTGAAGGTCGAAATTTGCATGTTTCAAGGCCCAGTAGGCCTTATGCTCTAATTCGATCGGAAGATGACATGCCTTCCCGTACACTAGCTTATATGGAGTACACCCGATGGGTGTTTTGTAAGCAGTGCGGAAAGCCCATAATGCATCATCCAGCTTATCCGACCAAGAGGCACGGTTTTCTCCAACCATCCTTTCCAGAATTCTCTTAATACCACGATTCGAGACCTCCACCTGCCCACTTGTTTGTGGGTGGTATGCAGTTGAAAGACGGTGAGTTACACCATATTTCAACATCACTTTTGCAAATTGTTCATTGCAGAAGTGTGTGCCACGATCACTGATAATGGCACGAGGAGTCCCGAATCTGGCAAAGAGAGACTTTAGAAATTTAACAACTACTCGGGCATCATTGGTGGGTAAGGCTTTTGCCTCAACCCATTTTGACAGATAGTCGACAGCCACGAGTATATACTTATTCCCTCGTGAAGACGGGAACAGCCCCATAAAATCAATGCCCCACATATCAAATATTTCACAGACTTGGATGGCGTTTTGTGGCATCTCATTCTTTTTGGAAATATTCCCGTGACGCTGGCAAGCCTCACAGGTTTTGATAAGTTCATGGGCGTCTTTGTAGATTGTGGGCCAGAAGAATCCCGAATCAAACACCTTTTTGGTGGTGTAGTTTGGGTTATCATGTCCCCCCGTGGGTCCATCATGACAGGCTTTAAGAATTTCCATGGCTTCTTGGCCATGGACACACCGTCGGATGACTTGATCCGCATAGATTTTGAACAAGTAGGGGTCGTCCCAGAAGTAATGTTTTATATCTTTAAAGAATTTTCTTTTCTGTTGGGACGACATCCCTTTCACAACGAAATTACCCGCATGGTAATTTGCAAAGTCGGCAAACCATGGGGTAGTAGTATCATCCCGGGTAGAGATTAGATTGAGAGTATCAAGAGGAAAAGTTTCATTAATTTCTTTTCTCTCGAGAATATCCTGGTGAGGATTCTCTAACCGGGACAACTGATCAGCAGCAAGGTTCTCTGCTCCTTTTTTGTCTCGTATGAGTATATCGAATTCTTGAAGGAGCAGGACCCAACAGAGCAGTCTTGGCTTTGCGTCCTGTTTAGTGAACAGGTATTTCAAAGCCGAGTGGTCCGTATACACCACGCATTTGGTTAGGATTAAGTAAGACCTAAATTTCTCAAAGGCATATACCACAGCTAATAATTCTTTTTCTGTGGTGGTATAGTGTGCTTGAGCTTCACTCATGGTCTTACTTGCGTAGTGTATTGGCTGAAAATGTTTTGATTTGCGTTGCCCCAGAACTGCACCAATAGCGAAGTCGCTAGCATCGCACATAAGTTCGAAGGGTAAGTCCCAGTCGGGGGCAACAAGGATCGGTGCCTCGGTAAGCCTTTTCTTTAAAGTAGAAAAAGCTTCGATGAACTCGGGGGAAAAGATGAAAGGAGCTTCCTTTTCAAGAAGATGAGTCAATGGTAGGGCTATTTTGGAGAAATCCTGAATGAATCTCCAGTAAAACCCGGCATGGCCAAGGAAACTCCTTATTCCTTTAACAGTGGTGGGATGAGGCAGTTTAGCAATAACATCAATTTTGGCCTTATCGACCTCAATCCCACTTTTTGAAATTTTTTGGCCGAGGACAATGCCCTCCTTAACCATAAAATGGCTCTTCTCCCAGTTTAGACAAAGATTAGTGTCTTCACAACGTTGAAGCATCTTTTCTAAATGGGAGAGGCATGAGTCGAAAGAATTCCCGATGACTGAGAAGTCATCCATGAATACCTCCATGGTTTTCCCGATCATGTCGTGGAAAATAGCCATCATGCACCTCTGGAAAGTGCCCGGTGCGTTGCATAACCCGAAAGGCATGCGACGATAGGCAAACGTCCCGTAAGGGCATGTGAAGGTAGTCTTCTCTTGATCCTTAGGATCAATAGGAATCTGGAAGTAACCCGAGAAGCCGTCGAGGAAGCAATAATACTCATTCCCCGCTAGTCTTTCGAGCATTTGATCCATAAAGGGCAGAGGAAAATGGTCCTTGCGGGTGGCTTCGTTAAGCTTTCTGTAATCGATACATACTCGCCACCCTGTAATCAAACGAGTTGGTATCAACTCGTTATCCTCATTAGTGACAACCGTGATGCCACCCTTTTTTGGAATACAATGTATTGGGCTAACCCAAGGACTGTCTGATATAGGGTAAATCAATCCCGCATCGAGAAGTTTGATAACTTCTTCTTTGATAACTTCGTGGATTTTTGGATTTACCCTTCTTTGATGCTGCACAGCAGGTTTGAAGTCCTCTTCCATTAGGATTTTGTGTGTACAAAAATCCGGGTTAATACCCTTTATGTCTGAGAGCTTCCAAGCAATTGCTTGCTTGTGGGACTTCAAAACCTTAAGCAGCGCGGTTTTCTCCTCATCCTTTAAGTCTTTTGCAATAATGACCGGTAACTTATCGTTACCTTCCAAGAATGCATATTCTAGATGAGGAGGCAAGTCCTTAAGTTCGACCTCGGGGAAATCATCATTTTTCTCAATAGATTTGACTTTCGCGTTATGAAGTTGTGGAGGTAGAACAGGAACGGGATAGAGATCTTTGTTCAATAATTTCTCAAGGAGAAATATATCCCTCTCCGGGTCAATCTCTTGGTTATCAATTCCTTCGGGAATTGAATCACTTTTGAGAAAGGCCTCTAATTCCTCAAGGACAAAATCACTCCCCTCAAACGGAGTGAGGGAAGGAGAAGAATTAACAATTATGGGGTGAGAAGAGGGAGTGGAATTTCCACTCGTAGAACTATCAGCGAAGCCAAGGATTTCCTGGGCATACTCCTCGGATGCAATGTCAATGACATCAATTCGGTTGACCGATTCAGCATCATAGTTCGAGGACTATCTCGAGGTTTGATCAAGGTTGAACGTTATCGCTTCATTGCCAACTCGTAACGTGATTTCCTCATCGAAAACATCGATTAATGCACGACCCGTCCTTAAGAATCCCCTCCCAAGAATGAGAGGAACTCTCGGGTCTGTATCGAAATCAACAATGACAAAGTCTACCAGAAAATGGAACTTTCCCACTCTTACAAATACGTCCTCGGCAATACCGAGGGGGACGTGAAATTGAACGGTCTGCAAGCTCGAGAGTCATGCATGTGGGAGTAAGTGCCTGAAGAGAAAGCTTTTTCCAAACTGAGTAGGGTATTAGGTTGATGCTTGCGCCAAGATCGACCAAGGCAAAGCATTCAACCATCCCCGGGAAAATACATGGTATTAGAAATTTCCCGGGGTCTCCTAGCTTCTCGGGAAGCTGTTTCAACAGAACTGCAGAGCAGTTTTCGTTGAGTAGAGTTCGTGCCATTTCAAAGAGTTTCTCTTTATTTCCCAGTAAGTTTTTGATTGTCGATGCAAATTTGGGCATTAATATGAGAGCATCCGCGAAACTAATATCAAAGTGTAGTTCTTGGAAAATTTGGAAAAAATTTTCCATCTGATGATTATCTTTTTCACGGAACTTCTGATCTTGCAATCGTGAGGGATATGGAATCGTTGGTTTCGGGTTGGCTTTTGGTATTTCAACAGGACCTTTGGGAGTTTCAAACATGAACCTTTTAGGGGGAGTCGGGACCGGGACTACTGGAGGAGGGATGTCAGTGGTACCTCCGTTATTAGTAGTAAGTGCCGTATCCGTAGTATCCTCAGTATCACATTCCTCTACCTGGATAGGAGAAGTGGTAGAAGGAGCTGTGGGTCCTTTATAAGAAACTTCACTTCTTGTGGTGATCGCCTTTGCATCGCCCCTCGGATTAGCGATCGTGTTGCTAGGTAAAGTAGTACCTGAGCCCGAGGGTCGATCATTTAAAGACTTCTTCAATTCAGAGATTTGACTAACCAGCACTTTGTTTAATTCATCTTGGGATTTCATAAACTGTTTTAATAACTCATCAGATGATGGTCCAGTTGGAACAATGGCTTGATTTTGATTTGGAAAATTTTGAGCCCGATTGTTCTGGAAATTCCCATGTTGCTGGTTGTTATTACCCTGGAAGTGGTTTTGTTGAAAATTACCCTGATGGTAATTATTCTGACCTTGATTACGGTTATAGTTTCCTTGGTTTTGATTGTTTTGAACCTGGTGTTGACCAGAGTTGAAATTCCCTTGGTTGTTAAAACCTTGGTTCATTCGGTTCTGGTTCTGATTCTGGTTATAGTTCTGGTTTCTGTTTTGACCATTTTGGTTCTGGGGTTGAGTAAACCCGGGTGGTCCAATGTAGTTATTGGAACGATAGCTCAACAGATTTCGGTCCCCTTGAGGTTGGTAGGAATTACCTCCTGTATTGTAGGAACCTTGGGCTACGAATACGTTCTCTTGAGTGAAGCCACCGGAGGCTGGGCACTCATGATATGGGTGTGGACCACCACATGTTTCACAACTGATAGGTCTATTCTGCTGATTTTGATTTGTCTGGTGAATTCAGAGAACCGCAGCAGACAAATCATCAAATTTTTTTTGTAAGAGCAGCTATTTCATTACTTGCCAGAGTGACTGACTTACATGAGTCATTCCTCTCTGCGGAGGAGTCCCAAAAATTATGATGGGCAGTCATGTTTTCGATTAAGCCATAGCACTCTTCAGGGGTCCTTTTCATAAAGGTGCCCCCAGCGGCAGCATTGATGGTGTCACGATGACGAAGTGTCAAACCATTATAGAAGGTATCAATAATGGTGACAAGAAGCATGTTATGATTAGGACACCGATCAATAGCAAGTTTGTAGCGTTCCCATGCCTCAAATAAGGACTCGTCGGGAAGCTGTCTGAAGTTACTAATATCGTTTCTCAGCCTTGTAACCATAGATGGTGGAAAATATTTAGCCAAGAACTTAGTAACCATCTCATCAAAGGTATTGATCGAATTCTTAGGAAGTCGATCGAACCAAGCAGTCGCATGATGAGTGAGAGAATAGGGGAACAGGTATAAACGCAGGCCGTCTTCGGTGACGCCATTTTGTTTCATGCTCCGGGTGACGGTTAAAAATTTATCGAGATGCTTGTTAGCATCGTCACCCGGCAAACCGTGGAACTGACACGAATTCTGGACTTGTTGTATCATGTTGTGTTTCAGTCCAAAATCCGTGGCTCCAATTGTGAGTGGTGCAATGGGTCCACCCCTCCCTTGCATGGTAGGCTGACATAGTTCCTCCATAGTTCGGGTGTCAGGAACTACATCCTCCTTGGGAGGGATAGGGGGCTCGTCGTTCATTTTTAGTGAGTGTTCTTCGTCAACAGAACGTAACTTGGGTACGTTTTTCTGTTTTTTATTCTTTGTTTGTGAACGAGTGCGCATGCACTAAAACCAATTTTTAAAACAAGATCGAGGCAAAACCACAGTGAACTTAAATCCAATAATCACAAGTGAATGGCTTCTTTGAAAAAGGTACACCACCCACAGGGAAACAATGGCAAGTTTGTATCTTATGTTTGGGAACTTATTATGTTCACACCCCCAGTTGGTAGGTGTTCTGCCTTGGTTTGCGGTGGTAAACTTTTATGTAATTATATTCACAGTAAAATGTTTTTGGCTTTTCGTGTACGGGTGAAAAAACTTGGACAATATTTTTGGAACTGATTCGTTAACCGAAATCGTTCCTTTAAGATTACTCGCAGGCTGGCGGGAGGAAATAAATGGATCCCTCTTCAGTTCGCAATTTAATGTCAGAACTTACCCTAAACCAACTGTATAGGTTGTAATCTTAAAGATAACGAAGTAATTTAACTTCACAGTTTGTTTTGTTGTTTATGATTTTTTTTGGTGTTTCTAACACTTCAGGAGAAGTGTTAATGAACTTTTTTCAGATATGATTTTGATTTTCTCAAACATTTACAAGTGGTGATATTTGTACAGGAGGGGTTTTGAAAACCACTAAACCTAAAACGATTTGAAATACGCAACAACCTCCCCGGCAGCGGCGCCAAATTTTGACTCCTCCCAAACCAACCAGTCAACCGGGTGCAGTTGATAGGCCCACCTGGGAGAGGAGAGTCAAGTGTTTATAATCCGTGGAAGTACAGGGAAATCCCCGGGTCGTTAAGTCCCAACGAGATTGAAATTGTATTTTAAACGTTTGTGGAATAAGTGGCACTGAGGACAGTAACCAAGATGATTGGGGAATGATTATACTACTAATTTCTTGGTATTTGAACAGTTATGGAATGATATAGACAATAACAGATATAATCACAAAAGGCACAACTTGGGAAATCAGATAACAGACAGAGAAAAGTAGGTTTTAACAAATTACAAAATACAGGGGGTGCAAGTGAAACTTTTTAAAACTTAAAATTAAAAGAAAATTAAAAATGAAAATGAAATTATAAAAATGATTATTTTAATATTTAAATATTACTTAATTAATAAAACTATTTAAAATGTGAATTAAACCTAAATTAAATTAACTAAAAATTACAAGGATTACAAATTAAACTAAAAACTTGCAAAAATAATTTCTAAACCTTTAGAAGAACTTGAAGAAAGTATAAAAAATAAAAATAAATATTTTTGTCTTTTTGTGAGTTTTTTATTAATTAAAAACTAATTATCTTAATTAAACTAATTAAACTATTTTAAATTACTAATAATGCTAAATTAACTTAGAAATTTATGGAAAAATTTATAAAACTACTTAACCATCACAGGAATCCTACAAAAATATAAAAACTTCTAAAAATTATATTTAGGCTATTTTACTAATTATTTACCTTTTAATTAATTTAAATCTAATTTAAATAATTAAAATAAGAAAAATGGAAAATGAACAGTAGAAACTAAAAATATATTTTCTAAAATTCTTAACTAATTTATAAAGCCTAGGAAAAATATAAAAACCTACTGTTATTAATTAAAATTTAAGAAAACTAATTAATTACTAATATTACCTATTTAATTATTTAAACTACTTTTAAATCTAATAAATAGTAAACTGCTTATGGTTGTTTTATGACTTTTCACTGAAACAAGACTTGGTTTTATGGTTGTTTTGTTCTAGTTATGACCTAAGTAACTTGTAGGAACCAGAAGTAACAATACTGAGATACCACAACCCTTTGAATTCCCTTGATCCAAACACACCTTATTTTCACAGTTATGAAGATTTTCAAAGAAATTTACTTATTTATCCCACCAATCTGTTTACAAAAGTTCTAATATGATCTAAGAAGATGAGTTAAGCTCAGAAACACAGGTTGCATTTACTTAAGCACAAGGGAACAATATTATAGCTTATAATGGCAGTCTAAACAAAGAGTTGTGAGCAATAAGGAAAACTAAATACAAACTTCTAATTTTAAACCACAAATTAAACCTAATAAGCACAAGAAACACAGAATAGCAATAATCAAGCAAGCAACCAGAAATTATAAGGAATTAAGATTTTTAGAGAAAAAACAAAATAAGCAAAGCTTACAAACCACCCTTAGCATGAACAAAGGGTTTTCCACAGAAGCCTATCTTTTAAATAGGCTTATCCACTTCCAAGCTTGCTCTCCATTGCTTAAGGGTTTAGGGTTTAGGGTTTAATAAGCTTAAGGGAACCTAAGTGAGCTTAAAAGTCCTTATCAGCAACATAAACAACAACAACCTTTGATTTGAATTTTTTGAAATAAAAATGAAAATTGCAAACACAATTAGAGATACTGAAACTGGATTACTATTACTTGAAAAAGTTAAGAATACAACTGAATTGACAATCCAAATGCTTAAAAGCTTGAATTTTACACTAGAATTTAAACTCTTAATTAAACGACATACAATGAAACTAATAAAACTACTACTCCTTCCTTGCTCTATCTTTTTGCTTTTATAGAGGTCTTCTAGGGTTTGTGTGAGCCTCTGAGTAAATCCCACTTGCAATTTTGACCCTTGGATGTCTGAATTCCATCTCAACCGTTTATATGATTTTGGCAGGAAAATCGGTTTGGACTGTTATAGGCAGGGGGTGGTGGCATTAAATGTGAGGTGATTTGAGGGTAGAGGTGGTGGGATAGTGATGATGACTTTAATGCAAGTGGTGGTGGTGGGCTGCAAAACCAGGTGGTTTGGCTGTGGTGAGTGAGGGAGAGGGAAAAGGTGTGGGGTTTGACTGGTATTCAACCCAGGTCAAACCTTTGACCCGTTCTTATATTAAATGGGTGTGTGGGCTGGGATTGCATGGGCCTAGGATAGAAGGAGTGGGCTTGGGTAAATTTTATGGATTGGACTAGGCTTAGGCTTATGATAATAATAAGGGTCCGGTTTGGTTTTTAAGTTCACAAGGACCAATCTTGTAATTATCCGAAAAGTGAGGGGTGAGTTTTGGCATTTTTCCAAAGTTTGTCATAAGGGTGTAATATGCCAATGATGAATAGTACATGGTCCTTGTATGATTTTTCCATTTTAATTTCACCAAGGACTATTTCTGCCAAACTTTGAAACTTCAGTGACCTGTTGTGTAATTTCACCAAACTTTTCCACCAAGGACCAATCCTGCCATATATGAGAAGTACAAGGACAAAATTTGTTTTTCTCAAAGTTTTAATATCCCAGGGACCATTTTTGACAATTTTCCAAACTTCAGGGACTAAACTTGCAATTTTGTGAAACTTTGCACCAAAGGACTAATTATGTAACTTTTTGATTTAAAAGGACCTTTGGTGACTTTTTCAAGTTTTTAGAACAACCAGGGACTAGATTTGATAATTTTTGAAAGTTGAGGGACTGAAACTGCCAATTATGCAAACTTTGTACGTTTTTCATCTGTTTTTGATTATTTTGCATTTGAAACATGTAAAACACATTTCTGGGATATTTTCATTATTTTGGTTCAATATTGAGTATTTTTGGATGTTTTGGCAGTTCAGATTGGTATAAAATGATGAGTATTTAGACACTCATCACCCTCGCCTCCAAAACTCTTAACGGGCCTTGATATGTCTCGTTCAAAGCCCATAAGCTAAAAAAATAAGCTTTTAAATAAATAAGCTGTTGAAATTAGCTTATTATTAACTTAATAAGCCTCGGAAAATTTTAGAAAATTTTTATAATTATTTTTGCAAATTCGGACTAAAAATGTAACGCGACGACACCTAGAGGGACTAAAATTGTAAAGATTGAAAAGAAAGGACTAAACTTGTAAAAACAGAAACTTAAGGGTAAAAAGTGATGAAAGTTAATATTATAAGCTTAGTATTGATTTTTGAACAAAGTAGAGGACTATAGTTGAATTTATTATAAAAATGACTAACGGTGTAACGCAAATATCGTTAGAGTAAACAACAACAACAACAAAACCCAATCCCGCCGTAGCAGGGTATGGGGAGGTAGAGTGTAGACAGATCCTACCCCTACCCCAGGATAAACCCAGGAATAGAGAGACTGCTTCCAATGAGACCTCCTGCAAGTGCAGGTGTGCGGGTGATAGTGAAAAGCAAAAAGAGTAAAAGGCAACAAACAACAAGCAAAAGCAGGCAAACAAAACAAGAAACAGAAGCAAAAACGCACGAGGCCCACAGTAAAAGCAAAAGCGAAAGCAAGAAAAAGCAGGCAAAACTAGGGGCAACAAAGGGCAAGGCAAAGCAACGCAAGGCAGACAAAAGCACAAAACAGAAGCAAAAACGCACGGGGCCTAAGGCTAAGGCAAAAGCAAGAAAAAGCAGGCAAACCAAGGGGGCATAAAGGGCAAGGCAAAGCAACGCATGGGGCCTACAACAAAGGCAAGGGCCTAAACTAACGCAAGGGGAAAGGCAACAAAGGAACGCCTAAAAGCCTAATGCCCTACACACCCAAACCTACTAAGCCCCCGGGACTACCCACAGACCCTAATTCTATCTCTCCACGCCTTCCTATCTGAGGTCATGTCTTCGGACAAGCGTAGCTCCTTCATGTCGAGCTTAAGTCTATCCTCCCACCTGAGATTGGGTCTACCCCTTCTTCTCACTCCATCTACTACCAGCGCTTCGACCTTTCTAACTGGCGCTGATTGTGGCCTCCTCCTAACATGCCCGAACCACCTCAACCTTCCTTCTCTCATCTTCGAGATAATATTCTCTACTTCGAGTTTATCTCTAAAAACTCCGTTCGGGATCATGTCAAGCAAGGTTTTACCACAGGTCCATCTTAGCATTCTCAGTTCTGCCACCTCCACCCGGTTAGCCTGGGCCTTGGTGATAGGCCAACACTCGGACCCGTACAACATAGCTGGTCTAACCGCCACCTTATAGAATTTTCCCTTTAACTTAAAAGGGACTTTCCTGTCACAAAGGACTCCCGACGCCGCCCTCCATCTCGCCCAACCAGCTCTAATCCGGTGGGTCACGTCCTCATCAGTCCTCCCTGATTTGTGGATCATCGATCACAAATATCTAAAAGACTCCTTTGGTGGCAGTATCCGATCACCAATCCGGACCTCAATTTCCTCGTCGTGTCCCGTCTCGGTCCTTCTAAAATCACATCTCATATATCGTTAGAGTAAAAATGGTAAAATTGGAAAAAGGAGACAAAGACTAAACATAATTTATTTATCATTCTTATTTATTTTCTATTTTCGTAAATTTATTTCATATTACATTTAAACTTTATTTTTATTTATATATATTATTTAACGTAACGTTAATAATATATATAACGATATTTCAAAAGTTAATATTTTACTTACGATTAAAAAGGTAAAACTTCGATGGATAATTTAAATCATATTTTGTCATATCATGCATATCACAAGAATTACACCGCACATCACTTATTCGTCATAACGAATATTTAATATTCGTTATTCCTTCGTATTTACCAAATAGTATTTGGTCAAGTTCTCAGATAAATTTATTTATCAGGTTGTGTTTCGAAGCCGTTATCATAAATTCGTCCGACTTTATTTTCTCCATTTCAGTATCAATCTAAGGTGAATCATAGCTTCACATTTACTTATTTTCAAAACTCCGTGAGGGGGATACATGTTATAAACAGATCGCAAGTAATTTTTTGTATGCTTCCTGACTTGATATATGCCTAAGTTAGCTATTGCCAAAAGACCCTTAATCATGAGCCATTAATCACTGTATGTGAACGCGAATATAATGAATAGATCTATTTAAGGTTTGACAGCCTGTCCCATTAATACTTGACGGAATGCCATTATGCATGTGGTTAGTTGTATTAGTCGTGATAATTATATTTGAGTAAAAATAGGAATTGGCAAATCACCTATTACACGAGGGAAAAATTATCCTTGCTTTGATAAACACCTCCGTTTTTACGGTATTTGTTAACGTTTGCGTGTCATGAGACTTAGAGCAATATATAAACTGCAATATCAATATTTTCAAACTGATTGTATTTTCCAATACAATCTTACTTGTGTATCAAAATGATTATTAAATTCAAACTCTATGATATCACTCAACATTTTTGTTGACTTTTAAGCATGTATCTCAGGTATTTAGCAGGGGAAGCAAGCATGGAACGGGCGGCAAAAACTTCAAAACTTGTCTACTTTATTTTAATAATGGTGTAAAATAAAAGATGTTTGATTTATTTCAAAACATCAAGACTTTTATTATAATACTCTGATAAGGACCTTTTGTAATTGAATTTTTATAAATAAAATTATGTTTTAAAACGTCTCTTTCGAGCCATTTTCTATCATTATGACTTCGATCCTCACCGTAACACCCTAATTACTATTCCGCTGCCGCATTTCAAATTAGGGGGTGTTACAGATTGGTATAAGAGCCATAGTTATAGAGAACCAAATGTTTTCAAACATTGAACTATAACCACACTTTCAAATAAATTAAATTTATACCATATTATTTTTGCCCGCCGTACCTGCTTGCTACCGTACTCAGTAAGTTAATCATTAAGCTATGATACTTTGATCTTGATATGTTAAAATTTTGTATTCTTTGATGATAATAAATTCTTATTCTGCACTATTTATGAATTGTTACAGTATTATTTCAAAATGAGTATGTCAGAATCCGACTCTGATATTTTCGTCGCGTCCGTTACTTCGCCTGTTTATCGTTCTACCTTTGTACCTGACGCTGTTTCCCAAGAAACAGAACCCTTCGAGCAAGACGAAATTGTTACAACGCCTAAAAATCCCGATGCTTTTGTTTTACCGACACATACACCATTACTACGTCATGAATTCGATTCATATGCATCCGACCACCTATTCAATCTTTTTAGCCAAACTTATCCATATACTTTTCACCCAAGAGAACAAATTCCTGAGGAAGATATACCTACATCCAGCCGACTTCGTATTTCTGATTCTATTCCTCCACTTTCACCATCATTACCCTATCCTCCTGGTTTTACTCCCCCAGCTCATATCAATGAAACTGGCGAGTGCTAGGATGGAAATTTCCTCTACCCTTTCACCTTCTGTAGTAGTGACGCGTTTGGAGCATCACGAAGAACAGATAGACTCACTTCTTCAGATGATTGATTATTCATCATTCGATCATTCGGATACTATCCACAACACTTTACATAACCTTATAGCCAATAGGATAGAGTTGCAGCAGGGGTTAGCTCAGATACATTCGGATATCTCTGAGACACGTTCTTTCGCGATATCATTGCGAAGAGAGGGACAGAACCGTACTTGGGAAGCCCAGCTTGCACACCGAAGAGCAGATACATTGGAAAACCTTGTAGGAGATATGCAGATTCAACATCATACCGAGATGCAGGAGCTCCGAACTCAGATCTTAGAGATAGGAGGACATGTGGACATACCTAATCATTAGAGGCAGTTAGTATTTGTACTAGTAATAAGGCATCTAAGCCTACCGCATGTGGCAATTAATAAAGAATCTTGTATCGTTTTGTTATGACAACTCAACTGATCAAGTTATTAATGTTATGTTGTTGGTTTTGATATTACTATATACAAATGTTAATTTATGCTTATGGTTGTTCATGTGTATTATAAATGCATCTAATATATCGGAATAATTATGATTGTTGTATCGAAATAAAAACTACATATGGTGCCCAATTATTGTTAAGACTCATAAATATTCATTTTCCTACTTCACAAGATCCTTTAAACAAAGTTTTGTTTAAAATTCTAAATGCTATATTTTTGTATTATCAATAGAAAAATGGAGCATGCAAGTAGCGAAAACTCCAACCCGGAAGTGATCATGACCCCCACTGAGGTTCAAAGAATGATTGCTGAGGGAATATCTGCAGCTCGTGAAACGGATCGTTTGAATAATATCAATGGTGCAAATCGTGAAGCTAATACATCTACTCCTTGTAATTGTACTTACAAGGACTTCATGACTTGCAAGCCAACAAACTTCAAAGGAATTGAAGGAGTGACTGAAATGGCCCATTGGTTTGAGCATACTGAGACAGTCTTCAAGAGGAGTGGTTGTTCTGAGAATAGCAAAGTTACCTTTGCTACAGGAACTCTTCAAGGAGAAGCACTATCGTGGTGGAACACTACTGCGAATGCTATGGGTCCAGATGAAGCTTTCAAACTTTCTTGGAATAAGTTGAAGAATAAAATGCTTAAGAAGTATTGTCCAAGGACAGAGATCAGAAAACTAGAGGATGAATTTCATCAGCTAGTAGTAAGGTACAATGACCTGAAGACATACGACAGAAAGTTTCTGGAGTTGTCGGTGTTGTGCCCAACAATAGTACCCGATGTTGAACAAGCATTGGAGAAATATGTGGAAGGACTGCCACCATCTATTGAAGGGGATGTTACCTCATCGAATCCACAAACAGTAGAAGAAGCTATGGGACTTGCACAAAGATTGTTAACCCGGGTGATCAAAAGAGGTTCTACCTCCGTGATCAATGAGCATAAGAGAAGTGCTGACAACCGTGGGAACAACAATAGCAACAACCGCAGCTACAACAACAGTTACAGTGGTAACCGGAGCTACAACAACAACAATCAAAGCAACAACCGCAACAGAGATCAACAGCAGAACCGTAGTAATCATCATCAGCAACAAAATCGTTGACAAGAAGCTACCAGAGCTTATGCAGCAGTGCCTGCAGAAAGTAAAGGTTATGCCGGAACTCTACCCCCATGTAACAAGTGCAACATGCATCATACTGGAGCATGTAAGGCTGCTTGTGGCAACTGTAGAAGAATTGGTCACATGACAAGGGACTGTCGAGCAACTGGAGCCAACACACAACCGATAGCAGTAAAGTGCCATGGTTGTGGTGAGGTTGGACATTACAGAACTCAATGTCCGAAAATTGCCAATAATGTTGCCCGAGGAAGAGCGTATGTACTTGGTGATGGGAACACAATGCAGAATTCTGATGTTGTTACGGGTACGTTCCTATTAAATCAACAAGATGCTAAGATATTATTTGATTCAAGAGCAGATAAAAGTTTTGTGTCTACTTCGTTTTCCGCAATTCAAAATATTACTCCTGTAGAATTAGATACTATCTATGAAATAGAATTAGCAGATGGAAATATGCTAAGTACCAATACCCTAATCGAAAATTGCACCTTAACCCTTCTAAATAAATCTTTCCATATCAATCTTATGCCCATCCAATTGGGAAGTTTTGATGTCATCATTGGTATGGATTGGTTATCTAAACACCGAGCCAGAATAATTTGTGACGAGAAAATCATCCAAATTCCATTCGACGGTGAAACCTTAATCATCCAAGGTGATAAACCTAAAACTTCGTTCAATATTATTTCGTACGCCAAGACGATGAAATACATAAGCAAAGGATGCCATGTATTTCAAATCCAAGTAACGGGAGGAGAAACAAAAGAAAAGAAGAAACAACTTGATGAAGTGCCAGTTGTAAAAGAATTTTCTGATGTATTTCCCGAAGACTTACCTGGAATCCCACCAACCCGTCAAGTAGAATTCCGCATCGATTTAGTGCCTGGAGCAGCACCAGTTGCAAAAGCACCATATCGATTAGCACCCTCCGAAATGAAAGAATTATCTGAACAGTTGAAAGAACTATAAGATAAAGGAATCATTCAACCAAGCTCATCCCCTTGGGGAGCACCAATCCTATTCGTCAAAAAGAAAGATGGAACGTTCTGAATGTGTATCAATTACAAGGAGTTGAACAAACTCACGGTGAAGAATCGATATCCATTGCCAAGGATCGACGATCTATTTGACCAATTACAAGGATCAAGTGTTTACTCAAAAATCGATCTAAGATAAGGATATCATCAATTAAGAGTTTGGGAAGAGGACATTCCCAAGACAACTTTTCAAACACGATACGGACATTATGAATTTCAAGTTGATGAGGCAAAAAATGATCCATTTTTAGGGGGTCATTTAAGACCGGAATTGAATTTATTTGATCAAATATTGCCCTAAATTGCTCCTTTTGTGATTTTAGGTACTTTAGGAGTGAAATCTGGAAAAGGAAGCAATTCGGACATTTTTGGAGCATAAAAGTGAAGAAAACGCCAAAGACTTAATTTTCCATGGTGGAAACAATGTGTGACGGTGTCAAGAGTACTTTCCTGACGGCATCAAGAGTAAATACCATGACGACCCAGTACAGAAATGAAGGCGTCACAAGTAGAGTGTCAAGAGTTAAATGTGTGATGGCCTGCAAAAATGGACAACATGACGGCGTCAGATGTAGATCAAGGCAGTCCGAGGATTATTTTGGCGGCGAGATGACGGCATCACCCATTTGTTCTTGATGCCGTCAGCCTCTAATATCTATATATAGTTTTCTTATTTTCATTCATTAAGAGGAACAAGTTTGGAGAAATCCTAAGGCCGAACCATATACGAATTTTATAGCTTTTCAAGGGTTTTCAACCCTTGAATCCTTACATGTGTTATTAAGATAAGTCTTTTCTTAATTCAATCAATATGTCTATGTGTTGGTTGTCTATATCTTGTGCTTGTCTTGATTCCACCATGCTAGGCTAGATTTATCTTGTGTTTGCTTAGATCTAATGAAACCTAGATGTTGATTATGTGTTGATTACTTGTTTATGGTTGTATTGGATGAATGATTTCAATGTTAGGCTAAAGAAAACTGGCAGATCTCCAAATGGTAACATGCTTGAACGTCTTAGGAAACATGAACCGATGTGTACTAGGTTTTATTGGTTGTATTTAATGCATGAGTAAATTCTAATGATCCCATGTTAGGAGCTTCTTGCAGGCTCGACATAGGAGTGAAGTAGGCATTCATAGGATTGGGGAAGTAAGTACGCCACCCCATGAATGGTATTAAGGAATACAATCCGTCATCCACGCAACTATAACAAGTAATTAACGTGTAAAAGATATCTAGGGAGTAGTGAAATCTAAGTAAACACATTTCTCCCACTTATTGCTCACAACCTTAGTTTAATTCAGTTTTATTTTCATTTTTTGTATTTTATTTTGATTGCATCTTTAGTATTGGGTTAGTTGACTAGCAACTAATTCCGCCCCATATCCTTCAAAACCCTAGATTTTAACTTGCTTTCAAAAAAATTTAAAAATACAAAAAGAATCATCCCTCATCTCTAGAACTAGTATTTAGGTTTTCTAATCCTAGCGACACTATTCCTAGCTGAACGATCAATCCCCCGGTACTTGTCACTATACTATACTACAACAATCAGGTACACTACCTGGTGGGCGTTGTAAGCTTCTCAAGATCCCTTAAGAGGTAAAGCCTGGTGCGATCCCTACGTATCAAGTTTTTGGCCCCGCAGCCCGGGGAATAGTTATTGTCTAGGTTAGAATCTCTTTTTATTAGGTCTACTTGCTAGATTCCTTTCTAGTAAGATTTTATTTTTTATTTTTAGGTCTTCTTTAGTCTATCTTATTTCTTTGTGTTTTTGTTTGTAACTTTTCACCACCCGACATCATGAACGATGGGAACATCTTTGAACCCGTCATCCCACCACAACAAAACCCACCACTAGAACCTCTTAGGCCCCAAACCTTAGGAGAGTATTCCCGACCTAGCCACCAAGGCTACCGAAACACCATTGAGCTCACCGGAGCCAATGTGACCCCCTTGCGATCCGACACCATCCGGTTGGTGCAAAGCGGATGTGCATTCCATGGACTTCTTTCCGAAGATCCAAATCAACATCTCAAGGACTTCCTTAAAATCGTAGATTCCATAGACCTAGATGTTGCAACTAGAGAGACAACCCGATTACGCCTATTCCAATTCTCTCTACGTGATCAAGCTAGTCAATGGCTTGAGCGTTTACCCGTGGGATCCATCACCACATGGGATGATCTCACCACTCGTTTCCTTGCTCAATTTTTCCCACCGGGGAGAACTACTAAGCTTAGAAATGACATCTTGATGTTCCAACAACGTCAAAATGAATCTCTCTATGAAGCATGGACTCGTTTCAAGGACTTACTTCAAAAAGTCCCTAATCATGGCATAGATCTTTGGCTCCAAGTCCAAATCTTTTATGACCATATCGATCTCTCCACGAGGCGAGCCATTGACCAATCGGCCGGTGGTAAGCTACGTGATCTAAGTGCGGAACAATCATGGGAACTCATAGAAGATCTTGCTCTCTATGACAACGAAAGTTGGAATGATCCCCGTGATTTGAACAAAACGGTCAAGGCAATATCTTTGCCTTCGAACAACTCTAGCACTCCCGACTGTAGGATCATGGAACTTGAGGACCAAGTCAAGTTTCTCATGAAATCTTTCGAAGCTCCTAAGCCTTCAAGCCAAGTGAACAAAATCACTTCTTCATGCGAATTATGTAGTGTCCCCATGACACTCGTGATTGTGTGGAACTCCCCGGAACAGCTTTTGCGGACTACGCATTCTCGCGTACCGACGAAGCGGGAGATAAGTGGTACACTTTCAAACCCGAGCCAAACCCTTACGGTGATTCCTACAACCCCTCTTGGAAAAATCACCTAAACCTTAGGTGGAAACAAAATCAAGCCAATTCTTCCAATCCGCCTAATCGTTACCAACCAAACGGTCCACCCTCCAACCGTACTTTCAACAACAATCCTTCTAACAACTATGGTAGTGCCAACAATCTTGAAGGATTGATGTCTAAGTTCATGGCATCTCAAGAAGCTCGCATATCTAAGTTTGAAGCCGATTTCAAACAAAAGTAAAGCGAGATGACCACCAAAATTGACGCATTGTTGAAAGTCCTCAATCACCGAGAAATGGGAGCACTCCCAAGCGACACGGTCAAGAATCCGAAACTAAACGTTAATTCCATATCATCAGTTTCGTCACCCACTTCGTGTCCACAGTACTACTCGGTTAAATCAACGAGCACGTGTTTCAAACAAAACCAATTTCTTCAAAAGGACCAATCAAATAAAACACCCGATATAAAACCGGTTAAAAGTATAGTTGAAACACCTCCTACGCAAGACCTTGACGATGAATTCGAGGAACTTCACCTTGAACGACCCGTCATTGATGTCTTAGCCCGTGCTCCCTACTATAGTGCCCTCCTAGAAAAATATGAGAAGTTTAAACTAGGTAAAAATGGGACCGACTTCGTTCAAAACAAGTTGCCTAAAAATCTTGATGATCCGGGTATATTTGTTTTACCTTGTAAAATAGGAAGATCCGAAGCTTTCGACACACTAGCCGACTTAGGGTCAAGCCTCAACTTGATTCCCTTATCCCTATTCACCACTCTTAAGCTAGGAAAGTTAGAGGAAACAGAGGTATTGATAGGTCTAGCGGATGGGAGTATTGCCCACCCGGTTGGAATGATTAAGGATGTAGTTGTTCACGTAGGAAAGTTAACTATCTTAGCGGATTTTCACGTCCTAGACATGGTTAGTGACACTACATGCCCATTGTTGGTAGGAAGAGGATTTTTAGCAACCGCTAGTGCCATGATAGATTGTAAGGAGTCTAAGATAGCGGTAGGTGAAGGCGATACTTGGTCGGTGTACGATGTTAAGAAGCATAGTTATGATTGTGATGATGAACCGACACCACATTGGGTAGAGATGAATAGGAGACCATCTAGATATGGACCTTGGATAGAAAGGAACTTTATAGGACCACAACGCCCATTCTATCTAGAAAAAGATTTCATTGAAAAGACACATTCAGTGGAACAACTCATAGCTAGAGATGAAGAGCTAGACCCTTTTGAGGATCCCTTAGTCTTTAGGAAGATGATTGAGTTCTTGAGCGTAATGCCTATTAATATAGAGATGAATAAGTGGAAAAGAGAGGGAGACAAGTGTAAATGGAGGTGGGACAAGCCACCTAAAGAAGGTGACGGATCATGGCATATGAAGATGACTTTGTACGATCCGGATGGAGAAAAGTTTGAAAGGTCATACCGTACTAAGAAAACCGATAGGAAGTTGAAACCTAAGTTTGATCCCAAAGATGTCCTCAATGAGGAACTCACCCGTATCACGTAGTAACCCATGACTTTGAGTCTAGCTACAAGACTCGTAAATAAAGAAAAGCGCTTCTTGGGAGGCAACCCATGCTTTGTGTGATTTTTATTTTTGTTTGTTTGTTATTTGCTTCCGTATGCATGCTTTATTTTTATTGTTGGTAGATCATGTTTCTAAACTAAATAGTGGAAATACTTTACTTTGTTGTTTTGGCCTAGTCTTAACTACACCAAAAGGTATTTTTGCAAAAGATAAGTTTAAGCGGAAACCCCAAATATGTTTTTAAGAAACAAAACCGACCGATCATGATTCTCCACATTATTAAATGAACATGTATATTCGTATTTGTTAGAGTCAAATGCTTGTATCGAGTCATAATGAAGTTTTGCAAGATTTTCCAGGAAGTAGAACCAAGTTTTTCTAGAAATTTTCCGGAAACTTAACATAAGAATTTCTGCAGGTCACTTCTGACGGCGTCATGAGCTTGCTCTTGACGGCGTCACGTGTAAATATCTGGAAATTTTACCAGTTTTGTTTTTCTAACGGATTCTTAAAGTTTTTGTTGAATTATTAAGTTTTATAATCTCCAGGAAATCTGCAAACTTCATTCCACAAGCATTATATCTTATTTTGTTTTCTAGGATTTAGTAACTTATGTAGATTGCCGCCGATTTTATGCGAGGTTGCTTTGTCTGTTTTCTCAGGATTTACAGGTTATGTATGACAAGAAGATGATTATTTTTCTGGAAGGTGATTCGCCTCAAACAGTCAACTAAGTTTACCAGGTGATGGTCAACCAAGTTAAACGGTCTAAGGCCAATGCTTCGGTGGAATACAGTGTTTCCCCGGGTCGTAATGTCCCAATGAGGTTGTGATGGTATTAAAAACGAATCTGTGATCGAGTGAATAGGAACAGGAAAGGGTATAAGTGTGTGTGTGTGTGTGATTACACTAGGGTTTTATAACTTAAATAAACTATTTAAAACGATTACGTGAAAGCTGGATATCTAAAAACGTTTAAAACCTAGAAACGCGTACGTTTTAATTTAATTCTACGTAAAAGTATGAAAAAAAAACGAATTTAACTAAAGTAGTAATTTGCAAACCTTAGGGGCTTAAATGAAAATAAAATAAACTTAAAATATTTATTTAATAATTATTAATTATTTAATTAATCATTATTATTTAATAACTATTATTAATTATCTAATAATTCACTAATAATTAAGAAAATGTAAAATAAGTCTAGAAAATTAAAATAAAAATTTCTAAAAGTCTAAAATACTATAAAACTTATTTTAAAAATAAAATTATATTATTAAGACTATTTATCTAATTATTATTAATTATTAACTATTTAATTATTAATTAACTATTTATATGATTTAAATTATAAAAAAATACTAAAAAGACTTAGATAATTAAGAAGATTTTTATAAATCTAATTAACAATCATAGGAATCCTAAAAAATTATAAAACCTTTATTTTATGTATTTTTAAACTAGTTTACTAATTATTAATCTATTTATATATTAATTACTAATTAAACTATTTAAATTATAAAAACTACAATATTAACAGTAAAAATTATGGAAAAATTCCTAAAATTATTTTATGACTTATAAAAGCTAGGAAAAATATAAAAACTAGGTGTTACTATGTAAAAATTAATTATGCTATTTAAAACCTATTTATTAATTAATTACTAATAAAACTATTATTAATTCTAATAAATACCAAATGACAATATAAAAATCTAATAAAATTACTAAAAATACTTTAATATAAGAGAAAATTAATAAAAATATAAAAATACAGATTACTTAATAAAAATATAAAAAATTAAAATTAAAATTAAATTATATTAAATAGAAACTATCACTTACTATTATATTGTTTTTTCTTGAATTTTCTTTTTCCAACCTATCTTATATCTAAAAATAAACAACTTTTGTAAAAACAATTAATTTATAACTTAATAATAAGCTATGTGGAAGCTTATTGCCACCATAGTTGACTTTAGTTGACTGAATAAGCAAATAAGCTCAAATGAGCTTATGTGGGACCCACTATGATGAATTCTAGTTCCAATAAGTTACTTAAACAAGTATAAACTAGGTTTGGCCAGATAAGCTCTTGGAATAAGCTAATAAGCAGTTAAATAGCACTTGGATACTTGTATGAACTTAGAAACTGGGACAGATTTGTGTGCTTGTTTCAGGTGGGGTCCACTGAGTACTAGGTCAAACTAATGGTCAGCTATTGATCCCTGGTAGTAGGGGAGTCCAAAGGAACCAAGTATGACAGGTGGGGCCCACTGAGGTGGCCACAAATCACCACCAAAGTGGTGGTGATGGACTGTGTTATGCTGGTGCAGAGCAGGGTTCTTCCCTGCTAGTGACTTTGGACCTTGCTGGGGCCCACTAGAAAATTACTAAAAATGTAAAACTTGTGGAATTCAAAAGTTGAGCTGGTAGTCTATTACTAGGAACAAGTTTCAGGGTCCCAATCCAAACACTAAATTCTAGAAAATTCACACAAGAAATGGAAAAACTAAGAAGCTGAAATTTTGACTTTTTATTTTTTTATCCTAAGTTGACTTATTTGAGATTCTAATGATCACTACTAACTGTATATGTTATATTAAGCTATTATGAACCTATTTTAAGCTAAGATAACAACTAATGAACTGTTTTTGAGGATTGTGGATCCTAAATCCACAACAGATAGCTATTTGTGATGATCAAATGATCATATTGACTTTCTGATGTGAAATAGACCAAGTAAGCAATTGAATTGGACTAATAATGGTCTAAGGAGAATGTCTAAGCTGATTCTAACTAACAATAACACCCCTAGCTCAGTTGACTGACTTAATCCAAACACTCCCTATATGTTGACTGTTATGAGATTTGTGAAGAAATTGGGTGATTAAGTTTATGAGATTGATCCAAACTGACTTAATGAAATAGTATAAGCTAGAATAAACACAAAAACACTAGATAAACGACAATTAGATGCTTCTACAGTAAAGATGCAAAAATTTAGGAATGAGCTTACAATTGATATGTGACTGAGATGATGGAACCAAGAACCAAGATCTGTGTACCTTTCCTAAAGCTCACCAATGAGCACTATAACCAGTATAATCAAAAATCACCATGCTCCATTGCTTGTTTCATCATCTATCTTGATTTTTTTATTTATTTTATATTTTCTTGTATTTTTTTTAAGTATTTTTCTTTTATGAAATAAACAGACACTTATGGTATATAAAAGCTTAATTAAGCTTTGTCAAAGCTTAAGTTAGTTTTTAGAATCCAATAACAACAACAACAAACAAAATTAAGCAATTTGTCAAATTTGCTCAAAATTGCTAAAATGGAAATTTATAACTGAAACTTGAAATTAAAACTTGTATTAAATTTAAATTACAAAATAAAGACAGATTACAACTAGTTTGATTGAAATTACAACTGAATTTTAAGATTACACTACATACGATTACAATTAACTAAAACTAAACTAATATCCTCTCTACTCTGCTTCTATCTTTCTTTTTATTGACCTTCTGAGCCCTGTGGGTCCCACTTAAGCTTTCCCATCACAAATTAGAGTCCTTGGATCACTACTTTTCATCTGAGCCATTTAAATATCTTTTCGCGCCAAAAAGTCTTGGGACAGAGGAGGGTAACGTGTGAGGAATTTAAGGGTTTAATGAGGTGTTGGAGTGTTGTGGAGGTGAAGGGAAGTGGGTAGGCAAGTGGTGGGTGAGCTGGTATTGAAACCAGTGAGGTGGTGGTGGTTTTGGTGGTCTGTGAGTGAGGGAGAGGGAGATGGTGGTGTTTGACCGGGGTCAAACTGGTTTTAATACCAGGGGTTGGTTTGGTTTGTAATTTGGGCTTAGGTGTATGGGCCTAGGATTGGATCACATAAATAGAAAGGGTGGGCTGGGTAGTATTAGGATAGTGGGTGGGCTTTGTTGGTTGTTTTTATTAATAAGGATCCGTTTGGTTTTAGTAACATAAGGACCAATTTTGTAATTTGGTCAAAGTTGAAGGGCTGACTTTGTGACTTTTCCAAACTTCCTTTAAGGACCAAACCTGCCATGTTAGAATAAACCAAGGACTATAATTACATATTTTCCATTTTTAAATCTTAAAGGACAATTTATGTAATTTTTGGATTTTTGAGGGACTAAATATGTAATTTCCCAAAATATTATCAAAAGGTCCAGTTTTGTAAAAGTTGAATAGTATAGGGACCTTAAATGATAATTTTTCATTTATTGCAATTTAAAACACCCCGGGGACCATTTCTGCCAAACTTTCAAACTCCAGGGACCAAACATGTAATTTTACCAAACTTTTCACCCAAGGACCATTCCTGTAAAAGATTAGTAGCACAAGGACCAAAATTTATTTTTCTCAAAGTTTTTACATCCCAGGGACCATTTATGTCAATTTCCAAAGTATAGGGACTAAACTTGTAATTTTGTGAAACTTTGCACCAAAGGACTAAATATGTAACTTTATGATTAAAAAGGACCTTTGGTGACTTTTTCAAGTTTTTAGAATAACCAGGGACTAGTTTTGCCAATTTATGAAACTTGAGGGACTGAAACTGCCAATTATGCAAACTTTGTACGTTTTTCATCTGTTTTTGCATATTTTGTATTTGAAACATATAAAACACACTTCTAAGATATTTTAAGTATTATGATGCATATTTGAGTGTTTTTGGATGTTTTGGCAGCTCAGATTGGTATAAAATGATGAGTATTTAGACACTCATCAGAAGGGAAGCTTTGATTGTTCGTTTTCTTGGAGGAAGATCTAACCTGACCACCTTATTATCCATACCGAGCGAATCAGGGGAGTATTTGATTTCATTCTTTTTACTTTTCACTTTTACAGTCTTTACTTGAACATTGGGGACAATGTTCATCTTAAGTGTAAGGGGAGGGTAAAATGATGATACCTTACAAATACACTTTCGCTTGAGTTTGTTTGTTTGATAGTAGCTGTGTAATAAAACTATGAGAAATACTTGTTAGTGCAATTTTAGCGCCAAATTTAAAATTTTTTACAACATTTAGGAGTGAAACTTTAGCCTTAACAAGCGTCTCATGGATAGGAGATTGTATGACTAGCACAAAACCGTACTATTCAGAAAAATTTTCCACCCAAATATGTGAGGTTCGCCTTTAGATTTGATAGGAAAAGCATTTATTATTAGTGCTTATGAGTGTACCGGTAGCATTTAGATTCTAGAACTTGCGTTAGTGATGCATCCCGAGACCGCTAGTGAGACTACATTCGTGTAGTAGGATTTACTACATGATAAGAGGCATTAGGATTACCCTTGTGTTAAACCCGTATCATAATTACTTGACCATTTAAGTCATATTATTTGGCTAGTTAAGTCAACTAATTTTTCCCACACCTTAGCGTTGTACTCATTTTTAGTACACGAAACCCCTAGTACACCCCTCCGAGCCTATCTTTTCGTTTCTAACTTTAAGCATTTTACTTAAAGGAAGAATTTGTTACACCCCACTTAAATGTACAACCAAATCGCCTTAGCCTTCTGTGTATGCAGTCATCTTTAGTGCATTATTGTTATTTGTTAAACACTAAGTTAACTATCTAATTGATTACATGGTTGCTAAGTCGAGTCATATCCTTGTACATATTGTTTTGGGACGATTGGGACTCATGGGTAAAGTACTTATTTTATGGAGTAATGGGGAAGAAAATCATTTATTACCCCCATATGTACGTTAATCTTAAAAGTGCTCCAAGTGTTTCGATTATCTTAATTCGAGTCATTAGATTAATTTATTGTAAAGTATGTAAAAATTCAAGTGTAAGGGGAACGTTTATTCCCTATGATGTATTATTTTGGATGGTAGGGTAAGAGTGTATGCAACAAAAAAAAAAAAAAAAAAAAAAAAAAAAAAAAAAAAAAAAAAAAAAAGATCGAAAAAACAAGAAAAAAAAGAGAAGAAGAAAGAAAAGAGAAAAAACATACGGACTACCATCCCTTTTTATTCTATGTTCATTTTATGTTTTTGATATTTTTCAATTATTAGCTTAAGTCGAGTCTAGTCTTGGCTTAGCAACGCCACATTGAACATGTAATTAACCAAGATTGTTAACTCGCCACCAGTAAAGACTGCCTATATCCAACAAAACCGTGTATTTCATATCCCTACACCTAACGTTACAACCCTTTAAAAGACATCTTTGATAGTTTATCCTAGGTGCTTACACCATGTGGTGGAGGTTTGATCCTTTCCCAAGCCTATGGTAATCTATTTTGCTATGACAGGTAGTGAGAGATATCTTCCATTTCCATATTGTAATTTATACTTTATTACACCCGAGAGATGTGAGTATCTAAACACTATTTGTGAGGTGCTAGTATATGACCTCCGTGCTTGTCTTTGGTCTTTAGTGGAACGATTATTTGTTGTAATTACTTTTATATTAGTGTTAAATGATCCCTAACTTGTATTTTGATTAGAATAAAAGCGCATTTTCTTGAGGACAAGCAAATCTCAAGTGTAAGGGTATATGATGAGGCAAAAAATGATCCGTTTTTAGGGGGTCATTTAAGACCGGAATTGAATTTATTTGATCAAATATTGCCCTAAATCGTTCCTTTTGTGATTTTAGGTACTTTGGGAGTGAAATCTGGAAAAGGAAGCAATTCGGACGTTTTTGGAGCATAAAAGTGAAGAAAACGCCAAAGACTTAATTTTCCATGCTGGAAACAGTGTGTGACGGCGTCAAGAGTACTTTCCTGACGGCGTCAAGAGTAAATACCATGACGACCCAGTACAGAAATGAAGGCGTCACAAGTAGAGCGTCAAGAGTTAAATGTGTGACGGCCTGCAAAAATGGACAACATGACGGCGTCAGATGTAGATCAAGGCAGTCCGAGGATTATTTTGGCGGCGAGATGATGGCGTCACCTATTTGTTCTTGACGCCGTCAGCCTCTAATATCTATATATAGTTTTCTAATTTTCATTCATTAAGAGGAACAAGTTTGGAGAAACCCTAAGGCCGAACCATATACGAATTTTACAGCTTTTCAAGGGTTTTCAACCCTTGAATCCTTACATGTGTTATTAAGATAAGTCTTTTTTTAATTCAATCAATATGTCTATGTGTTGGTTGTCTATATCTTGTGCTTGTCTTGATTCCACCATGCTAGGCTAGATTTATCTTGTGTTTGCTTAGATCTAATGAAACCTAGATGTTGATTATGTGTTGATTACTTGTTTATGGTTGTATTGGATGAATGATTTCAATGTTAGGCTTAAGAAAACTGGCAGATCTCCAAATGGTAACATGCTTGAACGTCTTAGGAAACATGAACCGATATGTACTAGGTTTTATTGGTTGTATTTAATGCATGAGAAAATTCTAATGATCCCATGTTAGGAGCTTCTTGCAGGCTCGACATAGGAGTGAAGTAGGCATTCATAGGATTGGGGAAGTAAGTATGCCACCCCATGAATGGTATTAAGGAATACAATCCGTCATCCACGCAACTATAACAAGTAATTAACGTGTAAAAGATATCTAGGGAGTAGTGAAATCTAAGTAAACACATTTCTCCCACTTATTGCTCACAACCTTAGTTTAATTTAGTTTTATTTTCATTTTTTGTATTTTATTTTGATTGCATCTTTAGTATTGGGTTAGTTGACTAGCAACTAATTCCGCCCCATATCCTTCAAAACCCGAGATTTTAACTTGCTTTTTAAAAAATATAAAAATACAAAAAGAATCATCCCTCATCTCTAGAACTAGTATTTAGGTTTTCTAATCCTAGCGACACTATTCCTAGCTGAACGATCAATCCCCCGGTACTTGTCACTATACTATACTACAACGATCAGGTACACTGCCTGGTGGGGGTTGTAAGCTTCTCAAGATCCCTTAAGAGGTAAAGCCTGGTGCGATCCCTACGTATCACAAGTGATGCCATTTGGTCTTACCAATGCACCAGATGTATTCATGGATTTAATGAACCGAGTATGCAAGCCATACTTGGATAAATTCGTTATTGTGTTCATTGATGATATTTTAATCTATTCGCGCAATAAAGAAGAGTATGCCGAACACTTAAGGACTATTTTGGAGTTACTTAAGAAAGAAAAGTTGTACGCCAAGTTTTCCAAATGTGATTTTTGGATTTCTATCATTCAATTTTTAGGCCATATCATCAACAACCAAGGTATCCATGTAGATCCCGCGAAGATAGAAGTAATTAAAGCTTGGACGTCACCCACCACCCCAACCGAAATTCGTCAATTCTTAGGTCTCGCTGGTTATTACCGGAGATTTATAGAAGGTTTCTCAAAGATTGCAAAACCTTTGACGGAACTAACCCAGAAGAACAAGAAGTATATCTGGGAAGCGAAGCAAGAGTCAGCATTTCAACTGCTGAAACAGAAGCTTTGTGAAGCACCAATATTAGCATTACCGGAAGGCAATGAGGACTTTGTAGTGTATTGTGACGCATCTCATCATGGTTTAGGTGCGGTACTAATGCAAAGAGACAAAGTTATAGCCTATGCTTCACTACAGCTAAAGAAGAATGAAGAAAATTACACCACTCATGATCTAGAATTAGGAGCAGTAGTTTTTGCTCTTAAGATATGGAGACATTACCTATACGGTACAAAGTGTACGGTTTTCACCGATCACAAAAGTCTACAGCATATACTAGATCAGAAGGAGCTGAACGTGAGACAACGAAGATGGTTAGAATTACTCAATGACTACGACTGTGAAATTCGTTACCATCCTGGTAAAGCGAATGTAGTAGCCGATGCGTTGAGTAGAAAAGATAGAATTAAACCTCTTAGAGTTCGATCTCTAGGAATGACAATTCATTCGCCACTTCCAGCTCAAATCATCAAAGCTCAAACGGAAGCTCTACAAGAAGAAAACCGGCAATATGAGAAAATTGACAGAAGGTCAAACCTGGAAGATCAGGTTGACAGAATGCCAAATAATGAAAAAGAATTTGTGAGAAGAAATGATGGAATGTTATGTTTTAAGGAAAGATATTGGATTCCTCTCTTTGGAGGTATTCGAGACCTTATCATGCATGAATCTCATAAATCCAAATATTCTATTCATCCCGGTTCCAAATATGAAAGCTGATATCGCCGAGTATGTTGGTAAATGTTTAACATGTTCTAGAGTAAAGGCAGAGACTCAGAAACCATCAGGATTACTCGTGCAACCAGAAATTCCGGTCTGGAAATGGGAACGAATCACTATGGATTTTATTACCAAATCACCAAAGACTTCGACCGGATTAGATACAATCTGGGTTATCATCGATCGATTAACCAAGTCTGCACATTTGCTACCAATCAAGGAAACTGACGAGATGGAAACACTTGCTCAGTTGTATTTTAAAGAAATTGTGATTAGACATGGGGTGCCAATATCTATTATTTCTGATAGAGATAGCCGATTTACCTCAAGATTTTGGGAATCACTACAGAAATCTCTTGGTACTCGGTTAGATATGAGCACCGCTTATCATCCGCAAACCGATGGATAAAGTGAAAGAACAATCCAAACCTTGGATGATATGCTCCGAGCATGTGTGATTGATTTCGGAAAAGGTTGGGATAGACACTTGCCATTAGTTGAATTCTCATACAATAACAGCTACCATGCCAGCATAAAGGCTGCACCTTTTGAGGCACTGTACGGAAGGAAGTGCAGATCACCAGTCTGTTGGACAGAAGTTGGTGATATGCAACTCACCGGACCAGAGCTAATACATGACACTACAGAGAAGATATTCCAAATCAAGCAACGCTTGCAAGCTGCTCGTAACAGACAGAAGAGTAATGCTGATGTCAGGAGAAAGCCTATGGAATTTCAAGTAGGAGACAAAGTCATGTTGAAGGTTTCTCCCTGGAAGGGAATGATTCGTTTTGGAAGACGTGGAAAGTTAAATTCGAGGTACATTGGACCTTTCAAAATTCTGGAAAGAATTGGTTCAGTTGCTTATAAGTTAGAACTTCCGGAAGAACTCAGTAGGGTACATCCTACGTTTTACGTATCACAACTCAAGAAATGTTTGTATGACGAAACTCTCGTCATTCCACTAAAAGAGATTAGATTGGATGACAAACTAGTGTTCACAGAAGAGCCTGTGGAAATAATGGATAGAGAGATAAAACAACTCAAACAGAATCGTATCCCCATTGTAAAGGTTAGATGGGACTCAAAGCGAGGACCAACTTATACATGGGAAAGAGAAGATAGATTCCGTGAGAAATATCCACATTTATTTTCATAGAACGCACTTGTTAGATTTCTTAAAATCAAATTTCGGGACGAAATTCAGAATGACAAGTGGGTACTGTAGAACCCTGTAAAAATTTCTTGTAATTAAATCGTTAATAAATAAATAATCCTTCGTTATCGTTTCTAATTCCCATTTTCTCGGAAAAATTTGAAATTTTTCTTATTATATTATTTTGACGATTTTCACAAAATAATATAATTCACGAAATGACGGAATTAATCCTCGACACGTTACACGAAACCTAAACTTTTCATTTAAACCTAAACATAATACCTAATCCTAATTATATTTCCTAAATATAATTAAATTTCCTAATCACCCTAATTAATCAATCGGACCCTTAATTGATTTCAGCCCAACACCCTCAGTCACTATTCATAAGCCCATTCAACCAAAGCCCAAAATCCAAATTCTTAAATTTTCATCCGATCGACTAGTTCAAAACCTCCCCAAAACGCCTCGTTTAATCTCGTTTCTTACACACGACCCTCCAATATTTTTACACCATCTCGTTCAGCACCTAGCCAAATAATAGTGTGTCAAATTCCAAGTTCATTGGATGACGTTTGATACGATTTTAAGAGGCAAAGTGATCGACTCCTACACAACCAAATCGATTTACAACTTATTCAAAACTTAACCGTTTTAATTCCCATTTGTTTCTAATTGCTTCTAATAATATTTTTGAGTTGATTTTGTGTTCAAATGTCGAAGATAATCAAGTATAAACAAGTAGCATGTGATTTAGTAAATCGTATATACAAATATATACTTGGTCGACATACATATGAATCACCACAACATTTCCCATAAATCATGCTCTCACATTCACTTGTATAGCATTATAAAATTCACCTAGGAGCTAGTTTCCCTGACATGCAAATAGTACGTGAAGTTTTCTTTGAAAGTTTCTCACATACGTGTTATATATTCAAGTAATATATAACGTACATGCATGCACCATTCAATTACCCATCTCATACTCTTTCACCTAGTTATTTCATCCTCTAAATTATTCTTACAAGACTAGAAGTCGATTGTATTATTGTTTGGAAGCAAGGAAGGGAATATCGGGTTTGATTTATATATAACGTTTGGGTTATATTGTGAAACGTGATTTCCTTGTGTTTCATTCTATCACACTCGACTCTCTATCACCTCTAAGGTGTTTGTAAGTCTTTTCTACTCATTTCCATTCCATATCACACGTTAATTTTATATCATGCACCATATATATTTTATGTCGATCGTATATCATTTTGCACTCATATTTCATGTAAATATTGTTATTTAGTACACGAATCGTGACTAGCCTCTATCTTGGAAGGCCTAGGAGTCACGTAGCACACCAAGTTCACTTTAGTTGTAACGTTACAAGCATTTCATGCACCCATTTTAAACCATATCCATCGTATGAATATTTAGTAAAATACTTAGTAAAATTTCTAAGTTTTCAAAATATATAACCGGTTTCAAACATGCCACAAACTACACGTATAACTTAAAATTTAACTTAACGAGAGTACAATATTATTTCATGACTCCATAGACCACCTGGAAAACTATCAATTTCATTTACACTACTTGTAAAAATATTCACGTTTTGACACCATAATCAATCCATTTGAAATCGACACAAACAAGTTTTTCAACTTCAAAATTTATATAAAAACCTTATGTTTGTCGAGTGGGCTAAATCCAAGCCCAATAAGAATTTAAAATCCGTAAGCCCACTGGGCTCATATGAAATGTTTTTAGAATCATAAAAATAGCCCAAAGCCAAACCCAAAACATTTTCCATGCCCTCGCCTCCAAAACTCTTAACGGGCCTTGATATGTCTCGTTCAAAGCCCATAAGCTAAAAAAATAAGCTTTTAAATAAATAAGCTGTTGAAATTAGCTTATTATTAACTTAATAAGCCTCGGAAAATTTTAGAAAATTTTTATAATTATTTTTGCAAATTCGGACTAAAAATGTAACGCGACGACACCTAGAGGGACTAAAATTGTAAATATTGAAAAGAAAGGACTAAACTTCTAAAAACAGAAACTTAAGGGTAAAAAGTGATGAAAGTTAATATTATAAGCTTAGTATTGATTTTTGAACAAAGTAGAGGACTATAGTTGAATTTATTATAAAAAGGACTAACGGTGTAACGCAAATATCGTTAGAGTAAAAATGGTAAAATTGGAAAAAGGAGACAAAGACTAAACATAATTTATTTATCATTCTTATTTATTTTCTATTTTCGTAAATTTATTTCATATTACATTTAAACTTTATTTTTATTTATATATATTATTTAACGTAACGTTAATAATATATATAACGATATTTCAAAAGTTAATATTTTACTTACGATTAAAAAGGTAAAACTTCGATGGATAATTTAAATCATATTTTGTCATATCATGCATATCACAAGAATTACACTGCACGTCACTTATTCGTCATAACGAATATTTAATATTTGTTATTCCTTCGTATTTACCAAATAGTATTTGGTCCTGTTCTCAGATAAATTTATTTATCAGGTTGTGTTTCGAAGCCGTTATCATAAATTCGTCCGACTTTATTTTCTTCATTTCAGTATCAATCTAAGGTGAGTCATAGCCTCACATTTACTTATTTTCAAAACTCCGTGAGGGGGATACATGTTATAAACAGATCGCAAGTAATTTTCTGTATGCTTCCTGACTTGATATATGCCTAAGTTAGCTATTGCCAAAAGACCCTTAATCATGAGTCATTAATCACTGTATGTGAACGCGAATATAATGAATAGATCTATTTAAGGTTTGACAGCCTGTCCCATTAATACTTGACGGAATGCCATTATGCATGTGGTTAGTCGTATTAGTCGTGATAATTATATTTGAGTAAAAATAGGAATTGGCAAATCACCTATTACACGAGGGTAAAATTATCATTGATTTGATAAACACCTCCGTTTTTACGGTATTTTTTAACGTTTGCGTGTCATGAGACTTAGAGCAATATATAAACTGCAATATCAATATTTTCAAACTGATTGTATTTTTCAATACAATCTTACTTGTGTATCAAAATGATTATTAAATTCAAACTCTATGATATCACTCAACATTTTTGTTGACTTTTGAGCATGTATCTCGGGTATTTAGCAGGGGAAGCAAGCATGGAACGGGCGGCAAAAACTTCAAAACTTGTCTACTTTATTTCAATAATGGTGTAAAATAAAAGATGTTTGATTTATTTCAAAACATCAAGACTTTTATTATAATACTCTGATAAGGACCTTTTGTAATTGAATTTTTATAAATGAAATTATGTTTTAAAACGTCTCTTTCGAGCCGTTTTCAATCATTATGACTTCGATCCTCACCGTAACACCCTAATTAATATTCCGCTGCCGCATTTCAAATTAGGGGGTGTTACATAATGGGAATCGTGATATTTAATGCGGATATCAAACCAACATTATTATGCCGCTTCGGTTGAATAATATAAACCTTTGGTATCCGCAACACCCTAATTCCCACCCTATAAATACCCCCACAAAGAAGAACACACACACACGCTTTAAAATCTTAACAAAACTCTTGCAAAATTATTTCAAGAATGTAACACCCCCAATTCATGGATGCAGCGGAATTCAAACTGGGTGTTACTCGACGGCGCAACAGTCATAATAATAGAAAACGATCTATAATTGAGTCGTTTTAAAGGATTTATCATTCAAATTATATAAATATCAGAGAATACAAAATTAGGTCCCAGATGGTTCCATGTTTAGAAATTACATTAAACGAGTTTTTGAATGATAATAAATTTTATAGCCATCGTGAATATCCGTTCCCTTCCGTGCCATCCTTGATCATCATGGACCTGAAATACATGCTTAAGTGTCAACACAAAGGTTGAGTGATATTCATAGAGTTTGTTTAATGGTTGAACACAATATGTTGGTAGTATGAGTTAATTAGACTCATACTCATGGTTGGAAAACAAAACAGGTAGGCTACGTTATTATACGCCCATAAAATGTATTATACACTAAGCTTATGACACCAAAACGTTAACGGGTACCAATATCAATCAGCGGAGTTATCCCGGTAGGTACTTTGCTAACATACCTAAATCTCAAATATTAGTGCATTTGTTTGAACTTAGTCAATACAAATGAGATTCGTCAATCCCAATAGGCCTATTCATAATATTCGCGCTCACTATTACTAGTGATTAAATGGTTCATAATAAAGGATATTGGTTTTAGCAAGGATAGTACTTAGTGATAATAAAACAATCAGGCAAGCATACAATTGAAAAGCATTATATTCGGTTTAAAATAGCATGTATTCACCCTAAGGTTTTCTAAAACAATTAAGTAATGGAAAGTGGGGCTATGAACTCACCTTGAGTTGGATGATGTTTAATGAGAGTGATGGATATGCCGTGAGAACTTCTACGAGCAACCAAGAATAATTGTTGCAACTTAGGTTTGGAATAATATCTAAGAATATGAAGAATTGCCTATATATATGTCTTGCATTTAGTCCATGATGTAGTACTTAGTATAGTGTAAGTCTTTGAAAAGAAATGGTTTATGAAACATGTATAGTTTATATATCGCTTACTACCGTTCGGGCCGACATAATTCAGAAGTCATGTAGTAAACGTTCGAGGAGCCAGGACACTTTAATTCGTAAATCCACAACTCATCTCGACGGCTTACTTAATGAACTCCTCACATGAGGCTCCCTACTATTGTAGTATTTGATAATATATATATATATATATATATATATATATATATATATATATATATATATATATATATATATATATATATATATATATATATAAGTTTTGATCCGAAAAGTTACATGTCCAATATTTGAATAAACTTAGGAAAGTTTATTTTTACATGAAGATTGTTATTAGGATGAGTTTCTTAATCTTGTATGACAATTACTTGTAAGAATTCATGGTTCTCTTAATGGAGTAGATCCAAATTGTATGTTTAAGTTATCGTTAACTCTTTAGCTCATGTTTTCGCCTAGGTAAGTTTATATGGTCATTTAGTCATGGCCTTGCCATGACCTTTGGTCATTGTTCCATGGTCTTGAGACTCAACCTTGGCTTTAGCCATGGTTGTGGTCTTGAATCTAGGTCATTACACCTCTTGGTCTTATTAAACCACAACTATTATATAGTGACTTATATATATAAAATAGCTGTTAAGAAACTGAAGAAAATCTCATTCGTTATTGGTTTTCTGGATATGTGCACCTGAGTTTTTGAAGAAAACGTGATTCCGGACAACTTTCGTGCTTTAACTTTTTCATGAAACGGACCAGAAGGGCCTCTTTTTGCGTGTTTAAGGTTCTGTCACAGAAGGTTTTTAGGCAGTTTTGCCGTAAAGTTTTGGTAACTTCAAATGGTCATAACTTTTGACTCGTGTACTCGTTTTAGGTGGTTCAAATTGCTATGTTTTCCTTGTTAAGTCCTCTACTACAATATGTAATTGTCCAATATCATAATTATACCATTTTGGTCAGATTTTACTATGAAAGTTACTAGTTTACTTGTTTAACTAACATAGGTTAACATATATATACCAATACTTGTTTTACTCATTTTTATACATCATAGACATAATCATAAGACAATATATAGCATGAATGATATGTAAATAGCATGAATATGATATTTAACAAGAAGTATGTTAGGGTTTTGCTTACAACTTTTGGCTTTCAATTAAGAAAGGAAGTTAACATGTAAGGTAAGGACTTTGATAGACTTAAGCTTCACCCTACTTCACTTCATGCAATCTTTCTACCCTTGTATTCTTGAAAGAGAGATGATAAAAGTTGAGGTGACTTGAGTAGATCTAAACTCAAGAGAATCACCAAAGTTTCAAAAGATTGGAAGTAGTTTGATTACTTAAAATCAAACTAGGGTTTATATGTTGTTGTAGCACTTGATTCTTGCATAAAATTGGAAGAGAATTAGCTAAGTGTGGGGTGATGGTGTGTGTGATGGTGGACGGCAACAAGGAGGGCAAGGAGGCTTTATATGGCCTTGAGGAGGTTACAAACCTTGACTAGTCAAAGCTTGGAGAGCAAGTGTAACACATGGATGGATCCTAAGGCTCTTAGCATGAGATCATGACACACAAGGGTGTGAATACCCCCCCCCCCTAAGTCGGTTCATATGAATATAGGAAGGATGAGTTGGTCTTGGTGATATTATCCTACTTATGGAGCTAGTTTTGACTCCGAAAAATGCTAACCGTAAGTTGTTACGTCACAAAACGTAAAACCGGGTATCGTATAAATGTGAAACTTGGAAGAATGATTAAACATATCAATATACTCCATAATAAAATATAAAATGAGTGGTAGGTTCCATTGGGGTGCTAAAACCCTGCTAAAACTGGAAACACAGGTCTAAAACGCGTAATTCGTAAAACGAACGAATATTGTGTAAAATTGAGAAAAGTAAAATGTTACTTTTCTAATGTAATAATAATGATTTAAAATGACTTATAATGTCTAGACTGGGCTCAGTCTGGTGTCGGTTGGTATTTAATGTCTCTAAGACATAAAACCGTAAGCCTAAAAATCAAGAAATGATTTATAAAATCAAGGAATGATTTTTGGTCAAAGGAGGAGGGAAACATATGTTGACTTATTCCAAATATGTGAAAACTCAAATTATCTTAGAAACGCGGTGCAGGTATAGGCTAAGGTTACGGCTAAGTAAAAGTGCTTAAAAACAAAAATTCCTGTTTTTCACGGCCGAGGTTTATTTGGTCACATTTTTCTCAGTTATGATTAATTCTCAAATAAATCATAAGTGTATCAAACATTTTTCTGATGCGGGGAAAATTAACGCGGTCGAGTTTCGTTGTGCGTAGGATTTTTGAATGACGTTTTACCCTAAAACGTGTAGTTCCTTAATAACTTTCGCGAAAATGATCTGATGAGTGTCAAACTTTTATTTTGCCATGGAAATGATTTATCATACGAGAATATGAAATAAAAATCAAATTTCGGAAAAGTGAATAGTAAAAATGAATAGTGATATTTTCAGGAATAAAAGTTAACCTGAAAATGTTAATTGTTACAGTCTCTACCCCTTACGGGAACTTCGTCCCGAAGTTCTATGTGTGTCATATGTTGGAGTGGTGTCGATGAAGAGGTGTGGTTACTTATGAGGACTAGAGTGATGTAGTTTGATTTGTCGTTTCAGTGTATGGCGTAGGATGAGGTTTACTTTTATGTGTGAAAGGTAGAGTAAGAGTGATTAATTGTCGTACTCTATCGTATGAATACTTATGAATTGCCTATACTCACATGAAATTTGTTTTAAGATTATAAGTGAGAGGTTTGTTTCTAAGAAAACATACAGGTGACTGCTCCCAGCATAACATGATCCCTCCTGAATTAGACATAGGTGATCAGGCTATGTATAATTTAGGACCGATAATGTGATGTTCGGTTTAGTCACGTAGTATTGTGTTTCTTAAAAGTTTTAGATGGTATTCAATCTTGTAAAGCTGATGAGGGTGATTGTGGTGTAACTAAGGATGATTTGAGCTTTAAAAGTGCATCAAGATCTGTTAATGAGCTTGTGGTTACAACGGTTGTGAAGATAATGATGGTGCAAAGACGAACGAGGCTTGTGTCCTTCATTTTGGTTTGATGAGTTTTAGTGGTTTGAGATGAAGCTGGGTAAAGAAGATATGATATCAATTTATAGGGTGGTATCAACGAAGTAATTTTTCTAAGATGGTGGTAGAATATCTTGGAGTAAAATGATGTGAAACAATAAAGTGTTAGTAAAATAGCTTGAAGTAAAATTTGTTGAATGGTTTATAGGATAACTGGGTAAACCTTATAGGATGGTAATAGTCTACTAATCAGTCAAATTGGTTTGGAGATAGAAAGTACAATAGATGAGAATTATCAAAAAGAGTTGTTTATTGAACAACAAATATTCTTAAGTCATAAAAACTCCCATTACTAGGGATGACATACACATAGTACAACATAGTGCATAAATAAATATGACTGCTAAGTTCTAAACTTTATTGTTCTGCAGTGTTGTTGAGATTCTAATAAGCTCCTTCTCCTTCTAACATATATGCTTTCCCCTGGATGTCTTCAACTTGTTGGCCTTGGTTTTTGGGGACATCCGTTCGTGTAATGTCCACTTTCTCCACACCCGAAGCATATAACTATTGGTTGTGTGTTGCTACCTGTAGCTACAGCCTTGACTCTACAATCTTTGGCAAGGTGTCCAGTGTTTTGACAGTTGCGACACTTAGCCGGGCAAGGACCAGTGATGAGAGTCTAAATACTCATCATTTCTATCACATTTAGACTGCAAAAACATATGAAAACATACAGATTTGCCTCATAATTCAGGAAATATCATCAAAATGTGTTTTTAGGTGTTATAAGTGCAAAAGGGATGAAAACTGATGAAAAACATACAAAATATACTTAATTTACAGTTTCAGTCCCTGAACTTTGACAAATTGGCAAAACTAGTCCCTGGTTACTAAAAACTTGTACAAATATCATTTTAGGTCCTTGGGATTCATAAGTTGTTAGGAAATGTCCTTTGAAGTTAAAAATCATAAATTTACAACTCTGGTCCCTCAACTTTGAAAAGTGTCAAAATCAGTCCCTAGGTTATTTAAAATGGAAAAATATCAAATATAACCCTTGTACTATTCTATAATGGCATAATTGGTCCTTTGTGTTAACTGTTGGATATTTACAGGTTTGGCCCTTCAATTATCAGAAAATTACAAGTTAGGTCCCTGAAGTTTATGAAATTGGCAGAAAAGGTCCCTGGTTTTGAAAATGAAAAAAATACATCTTTGGTCCTTGGGTTATTAATAAATGACAAAAATAGTCCTTATAAATATTTGGGAAAGTTGCAAAACCAGTCCCTATATTTTTGTCAAAATTACAAATTTGGTCCTTGTTTACTTAACTAAACCAACCGGACCCCCATTTTTATTATAAACCCCAAACCAAACTAAGCCTAGTCCTAAATCCAGCCCACCCCTTTTATATATTTTTCTTGGGCCTGTTTTGTTTCCCAGCCCACCAAGCAAACCCAACGCACCCTTTTAATAAAATGGGGCGTTAACCCCCTTTGACCCGTCTTCCCCAAACCACCACAACTGCTCACACCCCTCACCCTCCTCTTCAAACCAAAACCACCATGGTTTCCACCACCACCTCATCACCAACTTCACCTTTCCTGTCTCCCCACCTCACCCCTACACCTACACAGGCATTTAATGCCTTTCCCACCATTTTCACCTCCAAACCACCACTGATCAAATACCAGTCCATTGTTTTCTTCATATACCACCACTTGGCCTCCAAAATATCACAAATGTTCCCCACAACTCTCCATGTAACACCAAGAGTCCTTAATAGCACTCAAACTGCCTCAAATAACACGTGGAGCATTTTGGCACCAAAAAGGTGATTTGAACGGCTGGGATTAATTAGACTAAATCAAGGGCCAAGATTGATTGGGAAAGTCTTGGAAAGCTGCTAGGATTTCAAAGAGTGATGATAAATACAAGAAGAAGCAGTAGTTATCATTTGTCATGCTTTTAGACCAATTTCGTAGTGTACTCTTTAATTTTTCATGTTGAACTTTAATTTCAGTCTTAAATTAATGTTGTATCACGTTTTTAAAGTTAATGAAAGTTATTTCCAGTCTCAATTTTAGTTTCTCAGTTTGAATTCAAAATTTGCAAGTTTTAATTGAATTTGATACTTTGTTTCAAATCTTGTTAATTTTTACTGTTTCCTGTTCCATTTATCTCATTACAGTCTCATATAAGCTTGTTGAAGCTTTGTAGATCATTTAGAGGACTATTAATCAGTTTTACTTAAAAATCATAAAAATAGAAGAAAATCCAAAATAAATAAAAAATAGTTGTAAAGAAGAAGGAAGAAGATTGGAGCAGTGTTATTTGGATATGTTTCTGGTTTAGAACCTTTTGGGAGGTGATAGGATTGGATACATGTTCATGGTTCATTGTTCCTCAGTCGAATCCATTTTGTAAGCATTTTTCTTAATATTGGCATTTTACTGTTTAAGTAATCTAGTTGGTTAGATCTTTGTAATTTTATGTTACTTGTATGTTACTTAGTATAATTAGTATTTAACCTCAGTTACTTGTTCATTGGATTTACTTGTTGCAAGAAAATCAAAAATCATACAGTGGAATACTTAAACTTGACAAACTTGTGTTTTCTGCTTGTGTTGTGATTGATTCAGGTTCTTTTGATCTTATATAATTATAATTTAGTGTTAGGAATCAGTGTAGTGGGTTAAATATATCATTTGCTTTGATAATCATCAAAATCAGTTTGTTAGGGAGTGTTTGGATCATGCTGTTTTGCTGTGCTCTTGTTGTTTATTAGGATAAAACTAGGTTCCAACAAGTTAGTTAAGTTCATATAAGGTCAGTTTGGTCACAATTAAACCAAAAAAGTCAAAATCATCATTGATCAACCCTCACAGTTAACTGTGAGGGATTTGTAATCCACAAACCATCACTTTAGCTCATAAGTTGTAGCTTTAGCTTATTTTAGGTCTATCATAGCTTATTATAACTTAATTAGTTAGTTAGAAGTGTTAGAAACTCAAATTAGTCAACTGTCTTAGTTTAGTTAAAAAGTCAAATTTCATATAAACAGAAAATCTCAATATTTCAAGGAATTATTGTGAATTTAGCAGAAGGATTCAGACCTTGTGCTTTGTAAGAATTATAGTCCACCACCTCAACTTTGATTTCACACCTTCATTGTATTTTTAGGATTTTTGTTCTGGGCCCCACTCACTCTCAAACTCACCTGCAGGGCAAGGTATTGCCCTGTTTCATCAGACTTCACCCATCACCACCACTTTGGTGGTGATTTGTGACCACCACAGTGGGCCCCACATATCAAACTTAGGTTCCCCTAACCCCCCTCCTACCAGGGATAATTTCTTGACCTATTGTTTGACCTGATACCCAGTGGACCCCACTTAGTTTTGCTCCCCAAATCTGTCCCTATTCTGTCTCAGAAGTGAAATAAGCAAAGTGCTTATTTATGATTTGTGGCTTATTCAAGCTACTTATTTGTGATAATCTTGCTTATTATTGATCAAACAACTCAGGGGAACAAACTTTTACCAAGGTGGGTCCCACATAAGCTCATTTGAGCTTATTAGCTTATTTGGTCAACCAAAGTCAACTGTGGTAGCATTAAGCTTCCACAGTGCTTAATTTTAGCTTATAAAATAATTGTTTTTACAAAAGTTGTTTATTTTTAAGTATAAAATAGATTTGTAAAAGAAAATTCAAGAAAAAAACAATATAAAAATAAGTGATAGTTTCTATTTAACTTAATTTAATTTTAATTTTCATTTTTAGATTTTTATTAAGTAAGTTGTGTTTTTATATTTTTATTAATTTCCTTTTAGGTTAAAGTATTTTTAATAATTTTATCAGATTTTTGTTTTGTTATTTAGTATTTATTAGAATTAAAAATAGTTTTATTAGTAATTAATTAATAAGTAAGTTTTTAATAGCATAATTAATTTTTATAAAGTAACACCTACTTTTTATATTTTTCCTAACTTTTATAAGTCATAAAATAGTTTTATAAATTTTTCCATAATTTTCTAAGTTGATTTAGTACTATTTGTAATTTAAAATAGTTTAATTAGTATAAATAATATAAATAGTTTTTAATTAATAGAAAATCCATAAAAAGACAAAAATATTTATTTTTATTTTTTATACTTTCTTCAAGTTCATTTTAAGTTTTAGAAATTATTTTTACAAGTTTTTAGTTTAATTTGTAGTATTTATCATTTTTAGGTTTATTTAAATTAGTTTTAATTAAATAGTTAAATAGTTTTTAATTAAATAATTAATAATAAATAATAAAATAATCTAAAAAATAATTTTCTTTTTAATTTAATTTTATTTTAAGTTTAAGTTTATAGACTTTTCATTTCTAACCCCTGTAGTTTATTTTTCTTAAAACTCACCTTTTTCTCAGTACGCAGTCGCGTCTGATTTTAAATTGGTGTACGTTTATACGTTTTAGATATCTAGGTTTCACGTAATAGTTCTAAATAGTTTATTTTAAGTTATAAAACCTTATATTAATCACTCACACACACTTATTCATATCCTTGTTCATATTCACTCGATCACAAATTCGTTTTCAATAAAACATCGCACACCTCGTTGGGACATTACGACCCGGGGAAACACTGTATTCCATGGAAGCATTTGCCTTAGATTAGTTTGACTTTACTATTGACCATTCACAAGTGGTTGAGAAATAAAAGATAACTAGTTTGAGGCGAATCAAAATTTGGCGCCGCTGCGGGGGAGGTTGTGCGCTTATTTTAAACGATTTTGCGTATTAGTGATTCTGGATATACATCCATTGTATATTTACCATCTTTTATCTATATTTTTATAAAACAAAACACAAAAATATTCACCTTTACACCCCTACCTATTTGATTCTTCATTTCTCATCCCCAAAACCCTTTGATTCTACCTTCTTCCACTTATCTCATAATTGATTCTAATGGCATCTCTCGATGACGATTTCTTTAAACAAAGGGCCTGTAAAAGCAAAGTTGAAAAACTTATGGCCTTGTCAAAAATGTCGAGATGTCATGTTGATTATGATGGACCTTCAATTCCTATTCCCTCTCCGGTGAGGGAAAGAGATCATGAAACCGAGGTAACAAAGGACCCTGTACTTTCCTCTGACGATGGAAGTGCTAAATACGTCCAACCTACGGTTGTCAAAAAACCTAAGCTCACAATTGATCCTAGCCTTTCACGATATAAGGTTATAAGGTCGTCAAGCAAACGTACGGAGCTTAGGGCAGTGACTGAAAAGAACGACTTACCTGATCTTCACGTTAATCAAAAACAAAAACCCGAGACCATTACGGAAGTGGTGGAAATTCCTAGCTCTCAGAGCACACCACTTGTCCCACCTCCAGATTTTGTTCCTTGTGACGGTTGTGGTGAGCTGCTTTTCGGTTTTCCATGTCGTTGGTGTACATGTGAACAATGTGGTAATGATATTCGAGACGGGAGTTGTTTGTTTTGTGGATCGAGTAATTCATTTGCTTATGATCCTAATCAAAACTCATTCAACGACTCCTTAAATTTTTCCAACTACCCATCACATTCATACGAGCAAGAATCATATTATTCAAATATCAATGATGCTTCGTATCAAAATACACCAAGCCAGACTCAATAGTTTTACTGTTGTGAGTACTGTGGAGGTCCACACTTTAGCTCTGATTGTCAAACAAGGAATCCATTTCCTTGTAACAATTACGACTATTCGTTTCAAGACCCACCTCCACAATACCAAATGAACCAAGCAACTCCTCAAAACCAGCAAGACCCTTGTCTAGAGGTTCTTGAAAAACTTAAAAAAATTAGAGAGGAGTTAGCTAATATGTTGTTTCACAATGCACCAAGTTTTTCTTGTGTATATTGTAGGGGTCCTCATGATAATTTCAAATGTCAACCGTATTATAAACCTGAACATTGTTCTAGTTCTGATACATTCGGTTTTGACACATCCACACCCCCACAGTCTCCACTCAATCCATATTCTCGTGATAAATCTATCGCGGAATTACTTGCTGAAGAACATGCTGCTAGAGACGAAAGAAGCATGGAAGAATTACTAGTCTTAGAACAAGCAGCTATAACACGTACCAAATTTCAAAATGCTGCTTTTCTCGATGAGGATGATGAAAGTGATGATACCTCATCAAGTTCATCAGTTGAGACTCCTTCCATGGAAATACAGGGAGAAAAGAGTATGGGAGAATTACTAGCAGCAGAACAAATGGAAATTATAAAATCCATGTATGCTAGTCCTTCTCAACTCCCTGAGTCTACTGTTATCATACCCAAGGTTCCCACTCACTCTCTGAGCATTGGGGACGAGCATCTTAGCACTATTCCTGCAAAGGAATCGGACGAATTCATAAAATCTAGTGTTGAGAACCTTGTCCCAATCCCAAGTGAGTCACAGGGAATTCTTGATCTTATGTGTGATATCCCTCCCCCTCTTGTCTTTCCAAATGATCATATTGAGATGTTCTCTGATTCTGAAGAGGACAATTCTTTATCTTGTGGAGACATAAGTTATGTGGGGGAATTACCTTCTGAGCTTGTCAACTCAGAAGAAGAGAATGATGAAGAAATAATACAAGACGAATTTCTTCGTCTTACATTATTAAATGCTAATCTTCTCATTTCTAGAATCGAGGCTTTTAATGAAAGGCCTATTTCATCTCCTATCCCCGTCAAGGATAGTGAGATTTTGATCAATGATTCTATTCCGGAATTGCAAACGTTCCATTTTGATCAAACGGAAGAGAAGATAAGTGGTATCACCACTTTTCATTCTTATAATTCTCTTTCCGTTTATGAATCATTTACTATTGAGGAGTTCCCCAGTGAATTCACTCAAATCAATCCTGAATACGAATCATTCACCTTTGAGGAGTTCTCCGATGAACTCACTCATATCATATCTCCACCGGAGTATGATAGTTTCTATTTTGATCTAGACATACCCATAATATGTCTTGATCAAACGAGCTTAAAAGAGGAGATTCATGAAACTATGAATTCTCCTATTGAAGATGAGGAATTAGTCATGATTTTCATCATGACTTTCTTTCTTTTCTTCATATATCCTGTTCCTTATCCTGTTCTTCACTCTTTTGGGAGTGAGGATATAATCTTTGACCCCGGCATTCTCATTTATAAATTATGAGTCGGGTACTTATCTCATCGGCGTGGAACTTTCACGTGCTTCAAATGTTTATCCAAACATCTTGAATGAAAGTCCGATGTAGATTGTCTCTTCCACTTGCTTCCCCATGGACAAATTAATTCGGGGTCGAGTCAAGTTAGCGACTCGGTAATCAAAAACAGTAGCATGTACATAGGTTTTCACCCATGTTTCACCCTAGTGTGGGGGAGATGCCCTACATGTTGTGTATATATATATATATATATATATATATATATATATATATATATATATATATATATATATATATATATATATATATATATATATATATATATCTCAAAAAAAAAAAAAAAAAAAAAAAAAAAAAAAAGTGTAAATATAGTGATAGCTTCTATTTAAGAAGTTTTATCTTAAAAAATAATTGTATGTATATACATCTTAAATAAAGGCTAAGTAATATTTTCTTCTTACGTTCTAAGTGTCGGTTTAACACCCGGTACTTTGAATATTGAGGACAATATTCAGTTCTAAGTGTGGGGGGAGATTCGTTATTCTAACGAATTTAAACACATGTTCCATCAAGAACCCCCATTTTAGCCAAAATTTTAAAATTTTTTCTCACTTAGAACGCAATAAATGGTTATCAGTCCACCATGTCTAACCCACATAAGGATTGGCTAATCCAGGAGCAAACGGTTCTTGGTAAAGATAACTCAAATCCGTTTATGGCTTGCAATTTGCCAAAAATTGTATGGTACCTCAACTCGCCATATCTTAAAAAGCGAATGAGTTGGCTAGCCCGCAAGATTATGGCTTGTGGTAAAGGCAGTGGAAAAACCATAATTGGTAATCAGCTCACCAAGATGTTGACTATTTCATCAAGAGTTGGCTAGTCCAGAAGCAAACGGCTTTTGGTAAAGACTAATCAAATCCGTTGACAGCTGGTGATTTGCTCAAAATCACACAGTTATCAGGTGTACCACAGTTCTTACACCTGGCTACTCCAGAAGTGATGGCTTTTGGTAAAGAGTCTTTGAAATCCATTAAAACTTCATAAAATATTGCTAGGGACTAGCAATAGTTTAGTGTGGGGGATTGATAAGTGTCTAAATACTCATCATTTCTATCACATTTAGACTGCAAAAACATATGAAAACATACAGATTTGCCTCATAATTCAGGAAATATCATCAAAATGTGTTTTTAGGTGTTATAAGTGCAAAAGGGATGAAAACTGATGAAAAACATACAAAATATACTTAATTTACAGTTTCAGTCCCTGAACTTTGACAAATTGGCAAAACTAGTCCTTGGTTACTAAAAACTTGTACAAATATCATTTTAGGTCCTTGGGATTCATAAGTTGTTAGGAAATGTCCTTTGAAGTTAAAAATCATAAATTTACAACTCTGGTCCTTCAACTTTGAAAAGTGTCAAAATCAGTCCCTAGGTTATTTAAAATGGAAAAATATCAAATATAACCCTTGTACTATTCTATAATGGCATAATTGGTCCTTTGTGTTAACTGTTGGATATTTATAGGTTTGGCCCTTCAATTATCAGAAAATTACAAGTTAGGTCCCTGAAGTTTGTGGAATTGGCAGAAAAGGTCCCTGGTTTTGAAAATGAAAAAAATACATCTTTGGTCCTTGGGTTATTAATAAATGACAAAAATAGTCCTTATAAATATTTGGGAAAGTTGCAAAACCAGTCCCTATATTTTTGTCAAAATTACAAATTTGGTCCTTGTTTACTTAACTAAACCAACCGGACCCCCATTTTTATTATAAACCCCAAACCAAACTAAGCCTAGTCCTAAATCCAGCCCACCCCTTTTAAATATTTTTCTTGGGCCTGTTTTGTTTCCCAGCCCACCAAGCAAACCCAACGCACCCTTTTAATAAAACGGGGCGTTGACCCCCTTTGACCCGTCTTCCCCAAACCACCACAACTGCTCACACCCCTCACCCTCCTCTTCAAACCAAAACCACCATGGTTTCCACCACCACCTCATCACCAACTTCACCTTTCCTGTCTCCCCACCTCACCCCTACACCTACACAGGCATTTAATGCCTTTCCCACCATTTTCACCTCCAAACCACCACTGATCAAATACCAGTCCATTGTTTTCTTCATATACCACCACTTGGCCTCCAAAATATCACAAATGTTCCCCACAACTCTCCATGTAACACCAAAAGTCCTTAATTGCACTCAAACTGCCTCAAATAACACGTGGAGCATTTTGGCGCCAAAAAGGTGATTTGAATGGCTGGGATTAATTAGACTAAATCAAGGGCCAAGATTGATTGGGAAAGTCTTGGAAAGCTGCTAGGATTTCAAAGAGTGATGATAAATACAAGAAGAAGCAGTAGTTATCATTTGTCATGCTTTTAAACCAATTTCGTAGTGTACTCTTTAATTTTTCATGTTGAACTTTAATTTCAGTCTTAAATTAATGTTGTATCATGTTTTTAAAGTTAATGAAAGTTATTTCCAGTCTCAATTTTAGTTTCTCAGTTTGAATTCAAAATTTGCAAGTTTTGATTGAATTTGATACTTTGTTTCAAATCTTGTTAATTTTTACTGTTTCCTGTTCCATTTATCTCATTATAGTCTCATATAAGCTTGTTGAAGCTTTGTAGATCATTTAGAGGACTATTAATCAGTTTTACTTAAAAATCATAAAAATAGAAGAAATTCCAAAATAAATAAAAAATAGTTGTAAAGAAGAAGGAAGAAGATTGGAGCAGTGTTATTTGGATATGTTTCTGGTTTAGAACCTTTTGGGAGGTGATAGGATTGGATACATGTTCATGGTTCATTGTTCCTCAGTCGAATCCATTTTGTAAGCATTTTTCTTAATATTGGCATTTTACTGTTTAAGTAATCTAGTTGGTTAGATCTTTGTAATTTTATGTTACTTGTATGTTACTTAGTATAATTAGTATTTAACCTCAGTTACTTGTTCATTGGATTTACTTGTTGCAAGAAAATCAAAAATCATACAGTGGAATACTTAAACTTGACAAACTTGTGTTTTCTGCTTGTGTTGTGATTGATTCAGGTTCTTTTGATCTTATATAATTATAATTTAGTGTTAGGAATCAGTGTAGTGGGTTAAATATATCATTTGCTTTGATAATCATCAAAATCAGTTTGTTAGGGAGTGTTTGGATCATGCTGTTTTGCTGTGCTCTTGTTGTTTATTAGGATAAAACTATGTTCCAACAAGTTAGTTAAGTTCATATAAGGTCAGTTTGGTCACAATTAAACCAAAAAAGTCAAAATCATCATTGATCAACCCTCACAGTTAACTGTGAGGGATTTGTGATCCACAAACCATCACTTTAGTTCATAAGTTGTAGCTTTAGCTTATTTTAGGTCTATCATAGCTTATTATAACTTAATTAGTTAGTTAGAAGTGTTAGAAACTCAAATTAGTCAACTGTCTTAGTTTAGTTAAAAAGTCAAATTTCATATAAACAGAAAATCTCAATATTTCAAGGAATTATTGTGACTTTAGCAGAAGGATTCAGACCTTGTGCTTTGTAAGAATTATAGTCCACCACCTCAACTTTGATTTCACACCTTCATTGTATTTTTAGGATTTTTGTTCTGGGCCCCACTCACTCTCAAACTCACCTGCAGGGCAAGGTATTGCCCTGTTTCATCAGACTTCACCCATCACCACCACTTTGGTGGTGATTTGTGACCACCACAGTGGGCCCCACATATCAAACTTAGGTTCCCCTAACCCCCCTCCTACCAGGGATAATTTCTTGACCTATTGTTTGACCTGATACCCAGTGGACCCCACTTAGTTTTGCTCCCCAAATCTGTCCCTATTCTGTCTCAGAAGTGAAATAAGCAAAGTGCTTATTTATGATTTGTGGCTTATTCAAGCTACTTATTTGTGATAATCTTGCTTATTATTGATCAAACAACTCAGGGGAACAAACTTTTACCAAGGTGGGTCCCACATAAGCTCATTTGAGCTTATTAGCTTATTTGGTCAACCAAAGTCAATTGTGGTAGCATTAAGCTTCCACAGTGCTTAATTTTAGCTTATAAAATAATTGTTTTTACAAAAGTTGTTTATTTTTAAGTATAAAATAGATTTGTAAAAGAAAATTCAAGAAAAAAACAATATAAAAATAAGTGATAGTTTCTATTTAACTTAATTTAATTTTCATTTTCATTTTTAGATTTTTATTAAGTAAGTTGTGTTTTTATGTTTTTATTAATTTCCTTTTAGGTTAAAGTATTTTTAATAATTTTATCAGATTTTTGTTTTGTTATTTAGTATTTATTAGAATTAAAAATAGTTTTATTAGTAATTAATTAATAAGTAAGTTTTTAATAGCATAATTAATTTTTATAAAGTAACACCTAGTTTTTATATTTTTCCTAACTTTTATAAGTCATAAAATAGTTTTATAAATTTTTCCATAATTTTCTAAGTTGATTTAGTACTATTTGTAATTTAAAATAGTTTAATTAGAATAAATAATATAAATAGTTTTTAATTAATAGAAAATCCATAAAAAGACAAAAATATTTATTTTTATTTTTTATACTTTCTTCAAGTTCATTTTAAGTTTTAGAAATTATTTTTACAAGTTTTTAGTTTAATTTGTAGTATTTATCATTTTTAGGTTTATTTAAATTAGTTTTAATTAAATAGTTAAATAGTTTTTAATTAAATAATTAATAATAAATAATAAAATAATCTAAAAAATAATTTTCTTTTTAATTTAATTTTATTTTAAGTTTAAGTTTATAGACTTTTCATTTTTAACCCCTGTAGTTTATTTTTCTTAAAACTCACCTTTTTCTCAGTATGCAGTCGCGTCTGATTTTAAATTGGTGTACGTTTATACGTTTTAGATATCTAGGTTTCACGTAATAGTTCTAAATAGTTTATTTTAAGTTATAAAACCTTATATTAATCACTCACACACATTTATTCATATCCTTGTTCATATTCACTCGATCACAAATTCGTTTTCAATAAAACATCGCACACCTCGTTGGGACATTACGACCTGGGGAAACATTGTATTCCACGGAAGCATTTGCCTTAGATTAGTTTGACTTTACTATTGACCATTCACAAGTGGTTGAGAAATAAAAGATAACTAGTTTGAGGCGAATCAACTAGAGTGATGGAATTTACACTTATTGCATAGCGGAGTATTCCCGGTATACCCTGTGCCTCTAGTTGGTGCAGCAACATATGCCGTTATGGCCTCTTGTCTTTTGTTTTGCTGGTTATGATGGTTGTTGTTTTGAGTTTGGTTGTTGTTGTTGTTGTTACTTCCATGGTTACTATCCCATGGTCGCTTGTTATTGTTGTTGTTTCTATTGTTATTTTTGTTACGGTAGTTGGAGTTGTTGAAGTTTTGTCTTTGGGTTTCCGCTGTACGCACCACCTGATCCATGAGGCTGCGAGACATCCGCATAGCCTCATCAAGTGTTTTGGGACCAGACGTAATCATGTTCCCTTGTATGCTTAGTGGGAGTCCCCAGATATACTCTTCCAACAGTTTCTCATTTGTCGAAACCATTGTTGGGCATAGTATCCTCAATTCATGGAATAGACGGTTGTAACTCAGGATGTCGGTTCCTTTAACAACATGGTTCCAGAATTCTACTTCTAATTTCCGCATTTCACTGTGAGGGCAATACTCTTTCTTCATATTATCCCCAGAAAGCTTATAATCATTTTGGATGCCCATTGGTTGAGATACTAAATTCCACCATGATAATGCTTCATCCAATAGTGGACCGGCGGCATATTGAACTTTATCATTCTCGGTGCATTTGTTGATCAAAAATACTAACTCCGCTTTTTCAAACCAGGGGTTAAAATTTACAGCTCCATTAGTACCTTTGTAATTGGTGGGTTGGCAATTTAAATAACCCTTGAATGTGCAGCTCTTACATACCGGATCAATATTTATTACTGGAGGACCGGCTGGGTTCGGTCCTCTAGTATTGATGGTAGTTGCAGCAATTCGAACAGCTTCAGCAGTTCTAGTAGTTTCAGCAGTTCTAGCAGTTTTAGCAGTTCTAGCAGCTTCAGCAGTTTTAGTAGCTTTAGCGGCTGTTGTTGCCTTTGTAGCTATGGTTGCTCGTTCAGTTGCTATTGCTGCATTTACACTATCTTTAACTTTTTTTCGAATAGCAGCTTGAGTCATTGCTGGTGGTGTCTTCTTCATTGGCGCCATGATTCTATTATATAGAAGATACGTCGTGAGTAGAGTAGTTGTGAAATAAGCATGATTTTTGATGGGAAATGATAGAATAATTACGTTTGAAGATTTAAAGGCATAACACATGATAGTATAAAACAAGAGTTTTATTCATACAACGTTGGTTGATTTACAAAATCGAAACTTATTACAAGCTTCTTCAAAATTTACTAACTGATACTTTCAGTTTAGTAATTACAACGTTTTTACTATCGCTAGTTATTACATAGATTTCGTAACATTTACTAACTGAGTCTAATCAGTTTAGTAGTACAAAAGATAACTAGTATCATCACACTAGTCTATTGCGGGTTAGAAGGTCCGAGCAGCTCTGATTGATCGGCAACTTCTTGGTTTAGTGTGTCATAGAGGTACGAGTCAATGAAGTTTGAGAGGCTGTAGTTTCCATGTGACTTTCTTGTTGGATCAATGGTGGTCATGATACGATCCAAAATGAGTGATCCAATTCATCACATGTAGGGATATCAAAGGGAAGTGATAGTGGTGGTGGTAATGGCTCTAGTACATATTCATACTCATCATCCTCTTCGGAGTCTGCCTCAACCCAATTTTGTTCAAAATAATTAGAAGTATTCGACGCAAAATTAGTTGGCATTGGTTCCTCCTCTTCTTTGTCGGTTAAATCTTCGAAAGGTTCTTCTTCGTCATCAGAAGCGAAGGCATTTACGAAGTCAAATCCGAACTCGGGTGAGGGTGGTAAGACTTGGAAGTTATTAGGTAGAGTGGGAACATAGTCGGGAGAAGTGGGTACACACATGATTTCTATTAAAAGAATTACTATGTTAAAACAATTCAATGTTTATGGGAAGTGCTCAAAATATGACAAGTGTGTATTGATCAATATACTAATATGTTCATGTAGTATAAAATGCTTATGGGGAAATGCTCAATTATGTTAAGGGTACATATATCAATATGCAATTATGTTTGTGTAGCATAAAAATGTCTACGGGGAAATGCTCAAAAATGGGTATATATCAATATACTAATATGTTTGTGTAGCATAACGTGCTTACAGGAAAATGCTCAAATGTGCTAAGGGTACATATATCAATATGCAATTATGTTTGTGTAATGTAAAATGCTTAATAAGTCCATAATCATCTGGAGGATGGAAGACACGGAGAGCGGAAGGCTATAAAAATGTTTTTGCTTGTAATTGTAGTTATAGTTTAGGTCTCAATTAGACCCATTTCTCTATAACCATGGCTCTGATACCAATCTGTAACACCCCCAATTCATGGATGCAGCGGAATTCAAACTGGGTGTTACTCGACGGTACAACAGTCATAATAATAGAAAACGATCTCTAATTGAGTCGTTTTAAAGGATTTATCATTCAAATTATATAAATATCAGAGAATACAAAATGAGGTCCCAGATGGTTCCATGTTTAGAAATTACATTAAACGAGTTTTTGAATGATAATAAACTTAATAGCCATCTTGAATATTTGTGCCCTACCGTGCCATCCTTGATCATCATGGACCTGAAATACATACTTAAGAGGTCAACACAAAGGTTGAGTGATATTCATAGAGTTTGTTTAATGGTTGAACACAATATGTTGGTAGTATGAGTTAATTAGACTCATACTCATGGTTGGAAAACAAAACAGGTAGGCTACGTTATTATACGCCCATAAAATGTATTATACACTAAGCTTATGACACCAAAACGTTAAGGGGTACCAATATCAATCGGTGGAGTTATCCCAGTAGGTACTTTGCTAACATACCTAAATCTCAAATATTAGTGCATTTGTTTGAACTTTGTCAATACAAATGGGATTCGTCAATCCCAATAGGCCTATTCACAATATTCGCGCTCACTATTACTAGTGATTAAATGGTTCATAATAAGGGATATTGGTTTTAGCAAGGATAGGATAGTACTTAGTGATAATAAAACAATCAGGCAAGCATACAATTGAAAAGCATTGTGTTCAGTTTAAAATAGCATGTATTCCCCCCAAGGGTTTGTAAAACAATTAAGTAATGAAAAGTGGGGCTATGAACTCACCTTGAGTTGGATGGTGTTTAATGAGAGTGATGGATATGCCGTGAGAACTTCTACGAGCAACCTAGAATAATTGTTGCAACTTAGGTTTGGAATAATGTCTAAGAATATGAAGAATTGCCTATATATGTCTTGCATTTAGTCCATGATGTAGTACTTAGTATAGTGTAAGTCTTTGAAAAGAAATGGTTTATGAAACATGTATAGTTTATATATCGCATACTACCGTTCGGGCCGACATAATTCAGAAGTCATGCAGTAAACGTTCGAGGAGCCAGGACACTTTAATTCGTAAATCCACAACTCATCTCGGCGGCTTACTTAATGAACTCCTCACATGAGGCTCCCTACTATTGTAATATTTGATAATATATATATATATATATATATATATATATATATATATATATAAGTTTCGATCCGAAAAGTTACATGTCCAATATTTGAATAAACTTAGGAAAGTTTATTTTTACATGAAGATTGTTATTAGAATGAGTTTCTTAATCTTGTATGACAATTACTTGTAAGAATTCATGGTTCTCTTAATGGAGTATATCCAAATTGTATGTTTAAGTTATCGCTAACTCTTTAGCTCATGTTTTCGCCTAGGTAAGTTTATATGGTCATTTAGTCATGGCCTTGCCATGACCTTTGGTCATTGTTCCATGGTCTTGAGACTCAACCTTGGCTTTAGCCATGGTTGTGGTCTTGAATCTAGGTCATTAGACCTCTTGGTTTTATTAAACCACAACTATTATATAGTGACTTATATATATAAAATAGCTGTTAAGAAACTGAAGAAAATCTCATTCGTTATTGGTTTTCTGGATATGTGCTCCTGAGTTTTTGAAGAAAACATGATTCCGGACAACTTTCGTGCTTTAACTTTTTCATGAAACGGACCAGAAGGGCCTCTTTTTGCGTGTTTAAGGTTCTGTCACAGAAGGTTTTTAGGCAGTTTTGTCGTAAAGTTTTGGTAACTTCAAATGGTCATAACTTTTGACTCGTGTACTCGTTTTAGGTGGTTCAAATTGCTATGTTTTCCTTGTTAAGTCCTCTACTACAATATGTAATTTTCCAATATCATAATTATACCATTTTGTTCAGATTTTACAATGAAAGTTACTAGTTTACTTGTTTAACTAACATAGGTTAACATATATATACCAATACTTGTTTTACTCATTTTTATACATCATGGACATAATCATAAGACAATAGCATGAATGATATGTAAATAGCATGAATATGATATTTAACAAGAAGTATGTTAGGGTTTTGCTTACAACTTTTGGCTTTCAATTAAGAAAGGAAGTTAACATGTAAGGTAAGGACTTTGATAGACTTAAGCTTCACCCTACTTCACTTCATGCAATCTTTCTACCCTTGTATTCTTGAAAGAGAAATGATGAAAGTTGAGGTGACTTGAGTAGATCTAAACTCAAGAGAATCACCAAAGTTTCAAAAGATTGGAAGTAGTTTGATTACTTAAAATCAAACTAGGGTTTATATGTTGTTGTAGCACTTGATTCTTGCATAAAATTGGAAGAGAATTAGCTAAGTGTGGGGTGATGGTGTGTGTGATGGTGGACGGCAACAAGGAGGGCAAGGAGGCTTTATATGGCCTTGAGGAGGTTACAAACCTTGACTAGTCAAAGCTTGGAGAACAAGTGTAACACATAGATGGATCCTAAGGCTCTTAGCATGAGATCATGACACACAAGGGTGTGAATCCCCCCCTAAGTCGGTTCATATGAAGATAGGAAGGATGAGTTGGTCTTGGTGATATTATCCTACTTATGGAGCTAGTTTTGACTCCGAAAAATGCTAACCGTAAGTTGTTACGCCACAAAACGTAAAACCGGGTATCGTATAAATGTGAAACTTGGAAGAATGATTAAACATATCAATATACTCCATAATAAAATATAAAATGAGTGGTAGGTTCCATTGGGGTGCTAAAACCCTGCTAAAACTGGAAACACGGGTCTAAAACGCGTAATACGTAAAACGTACGAATATTGTGTAAAATTGAGAAATGTAAAATGTTACTTTTCTAATGTGATAATAATGATTTAAAATGACTTATAATGTCTAAACTGGGCTCAGTCTGGTGTCGGTTGGTATTTAATGTCTTTAAGACATAAAACCGTAAGCCTAAAAATCAAGGAATGATTTTTGGTCAAAGGAGGAGGGAAAAATATGTTGACTTATTCCAAAAATGTGAAAACTCAAATTATCTTAGAAACGCGGTGCAGGTATAGGCTAAGGTTACGGCTAAGTAAAAGTGCTTAAAAACGAAATTTCATGTTTTTCACGGCCGAGGTTTATTTGGTCACATTTTTCTCAGTTATGATTAATTCTCAAATAAATCATGAGTGTATCAAACATTTTTCTGATGCGGGGAAAATTAACCCGGTCGAGTTTCGTTGTGCGTAGGATTTTTGAATGATGTTTTACCCTAAAACGTGTAGTTCCTTAATAACTTTCGCGGAAATAATCTGATGAGTGTCAAACTTTTATTTTGCAATGGAAATGATTTATCATACGAGAATATGAAATAAAAATCAAATTTCGGAAAAGTGAATAGTAAAAATGAATAGTGAAATTTTCGAGAATAGAAGTTAACCTGAGAATGTGAATTGTTACAAAGAATCCTTTTGCTTTCAAAATCTGTGCGCTTCTTCTTTGTTCAAAACCAGACATTTTATCAAACTAAAATGGCATCTTCAAAGGTCATAAAATACGCACCCAATGTGGAATTCCAAATGGAAAGCGTAGACCTCACCAAAAACGATGTGGTGGGGAACTTTGCCTACCCTGAAGGGTTCCCTGAATACAGGGACGTGGTGAAGTTCCTACAAAACTGTTTTCTTACCACCACATTCACAAAGACCCCCTCAGTCATCTATCATGACTATTTGAGGGAATTTTGGTGCACATCGGTGGTTGAAAACCCTGATGCGCCAAAGGAGGCCAAAATCAGGTTCTCAGTGAAGAATGGAACTAAGTTCCTAACTCTAGACTACAATACCTTTGTCAAAGCCACTGGCCTTGACTACACTGAGACCTTTGTAGCCCTACCAACTGAAGAAGATGTTAAACAACTCCTCTTGGAACTTGGGCCCTATGATAAACATCATCCTGATGTTACTCCAGGGGCCCTACTGAACAAAGCCCCCATAATCAAAACATGGTTCCCTGCCCCCTGGAGGATCCTGATGACATTTGTAATTCAGGTCCTTGGGGGGAATAAATCCTCAACTGAGCAACTAAACACTACTCAATCAACGATAGTGTACTGTCTCATTGAGGGTAAAAAGATTGACCTTGGAGAAATTATCTTCAGGGACCTCATAGGCAAATTGGGTGGGAAGTCTAGGCAAAAACACATGTCTTACCCTAGATTCATTTCCTGTGCCCTGAATGACCTATTAGGGTCTGAGTATATCAAGCCTGACAGTGTCGGCTTTGAACCTGATGTCTTACATAAGGCAAATTACTCACGTGACCCTAATGAGGTAACACCTGTCGCCCTGACCACATACATGCTGACTGCTATCCAGGGTGACAACGTCATTTCACCAATTCCCTCTCCCACCAAAAAGTTGAAGAGGAAGAAGGGACAGGGGTCCAGGAAGGTGGCTCAACCCAAGCCACTCGCCACTGAGACCTCTGCCCCTAAGCCTGACAATAGGGGGCAACAACAACAGACCCTGACTGAAGACACCCTCAGGATCATTAGCCAATCTTTGGCCCCAAAACAAAGGCCAACGGAGGGCACTAAGACATCACACTCAGTGTCCTCGGGCGAACCCGTTCCCAAAGGCCCTGCTGTCATAAACAAGTCAGTGGGGTTGGAACCAACCAAACCTTCACATCCTGCTAAAGACTCTGGCAAATCACAACCAGAGTATCAGGGAATAAGGGGTCCTATACCCTCGGAGGGGCAGCACTACTCCACTGAGAAGGGGATCCACAAATATTCACATCCTGCCAAAGGCTCAGGTAAATCACAACCCAAGCAACAGGGAGTTCTCGCCCCTAAATCTTCGACAGGCCAGCACAAGCCTGTTCGAAAGGGGGGCAAAACCACTCAGGTACCTGATGACGACATTCGCAAGTCAAAGCTTTTGTCTGAGGGCACAAAAACTCATCCCAAAGACTCAGAGGGAAACATAAAACCCGCTGATAGGGACACAACATTCACGGCTCCTCGTGATGGCACTGAGAAACACCCATCAGTGCCTGAAAGGGACACGGGGGACAAAGATTCAGAGGGACAAATGCCACCCGCTGATATGGAACCCACAACCAATCCCGAAGGTGCGCATAACTCGGGAACTGACCCTGAAGACCAGGTAGATAAAACCCTTTTTCCCGGATTTGAGGGGTCAGGACCTGGCCAAAACGAAGGCAAGTCTTCTTATGAAGAGAAGCCGGATAACCTTATTTTGCAGATTTAGTCCCTAGCTGATGCTCAGGCAGTTTTGTACTCTGATGATGAATTCAACAGTGATGAGGAAGTCTTTAAGGCCGGAGATGATATGGAGCTTGAGGAGACAGTCCCTGAAACAATTCCTCAGTCTCCTCAATATTCTAACCATGACAATGCTGACACACATTCCGAGCCAGAGTCCTCAGGAGATGATCAAGCTCCTCTCACTGTGAAAGCCTTCACCAAATTCATCAAAAAGATTACTAACATTTTGTATAGGGGGATCACTGATGAGGTCTTTGACATGCACACTAAACAGGCGGTTCATTATCATAACCTCAAAGATGCTGTCGAAGACTTCGATGATGATGTCAGGGAACAGAATGCCTCAGTTAACCACTCCCTGACACAGATGATCACTCGCCTAAATCAGTTTTTGATAACCCTTAACCAGCTGAATGTAGGGGTTCAGTCGGTTCAAGAATCAGTCAAGGATGATCCTGAACTCACCAGGAAGCTTCTTCTGGCATCTGAGACGTATCAGGTAAACTCAGTGGCCCTCACTGAGTTACTTGACTTGCTAAAGGGTTCGAATCTTCAGGGTCTCACCACAACTGTGGAGTCTCTCAAATCTTCCTTCACCAAAATGGAAGAATCAGTGATAGCTCAGTCCCAAAGGTCCACTTCTCTGGCATGGACCTTGGGATCCAGGATGACAGCTCTTGAAACTGCTCAGGCTACACTTGACTCCAAAGTATCCATCATTCAACAAGATACTCAGGAGATCAAGTCTATGATGACCGAAATTTTTCAAGCCTTCAAGAGATCATCTACTTCTTCTTCAGTACAACCAACACTTGCCATCACTGACGCTCAGGCAAATGTTGACGGGGAGAATGCTACTGAAGCCCCTAATACTGTTGAACAGGAAGCTGGACAGCCCTCTCACACTGAGGGGGAGCATGTCACTGAAGCCACACCAATCACTGAAGTTCCACCACAGGAGGAACCAGTCTCCTCCACTCTCAGGCAGGACAGAGGCAAACGTATTGCTACCACCTCTGATCCTGAAATTGTGCTCAAGCCAGCCTCAACCTTGGTCAGATATGACCCTGATGAACCTATCAGAATCCCGTTTGAAATCAATGGAGTAGTACATCATCTCACCAATGCCGAAATTCAAGCTCATATGGAAATGACTGAGATACTACTTAAGGTGGCTGAAGAAGAGAGAATGAGCAAGCCTGCTCTTATTTAGGTTGTTCATGAGGAAGCTGAAAAGATTGGTTTGGACACTGAGGCACTAGCAACTGAGCAAGCTGGTGCAGCCTTTAAAAAGGCTCAGGAAGAAGAGCTAAATACTCTCAAAAGGGAAAGGGAAAATAAGCTCAGGAAGGACGCTCAAATAAGAAAACACAGGTTCGAAAAGTATACTTGGGTGATGAAAGAAAGGTTGCGACCTGAAACCATCACTGACATTCAAATCCACAGAAACACCGATCCTGCAGTGGTCACCGTCTTCAGGGGACGTGATCAAAGAACATTTGATGTCCATAAGCCATTCAGGTTTGCTGATTTTGGCATCACTGAACTTGATGAGCTTCGTTCTATCATTCCCAATAAGAACAATGTTGTAGTTCCCAGCCTTCTCAAGTCACTGAAGGAAAGGTACGACAGACTGAGAGCAATGCCTGAAGCTCTTAACATTCCCTCACTTTTTCCTGCCTCAGCAAAAGAGACTGCTCCATCTAAGGCTTCCAAGAGGAAAAGGAAGCATATTGAGATGGAGCCTGAGATCAAAGTACCAGGGCTAGATTGTGACAGGTCGCTTCCTGAAGGAATCACTTTTGTGAACAATGTAGTCCTTGAAGCTCCTGAAAGAGGCTTATGCTTCACTGATGAGTATGGAAGCTTTGCCTTCCAAAGATGGTCTGATATGGATAAGGCAGGAATCAAAGCAATGCTCATATACATCATGATGGCGTCCCCCATCAAGAGTGATGAAAACAAAAGATTCTGCCAGGACTTGGAAGCAATGATCAATGAACATCCTGAAAGACACCTACTCAGATCAAAGAAAGCAAAGCTTGAAGCCCTTGGATACCACCTGAACATCTGATCTGCATCAACTATCTTTTTATTTTTTTTGTAATTTGTAGGACTTGTAATAACTATTAATAAACTTTGATGTTTTTGTTAAATTATGTGTCCTACTTAAAATTACATCAACATTCAGTAAGAGATGAAGACCTCTACCAACTCACACTGAATCAAGAAACACTTAGGCTATTTGTATTTTCAAATAGGGGGAGATTGTTGGGTCACTGAATTCCCCAATCTTCTTCTAACAAGGATTTGAACGTAAAATAACCTAAGTGTAAACAAGTCACTGAGTAAACAGTAACTCAGTGAGTCATCTTCAGGATGCTTAGACCGAGCCGAAGAAGAAAGGTTCTCCATTCAGTGAGGCAGAACTCAGTGAGTGTGATCTAAGCCAAGAAGAAGGTGATGGGTTCAGTGAGGATGACAATAACTCACTGAACCCCAAGACTCCTCAACAACTATCATTGTACTGAAGACTGATGACTTGAAGACTGAAGTTTTGGCGGGACTGGGCGGGAAAGTTTGATTTGTTTCACTAAAGTGCTTTATCACTTTAAGGTCAAACTTTCCCCAAATGGTTAAAACCAGGCTGTCATCAGAAAGTGCCTTTTGGACTAAACCCAAAGAAGTTTCCCAAGTCAGAGAATAAAATCTATCAAGATTTTATTGAGGATCACTTAGGTCCATTGTATAATAAGGTTGTTCATATTTGTGTATAAATAGGTAGCATAAGTGAGGAGTAAAAGTTGACAAGTTTGTGCAATTAATGCAAAACATTCACAAACCACTTTTACTCCTGCAAAGAACAACATAACCACAGAGATAGCTCAGTGGGTCCTGAAAGTTATCACTCAACATTGTTTGAGTTTAGTGAGGAGTCAATACCACACTTGTCGTTTTCAATCCCAAGTGTTATTCCGCAAACACTTGGGTACGATTCTTTTTGATTAACTTCTAATAAAGAATTAAACGTTGAAAAATATTGTTTCTTATGTTTATGTTGCTTTATTGTTAATCATTTATACATCTTTGTTAAAAGTCATACAACTTGGTTACTTTAGCTTTTTAGTTACTGATAACCAAGTAAAAGGGACCAACAGAAAAATTAGATGAATTAAAAAAACTCACCTACTCAAATGTTTAGAAAAATGGTTAAAGTTATAAAAAATAAATTTATAAAATATTTTGCTAGTTTACCTTTGGTTTTTACTTGTTCCGCCGCACTTAATCCATGTTTAAATGTTGGAGGTGTAGAACTTTTAATAACAAAAATAATGGAAAATTTAGACTTAGCCTTTGGGTTAGACGGTGACGACCCCAACTATATAAGATCTCAAAATTTTAAATTTAACGATAGTTTTAAAAAAATATTTGGAATTTAAGCAACAAAATATGGTCACTAACAAAATCCAATTGTTGATCAAATGCGGGCCGGATCGTCTCAAATGGCAAGAGACATTAATATAAACCTTTATAATAGTTTATATGAAGACGCTACAAAGTGTCAACGAACATCGGCCCTAACAAGCGAATTGAGACAATATATGGCTACAAACTTTTTAATAACTTTAAGTCCCAAAGAGTTTGCACACTTTGACATTTTGGCTTGGTGGAAAGAAAGAGAAATCCAATTTTCAATTTTATCCGCTATAGCTCGTGACTTATTAGCGGTCCAAACATCGACGGTAGCTTTCACAAGGCACACTCCAAACAAAGATATTAGAGTTGTAAGAAGGTTCTGCATGTATTTAATGCATTAAGTAATTTTGTTTTATTGTAATAGTAAACTTTAATTCATCAGGTTAGATGGGGTTGTGATATGTGACTACGGAATATCGTACACTCCCCTTAATATTGCTTTCCCATTAATTAAAGTTTATATGTTGATATCTTTGGTGACTTATATTAGTGATTTGATAACCTCTGTGTCTAGCTGATCCCGTGGACTGCCATATCTGCCCCTCGCCTATTTAATCTAACGTCTTTAGATAAGTAGGATAGACATAAGTGATCATTAAGGGTTTACTCGTCGATATACTCGATCCAACGAAAAAGACCAGATTATAATACACTTCATATAAAACTAGCAATAAAACAAGTGACAAGCTACTTAATTATCAGGACAGGTCTTTTTATAGTCTCTATTATCTATCTGTGTACGTGTTGCTATTTGCTGAGTCGTTCTCATTAGTTTAATTTACTATTTAATAAAACCAAATATGTGCTAGTCTCTCAGACTAAAACCCTCTTGCGTTAGATTAGATTATAAAACTAACTTAAAATATTAAAATAATTATAGACAAATTAAGGTTTTCGTTCCACTCTTACGCTCAGTTCTCGAGTTGAAATTTGAGAGGAAAGGAAAGGAAACGGAAATTTTTTTGTGTTCTTGAGTTTTATTTAAGAGGGGAAAGGGGATTTGTAAAGAAGAGGAGAGGAAGATTTGAAGGTGAAATCTTCCTCCCACTTTTGGGAGGAAAGGGAAAGGGAAGGGGAAACAAACTCGAGAACTGAGCATTAGTGATCGACACTCTGCTTACCACTATATACATATTGATCGGATACACTGTCCGTTAGAGTGTGTGTTATAAGATAAGTCGGCTAAATATAAATTTAAAACTTTGAAATAAGCAATAACCCTTATACTACATATGCAACAACACACACATCAGTTCCCATTTTCTTTGGCCTTCAACATAGATAATCAATTATTCGTCCTCAATCTTTAATATTTCCATATTCTTGATTTATTCTTATAAATATTAAAATAGTAGTCCACTTGTAAATATTTATAAAGAGCAACTAGCTTAAAATTTAAAAATATTCAATTACACATATATATTCATTTTAGTTACACATGCCTGATGCAATAACATAACTTAAAAGAATACACAATAACATAACTCAAAGAATACAACAACAAAAGTTTTCATGCTAACTGCTTAGACAACAGTTCCAATATCTTCAATTAACTATATTCAATCTTTTCTTTTGAGCATATTCATTAAAGCGAGAACAATGTAACCAGCTTAGAAATTTACTGTTAATTTGTAAGACCAAATTTTTTTTATGAATTGAAAAATCTTATCATTATTTATTTTTGCCACGCATAAAAATTTATGTATTAGTATTAGTTACTACTAGTAGTACATAAGAGTTTTTAATCTTATATAGCTTCAATGATTGAACATGAACAACATAAGGAAAAAAAATCTAATCAATATTTATGAACAAAGACACGATGTTGTTTATTCCCATAATCACAATCACAGCTGTGACACGACCTATAGGCTATAGAATTTATATGGGGACTACAAACAACGTGACATGGTAATTTATTTACATACAAAATCTATCGCAACTTTATCAGAAAAAAGTCGCACCCCCTAACTTTAAATCCTGGCTCTGCCCCTGCCCTTAAATAATGATATATTTTAATAGAATTGTTTATAAGAAAAGCTCACTAAACTTATAACCACAAAGTAAAATAAAAGTGTTAACTATTTACATTATTAATAATTTAGACGTTCTGTTTTTAAAAAACATATATTTACTTACGTTATAAAGTATTTGAGACATGTTAAATAAGAAAAATTTAAAATAAAAAACATTTATTCGTCACAAAAATAGTCACCGAATACCCACTGCAGCATTGTGCGGGTACCCTTCTAATATACTTTAATGTGTCTATCAAACTATTACTCGTATTACTTTTATCTTTACCACTTTTCGATGTAACAAACTTCTATTATATCTTATCACTTATACACATGAACTAGTGAAATTGTTGTCGACAAGTAAAAAATAAAATGAGTAGATAAAGACGTGGCGAATGGGTAGTAGGTAAAACATGTCACATTTCGCCATGTGGGAATGAATCTACCAACGTGTCCACATGCAACGCTACACGTATCACTCTCTCCATATTTCGTTTTCACATTTGTCCAATTGTTTTTGGGCACAGAAAAGTCATGTTATTTCCAATCATAACGCATTATTTATAGATCAAATTGTAATTACAAAGGTTTATTAAGATGAGACGGGTTTGGTATATCTTATTAGGCAACGTTATGATACTTTTAGGCAGTGTTACAAAAAAGTCTACAAGATCGATTAATCATCGTTTAAGTGTTATAAGGTCACCAATCACCAACCTTGCCGATTTATGTAACCGGGTTAAACAAATAGGTCAACCGTGGTCAACGGCGACCACTGGCGGTCAATGATGGTCAAACTTACCGAAAACCTACAAATCTTGCCGGAAGTACTCAAAACTCAATATTAACTTATTTTGATCATTTATAATAACTTTTAAATCTATTACAACTTGTTTTTTAGAAAAAAAATTTGTTGAAAATACATAAAACTATTCAAAAATACACAAAACTTTGTAGAAATATCTAAAATTTGTCAAAAATGCTAATCCGATTAATCATCAATTAATTTCGTTTAAATCGATTACAAGCTACAAAGTGGTCGACCGCTCAACTACCTATTCACGATTTTTGCAACCTTACTTTTAAAGGACTATTGTTGATCCTTATAACAAGCGAGTAAAACTTTGACTTTAGATGCACAATCTTTTTAGTCTTATTATATTGCTTAAGGAAATATTCTAGGTATTTTATATCGCATTTTCTGTAACTCTCAATCATTAGCAAAACGTCAAATATACACCTCCCATTCTCCCAAGATTAACAGAATCATAAACGTGCAGCGTTTTATCTTACTATTCTTGTGGAAATATTTTAGGTATCTTCATGCTAATAGGAAAGCCGACCAATACAAAATTATGTGATCCGTCTTCATTTACATACTCTACTCTAGAGGTGAGCAAACGACCGGACCGACCGACGGACTGAGCGAGACCGGACTGGACCGGACCGTATCGACCACGTTCGGTCCGGTCCTTGATCTAGGCTTTTTGGCTAATCCAGTCGTCGGTCCGGTCGGTTCAGTCTGACAAAAAACCGAAAATCTTGCCAAAATCTTCCCCTTTTATACCGGACCGACCGAAGACAGGACGGGACCGGACTGAACCGACCATATTCGGTCTCGGTCTCGGTTTTTAGCTTAATTCGGTTTCGGTTTTTGACAGCCCGGTCTGGTCCGGTCCCGAACCGATACTCACCCTTACTCTACTCACACTTTTTAGTCCTCTAGCTCTTCGTGGGAAGGACCTGAAAGACTTATAAAAGCTGACTAGTCTATATTGTAAACAATGAGTGTTCACCTTTGGTCGACGTGGATCACTCATCGGTCTACGCGGATCAACTTATTTTGATCCAACAACACGTTAAAGAGATAGGGATAGTGGCAAAAAATTATCATACTTGACCATTTTTGTGATTGTGTGTAGCTAATTATTTTTTTTTCATTTTAACACAAAACTTTTGAATTTGTGTTATTGTATTTATCCACGTCAGCTAAATGTCGCATCGTTAGTCCTTTATACTAACGGTCGTTAGTAAATAACTTAAAATTCTGTTTTCTTATGTTTGTATATGTTTTATACGTTTCTCTCCGTTTTCTTATGTTTTAGTCCGTTTTTACACGTCTTTGTCATTTTTTACGTTTTCATCTGTTTTTACTTGTTTTCGTCCGTTTCTTACGTTTTCATCCGTTTTTTATACGTTTTCGTCCGTTTTTACACGCTTTCGTTCGGTTTTATACACTTTCGTTCATTTTCTCACATTTTCGTCCGTTTTTATACGTTTTCGTTTGTTTTCTTACATTTTCGTCCGTTTTCTTGTTTTTACATGTTTTCGTCCGTTTTTATACGTTTTCATTTGTTTTCGTTCGTTTTACACCTTTTCTCCGTTTTATACGTTTTTGTTCATTTTTATACGTTTTTGTCTATTTTTGCACGTTTTCGTCCATTTTATAAGTTTTCATTTGTTTTCCTTCGTTTTCATATGTTTTTCTTCGTGCATTTTTATACGTTTTTGTTCATTTTTATAAGTTTCCGCCCGTTTTCACATATTTTGTCCGTTTTTATACGTTTTCGCTCATTTTTATACGTTTTCATTCGTTCTATACGTTTTAAAATACATACGGAAGCATATAAAAATGAACGAAAACATGCAAAGACAAATGAAAATGAAAGAAAACGCATAAAAATGGATGAAAACGTAAATAATGGACGAAAACGTAAGAAAACATACAAAATGAATGAAAACATATATAAATGGACAAAACATATGAAAACGCAAGAAAACGTAAGAAAATAGGCGAAAACTTATTAAAAAATGGATGAAAACGTATAAAAACAGACAAAAAACGTGCAAAAACTAGCGAAAACGTATAAAAATGAATGAAAACGGATAAAAACGTAACAAAATGAACGAAAACGTGTAAAAACAGACGAAAACGTATAACAATGGACGAAAATGTGTAAAAACGGACGAGAAAGTAAGAAAGCGGATGAAAACGTAAGAAACAGACGAAAACGTATGAAAAAAGTATTAAAACGCAAGAAAAAGAAATTTTAAGTTATTTACTAACGACCGTTAATATAAAGACTAACGATGCGACGTTTAGCTGACGTGGATACATACAATAACAAAAATTTAGAAAGTTTGTGTTACAATGAAAAAAAAAATAGTTGGTCACACACGATCACAAAAATGGTCAAGTTCAATGCATTTTTTTTGTTATTATCCCAAATAGATATCACATATTTACCTTTGATTTATTAGGATTAATTACTTAAAAGTCATATAACTTGACACTTTTGGTCTTTGTGTGTACTGAATATTTTTTTCTCATTATGTGTACTGAACTTTTAAATTTCAGTACACATAATGAGAATGAGCAGTATGGGTCTCCTAAGATTAGTATTTCTCTTGCTCTGTCTATCTCTTTTACTAAGAGGGTTAACCCATTTTCTAAGGTGGTGAGGTTGTGGCTTCTGATAGTGATGATGATGAGGTTCTTAACACGTTCAATGAATCAGCAAATCTGTTTGGTGGTAGTCATGAGCGTGAAGATGAGTTTGATGACTATGATGATTATTCGAAGCAAATTTATGATCTTCCAGGGAATTTGGATGCTCTTAATGCCATGTATGGCTTTAATCTCAAAGGTCGTAGGAAGTAGTTTACGTTATTGTCAGAGTCTTTTGTTATCATGTGGTTAGTGGTTTGTTTTCTTGTTTAGAAGATATGAAATATCTTGTTATGTAAGTTTGTCGCATATGTAATGGGCTAAGATATGAGACTCACCCGTATCCGTTGTACTTAAATATTTTTTGGAGTAATATATTTACCGGGTCGTTGAACTTTTACCTAAAAAAATTTTTTAAATTTTGATAAGTATTTTGTGACTATTCAGCCATGTAAAAAGACCATTTTGCCCTTTAAAATTTTAAAAAGTAATGATAAAATTGTCACAAAATACACACAATGATCGAAAATTGAAAGTTTAGTATACGCAATAAAAAAATATATTCAGTGACACAATAACAAAAAGTAGTAAGGTAGATGACTTTTTAAGTAATTAGCTTTATTTATTAATACAATTTATTAAACAAATATCATTTGGGCTAGTAGTATCTAACTAAAATATTAAATTACTTTTCTAGATGAACACATTTTATTAATGAATAAACTTATGAATGTCAACACTACACCAACTTATCAGGCATACTAGTTTCTAATACTAGTATCAAATGTTTATATTGCCATTTTGAAAAGTCTCGTAATAAGTAATTACTGGGCGCAGCTTTTAGGGGGCGCCCGACCGCCCGAAATTTTTTTTGCGATGTAGGGGGTATATAGTTTTCGTGTAGAAAAATTTCGGTATATTCGGTTTCGACCCCCCGAAAATTTCGGTATACCTAAAATATAGCCTTAGGAAAAAAAAAATTTAGATCCCGACCCCCCACTTAAAAATTTCAAGCTTCGCCACTGGTGTAGAGTGTAATTTGATTTGCATAGTGTATCATTATCAGAGTGTAGTTAGTTAGATTTTTTGAAACTTTATACGCTATCGAAGTAAACATGTATTATGAGACGATTTCATATAGTTGTAAAAACATTAAATAAAGTAAAATAGTGTGTCCTTATCCAGGCAGGATACACGTCACCATTATCCACAGTCATCATCTCTTATCTCCTTCCATATATATTTTGTTTTTTATTTTAACTTCATTTCTTAAAAAATCAATATTTAAAATAAATTACTAAATCTGAAAAAAAAAAAAAAAACTAAAAAAAATACTAGTCCATATAATAGTCAAAAAATTACAAGCCTCTTCTTCTTCTTCCTTTTCTTCTCCTGGTTTATTTTTATTATTCACATCCCTCATCTATACATACAAATATTATATATCTAATCAGGTATACTTATTTATTAATCTCATATATAATCATAGATGTGTAAATAGTTATATAATTTAATAATTGTATTGGACAAGCTTGTTTTAAGGTTTGATGATGTTAATAATAGTTTTATTTAGTATTTAGGTTGTTGTTTTTGAGATTGTGGTTAAGGTTGTTTGGTTGGTTTTGTTGTTAGTGATGGTGAATGGGTATGGGAATGGGAATGGGAATGGGAATGGGGATGGTCCGTTAGAGTCGTTTCGGAACTCGGTTGAGTTAGTTAAGAATGCTTTTGGTCCACTGGAATCTAGTTTAAGGAAAGTAGCTAAAGATTTTGAACATAGGTGGCCTGGTAGTGGTACTAAGAATGGACGTAAAACGAGCGGAAATGGTCAGATTGTGGTTAGTGATGATAGGAAGAAAAAGGTCCCGTTTTTAGGAATTTTCGCGTTTAATGATAGTGATCGTAAGGTTGATGTGTCGAAGAGAGATGATTTAGATGTACATGATAGTCGCAAAGAGGATGGGACTTGTGTGAATTGTATGCAGTTTGCGGTCACGTGGTCGTTGCTTGTTAGTAGTATTGCTCAGGCTGTTCCGGGCCCGTTTAAGAATGGTAAAAATGGTAAAAAGAAGATGCAGAAAAAGAGTAATGGTGACTATAAGTCGAAAGTTTCTAGAGATAGAAATGAGTTTATTGCTAAAGGGGCTTTTTTGGAGAGTATTTCTGGTGATAGAAAGCGAACAGATTTGGGAAATGAGCTGGTTTTTGTGCCGTGTGAGGAAACTTTGAAAATTAAAGATGGGAACGGTTTGGCAGTTGAGCACTTTATCGGGTTTGTTCTTGATCAAATAGCTCAGAATCTACATAAGTTCGAGTTGGGTGTGCAAGAATTTGGAAGTGAGACACGTGACCAGGTTGATCATTTGAAATCTGTTGGTGCTGTTTTGGAAGGTAAAAAAGCAGATTTTAGCGGATTTTTGGGAAATTTGAAGTTTGCGAAAGTTGGGGGTGTTCCTCCAGGTATTGTTGATATAACACCTGTTAAGGACGATAGTGACAATGCCGTTAGCTCAAATGTTACGGAAGGGAATGTTGGCAGCTTCTCGCAGAAGATGGCTAGTGGCTTGCTAAGTATTCCTTTATCGAATGTTGAGCGTTTGAGGTCCACTTTGTCTACTGTTTCATTGACTGAACTAATGGAGCTTGTACCTCAGTTAGGACGGTCGACTAAGGATCATCCTGATAAGAAGAAACTTTTCTCGGTCCAGGATTTTTTCAGATACACGGAGGCAGAAGGTACATTTCTTTAGCAGCTGAAATAGAAAGTTTTCACAGTATCAATTTCATTTAAAATTTAACCCTTTTATCTTACGAGTGTTTTCTTTAGATATTGTAGTATATTACTTATTAGTATATCATCTAAGATTGGATTTAAGGGAGGAGAATGTGTTATGGCCTTATGGGATATTGAGTATGATCATAGTATCTTATATATTTGGAAATGCTTAAATTATATTATTGTTATCTTTGTAGAGATAAACAGCAGGGCCGTCTCGTGAATTTTGGGGGGCCTGTGCCAATGTGACAAAGTAGGTCTCTAAGACAACACGATTTTAGTTATATGTTATATAAATATAAAAAAGTCTAGTATTCGTAAACATAAAAAAACTGTATATAACATGTCTAGCTTTATCGCAGTAATTTACTAACCACATATAAAATCTCTCTACAGAGTGTATAAAACAATCGTTCAAAAGTAATCGGACTAGTTCTAATTTTTTTCCTAAACTTGGGTTGAAAGTGTAAATTTGTAAACTCATTTGTACTTTTATTCAAGAATGAAACTATAAGGTGTAAAATCTATAAACCTTAGGGTAAAAAAGTGAATACGACTCATAGTAGTCATCTTCCTCACCCCATATTGAAATTAATATTTGTTCCAATTATAAAAAAATCTTACGTTCTAGACTATATTTTCATCAGTATTTCGTTAAACAATAAATAAAATCAGCCATGCATTTATAACATCAGCCCCCCTGAAAATTTGGAGGCCCTGTGCGGTTGATCACTCTGCACACCTTAAAATCCGACCCTGATAAACAGTCATGGTTCAGATATACTTGCATGAGTAAGGTTGTTGAGCTCATATTCATTATGATTATCGTGAATATAGCAAGTAGGATAAAGTAGTCAAACTCGAGTAACTTTTTCTCAGTCGAATTCCCTTGGAATGAGCTTTTAAGATTTTCTCTGGACCCTAGAATAAATTGGATAAGCCATGCTGTTGCACTCTCCTCTCACAGGTCTCGTGTTTAAGCCTTACAATATGTTTTATCTTACTATGTATATCATTGACGAGACTTTGCATAGTTGCATCTACCTAGTTTGTGCATAGCAAAGCTCTTTTAAATTATGTCCATCTTGCAATTGGGGATTGTGTGTGAGTGCTGTTATAAATAAAGGATAATGTTTAAGCTAAATACAGTTGTTTTGCCTACAATTTCTTGGTTTAAGCTGTTAGAAGAGTCGATAGCGTTACTACAACTATGGTCAAGCGTAAAACCGCTATTTTACAGTAGGAGAACCTTACCCTTCCTGAACTTTTTCATATGCTCAGGAAGGAGATTTTTTGAGGAGTTGGACAGAGATGGCGACGGACAAGTAACTCTAGAGGATCTTGAGATTGCTATTAGAAAAAGAAAGCTTCCTCGAAGATATGCTCATGAATTGATGCGTCGCACTAGAAGACATTTGTTTTCAAAGTCATTTGGATGGCAACAGTTTTTGTCATTAATGGAACAAAAAGAACCAACCATCCTTAGAGCTTATACTAGTCTTTGTTTAACCAAGTCAGGGACACTGCAGAAAAGTGAAATCTTAGCATCACTAAAGAATGCAGGACTTCCTGCGAATGAAGATAATGCTGTTGCCATGATGCGTTTTCTCAAATCTGACACCGAAGAATCTATTTCGTACGGGCATTTTAGGAACTTTATGGTTCTTCTCCCATCTGACCAGCTTCAAGAAGATCCACGGTAAATACGGCGACTATAGGGACTATTTGGGTTCTAGTGGGCTTTCATAAACAAATATTGTGACATCTAACACTTCTCTAACCGTTGTACAAAAATTACAGGAACTTATGGTTTCAAGCTGCTACTGTTGTGGCAGTGGCGCCTCCTGTGGAAGTACATACCGGAAGTGTTCTAAAATCTGCATTGGCAGGTGGCCTTGCTTGCGCGTTGTCTACATCTGTAATGCACCCTATTGATACAATAAAGGTAAGCTGTTTTGTTTATAGAGTTACACTTGATATGTTCCGCCACAAGTTTCCTGATATCGCCTGTGATAATTAAAATGTACTGTTCATCAATATGAAAGTTGGTAGGAGTCTTATATTTCCCTTGTGTATTCAGACTCGAGTACAAGCATCAACTCTATCTTTCCCAGAAATGATTGCAAAACTTCCAGAAGTTGGATTTCGTGGAGTGTACAGAGGCTCCATTCCTGCAATTATAGGACAATTTTCAAGGTTCACTCACATTTCTGTTTCCTTTGTTTTTGTCTTTCATTTGACAAATATATAATCTCTTATATATGAATGCAGCCATGGATTACGGACTGGTATCTTTGAAGCAAGCAAGATCGTGCTGATAAATGTTGCTCCAACTCTTCCAGACTTACAGGTATAGGCTATATCATAAAAGTACCTTGAGAATTGAGTCAGTAATTACTTTTCCTAGAAAATATGTTTCCTATATTACATGATGTTTATTCATGTTTCTGTGACGTTCCAGGTTCAGTCTATAGCATCGTTTTGCAGTACTGTTTTGGGGACAGCAGTAAGAATTCCATGTGAAGTGTTGAAGCAAAGGTTGCAGGCAGGCATATTTAACAACGTGGGGGAGGCAATCATCTGCACATGGCAGCAAGATGGTCTCAAAGGTTTCTTCCGTGGGACTGGTGCAACTCTTTGTAGAGAGGTCCCATTTTATGTTGCAGGCATGGGACTTTACGGAGAGTCCAAGAAGGTGACTTTATTTTTCTGTTTATAATATGTATGTTGATTCAACACCAATCTCCATCGTGTTACAGATTTGATTTGAGGTTTATATTTTGACGTTTTTTCAGGCTGCACAGAAAATTCTGGGGCGTGAACTTGAACCATGGGAGACAATTGCAGTTGGGGCTTTATCGGGGGGTCTGGCTGCAGTTACTACGACACCCTTTGATGTGATGAAAACTAGAATGATGACTGCACCTCAAGGGCGGCCGGTCTCCATGTCAATAATTGCATTATCTATTCTCCGGCATGAGGGCCCACTTGGATTATTCAAAGGGGCTCTACCTAGGTTCTTCTGGATTGCTCCACTTGGAGCTATGAACTTTGCTGGCTACGAGCTTATGAAAAATGCTATGAACAAAACCGAAGAACAACAAACTCTAGAGCAGCAGGCTGTGGAGCAGCTTTCACAGAAGTAGCAAATGTCATTTATAAGCACTCGTTTTAGGTGTTATAATGGCATGTGAACGCTGAAAGGAAGTTTTGAACGTTTTCCATGATTAAGTGGTGACGCGTGCTACAATTTTATCTGCCGACAAATCCCAACTGTTTTGGAAACTCAGATAGTCATTCTAGGATGTTGATACCATTTGAGAATCCTACAGACTGCTTATCATATCATGAGATAATCAATGTCCATTTTTGTTTCATATGCTTTATGCACTTATATGATTCGCATTACCCGTGGTTTCCATTTCATGTGATTTCTTCCCTTGATGTTGATGCCTGCATTTTTTTTTTTCAAGCAGTGGCCTAGTTGTTTAACCTTTTGATTATAACGCTCCAAAGCTGGTAAACCAAAAAGTACATATATGAGGGCACACATGGTTACAGTGTAATATATCCATGGCATGCGTATCATGTCTGCAACACATTTGCTGTATACTGGGTGATTTGTATACTACCGTAGTCAATTTGGTATTCGAAGTTTAATGTATATATATTTTTTTTCTCCTGGAAGAAGCATCTCCTTTCATATATAGGCATCCATGATTAGATCGAACATATTATTGATAACGCTGGATGGAGGTGTAAGGCATTTGGAAGAACGTTTTTTGTTGGCAAACACGAATATCAAATATCACTTTACTTGTTACAGTGTCACACAGATATACATTGATCTGTACTTTACCATTAAGATTATCCGGAACCCATGCAAGAGTTGTGCGTGAGGCTGCAATTGCCACTGATATGGTGAGTTGGTCATGCGTGCATGAGGAGGGTTACATGTCCCTCTATCACATATGAGGAGGATTTGGAGTGGTGGTTTGTGTCACCGGATGAAGAGGAAGGTGAGGGTGTGTTTGTGCGTCTGTGCATTAATTAAAACTAAGGTTTAATGGTGAGTGAGAACTATGAGTGTTTAAGTAGCGAGTGTGCAAGACTGACAAAGATAACATAGCGAGTGTGCAAGAGTGACAAAGATAACATGATGCCGATAATAGCGCCATGGCTGCACAGTCTTTGCGTTATAGGCGCATTGCGATCCGTGCGAGCGTTTTGAACGTTTTTTTTTTGGGTGAGTAAGGTTTTTTGGTGGTACGTTATAAGAATGTTATCGGGGAGCGAGTTTTTTTTTTTTTTTTTTTTTTTTTTTTTTTTTTTTAAATTTTTTTTATTATTATTATTATTTTTTTTGGGAACATGGGTTTCCGACTCGACATTGCGAGCCGACTAATCCCACGACGACTACCCTTTTCGGTTTTTTTTTTTTTTTTTTTTTTTTACCCTTTTGTGTTTAGAATTGTTATAGGGTAAAAACTAACACACCGACGACTATAACATGCGCCTATGCCTGATTGCACCCGGCACTCTTAAAGTTAGTCTAGAAAGTAGAAACGCAACAGTTGTGTATGCTAGTTTCAAATATATATGGACGGAACTAGGACACAAAATGATCAGGTGCACTTAAGATAAACTAAACAATACTATAAACACAATTTTTATGGACCGAGTGCTTTAAGAAAAATTGATGTTTTTTTTTTAACAAAATTAACACTATGCCACAAAAATCATGGGTGTCCAGGGACCCCCGAGACACACTCTGGTTACGTCAATGGTTCAATAACACATAAGACTGAAGGATGGGTAGGTTTTGAGGTGATAGATTTTTGTCTTTGGTTAACACAAAATTGAAATAATGGGCACCTCTTTTGTCATTCGTGTTCTTTGTTTGTCATTAAACTATACGTGACCATTTTGAGTTTAAAGTAAAAACAAGCATCCTCTTGCCAAAATAGTTGGCTGCAATTGCTGTACCAAGATTTTCTATGGGGCCAGAATACCAAATTTTATTTTTCTTACATATGTTCAATATTTAAAGAAATTTAAACATCGTACGTGTAAAATCGAATTCACATCATACCGACATATCATCTAACCACTTGAAGGATATTAGACCGAATGCAGCATCCGTAATGTTTGTAAAAAGTGTCGAAAAGCTACCTGTACTGAAATGTATATAAGCCAAATGAACTGAGAAACGACTGCTATACTAAAACATTATCCAGAATAGTAGTATCGATTGTAAATTTTTTTGGTAAAGGGGATTACCCGGTAAAATATATATAATCACAAAAAGTTGAAGTACAATGAAATGTGGCTGAGATAGCACATTAACCTCAAGCTACGCTTGAACAACCAAAAAACCTCGGTGTGACAGGCCACAAACTGATTGTAAAATTTGGTTAATCATAGGTAAATTCAATTCCTAAGCTATTTTTCCGATTATTCAAATTACTAGTCATCAGACCTTCGGGAAATTCATCACGTTCGTGTTTCTAAGAACTTCTAGTTTCCCGATCATACTGTCTTCTAGATTTACAAAACGGGATGACATCGTTTATTGTTTCTACATTATAAAGACGAATTCGATCACACATTTACATTACTTTTTAGACACTGATCGATAAGTTGTTCCTAGTTTGACTAAACCTTTTGTGTTCCTCTTTTGTTACATGTTTAATACTATTACATTTTGTCATAAACTTACACCATATGATATATTAAATACTCCATATGGTGTTGTATATGCAATAATATATTGTGCCCCCCATCCAGAATTGAGTCGCTATGTTTGTTTACACATTTAGAAAGCTATAATTAAGTGTCAAGGTGTTAATGATTAAAAACAAAATAATGTTGACGATATCGTTAAGTAAAATAATCATTTGCCTAACTTCTAGAATTAAGATTTTTGTGATAAACGTACATTTGGTTTATAACGTTTGTCTGCCTTCTAGAAAAATAATACTAGTATGTGTCTAATGTGCAAACATAAGCTGTTAGTTTGGTAAGTCATCATTAATAAGTTAGACCAAATACAGATTAGTACTGTAGTATATATTGAGGTAGCTAAAGTTCGTTGAACTCGTAGTCTCTTTGTTTGCTATATAATGAGTAAGAAATTAAGATTCCTCGTGTATCATGCACTTGTTTGAAAAGACCTTATGCCCAATCAAATATTGACATGGTATCAAAATATCAGTGACATGTTAGATATAAATTTATAATAGGGGATAACTTACCTACTTTTTTGAAAACAAAGAGAGGAGCAAGGACTAAACAAAGAAAACCATGAAAGTGCAGGGGCTTAGTTATAAAAATTTTAAAATTTTTACAAAGAAAAGGAGGTAACTTACCTACTTTGTAAAGTAGGTAAGATTTTCCCTTTATAATAAGCTAACATTTATTGTCATTTCGTATTGTATAATAAAAGTTAAAATGAGAAGAAATCACAATCATACATTTCAGATGCATATACAAAAACTGATGCATATCCTCTTAAAATTTTCACTCTTATTTAAAATGTGACTAGAGATTTTTCTTATACTTCTCATTTTGTTTTATATTCTCACCGGATACCTCCCTCTACCATTAAGTGTATATTGTTAAAAATAAAATTATTGCGAAGTTAACAAATAAAGATATTCAACTTGACAATCTAAACTCAAAGGGCCTAGTAGGGTTCGTATAAAAAAAGTGATCAAAGTCATACTTCGTAAATTATTTACAATCCTCTAGACCCAACATACTTCTTGAACACAATTTTGGAAATGATCAAAGTAGACCCATGAGTTGTTAAGAACTGCGTTTATGCTAATCCCTTTGAGTAAAGAAGATCAGCAATGTGTAAATCCAACTAAACTCGTTTGGATCTAGATCGACAGGGATACAAGATATCACGTTTGCTCAAGCGATATGTGAGGGTGCGTTTGGTATCCCTATCGGAATGAGGGAATGATAGTTGTAATGATTGTTAGTGTTTGATTAAGATGCGGAGCCCACATTATATGAGAATGAAATATATAAATTGTCCATACTCCATACGAGTCTAAAAGGGAAGGAATGAATCTATCATAGCCGAGGGACCCATCTTATACCGAAAACGATACCGATTGTGATTCACGTCATCATATCAAACGCACCCTTAGTAACAATCTACATGAGACCAATGATATATCTATTCAGATTTTCAAACGGACCAGGACAAATATAGTCGTTAATTTGATACATATTGTTTAACAAATTAAATATTATCTATTTCAACAAACACTTGAAGAAAACTTATCAAACAAAATCAAGATGATTAATATAATGTAATTTGCTATCATGTTTAGTTTCAAACAGATCAATTCTTGAGAGATGAGCTTTATTATATATCTGCTGATTGATACGGGTTATTATTGTTATGTATGTATATGTTTAATTTAATTCACAACTACTATAGAATGTCATCAATTCAACGTTTCATACCAAGTTAACTGGTTTAGTTATGCATGTCTCAACACAATATCAACCAAAGAATCCATTGGATTAGACCAAAGTCAAGCACAATGAGTTCACCAATCAGATTTTAATTCAGTATTAAAAGTTCAACATCATTTCTTCTATATTATTGCCATTTAGAGAAGCAGGCCAATAGCATTTACAATAGATATTACGTACGTATAATATATGCCAAATTGCCTTGTTTGGTTGTCACGAAGTACGACTGTACATACGAGTAAAGAGACGCTATACATGTTGAGGGCGAACCGAGGGGGTTTTCAGGGTGATTGAGAATTAGAGGTGAGTATGGGGCGGGTTGGGGCAGTTTTTTTGCTAAAACCAAACCCCGAACCAAAAGTTCGGTTCTATGTTTTTTTAAAACCAAACTCCGCACCAAAAGTTCGGTTTGGTTTTATCGGTTTTTGGTTTTTTGCGATTCGGTTTTGGTTTTTCTATTTTTCGGTTTTCAGATATCCAAAATTTTCGATGAGGGTTTTATGTTATAGCCATTATTTTAGCTAAGTTTTTTTCAATTCGGATATCCGAATTAGCTAAGTTTTTTTCAATTCGGATATCCAAAATTTCGGATAACGGTTTTATATATCCGAATATCTGTAATTTTTCGAAAACTTTTATACGAGCTCTAAAACTGACATTTCATAAAACCCAATCTTCTGTGTAAATTCTAATCAATTTTTCGGATATCTGAATACAGATATTTTTTGAACACCCACAACCTAAATCAAGAAATCCTACAAATTAAGTTGAATATGTTGCCAAAAAATAATAAGATTTCATAACATGTATATAAAGATGAGATATGTGAACATTTATGAAATAGTAAATACAGAAAACTGATTTTACAAATTTATTGCAGTGTCTAAATAAACATATGTTATGAATATCTAATACACGTGTCTTTTAGTTATTTGAAATCAATATAACTCACTTTTTAATCATTGTTTACCGCCTATATATAACATTATAACTCACCACCTCTCATCTCTCAACACACATAAAAAATATATATATATATATATATATATATATATATATATATATATATATATATATATATATATATATATATATATATATATATATGGGTAACTGTTATGGAGCTGAAGTCGAGCAAGACAACACTTTGGTGTGTAATGGCCCATCGGTCAATGTCGTCGAGCGTAGGGGGCAAGTTTGGAGATGCTACGAATGTCCGCAAGCTAGAATATTCTACAGTTTGCGTGCTAGCCAAGACCACAACAGCCACGAACATGCAAAGTTACTACAGTTTTGCCACAATTGCAATTCGCCTTTTAAGAAGCGTAAAGACAGGATGAAGCATGAAGAAGCATGCCAGGAGTAGACGTACGAAGGTTAATTGAAGAGGTCGGAGTTGAAGCTTTTATGTTTTTTTTTCCTTTGTATCTCTTGTGTTTGTATTGTATCTCTTGTGTGTCTCCAATTGAATTATGTGTTAATAAATTTTATCAGAATTTCAAATAAACAACAACAACAAGATCATGTAAGCGTATGTATTGGAGTTTGTCATGTTGAAGGTGGGGCGGTTTAGGGTTTGTTAAGTGAGGCGCGAAGTTTTTAGGATTTGCTAGGGAAGACGAGTAGATGACTGTAATCTAATCTAAATGTATTAAGGAACCACCTTTTCTAAATGTATAAGAAGACACGCGAAAATTAAAATTTTTGCCAGAAATCGAACATTATTGCCGAAGAAGATGAAGGGGACTGGTTGAAAGTCGTCTTTTTTAGAGGTGAGCATGGGGCAGTTTGAGGCAGTTTTTTTGCTAAAACCAAACCCCGAACCACAAGTTCGGTTTTATGTATTTTTAAAACCAAACTCCGCACCAAAAGTTCGGTTAGGTTTTATCGGTTTTTGGTTTTTTGCGGTTCGGTTTTTGATTTTTCTATTTTTCGGTTTTCGGATATCCAAAATTTTCGATGACGGTTTTATGTTATAGCCATTATTTTAGCTAAGTTTTTTTCAATTCGGATATCAAAAATTTCTGATATCTGAATTAGCTAAGTTTTTTTCAATTCAGATATCCAGAATTTCGGATAAAGTTTTTATATATCCGAATATCTATAATTTTTCGAAAACTTTTATATGAGCTCTAAAACTGACATTTCATAAATCCCAATCTTTTTAGTAAATTCTAATCAATTTTTCGGATATCCGAATATGGATATTTTTTGAACACCCACAACCTAAATCAAGAAATCCTATAAGGTAAGTTGAATATGTTGCGAAAAAATAATAAGATTTCCTAACATGTATATCAAGATGAGATATGTGAACATATATGAAATACAGGAAACTGATTTTACGAATTTATTGCAGTGTCTAAATAAACATATGTTATAAATATCTAATACATGTGTCATTTAGTTATTTGAAATCAATATACCTCACTTTTTAATCATTGTTTACCGCCTATATATAACATTATAGCTCACCACCTCTCATCTCTCAACACTAATCAAATAAAAACAAAGAAAGAAATAAAATATGGGTAACTGTGATGGAGCCGAAGTCGAGGAAGACAACACTTCGGTGTGTAATGGCCCATCTGTCAATGCCGTCAAGTGTAGGCGGCAAGTTTGGAGATGCTACGAATGTCCACAAGCCAAAATATTCTACAGTTTGGGTGCTAGCCAAGACCACAACAACCACGAACATGCAAAGTTACTACAGTTTTGCCACAATTGCAATTCGCCTTTTAAGAAGCATAAAGATAGGATGAAGCATGAAGAAGCATGCCAGGAGTAGACGTATGAAGGTGAATTGAAGGGGTCGAAGTTGAAGCTTTTATGTTTTTTTTCCTTTGTATCTCTTGTGTGTCTTCAATTGAATTATGTGTTAATAAATTCGATCAGACTTTCAAATAAACAACAACAACAACAAGATCATGTACTTGTATGTATTGGAATTTGTCATGTTGAAGGTGGGGCGGTTTAGGGTTTGTTAAGTGAGGCAGGAAGTTTTTAGGTTTGTTGGGGAAGACGAGTAGACGACTGTAATCTAATCTAAATGTATTAAGGAACCACCTTTAATCTAAATGTATAAGAAGAAACGTGAATGTTAAATTTTTTGCCAGAAATCGAACATTATTGCCGAAGAAGATGAAGGGGACTGGTTGAAAGTCGTCTTTTTTAGAGACGAGCATGAGGCGATTTGGGGCAGTTTTTTGCTAAAACCAAACCCCGAACCAAAAGTTCGGCTTTATGTATTTTTAAAACCAAACTCCGCACCAAAAGTTCGGTTTGGTTTTATTGGTTTTTGGTTTTTTGCGGTTCGGTTTTCGGTTTTTCTATTTTTCGGATATCCAAAATTTTCGATGACGGTTTTATGTTATAGCCATTATTTAAGCTAAGATTTTTTCAAATCGGATATCCGAATTAGCTAAGTTTTTTTCAATTTAGATATCCAAAATTTTGGATAACGGTTTTATATATTCGAATATTTGTAATTTTTTGAAAACTCTTATATAAGCTCTAAAACTGACATTTCATAAAACCCAATCTTTTTTGTAAATTATAATCAATTTTTCAGATATCCGAATACAGGTATTTTTTGAACACCCACAACCTAAATCAAGAAATCTTAGAAAGTAAGTTGAATATGTTGCCAAAAAATAATAAAATTTTATAACATGTATATAAAGATAAGATATGTGAACATATATGAAATACAGGAAACTGATTTTACGAATTTATTGCAGTGTCTAAATAAACATATGTTATGAATATCTAATAAACGTGTCTTTTAGTTTTTGGACTTTGGTGATAACATATATCTATAGAACCGTAGAGGGGGGTAAATACGGTTTCTTCGGCTTTTAAGACATTTAAAAAGTTTATGCCTCAAAGAAAACCAAGTAGTTGTATAATCAATCCAAACAACCACAAACACAACCAAAGTATATAAAGCGAGTAAAGAGAGACACCACGATATATACTGGTTCGGGATGGGGGGGGGGAGGTTTATACCATCCGTACGTCCAGTTGCGAATCTGCGACTCCGATACTATTCACTAGTATAATCCTTTCTATGGACTACAAACCGTTACAATTCACTCTACCGATATTCACCAATATCAATGCTCACAAAGAAGGAGTTACTCCCCAACGGTATTCCGCCCACGGAAACCACCCAAAAGAATCTCGCGATTCGACTTCTCCTAAGGATCACAAAGATCACTACCAAGACTTCCCACCAGAAGTATCAAACCCCAACTAGATCCCCAATGATCTAGGCTTGGTCACCAAGACACAAGACTTTCCTTACAACCAATTAAATGAATGAATAAGTGTTTTGTTCAATCAAGCCCTAACCTAACCTAGTGACTCGATTCTAGTAGAAAGGGTATAGATAAGAAGACTCTCGACACAATCACAAGAGTGGATTAGCTTCTTGTGATTCTTCCCTTGCAAAGAGATGTGTTCTTTCAAAGATGTTAATGTGAAAATCAAGAACACAAGATTAGAGATTAGAGATAGAGAGATTTGAGAGTGTTTAGAGAGAAAGAATATAAAGAGAAAGAATAATGGCAAGGGGTGAGGAATACAAGAGGCAAGGGTGGTATTTATAGGCCAAGAACCCAAACTTGGGAAATTTTACCGAGGCCGGCGCGTCACCCGCGCGTCATCGCGCGGGCAGCGCACCAAGCTTCTGTAAACTTTTCCCAAGTGTTGGGTGTTGGATCTTATAAATACCTATCCTTGCTAAACCCCCAATTGTACTTCTTACTAAACCTTAACATTAATCAATCTAAGGTTTACCAACTCAACTAGCCAATTCTAAAATCATTTGTGAAATGTTTAAAGAGAAAGCAAATTACCAAGGGTATAAAGTGTAGATAGGGTAATTTGGAAGGGGTAGAAGTGTTATTCCTCACATGGCATAGAAAAGAGATAAAGAATATGCCAAGGTATATTCCATTGCTTGGGGGGGGAAGAATGAGATGGAGGGTTGAGATGAGATGGTTTGAATTGGATGGTTGAGATCAAAGGAGCCTATGTTTGGTTTTCAAATTATTTGGCATGTGGAGAATATGGAGGGTTGAGATGTGTTTATTTGAAATGGATGGTTGAGATGTAGAGAGTTGGTTAAGGAGGGATATTCCAAATGAATATGCTTTGCTTGGGGGGAAGGGGGAATCAATGGTTGAGATGGTTTTGGTTTGAAATAGATGGCTTGGATTAAACACATGTGATGGTATAGAGAGGAGAGTGAATGGATGGTTGAGATGTGTTCTAGTTTGAATTGGATGATGGAGATCAAAGGGAGCCTCCTTTGGTTTTCAAACAATTCCCATGTGTTGAATATGAAGGGTTAAGATATGTTGTAAGGGAATGGATGGTTGAGATGTAGAGTGTGTAAGGGAATATGTAAGAGTGTAAGAGATTGTGTAAGAGAATATATGATTTGGATATGATCGGATTTGTCTTTTGTAGAAATGAGCTTAAGAGAAGATTAAGAAGAAATCTAATTGTCATTAAGAAGAAAAGGTTTAGACAATTAAGATTATAAGTTGAGAAATTCATAGGTTACTTATAAGTTCAAGTAACACAACGTCGAGAATCCATAAGTTCATATCTCGTGACTTTCCACGACTCGACGTTCTCAACTAATACCTTGGTTCAAACAAGTAAAGTGCTTTGCCTTGATGTAAAGCATAACCCAAGTGGGAAAGGATGCGTTTACACAAAGTGACCTTTGACTTAGTTTGACCAATAAGGGAGTAAACCCGTTACGTAATTAGAGAAGACGTAAGCATGGGATATGAGCATATGGATGCTTTAACATGATGTCCCGTGAGATATATAAGCTCCCTAAGTTTAGAAAAGCCTTGGCTAGAGGCGATAGTTAGAAAACATGAGTTGGCGTTTTCCCGTAAATGGGTACTTTAAAAGTAGGATCTCTCAAGTCTCAAAACTCGTTTCGAGTGTTCTCAATTAAGCACATAACATATTCATACCTGTATTGAAAGATCTACATTTTTCGGGTAAGGGAGAGCCGACTTTCAAAATTCGCCCAGAACCTTACAGTGTCCTGGGGCGTCACCCGTGCGTTGACGCGCGGGCAGCGCGACAGGAGCAGATATGGGCTCCTGCAATTTTGAGCTAACGTTTGTTATTTTATGTGTTTTGATGGTTTATTTGTCATCATTAAAATATGAAGAGATCTTGATCATGTTGCCTCAACAATCTCCCCCTTTTTAATGATGACAAATAAAAATCAAAAGCAAATAAAATTACAAAACTTAGCGAAGACAAAGCGCGCCTTTGGTGTAGCTTGCGTCTTGACATTTGCCTTGTAATTTGGTGAAGCCTTTAACATTTCTTGAATGGTCTTCACGCTCTTGCTTTCTTTCTCCCCCTTTTGTCGAATCAAAAAGGTGGGACTACCAATCAAGCCGGTTTCGAACTTGGGCCTGTGGGACAAATGAGCTAGCTTGTATGTGCACCCGAGCGTGCTCCCCCTAGATCGTTGCCCCCCTTGTTTCAAGGCGGGAATCCATGGGTCAAGAGCCTCACCTTTGCGGTGGCCTAGCTACACATAGAAATCACAACATGCAACAAACAAGAAATTCTCACATGTGAAAGTTTCAAGAATGGGTTAGGTTACCATTTGGAAACTTGCAACATGGTATATATATATATATATATATATATATATTTGTCCTATATGACTCCAATAACCATTTGTTGAGCATGACAAGATTGAGGAAAGTGCATTTATTATTATTATAAAGCTTGAAAGCTAGAGTTACAACTAGATCATGGTACCATGAGATCCAAGAAACACAGAATATGCACAAAGCATCTAACAAACACACTTAAACAATACATGTTATAAGGAAACTATTTCTTGTGATCTACAAGATTGTCCTCACAAGTGTCAACACCCCTTTCTTGATGCACAATGCATGTTATGTTTGAGGCCAATGCTTGTAGCATTTTAACTCCGTCATGGAGAGATTTGAGCATTCTACGGGTTTCTTCTCTATGATCCTTAATAGCATTAAGCATGTCAATTGTGTTTTCGCAACAAATTGCATGGTTGCCTTCACGAAGTTTTGGGCTTAAGGGCTTCCTTATCTTTTCCCAAACTTCTTCATCACCAATTCCCCTAGATGGGGGTGATGTGACTTGAACATTTTGTGGATTGCTCCAAACATCATCTTGCATTAGTTTTTCAAGGTTGATCCTAGGATATTGTTGTCGGTTGTTTTGCATAAACTACCCATTTCCCGTCCCATCACTCTTAGTTGCAGCTTGAGGGACAACATTGTTGTTAGCAATTTCTTCACTTCCATTGTTTGCACTCAATGAATTAGTGTCACTACTTTGGAGGATGAAATTGTCAAGAACATTGTTCGGAGAAAGTGGTTGGTTATTCATTTTTAACTTAGATTAAGATTTTAGGTGTAATGCTTAGTCAAGATCTCTAATCCTTAAATAATAGTAGAGTGAGGTTTAGATATGGGTGATGACTCCTATTATCCAACGGGTATTAAGGCAATTAGTACTAAGATTCCTCATTAGGTGTACAAGTTGTGAAGATCAAGAGGAAGAGAATATATAGGAAAGGTAAATGTGCTTAGATCACATGGTCATAGGAAGAGTTATTCAAAGAACAACGAGTGTTTTAGTTGATCTTAAGTTGTGATATGTAGACAAAATACACATGCTACCTACCATTATTTTTCAAGCATGCACCATAATTTGTTAAGCTATGCATCAAATTTTAAGCAGTGAAGCATTATTCAATTTAATTTAAGCATGCAACATGTAGTTTATCACATAAGGTGAACAAGTAGAATTAGATACAAGATCTTTAACACAAGTGTGAATTGTGTTTCGATATTTTATCTAATCATGGAAACTTAACATAGTCAAAATTTTCGAGATGAATCAAGATAATTTGTGTCAAGTTTTCTTGTTCAAACACATAGTATAGACATGTAGAATCTTGGATATTATCAATCATTGTTTGAATAATGAGTTGATGCATATCTTTCCTCTTAGAAGACATTTATTAGGCTTCCATCCATGCCTCCATATAAGCCAAAATCATGTAAACACATAAGCTCTAATAGCACCTAAAAAGACTTGCAAACAACACATAGACATTTTACTTTGACTTAAGGATTTTTCTCCTAAGATGCATGTTTTAACATCAAAACCTATCCCAAAGCAATTTGGACACTTGAAAAATGTCATGCCAAAAACCTAATCTTGTTTGTTTTGTGATCTAAGATTCCTTTTATTCAAGTCACCAATGACTTGTTGTAGAGGATGACCCCTTTCTTCTCTCACTTCCTTAGGATTGCCTTCAACCGAAACATTAACTTGTAATGTCGGTGACCTTTCTTGATCTTGAAATATAGGTTCATAGATCACATCATCTTCTACCGAAAGAAATGATTTAGGCTCGGGCATGCTCTCATCAAAGGTCACATTGAGAGATTCCACAATCCTCATTGTTTCCTTGTTAAGCACTATGTATGCTTTACTAGTTTGACAGTATCCTAGGAACACACCTTCATACGACTTTGGGTCGAATTTGGTGAGATATTATTTGGTGTTAAGTATAAATACTTTGCAACCAAATACTCAAAAATACTCTAAGGAAGGCTTCCTATTTCTAAGTATTTCATATAAAGTTTTATTAATGACCTTTCTTATATGAACTCTATTAAAGATATAACATGCGGTATTTAGGGCATGACACCAAAACTTTTGTGGGATGGATTGCTCGTCAAGCATTGCACGACTCATCTTTCTTAACTTACGATGTGTTCTTTCAACAATCTCAAGCGATTGAGAAGTGAACAGGCCCGATAAGTTATAAGATATTCCATGTTGTTCACAAAAGGTTCCAGATTGCATTTTATCAAATCCACTACTATGATTTGTTTTAATTGAGACAATTGAACAATCAAGTAGGTTTTCAAGTTTCATTCTTAAAATGTTGAATTTATTCAAGACTCCATCCTTGTTTTCTAAAAATCCAAGTGTAATTTGAATAATCATCTACAATCATTATAGTGTAGGAGTTTCCTCCATAACTTTGGATCAGAGATGGACTATACAAATCCAAATGAATCAACTCTAAACCCTATTAGTTATCACTCCCTTTTATTCCTATTATTAGTTTGTCCTTGACTCCCTAGACATGTATCACGATAATGCCTTTCAAAACTCAACAATGGTAAATTGCTTACTAGCTTGTCGGCAAGAACTAACTTCCTAAGCCGAGGCGTTGGGTTATTTACCATGTTTGAAATGCATATATTGTTACAAATAATCTATGATTAAAAGGTGTACAAGTTGTTTCACCTACGAACTTTAGCTAGTACAACACCATTTTTACTAATAGAACAATCTACTTTAGTAAATTTTTACCTCATAATCATCATCACTAAGTTGACTCACACTAATCAAATTAAAGTTTAGACCTCTAACATGCTCAACGTTGGTAATTTCAATGGAGTCATGAAGGACATTACCTTTGCTGACAATTATGCCGTTAAGTTCGCTCCCAAAAGTGACATGATTCCCATTATACGCCGTGTATGATGTGAATAATCTTCTATTCTCGGTCATATGTTTAGTGCAGCCACTACCCACTATCCACTCATCCGGTTGTAAATCACTTTTGAGACAAACCTACAACAAAAATACAACTCATACCTTTGGTACCCATTGCTTCCTGGGTCCATTTTGGTTAGCATATGAGTTACCCAAGTTGAACATTCTTGGGTCTTGAAGTAAGACACACAATTTCTCAATACCAAAACTCGAAAAAGCAGACCAAGAATTATTTTGACTTTGATAACTTGATCTATAGTTATTATATCCTTGAGGTCTAAAAAAGGTTTGGTTTGGGTAGGAGTTGTCTCTCCTTTGATAGTTGTTGTATTGGTAGTGAGATGTCCTTTGATAAAAGTTTCTTCTTTGATAATATTGGAGTGAAGATCTTTGGTTATATGGATTAGTAGGTCTAATATTGGGTGTAGGCAGAAGTGGTATAGTATTAACTCGAGGTTGTGTATAACCACGACCATTATGATAGTCCGACTTGTAAAATTGTTTTGGGTTCTCTCTTATTGTACCGGAAACTTGGTTACCTCGAGTGTTTGCAAGAGGAGCTTGAGTAGTAATTAGTTTGATAAAAGTTTTAGATGATTCTCCAATTTCCCTTAGAGGACTGGCGCGCTTCTGGCGCGTTGACACGTCATGCAGCGCGTCACCCTCGGAAAATTTTGGAATCTCGTTTTCTTTAGTCTTTACAAATGTTATTAGTTTTGTCAGGCTTACGGAAGTGATTTCTCCTTGTTTTGAAAATCCAAGACCTTCCTTATCTTGGGACGTCTTTTGACTACCAATAATTTCTTTTAAATCATTTGTACTTTTCTTAAATTTTGAAAATCTTAGAGACTCCTTTTGAAGTTTAGATACTTTATCTTTTAAAGAGTCAACCTCAAGTGTGAGTGACTCACAACTTTTACATGGTTCAATTACCTCTTTACAATGATTTAGTTTCTTGACTTCCTTTTCAAGCTCATAAACTTTCTTATTGAGTTTACTATGTTCTTGTTCAATGATGTGTTTTTCATTAAGAGTTTTCTCAAGTGTTTTTCTAAATTTCTCATTCTCTTCTTGCAAATCATTGATATCTAAATTATTAAAGGAAGAAGAGTTTAGGGGTACCTCACGTTTTTCTCGATCCATGAGACAAGTAGCTTCCTTTGTTGGTTGATCTTCATCTTCACTATCACTCCACGCACCTCCAACAAATGCCTTGTTTATTCTAGGCTTAGGGCATTCATTTATGAAGTGACCATTCTCTCCGCAATTGTAGCATCCTTGTGTGCGTCTAGAGCTCTCACCAACTTTGTTGTCACCACCTCGACTTCCACCAAAGTTGTTCCTTCCATCATTCCCTTGGTTTCCAACTCTATTACTGCGTCTAAAGTTGCCGCCTCTTCTAAGGAACTTCCTAAAGTTCTTAGCCATCAAGTTGTACTCTTCGTCATCTTCATCATCTTCATCATCACTTTCTTCTTGACTATCACTTGCTTCACTTGTTTGACATTTTGTGACCTTAGCTTTGAGAGCCAAAGACTTTACCTTCTCCTTCTTGCCATTGGAGCAAACTTTGTCATTCTCAAGGATCATTTCATAGACCTTGAGATTCCCAATAAGCTCGTCAAGGGGAAGTTTCGCCAAATTCTTGGCTTCTTCTATGGCCGTCACCTTTGGCCTCCATTTTACCAGAAGTGCTCGAAGAAACTTTCTCACATGGTTCTTGTTATAGAAGCTAGGATCTAGAGCTGTGAGGCTAGTGATAATAGCATTGAATCTTGTGTAACCATTATCAATGGTTTCCTCATCCGAGATCAAGAACTTCTCATATTGTTATATGAGAAGATCAATCTTGCAATCCTTTACTTGAGAATTTCCTTGGTAAGTGATGATGAGAGAATGCCAAATCTCCTTGGCGGTTTTACAAACATGGACCCTCTCGAACTCCCTTCGAGGTAGAGCATTGTAGATTAACATCTTGGCTTCATCATTCTTGCCAAGTTTCTCATCATCTTTAAGATCCGCATTTGGCTTTTCCACCAACAATTTTGTTTCAGAGTCTTCCACCATGAACACAAAGTTGCCGTTTTGGATGATTTCCCACAAATCAAGATCTTTAGACCTAACATAGGTCTCAAATCGGGTTTTCCAAAAAAAAAAAAACCCCATCGGTTTCTAGCAAAGGTGGTCTTTGCATAGAATACCCCTCAACATAGTTCTCTTGAGCCATGGATCTATACTCTACTTTACCAAAAATCTTAGTTAGGATTTTAGATTTTTGGAAAAGAAGTTTTTGACTTAAAACTACTTCTCGGGAAGGCTTTAACGCTAAAAAACTTGAGTATACCGGCTCTGATACCAATTGTAGAACCGTAGAGGGGGGGGGGGGGGGGGTGAATACAGTTTCTTCAGCTTTTAAGACGTTTAAAAACTTTAAGCCTCAAAGAAAGCCAAGTGGTTGTATAATCAATCCAAACAACCACAAACACAACCAAAGTATATAAAGCGAGCACCATGATATATACTTGTTCGGGATGGGGGGTTTATACCATCTATACGTCCAGTTGCGAATCCGCAACTCCGATACTATTCACTAGTATAATCCTTTTGGTGGACTACAAACCGTTATAATTTACTCCACCGATATTCACCAATATCGATGCTCACAAAGAAGGAGTTACTCCCCAACGGTATTCCACCCTCGGAAACCACCCAAAAGAATCTCGCGATTCGACTTCTCCTAAGGATCACAAAGATCACTACCAAGACTTCCCACCAGAAGTATCAAACCCCAACTAGATCCCCAATGATCTAGGCTTGGTCACCAAGACACAAGACTTTCCTTACAACCAATTAAATGAATGAATAAGTGTTTTGTTCAATCAAGCCCTAACCTAACCTAGTGACTCGATTCTAGTAGAAAGGGTATAGATAAGAAGACTCTCGACACAATCACAAGAGTGGATTAGCTTCTTGTGATTCTTCCCTTGCAAAGAGATGTGTTCTTTCAAAGATGTTAATGTGAAAATCAAGAACACAAGATTAGAGATTAGAGATAGAGAGATTTGAGAGTGTTTAGAGAGAAAGAATATAAAGAGAAAGAATAATGGCAAGGGGTGAGGAATGTGTGGAGTTTGTTAGACTCCATGGATCATTTTGAGCACTAGGGTTAAACAATAATAATGACAATAAACATGATACGCAGCGGAATAAACAAACATCATTATTATTGAAACAAGGTTTCTTCATCATCATCTTCCCTACAACTAATCTAGGCGTCTACAATAAGACTATGCCTAGACACATACACACACCTTTACTAGACGTCTACATCTTTACTTTGTGCACATCAAACCTAATGACCCATTTCCTCTTTATATACTAGAGGATTAGGGTTTACAAAATACTACGAAGAACTAAATTATAAAAACTTCTTTGTAAATCAAGTCCTTTGTATTTTGCATTGTCTTCATTCTTCACTTGTAGTTTTGTATTTATCAACTCAAATATAAAACCCAACAGAATGCAAGAGGCAAGGGTGGTATTTATAGGCCAAGAACCCAAACTTGGGAAATTTTACCGAGGCTGGCGCGTCACCCGCGCGTCAGCATGAGGGCAGCGCGCCAGGCTTTTGTAAACTTTTCCCAAGTGTTGGGTGTTGGATCTTATAAATACCTATCCTTGCTAAACCCCCAATTGTACTTCACACTAAACCTTAACATTAATCAATCTAAGGTTTACCAACTCAACTAGCCAATTCGAAAATCATTTGTGAAGTGTTTAAAGAGAAAGCAAATTACCAAGGGTATAAAGTGTAGATAGGGTAATTTGGAAGGGGTAGAAGTGTTATTCCTCACATGGCATAGAAAAGAGAGAAAGAATATGCCAAGGTATATTCCATTGCTTGGGGGGGGGGGGGGGAAGAATGAGATGGAGGGTTGAGATGAGATGGTTTGAATTGGATGGTTGAGATCAAAGGAGCCTATGTTTGGTTTTCAAATTATTTGGCATGTGGAGAATATGGAGGGTTGAGATGTGTTTATTTGAAATGGATGGTTGAGATGCAGAGAGTTGGGTTAAGGAGGGATATCCTAAAGGAATATGCTTTGCTTGGGGGGAAAGGGGGAATCAATGGTTGAGATGGTTTTGGTTTGAAATAGATGGCTTGGATTAAACACATGTGATGGTATAGAGAGGAGAGTGAATGGATGGTTGAGATGTGTTCTAGTTTGAATTAGATGGTGGAGATCAAAGGGAGCCTCCTTTGGTTTTTAAACAATTCCCATGTGTTGAATATGAAGGGTTAAGATGTGTTGTAAGGGAATGGATGGTTGAGATGTAAAGTGTGTAAGGGAATATGTAAGTGTGTAAGAGATTGTGTAAGAGAATATATGATTTGGATATGATTGGATTTGTCTTTTGTAGAAATGAGATTAAGAGAAGATTAAGAAGAAATCTAATTGTCATTAAGGAGAAAAGGTTTAGACAATTAAGATTATAAGTTGAGAAATTCATAGGTTACTTATAAGTTCAAGTAACACAACGTCGAGAATCCATAGGTTCATATCTCGTGACTTTCCACGACTCGACGTTCTCAACTAATATGATGAGGCGAAAAATGATCCGTTTTTTAGGGGGTCATTTAAGCCCGAATCCGAATTTATTTGATCAAATATTGCCCTAAATCGTTCCTTTTGTGATTTTAGGTGTTTGGAGAGCGAATTCTGGAAAAGAGGCTATTTTGGACGTTTTTGGAGCATAAAGTGAAGAAAACGACAAAGTACCAAAAATCCAAGCTGGAAATACAAGGTGACGGCGTCAAGGGTTTGCTCTTGACGGCGTCAGACATGAAGAATAAATTACCGTAGCTGGTGACGGCGTCAGATGGAGTTATGACGGCGTCAAAGTGGCCAAGAATAATTTACCGTGGGTGGTGACGGCGTCACATAGGCCGTCACGATTTTATCTAGGGCGTCCGAGGAAGTGTATGGCGGCGAGTTGACGGCGTCAGATTTTACTCTTGACGCCGTCAGGACGATTTTCCTATATATAGTTTTCTAGTTTTTTTTCATAAAGAGAGAGAAGTTTTGGTGAAACCCTAAAGACGATTTTGGTGCCTCTTTTACAGGTTTTTCAAGGGTTCCAAACCCTTGAGACCTTGCATTGTAATTGAGATAAGTATACTCTTAATTCAATCAATATGTCTATGTGTTGGTTGTCTATCTTTTGTTCTTATCTTAATTCTACTATGCTAGGCTAAATTTCCTTTGTGTTTGCTTAGATCTAATGAAACCTAGATGTTGATTATGTGTTGATTACTTGTCTATTCTTGTTTTGAATGAATGATATTATATGTTAGGCTTAAGAAAACTGGCAGATCTCCAAATGGTAACATGCTTGAACATCTTAAGAAACATGAACCGAGGCGTACTAGGTCTTTATTGGTTGTATTTAATGCATGAGCCACTGTTTACAATCCCTATAGTTGTGCTGGGTCATGGTGTAGGAGGAGATAAGAGCTCATAGAGTTGGGGAGTTATGTATGCCACTCCACGAATGGTATTAAGGAATACAACCCGTCATTCATACAAGTGTAACAAGTAATTAACATGTAAGAGATATCTAGGGAGTAATGAAGTCTAAGTAAACACAATTTCTCCAATTACTGCTCACAACCTTAGTTTAATTAGTTTGTTTTCATTTTTTATTATTTTATTTTGATTGCATCTTAGTTTTGGGTTAGTTGATTAGCAACTAATTCCGCCCACTCCTTCAAAACCCGAGATTTTATTTGCTTTCATAAAAATATAAAAATACAAAAATAATCATCTTCCATCTCTAGAACTATTAATTAGGCTTTCTAATCCTAGCGACACTATTCCTAAGCTGAACGATCAATCCCCCGGTACTTGTCACTATACTATACTACAACGATCAGGTACACTGCCTGGTGGGGGTTGTAAGCCTCGCGAGATCCCTCGAGAGGTAAAGCAAGGTGCGATTCCCACGCATCAAGTTTTTGGCGCCGCAGCCCGGGGAATAGTTATTGTCTAGGTTAGGATTTCTTTTTATTAGGTCTACTTGCTAGATTCCTTTCTAGTAAGATTTTATTTTTATTTTTTAGGTCTTCTTTAGTCTATCTTATTTCTTCGTGCTTTTGTTCGTAACTCTTTACCATCTGACATCATGGAAGGTGGTAACATCTTTGAACCCATCATCCCACCACAACAAAACCCACCATTAGAACCCCTTAGGCCCCGAACCTTAGGAGAGTATTCCCGACCTAGCCACCAAGGCTACCGAAACACCATTGAGCTCACCGGAGCCAATGTGACCCCCTTGCGATCCGACACCATCCGGTTGGTGCAAAGCGGATGTGCATTCCATGGACTTCGTTCCGAAGATCCAAACCAACACCTTAAGGACTTCCTCAAAATCGTAGATTCCATAGACCTAGGTGTTGAAACTAGAGAGACTACCCGTTTACGCCTATTCCAATTCTCTCTACGGGATCAAGCTAGTCAATGGCTTGAGCGTTTACCCGCGGGATCCATCACCACATGGGATGATCTCACCACTCGTTTCCTTGCTCAATTTTTCCCACCGGGGAGAACTACTAAACTTAGGAATGACATCTTGATGTTCCAACAACGTCAAAATGAATCTCTTTATGAAGCATGGACTCGTTTCAAGGACTTACTCCAAAAAGTCCCTCATCATGGCATAGATTTGTGGCTCCAAGTCCAAATTTTTTATGACCATATCGATATCCCCACGAGGCGAACCATTGACCAATCGGCCGGTGGTAAGCTACATGATCTTAGTGCGGAACAATCATGGGAACTCATAGAAGATCTTGCTCTCTATGACAACGAAAGTTGGAATGATCCCCGTGATTTGAACAAAACGGTCAAGGCAATATCTTTGCCTTCGAATAATTCAAGCACTCCCGACCGTAGGATCATGGAACTTGAGGACCAAGTCAAGTTTCTCATGAAATCTTACGAGGCTCCGAAGCATTCAAGCCAAGTGAACAAAATCACTTCTTCATGCGAATTATGTAGTGGTCCCCATGACACTCGTTATTGTGTGGAACTCCCCGGAACAGCTTTTGCGGACTACGCATCCACGCGTACCGACGAAGCGGGAGATAAGTGGTACACTTTCAAGCCCGAGCCAAACACATACGGTGATTCATATAACCCCTCATGGAAAAATCACCCAAACCTTAGGTGGAAACAAAATCAACCAAATTCATCCAACCCACCTAATCGTTACCAATCAAACGGTCCACCATCCAACCGTATCTTCAACAACAATCCTTCTAACAACTATGGTAGTACCAACAATCTGGAAGGATTGATGTCGAAATTTATGGCATCTCAAGAAGCTCGCATAGCTAGGTTTGAAACCGAATTCAACCAACAACAAACGGAGATGACCAACAAAATCGACAACTTGTTGAAAGCCCTCAACAACCAAACATTAGCCACACCTAGGAAGGACACTAGGGACACCAATAGTGGAATCCAAGCTAAGGACCCCTCATCATCCAAACATGTCCACTTTGTCAATGTTGTCACTATTAAGCCGATAGATAGGGAAATAGAGGAGAGTGACAAAGATGAAGTTAGAGTAGAAGCCAATAGTGAGGATGAGAGTAGGAAAGTTGAGGTTAATAAGGATGAGGAATTAGAGGAGGTAGAACCTATAAAGGAATATTTTGATAAGTTGCCAACCAAGGAAGAACGGGAATACCATAAGTATTTATTCGATAGTCCCGAAACAACATATATCTTTGGCGATCCCCTGATCAAAATGGGAGACCCCTCTAACATTAACATCCCATGCAATATCGGGCACATGCATGTATGGAAAGCTTACATAGACCTTAGATCCCCCGTGAACATCATGTCTAGGACTTATTACAATTGGGTGATGAAGAAGCAACTCAATTTTAGGATAATGCCCGGTAAAAGTTGGATAAGTAATTTTGCGGGAAGAGTGAAGGGATTGCATGTCATTATAGGGAATCTCACCTATGAGATTGATTTTATGATAGTTGAAGACATTCGTCCGGTGATAGATGCTTGCCTAAGTCAAGTAGTATTCGGGAAGCCATTTGTTGAGGCCACTAGGATGAGTTATGATCCGACGTTAGGGATAGTTATATTCAAGGAAGAGAATGATGAGGTTGCTTATCAAATGCCCTACAAGATTGAGCAATACCGCCTTCTATCTAATTTCGAAAAGGAACGTAAGCAAGCGGCTTATTATAGGAATGAGGAGGATAGACGTAGAGGAGTAGATTATGTTAGAAATAGGATGCTTGGTTTCTACAAAGAGTGCTTACAACTAGGTCCAGAATACAAAACTGGTTTAGAAGATGACCTAGAGAATGGAACCAATGATGAAATCACGTAGTAACCCACGACTTTGAGTCTAGCTACAAGACTCGTAAATAAAGAAAAGCGCTTCTTGGGAGGCAACCCATGTTTTGTGTGATTTTATTTGTTTGATTGTTATTTGCTTCCGTATGCATGTTTTATTTTCATTGTTGGTTGATCATGTTTCTCAATTAAAATGTGAAATACTTTATTATGTTGTTTAGCCTAGTCTTAACTTCAACCTAAAGGTATTTTTTGCAAAAGATAAGTGTAAGGGGAAACCCCAAATATGTTTTTTAAGAAACAAACCGATCATGATTCTCCACAATATTTAATGAACATGTGTATTCGTATTGTTAGAGTCAAATGCTTGTATTGAGTCATGATGTAGTTTTGCAGGATTTTCCAGGAAGTAGGACAAAGTTTTTCCAGAAATTTTCCGGAAACTTAACATAAAGATTTCTGCAGGTTCATTCTGACGGCGTCAGGCAATTGCTCTTGACGGCGTCAGGAGTCAAAAATCTGGAAATTTTACCAGTTTTGTTTTTCTAACGGAGTCTTATAAGTTTTTGTGAATTATTAAGTTTTATAATCTCCAGGAAATCTGCAAACTTCATTCCACAAGCATTATATCTTATTTTGTTTTCTAGGATTTAGTAACTTATATAGGATGCCGCCGATTTTACGCGAGGTTGCCTTGTCTACTTTTGTCAGGATTTACAGGTTATTTGAGACAAGAAGATGATTTATATTCTGGAAGGGAAGCTTTGATTGTTCGTTTTCTTGGAGGAAGATTTAACCTGGCCAACCTAAAATACATACCGAGCAAATCAGGGGAGTATTTGAATTCATTCTCTTTACTTTTAACTTTTACATTCTTTACTTGAACATTGGGGACAATGTTCATCTTAAGTGTAAGGGGAGGGTAAAAAGATGATACCTTACATATGCACTTTCGCTTGAGTTTGTTTTGTTTGATAGTAGATGAGTAATAAAACTATGAGAAATACTTGTTAGTGTAATTTTAGCGCCAAATTTAAAATTTTTTACAACATTTAGGAGTGAAACTTTAGCCATAGCAAGCGTCTCATGGATAGGAGATTGTATGACTAGCACATAACCGTATATTCAGAAAAATTTTCCACCCAAAAATGTGAGGTTCGCCTTTAGATTTGATAGGAAAAGCATTTATTATTGGTGCTTATGAGTATACCGGTAGCATTTAGATTCTAGAACTTGCGTTAGTGATGCATCCCGAGACCGCTAGTGAGACTACATTCGTGTAGTAGGATTTACTACATGATAAGAGGCATTAGGATCACCCTTGTGTTGAACCCGTATTATAATTACTTGACCATTTAAGTCATATTACCTGGCTAGTTAAGTCAACTAATTTTTCCCACACCTTTAGCGTTGTACTCATTTTTAGTACACGATACCCCTAGTACACCCCTCCGAGCCTATCTTTTCGTTTCTAACTTTAAGCATCTTACTTAAAGGAAGAATTTGTTACACCCCACTTAAATGTACACCCAAATCGCCTTAGCCTTCCGTATATGCGCTCATTTTTAGTGCATTATTGTTATTTGTTAAACCCTAAGTTAACTTTCTAATTGATTACATGGTTGCTAAGTCGAGTCATATCCTTGTACATATTGTTTTGGGACGATTGGGACTCATGGGTAAGTACTTATTTTATGGAGTAATGGGGAAGAACAACACTTATTACCCCCATATGTACGTTAATCTTAAAAGTGCTCCAAGTGTTTTGATTTTCTTAATTCGAGTCATTAGAATAGTTTAATGTAAAGTATGTAAAGATTCAAGTGTAAGGGGAATGCTCAAACCCCTATGATGTATTATTTTGGATGGTAGGGTAAGAGTGTATGAAAAAAAAAAAAAAAAAAAAAAAAAAAAAAAAAAAAATAGAAAAGAAAGAAAAAAAAAACATACGGACTACCATCCCGTTTTCATTCTATGTTTATTTTATGTTTTTGTTATTTTTCATTTATTAGCTTAAGTCGAGTCTAGTCTTGGCTTAGCAACGCCATCTTGTACATGTAATTAACTAAGATTGTTAACTCGCCACCAGTAAAACTTCCTTTATCCAACAAAACCGTGTAATTCATATCCCTACACCTAACGTTATAACCCTTTAAAAGACCTCTTTGATAGTTTATCCTAGGTGCTTACGCCATGTGGTGGAGGTTTGATCCTTTCCCAAGCCTATGGTAATCTATTTTGCTATGACAGGTAGTGAGAGATATCTTCCATTTCCATAATGTTATATTACTTTATTACACCCGAGAGATGTGAGTATCTAAACACTATTTGTGAGGTGCTTGTGTATGATCTCCGTGCTTGTCTATTGGTCTTTAGTGGAACGATTATTTGTTGTAATTACTTTTATATTAGTGTTAAATGACCCCTAACTTGTCTTTTGAGTAGAATAAAAGCTCATTTGCTTGAGGACAAGCAAATCTCAAGTGTAAGGGTATATGATGAGGCGAAAAATGATCCGTTTTTTAGGGGGTCATTTAAGCCCGAATCCGAATTTATTTGATCAAATATTGCCCTAAATCGTTCCTTTTGTGATTTTAGGTGTTTGGAGAGCGAATTCTGGAAAAGAGGCTATTTTGGACGTTTTTGGAGCATAAAGTGAAGAAAACGACAAAGTACCAAAAATCCAAGCTGGAAATACAAGGTGACGGCGTCAAGGGTTTGCTCTTGACGGCGTCAGACATGAAGAATAAATTACCGTAGCTGGTGACGGCGTCAGATGGAGTTATGACGGCGTCAAAGTGGCCAAGAATAATTTACCGTGGGTGGTGACGGCGTCACATAGGCCGTCACGATTTTATCTAGGGCGTCCGAGGAAGTGTATGGCGGCGAGTTGACGGCGTCAGATTTTACTCTTGACGCCGTCAGGACGATTTTCCTATATATAGTTTTCTAGTTTTTTTTCATAAAGAGAGAGAAGTTTTGGTGAAACCCTAAAGACGATTTTGGTGCCTCTTTTACAGGTTTTTCAAGGGTTCCAAACCCTTGAGACCTTGCATTGTAATTGAGATAAGTATACTCTTAATTCAATCAATATGTCTATGTGTTGGTTGTCTATCTTTTGTTCTTATCTTAATTCTACTATGCTAGGCTAAATTTCCTTTGTGTTTGCTTAGATCTAATGAAACCTAGATGTTGATTATGTGTTGATTACTTGTCTATTCTTGTTTTGAATGAATGATATTATATGTTAGGCTTAAGAAAACTGGCAGATCTCCAAATGGTAACATGCTTGAACGTCTTAAGAAACATGAACCGAGGCGTACTAGGTCTTTATTGGTTGTATTTAATGCATGAGCCACTGTTTACAATCCCTATAGTTGTGCTGGGTCATGGTGTAGGAGGAGATAAGAGCTCATAGAGTTGGGGAGTTATGTATGCCACTCCACGAATGGTATTAAGGAATACAACCCGTCATTCATACAAGTGTAACAAGTAATTAACATGTAAGAGATATCTAGGGAGTAATGAAGTCTAAGTAAACACAATTTCTCCAATTACTGCTCACAACCTTAGTTTAATTAGTTTGTTTTCATTTTTTATTATTTTATTTTGATTGCATCTTAGTTTTGGGTTAGTTGATTAGCAACTAATTCCGCCCACTCCTTCAAAACCCGAGATTTTATTTGCTTTCATAAAAATATAAAAATACAAAAATAATCATCTTTCATCTCTAGAACTATTAATTAGGCTTTCTAATCCTAGCGACACTATTCCTAAGCTGAACGATCAATCCCCCGGTACTTGTCACTATACTATACTACAACGATCAGGTACACTGCCTGGTGGGGGTTGTAAGCCTCGCGAGATCCCTCGAGAGGTAAAGCAAGGTGCGATTCCCACGCATCATAATACCTTGGTTCAAACAAGTAAAGTGCTTTGCCTTGATGTAAAGCATAACCCAAGTGGGAAAGGATGCGTTTACGCAAAGTGACCTTTGACTTAGTTTGACCAATAAGGGAGTAAACCCGTTACGTAATTAGAGAAGACGTAAGCATGGGATATGAGCATATGGATGCTTTAACATGATGTCCCGTGAGATATATAAGCTCCCTAAGTTTAGAAAAGCCTTAGCAAGAGGCGATAGTTAGAAAACATGAGTTGGCGTTTTCCCGTAAATGGGTACTTTAAAAGTAGGATCTCTCAAGTCTCAAAACTCGTTTCGAGTGTTCTCAATTAAGCACATAACATATTCATACCTGTATTGAAAGATCTACATTTGTCGGGTAAGGGGAAAGCCGACTTTCAAAATTCGCCTGGAACCTTACAGTGTCCTGGGGCGTCACCCGCGCGTTGACGCGCGGGCAGCGCGCCAGGAGCAGATATGGGCTCCGGCGATTTTGAGCTAACGTTTATTATTTTATGTGTTTCGATGGTTTATTTGTTATCATTAAAACATGAAGAGATCTTGATCATGTTGCCTCAACAATATCAAACCAAAATGTATATATATTTTTATTAGTTTTATTAATATTAGTATGGGGCGGTTCGGTTTTTTCAGTTTAGGTTTTCATATTAAACCAAAAACCGAACAAAACTTTTGGGTTTTTTAAAAACCAAAATTGCACCATCGGTTTTAGAATTTGTTCAGTTATTTTGGTGCGGTTTTCTTGATTTTTTCGTTTTTGGTTCTGTTTTTCGATTTTGTTGCGCTCCCCTATTGTGAATCGCGTGAGGTTTTTTTACATAGTGTAAAATTATGTCAGATATATTGATTATTTCAAAAATACACCTAGTCTCAAGTTTTTGTATTACGAGTCTTCTTTGATTTTTATAAAATGAACCTCATGTATTTCATCATGAGTCTCTTTATTGTACATGTTTCGTATACTTTTAAGAGTTGCATAGAAAGGCTTCAATCTAACATGAGAGAATAACATACTTGCATTCCACTAATGACAAATTACATTACTCTCCCCGTCTTAAAATATGAGTTCTGTTTAACTCTTTGAAGTTTTATTTTTTCAACTTTGACATTAAATATTTTTGTTTGTACTATATAATACTTGATGAAAATTATGTCAATGAAAATATAATTAAAACCTAATCCATTAGTATATTTTTCTTCAAATACTATATAACACGAAAAAAAAAAGTTAAGGTCAAAGTTAAAGAAGAAGTACTTTAAAAGTAAAATCCGGACTTATATTTTGAGACGGAGGGAGTATATAATTACAAAATAATTATTCTATAAATGGGCTTAGCCTAAAATACAATAACTAAGCCCAAGCTAAATATATGTTTACTAACACTCCCCCGCAGTTAGAGTGGGAAGAGACCGAACGCTCAAGCTGATACGAAACCCCTCAAATAAAGCAGAAGGCAATCTCTTGGTGAATATATCAGCAAACTGATAACATGTAGGTACATGAAGAAACCGAACCTGACCTGTAGAAACCAAATCATGAACAAAGTGAATATCAATCTCAATATGCTTCGTACGTTGATGCTGAAGAGGGTTGAAAGACATGTAAACTGCACAAACATTATCACAATAAACTAACGTAGCAGAGAACAAAGGTATATGAAGCCTTCGTAACAAATTCCATAACCAACAAGTCTCAGCAACATTATTAGCAACACCCCTATACTCAGCTTTGATACTAGATCGGGAGAGAGTAACCTGTCTCTTGAAAGACCATGAAAGTAAATGATTGCCAAGAAACACACAAAATCCCGAAGTCGAATGGTGAGTCGTAGGGCAACCTGCCTAGTCCACATCTAACTATGCAACTAAAGATGTGGTCGACGAGGAGTATAACTCTAATTCATAATCTGAAGTACCCCGAACATATCGCAAGATCCTCTTGAGAGTAGAAAAATGAGGCTTCCTTGGATCATACATATATAAATAAACCTGCTGCACATCATAAGATATATCAGGACGAGTAAAAGTAAGGTACTGAAGAGCCCCTGCAAGACTACCATATAAAGTCGGATAAAAAACCGGATCCCCATCTACGCCTAACTTAGATTTAGTATCAACGGCTTTCTGAAATGGATTGCAACGAACCATATGAGCCCGCTCAAGAATCTCAATTGCATATTTACGCTGAGACAAAAACATCCCAAATGTGCTACACGTTACAGAAATGCCCAAGAAATAATTTAGAGATCAAATGTCAGTCATAGAAAACTCCTGATGTATAGAAGTAATAATCTGATGTAATAATTGTAAAAGAGACGGTCAAGACAATGTCATCAACAAATAGAAGCAAATAAGCAGTGTCAGTCCCCTGTCTATATATGAATAAAGATGAGTCACAATGACTATGACAAATACCAACACGTGTATAGAAGCAGCAAAACGTTGAAACCAAGCCCGAAGAGCCTTCTTAAGACCATAAAGAGATCGTTGCAGTAAAAAAAATGATTAGGACGCTGTGGCTCCTAAAATCCTGAATGCTGATGCATATAAACTATCTCTGATAAGTCTCCATGTAAAAATTCTTAACTTCAAACTTTGAGCTAATGAACATGACAATGTCGAGAAACAACAAGGCTAAGAACCATCCAAATTATGGCCGGTTTAACAACGGGACTAAAGGTCTCATCAACATCAATACCAGAAATCTATGTGCTGTCATTCACCACAAAATGAGCCTTGTAGCGACTGAGTTCCATCTTCCAAATACTTGTGCCAGAATAAGCACATCAAATGAACAATGTTGACATTCGTGGATCGCGACATAAGTGTCTAAGTATATGTTTAATGAATGCATTATATTCATTACACATAGCAAGTTGCCAATTAGATTCATGAAATGCTTCATTATACAACTTAGGTAAACGAGAAACAGTGGTAACATTTAAATTAAGACGATCGTGAGGGCAATTAGACCCAACGTGAAAATGAGTAACCATGAGGTGAACCGAAACGGGGTGTGGGTTATGCATATGTTCGGCTGGTGATGTAATAGGTAGCATAGACTGGGCCTGTTAGGATGTTGTTTGATACAAATGTCCAAGTGGTGTAACTGGTTGATTGTTCTGGGCCTGTTTGGGTCCAGGAGGTGCAACTGGTGAAGTGTTTTGGGCCTGTTGTGTTGTGGGTTGGTTTGTGGAATGTAAAAGAGACTTGGGTGCTTGTTGTTCCACAATAGTGGGAGTATTAGTGGTATAATCGATTGTAGCAGTGGGTTAATTTGCCATTGAGGTGCGAAGAATGGTATGCATTAAGTTAGGAATGTCCAAAAAAGTGTAGGAGGGTGGTGAAGTGGACGTCATTGATACAAATGGGAACACGGTTTCGTCCAAGGTAACATGTCTTGAGAGAATAATTTTATTGGCATTTAAATCAAGACACTGATATCCACGATGATTGGATGGGTATCCCAAAAAGATTGAAGGTGTAGCACGTGGTTCAAGTTTATTGTTGGCATAGATATGTGGGTAACATAAGCAACCAAAGATACAAAAAATTGTGTAATTCGGTTTGGTGCCAAACAATCGGGTTTGAGGAACGTCATTAGCAAAAGCACTAGGGCGTAACATATTTAAAAGGTATGTAGCCATATTAAGGGCTACAACCCAAAAAAGTGGAGGTAAGTAAACCTGAAAGAGTAGAGTTTAGATTAGGTTGTTAATAGTGTGTAGCATGCGTTCAAATTTCTTATTTTGTTGAGACCTCTTAGGGCACGAAAAATGAAATTGGATGCCTATAGAAGCAAACAATTTTTTAAGGGCATACTTACCAAATTCACCACCATGATCACATTGAAAAAACTGATTTCACACTTAAATTGAGTGATGACATAATCATAAAACAAGTCAAATTTAGACAACATTTGATTTATTTAGTAGCGGATAAATCCATGCATAATGTGAATAATGATCCAAAAATAGAACATAATATTTATAACTCGTAAGACTCGGAATTGGGGAAGTCCACAAGTCTGAGTGAAGAATATCAAAAGAAGACATAACAATAGTTGAGAACTAGAAAATGGAAGCTTCACGTGTTTGCCAAGCTAACAAGCATGAGAAGTCTCGGGAGGCTTCATTTTATTACGAACAATGGAATTACTAGAAATAAGACTACGTAACACTTCACTTCCTGGATGTCCAAGTCGTTGTTGCCACGCGTCTTGACTCGAAAGAAAAACTTTTGGGATAAGGGAAGGCTTCGTAATAGGATAAAGATCACCCGAACTATCACAATGAAGAAAAACCCGACGGTCAGGTAATCCTTAATAGAAAAACCAAATTCATCAAATTCAATAACACATTTATTATCACGAAAAAACTGACGAACATAAATAAAGTTTTTAACAATGTTAGGAGTTATGAGGACGTTATTTAAATAAAGAGGTTTATGATGAGTTGGCAAGATGTTATGGCCTGTGTTGGTGACGAGATTAGACTTACCATCACCAACATAGACAAATGGATACATACATTATATAAAAATATTACGAAGAGAATTAACAGATGAGTTAAGGTGAGAAGAATCACTTGTATCCATGTTCGCTGCATGATCAGGCGAAAAGGGTACCGCTTTTAAGGGGTCATTTAAGCCCGAATTTGAGATTATTTGATCAAATATTGCCTAAAATTGTTCCTTTTGTCATTTTAGGTACTTTTGAGGAAGAATCTGGAAAAGGAAGCATTTTGGACGTTTTTGGAGCATAAAAGTGAAGAAAACGGCAAAGTCTCAAATTTCCTTGCTGGAAACAGTACCTGACGGCGTCAAGCCTTTGTACATGACGGCATTAAGAGTTACAAAAGAGGTGGAAGTGGAAAATACACGTGACGATCCAGAGAGTTTTTAAGCTTAGGACCTGACAGCGTCACCAAGGCCGTCAGGGTCCAACTACACGTGACGGCCCAGAGTAAATTCCTACATGACGGCGTCATAAATAGATCTAGGCAATACGATTTTATCATGGCGGCGAGTTGACGGCGTCACGGGCTAACACATGACGCCGACACAATGTAATATCTATATATAGTTTTCCAAATTTCATTCATTAGTGTGCAACTTTGAGGGAATAAACCCTAGTCCGAATTTTATCAGTTTTTCAAGGGTTCCAAACCCTTGATTCTTCCATGTTCAATTGAAGATAAGTATTCATTCAAATCATTCAATATGTCTATGTGTTGTGTGATTATATCTTACGCTTTTCTTCTCTTTAACATGCTAGGCTAGATTTTTCTTGTGTTTGCTTGATGTAGTGAAACCTAGATGTTGATTATGGGTTGATTGTTTGTTTATAATTGTTACGGATGATTGTATTCGATGTTAGGCTTAAGAAAACTGGCAGACTTCCATTGGTAACTTGCTTGAACGTCTTAAGAAACATGATCGGAGGTGTACTACGATTTTTGGTTGTATTTAATGCGTAGGAGAATTCTAATGATCCCATGTTAGGAGCTTCTAACGGCTCGACATAGGAGCGAAGTAGGATCCTATAGAGTTAGGGAATATTGTACATGGCCTTACGACTAGTATTAAGGAATATGACCCGCCGTCCATGCAATTGTAACAAGCTAATCAACCTGTAAAAGATATCTAGGGAGTAATGAAACCTAAGTAAACACAACTTTCCTCATTATTGTTTCCACCACATTAGTTTAATAGTTTCATTTTCATTTTTGTTATTTTATTTTGATTGCATTTGTAGTTAATTGGGTTAGTTGACTAGCAACTAATTCCGCCCACTCCTTCAAAACCCGAGATTTTTCTTGCTTTCATAAAAATATAAAAATACAAAAAGAATCATCCCTCACCTCTAGACCTAGTTTATTAGGCTTTCTAATCCTAGCGACACTATTCCTGAGTTGAACGATCAATCCCCCGGTACTTGTCACTATACTATACTACAACGATCAGGTACACTGCCTGGTGGGGGTTGTAAGCTTCTCGAGATCCCTTGAGAGGTAAAACCTGTTGCGAGGGTGCAATTCCCACGTATATCACTGCACCTGTAGTAGGATTCTAAAGTGATGCAACAGTTAGTGTGGACTGACATTGGGCCTGAAATGCATTCGGTATTGGACCAGCAACTTGGGTCGGCCCAAATCCTAGTGGAGCATGAACTGTGCCGAGTGTTGCAGAAATCCGAAGTTGAACTAATAAATCATTCTAGGCCTTTATTGAGTCCACCATCTGGGCCTCTGTTAAGTTATAATACGGATTGAGCCCAAGAAAGGGACATAGAGTACTTGGAGACAATAAGGATGAATGTGGTGTTGTTTTATCTCGTGATGTATAATCAGCATGTAAAAACTTGCATGAATTTCAAAACCGACAAAAACCCTTAGCAAATAAAATAGACATTCGTTGTAGGTGTTGATGTTGGACCTACCATTGTTGTATGTTAAATGAGAGTAATGGATCGATTATAATTGTTTTTGGTGGTTAGGGTTAGTCGTCGACTGAAAAAAAAAGGGAACGGTCGCCTATTGTTTTTATTGTATGTTAAAGTGTAATCGTCCAAAATAAATGGCTATTGTTTGTGCACGGTTGCTTAGGAGCGAAATTAATAAGAGAAAAGTACAAAAAGGGTACAAGATCCTTTTTTATGGTACACAAGGTGGTCATTTTTTAAGCCCATTCCCTAAATTGTCACGCTCAATTACTCAACTTCGCAACTCACCCATTGCTCAACACGTGTCCCACTATCTATTAAAATATATTAATTTAACTAGCCAACGTAATCTATTACACTAGGGCTGAGCAAAGGTTTAAAACCGAACCAAACCGACAAAAACTGAATCGACACGAGAACCTATTTCGTGAAAAGCATGAATCGAAACCAAACAGTATATGATCGGTTTGGTTTGGTTTTATGTCGGTTCGGTCCGTTTTAGGTGTGTCTTGGTATTTTTGTCGGTTTTTGGTCGATCCGATCCGACCTGAAACCGAAAATAGAAAAAACATGAAACTGAGACCGAGCTGAAGGGCTATCGGGTCGACTCGATTTTTGTCGGTTTGGCCGGTTTTGTCAGTTCGGTTCAGTTTTGGGTCGTCCATGCTCAACCTAATTACAACTACTTAACTGGAGCTGCTCAACTCAAGAATCTACTCAACCGACAACCGAGTACTTGATTACTTATCTTGGAAATGAAAAAAAAAGGTAACATTTTTTTAATTTAATTTTTCATATTTTTTTGATAATTTGTATAGACAATCACACATTCATTTGATTCCACATGAAACCATTGGTAAACTAACAAATCCACGAATCCATTAAAGTTAAACAAAAAACGGGTGGTTTCATCCATTGTTGATCTAACCAAAGAGGAAGAAGGTAGATTTTATCGTTTGACACTATGACTATACGGGTTTGATGGATTTGATCGGAAGAGGTGGTTTTGATAGGGTGATTATGTGTTTAATGTGTGTTTTTTTTAGATTAACTGTATGTTTAGTGTGTGTATACACACATATATATCGATGAAATCTAAAAAAAAGTAAAAGATTTATTTTGTCATTTATGAGGTACTATTGCACGTGGATGGTGTACCTTTTAGGTGAAGTTGAGCAGATGCTTAGGTTCAGCAGCCTCCAGTTGAGCAGTTTACTAGATTATGTGGGCCACTTAAAATAATGTATTTTATTAGATAGTGGGACACGTGTCGAGCAATGGGTGAAATTACGAAGTTGAGTAATTGTGCATGACCATTTAGAGAATGAGCTTATAAAATAACCACCTCGGAACCAAAAAAAAGATCTTGTCCTTTTTTTTTACTTTCCCCGATTGATAATTACGTTAGAATATTTAGGGAATGTTGTTTTGGTAGTTGGCTAGCATAAAAAAATAAAAAAATAAAAAAAATAAAGGAAAAAAGACGAGTCGGGGTTTTTGGAGTAGGATCATAGTGATTTTTTTCTCTAGTTTACTACTTCAATCCGAGCTTTCGCGATTTCGCCATTCGGATTGCGAAGAAGTATTAGATGGATAAGTTAGTTGGTCCAAGCCCGACTTGTGGGTTGGGTTCATTAAGGTTTCTCTATTACTCTATTTATAGTGATCAATAATAAATTGTAATTTACGGTGTTTACAATGTCTAACATAACAGACTTGTATTCCACTAATGACAAATTACATTATATAATTACAAAAAAATTATTTTAGAAGTGCGCTAAGCCTAAAAACACAATAACTAAGTCGAAGCTAAATATATGTCGACTAGCAAACCTATGTCGATATGTAGATGCATGTTATACATATGCGGATCGTTGATGGGGACACTAGCCTATGACCCTTTTCCACGAGAAATAAGGTTGTAGACTTTTATTTTTAGGGTTTTTGCATATATATTTTTTCAAAAATGCATAATTGCATATATATCCAAAGTATGCATAAAAATCATTGTACTATGTGCATCAAAAATTTGTACAAAGAATATATATGCAATTATTCACTTTGAGAGGGATATATATGCAATTCTTCCTTATTTATAACGTTGAATATATGAGGAACATGCATTTTCATAATCGTGTTGGATATATTACTCATATAACAATAGCAATATTTATTATTTAACGTATAAGTGCGTTTGAGTATAGACGACGGTCGTGCATTGGACTCCATATTTCCACTATAGCTTCATATGTATAGGACCACCTTAATTGTTTGGGTCTTTTGAACATAATGACTTGTGGTGCGTATACGTATAATGTAGAATCAATTAAATGTAGGTCTTTTCCCATTTAAAATTTTCAAGAGCAAATCATTATGTCAATCTTGGTTTATAGTGGGTCAAGTACGACATACAAATGTATCTAAGTCACAAGACTCGGGATGTTAATTTTTTTTTGGGTAAAAAGGTTCCACTTCCGGTAAATTTTGTAAATGACAAATGTTGTGTACAATCAAATGCGGAGAAAACCACATATAAATGATAACAATTAGGATGTTAATTGCATTTGCATTATAGAAAAAGAGCAGATCATATCTCAACTCAAATCTGTAGCCATATGGTGAAGGCTAAAGATTTTCCAGTAGAGTTTTCAAGTTCAAATCTCAAAGGTTGCAACCAAGGTTATCAAGATCATGATCTATCTAAAATCGTTTTTATTCCTGCAAGATATTGGGATCGTAGATTCGTATCTGGATCTTAAGATCCCACTACAATGCTTAAAATTCTTTTAAGATTTGTAGTATTATATAGTTCTACGCAATATTCACTATCGTAGACCAATTTAAATGAAAATTTCATCGTTCAAACAACGTACTAATAGAAAATAGAATTACTTCGAGTGTGTTTGTTTTCTGAAAAAAAGTCTTATTAGCCCTCTTACTCTTACCAGTAAGAGGTGGACAGACGTTTTGCCTGTTTGTTTTTTTCTTGTGAGTCAGACCCAGTTAGACATATAACATCTTACTCAGTAAGAGGTGAGAGGCTTGTCTTACTGCCTCTTACTCGATAAGAGATTGAAAACTCATGTTAATATATTATATTTGATGGTTTATTAACTATGTTATATTTATGATAAAAAGTCATGTTTCATATTTACATAAGTTACTTAAATAAATTGTAGAAACGAGCACTTAAAATCATTCGGACAATTATAAAAAAAAACAAGCAACATTATTTCGTTAAAGTTTAGACTTTCTAGCCACCTCTTACTGGTAAGATGTGGTAGTCAGATTCAAACCTAAAATATCTCAATAAAATAAGCAGACCCTTCATGTTTAAGTTGTTATATAAACAATATGGGTATTGGGTACAAAGAAATACAACATTATTACCTCTTCAATGTCATAAATTGTTTCTTACATTTTATTTTTATTTTTTTTAAATCATAACCAAATATTAAGGGCCATGGGTAAAAGTAACATTAGGCCATGATTTAAATTTTTTTGCCCAAGCTTAAAAAAAGAAATTATTGTTCAATAACAAAAAATTAGCTTTATTTTAGGATCTGACTCATCTTACTCGATCCTACTTTGGTCTTGCAAAGTTTTCTCGTATAAGATTGCGATCTTGATAACCATGGTTGCAACTACATGGTCAGGCATCGAGCACTAAATTTTTCAGTACAAATATTTTTAAGGGCCAAGAAACGAAGGAATTATGTGAGATAGTTCTTGAGTTTTGCCCTAACTTTTAGAGTTTGCTGTAAACAACTAAACTTCTTAAGATGCTTAAAAAACGTCATGCTGAATCAAAAAATAAAAAAAATATATATATAAAAAAAAAATAAAATAAAATAAAAAAAAAACTTCTTATTAAGATGCTTAAAGAATGTCATGCTGAATCCGAAAAAAATTAAAATTTTCCGTCGAACAACACATATATATATATATTTTTTGAAAGTGAACAAATCAGCAAAGTTTGAATAACAAGTATCTAGAAACAATAAATGATCTACATTCTACGTACACCCTGGAATAACTACAACAACCACCATTAACGATATTTATATTTTATAATATTACGTTTTTGTGGTCAATGTTTCTCATGTCCGGAGATCTTTCCTACTTTGCGGCTGGAAGACAAAAATAAATGGTTGGACAATTTCAGTATTACCCTTCTCATACGATGTTATGTTTAATCAACTGTCTAGTTTATAGTCGTGATTTTTTTTCTTTTTTCCTTTCTTTCCGTTATAAAAATGATGAGGTAAACAAAAGGATAATTAGTCAAACAAAATAAATAAATAAATAATTAATGTTTAGTAGCCAACCTTATTTTTTGCCGTCTCTTATCTATATTACATATAAAATACGAAAATCATTGTTCAATTATCGAAAATTCAACATGAGCAAGTTACCTAAATACCCGAGAATATTATTAAAATTACACATCAGAATTGTCATTCAAAGTTGTCATCTATGTCTATACTTACAAAGCACAAAGACCATTGTTGAATTTGAAATGGCCGGACTCGAACTGATTTTTTTTTCTTAAAAAAAAATGTCGATACTCCGTATTCCTAACTAGGGATACACCATATCGACTAGATTTCAGACTTGCACAAAATATCACGTTACGTCGTATCCCTTCCTGGGATACATCGTATCGACTGCAGATCATACCTACACATATTCTGCAATACCTGTTTAAACCCATTTCCGCAAACACCAAACACCAAACTGACCAATACTTTAACATAACACATACCTATATAACTAGGAAAACATTTATGTACATAAGATGGCAAATGGAAATGTGCTACTACAAAATTAAGGAGTTTGCCAAACACTCCCATATTCGACCCATATTGACATAACTTGTTCATAGACTCATAAGACGATTTGAAACTGAACATAAACTATTTCGACACTAACATAAGACTTCTTTAAACATGTGGAGCATTACAAGTAAATATCAAAGTGTATGAATGAGTCGCTCGCCACGTAAGCACGAGTGTAGCCGTTTACCCTCAAAATGCACTCCTATCTACTACCTACAAGCCCCAACGTCTATCTTCATTTACCTACATGAAACCTAAATTGAGAACGACAAGTCCTTGTTACTTAGTGAGTAAATGAAACAAATATGAAATAACACCTACGGTTCTAAACATGAACATATTAGTATACATAATGCTATAAATGGTAAGACTTTTAGTCGTCTTACTACTTGTACATGGTATATATATAATTCTGGTTATGAATTTCATAATCATGACATAATATCTGAGCATGTGCTTTTGACTAGATGATACTTAATCGTCCTGCTATAAGTGAGAACTTCCTTAACAAATGAGTACTCTTTTTCTTGGGGTTCTAACCTGTCATCGTGCTTTTCTAAACTCGGGTCATCCACAAAGGACGTTTAAACATGTACACTTAATATACTTTTTTCTAAATGTGAGTTATCCACCATGGATCTAAATACTAAGTTAAGCATGGTTCATCCACATAGGATGCTTCTGTGGGAGTTCTACATCATGCACATCTTAGGCACGCTACTTGACTTGACAAACGATGCTTCTTGTGAGCATTCTAAACATGACTTGTTTTCGGCTCTATCCGAAACTGTACATATGTTTTAACATCAGGTCGAATCTAATTATATGAAGCTAAAAATCCATTACTCACCTCTAGGTCTTGTTTAGGTCGTCCACAAGCTTTTCATGAGCACCTAAATACAAAATAACCAATACTCACCTCTAGGTATTGTTTAGGTCTTATGGAATGATTTTAGCAAGAATGGTGCTAAGGGATTTTCCTTCAATTTTCTTCTATGTAAGCCTCGTCCCAAACACACATATACACGCGTGTTATTATGGCTAAATCCCTGGAGTTATAAGATGATTAAGTCATAATGGTAATTTAGTAATTCACATGTTTAACTCCTATTAGTCCCTGCCGTTCAATCCTTTGCACCGTTAGTCCTTTTTCCTTTAACAATTTACACTAAAGGTCATTGTTTCTAATAAAACTAATAGAAAGACTTTTCTAATATTCTAATAGCAATATAAATGTCTATTACTAAAACTTATAAAAATGAGACGTTACAGAATTATTGAAAATTCAACATAAGTAAGTTACCTAAATACCCTTAAATATTATTGAAATAATATATCAGAATAATCATTCAATGTTGTCATATAGTTTCCTAACTTATCATTACACAATTAATATTCCATCAACAACTTTTCAACCTACAACAATATAACATAATTAAGTGCAGAATTACATACATAATTAGAAATATTACAAATTAGTGAATTACATACTTAATACCAATTCAGAAAAAAAATGGCAAAAAGATACTTCTTAGAAAAAACACATCGTATATATCATTTATAAGAAATGAATAAAACAACAAGACGAATGGTCGTATGTGGTCAAATGGTGATGGTCAGTGGTGTTTCGACAAAGGCAAACACATGCAAGAGAAGAACAATTAGATAACGATTAGGGTTGTGATGAACAGCCGTCAAGAAAACCCTAAAAAACGAAAGAAAATCAGTAAACCATGGCTAATCAATCATTCTATGATAAAAGGAATGATAACCATGAATGGTATCATCAATCCCTATCAAAGAAACAAAATCAAGAACCGGTATTAGTGATCAGAATTCGAAATTAAGGTTGCAAGTAGGCGGTCGGTTTTTCTTTTTTGAGAGAGAATTCCATTTTTTTGCTTTACGACATTATTTATTGCAATGATACTTAAGACTATTATGAACTTCTCACATATATGTTTCTATTTATTCAATCAAGTATTTTGGGTTAAAATTATTTACATTTATGACTTGGAACTCAAAATTCTATAGATACTAGGCATTCAGACCCGTGCGATGCACACGGGCTCGATCTAAATGTTCATAGTCATGAAAGCCCGTGCGATGCACATGGGCTGTATAGAAGTTTTCAAAGTTTAATATCCGTCGTTTATTTTTGTCATTTTATATTCGAGACGTGTTTTTGTCATTATATATATAAGTTGTCATGGTAGCATACATTTTGTAAGCATGATACGTATTTAAAATAGTTTATTGATATGTAATCTTTTAAAATGTATTTTTTACGTAATATTTTTTGTCTATTTATTTTGGTATTGATTCTATCATTTTTTATTGGAACTAACTAATATTAATACATCCGGCTAAGTTATAACTATTTCTTATGATAGTCAACAATGCCCGTACGATGCACATGGGCTGTAGAGAAGTTTTCATAAATTTAAAATACGTGCGATGCACATGGGCTGTATAGAAGTTTTCATAGCGTAATATTCGGCATTTATTTTCGTCATTTTATATTTAAGTTGTCATGGTGTCACACATTTGCTAAGCTTTATACGTATTTAAAATACTTTATTGAGTTGCACATGGGCTATATATAAATTTTTATAGCGTAATCTTCGGCACTTATTTTCGTCATTGTATATCTAAGTTGTGATGGTATCATATTTCCAAGTATGTCACACATTTAAAATAGTTTACTAACATTAAAAGAGTATATGTGAAGAGATTTTTTTCAAGATGTTACATTGAAAAGAGTCTCTTCACATATAATATTTAATATCTATAAGTTACATAAATTATTTTAAATATGAAATGATGACATTAATGTTGGAGACCTTTTATATTTATCCCCATGTGATGCACACATGTTTGGACTGCCTCAGGATCCATGCGATGCACACAGGTTGGATCTAATTGTTTTTTTTTCGTAATGTTCGGGACTAATTTTCGGTTCATGTTTGAAACTCTCATTTTTTTTTGAAAGACGGACTACGTTGTTCAAATAAATTACATTATTAAAAGCGAACTATAAAACAAATTTCCTTTTTAATAAAACTATAAAAACATAAAACATTAAAGTAATTAGTATATTCAAGAGTATAAATTATAATTCGTATAGTAAAATATTGCATATTTAATTTGTAACGTACTATTAATATGAATGCTAAGTATTCATCTATATTGACACCGGTAGCCATGACGTTGTTCTTCTTGTTGTTGTTCATTGGCATTTTGCATATTTTGTTCTTGATACAATTTTCGTGATTTCTCGATCTCTTTCATTTATGTGAAGAGTTTTTTTTGTAAAATGTTATATTTAAATGAGGATTTTCATATGTAATATTTTAATATGAGTAAGTTACATAAATTATTTTTTAATTAATGCATTGTTACAATATTTTTTCATAAACTATAATATCAAATTTGGAGCATTCATTAGTAACTCACTCTAAGTATTTACAGTATGACAACATGAATCACATGATCTCCAACTCAAATGAATAATGCTTACCTCGTGATAGGTGTAGGATAACATTTGAAATACAATTTTCTTCTCCTTTATATACTTCTTCGATTTATAAGATTCTTATTGTTAAGATGATAGTGTGAAGATATTTTTATTATATACTACCATTTTCAATATGTAACATCAACATAATTTACACAGTCATATCAAATATCAAAGTCACATAATATTCCAAGACGTTTAATTAAGAAAGTGACACTAACACACTGCAAGACAAAAAACTACGTTAAGAGCAAAAAAATTGAGATGCACCAACAAAGTGTAGTAATAATTATTGACTAAAAATTGAATGTCCGTTACATTATTTTCAATAAACTTACTTGCTAACGAATCAATAGTATTAGCCCGTTTAGCGGTATTACATGAAGTAAAATATTGCATGTTTAATTTGTAACATACTATTAATATGAATGCTAAGTATTCATCCCACCGGTGGTCGTGGCTTTGTTGTTGTTGTTGGTGGTGGTGGTGGTGGTGGTGGTGGTGGTGTTGTTGTTGCTGCTACTGCTGCTGCTGCTGTTGTTGTCGTCGTCGTTGTTGTTGTCGTTGTTCATTGGCCTTTTGCATGTTTTGTTCTTGATACAATTTTTGTGACTTCTCGATCTCTTTCTTTAATGCTTCTTGACGCGCTATGATACGTGGGAATTGCACCCTCGCAACAGGTTTTACCTCTCAAGAGATCTCGAGAAGCTTACAACCCCCACCAGGCAGTGTACCTGATCGTTGTAGTATAGTATAGTGACAAGTACCGGGGGATTGATCGTTCAACTCAGGAATAGTGTCGCTAGGATCAGAAAGCCTATTAAACTAGGTCTAGAGGTGAGGGATGATTCTTTTTGTATTTTTATATTTTTATGAAAACAAATAAAAATCTCGGGTTTTGAAGGAGTGAGCGGAATTAGTTGCTAGCCAACTAACCCAATTAACTACAAATGCAAACAAAATGAAATAACAAAAATGAAAATGAAACTATTAAACTAATGTGGTGGAAACAATAATACGGAAAGTTGTGTTTACTTAGATTTCATTACTCCCTAGATATCTTTTACAGGTTGATTAGCTTGTTACAATTGCATGGATGACGGGTCATATTCCTTAATACTAGTCGTAGGGCCATGTACAATATTCCCTAACTCTATAAGATCCTACTTCACTCCTATGTCGAGCCGTTAGAAGCTCCTAACATGGGATCAATAGAATTCTCTTACGCATTAAATACAACCTAAAATCGTAGTACACCTCCGTTCATGTTTCTTAAGACGTTCAAGCAAGTTACCAATGGAAGTCTGCCAGTTTTCTTAAGCCTAACATCGAATACAATCATCCGTAACAATTATAAACAAACAATCAACCCATAATTAACATCTAGGTTTCACTACATCTAAGCAAACACAATAAAAATCTAGCCTAGCATGTTAAAGAGAAGAAAAGCGTAAGATATAATCACACAACACATAGACATATTGAATGATTTGAATGAATACTTATCTTCAATTGAACATGGAAGAATCAAGGGGTTGAAACCCTTGAAAAACTGATAAAATTCAGGCTAGGGTTTATTCTCTCAAAGTTGCACACTAATGAATGAAATTTGGAAAACTATATATAGATATTACATCGTGACGGCGTCATGTGTTAGACCGTTAAATTTTAAATGTTTTAAAATATTGATGTTATTAAACATTGATTGTGTATTCCCAAAACAAGCTTGGTTGAGCTTATTTAAAAGAAAGACCTTCTGTTCGAGCTTATAATGAGCTTGAGTTCGAGCTAGATTTAGAAAATTTATTCGAGCTTGAGCCGAGTAATAGCTAATCGAGCTTAGCTCAAATATCCTGAAACTTGAGTCGACTCAGACCGTTAACACCCCTAGTGTTGTCGTATAGTTTTTAAAGGCTTGACGAGTGATGATAAAGGTGGTTGTCATTGTCATGCAGATGGCTAAGGTGCGTGGTGATCATTTTTTTTTCTGTGGGGGGGGGGGGGGGGGGGGGTGATGCTTATGGATTTTTGTGGTTTGATAAAGGATTAAAGGTTGAGTTTCATAAAATAAAGTAAAGTGAAAATAAAACCCTAAATATATATATAACCCAACAATATTATTTTGCATACTTTTTGTAAGCCTAACCTACAAAAGAGTTTTTTTTGTCACAATATTAAAAGTTAAAACCCTTGTAATAATAATATAGAAAAATGTACTTTATCTTATGTTAACTACTTAGACTTCATTAACCTAATTTAATTTTATATATAATAAAATTACATGATTTTTTTAAGGCAACTTAAACTAAAATTAGTAAACTTCAGTCATAAGCATCAATATTTAAATACGAGTATCCATATCTATATCTACACCACGTATAATAGAAATATGTTAATGTTGAAAAATTAAGCACAAGAAAAATATTAAATTACCCTTATGACCTATTCGCATCCTTTAAGCAACAATTTAAAATGACTATATTGTTATTTCTGAACAAATTCACTAATCCTTTAATTTGCCATGATTCATTTCTTTAACATTCTTCATTTGTATATGGAAATAAACATAAAAGAGGATAATTTAAGAAAAAAGAAACATTGGACAAAATACAACTATAAAAATAAAATACTTAATTATTTCACATGTTAAATAAAGTGAATAAGTTTTGAGAGTAATTTAGTAATTTTCTTATATTGAATTCTTCAAGAATATCATCATTTCATTATTATTTATTAAAGTTATTTCAACCAAAAATCTTCACCATACGTAAAATTATCACAAAGCAAAGTGTGCAACCTAGAGAATTGGCAGCCAAAAAATGTACTTTTGAAAGATATTTACTCGCAAGAAAATTTAGTTTCATAGGTATCCGCCGCTACAACGCGTGTGTACCGGGCTAGTATAATAAGAGAAAATACAAAATGCATAACCCATTCTTTAAGGAGTTTTTCATTTGATCATTGTGATAGTCGATTCTACAACATAGGCAAAACAATTTTTTTTTCCCAATAAAAAACAAAATTGGATTAAATTCAATTAAATTTCATCCGGCGGCATAATTAATATGTATAAAATATATGTGTTGATTTTGTAAACTAGAAAACTTAAAAAAGATAGAGTAACTAATAAAACTTTAGTTGCTAAATTTTAAATAAATTATATTGACTTAAATATTTTTGTATTTTAATAACTTTATAAATTAAGAAATACCCCATAAACTTTATCCCTGTATCTTCTATTTTTTATTAAAATAATACAACATATATGTTGTTGTTATTTATAAATATGTTATCAGTATAAATTAAACTAATATATATGCACGAAATTATAAATATAAAAAAAGCATGAGTTACTGTAATGTGAATGAATACACGAGATTATACTTATCGAACGACTTATGTTACCCTCCTTATGCGATTAAGTAAGGATATCTGGAACGGTATTTTTTTTTAACTATCTGCATTCAATAAACCGACTCTTGTTATTCCTCTTTATAAGTTTAACCCGCACATACAAAGGTTTAAAAATTAGATACGGCTAAAACTATTATTAATAGAAATATAAATATCAAAATGAAGTCACGACCCCACGGGTTACTATTAGATGAAAATAAATATACGAGATTGTATATATAGAAATGACGCATATTTTTTTTCCAAGGATCATTATGTGCTATTAAAGACGCATAATGTCTAGAACATGATATTAATAGTTAAATTTAAACAACATCAACCTATATACCATGCCAGTTAAACAAATTTAAATCTTTCATGCAACAAAAATCTATACAAAATATTAATTATACTAATACATAATAAAAATTTTATGTAAAACCAGCGTGTGCACGGATATTATGTAAGTATAAAAGATTTAATATAATTTTATAGAAAAATCTTAAACTTTACAAAAACACTATTTATAAATTGTCATAATATTTAACTACATAATAAAGTTATGGAAATGTTATTACCCATTACAATATCTATCCGAAGTTCAGATTATTAGAATATTATTACCACTTTATCAATTATATATTAAACATTTTGAATTGCGAATTTTATGTGTATCATCCCTAGGTGGACTTATGTATACTCTATTGGGGAGGGGGAGGGGGAGGGGGAGGGGGGGGGGGGGGGGGGGGGGGTGCACCCCATTGCTAGCCGAAAAAGTTGAGATTTTAGGGTAATTTTTTTAAATAATTTTGACCATTTTTCGATAGTGCCCTCACCCAAAACTCAAATTGCCCCCACCCACACACTAAAACCCAACATTCGACTCTTTAAAACCTTGGCAATCCTTAATCTCTAAATAAAAATACTCGATTTAACATTTCGATCATAGTTTTTTCTTCCACATTTTGTTGCTATTTTCAAAAAAAAAAAAATTTTGCCCCCCACAACTTATTTTCCTGGTTCCGCCAATGGTATCGACCTTTTGAATTAGTGTGTTTACTTTTTTACCCTTTGTCATTAATAGGATAGTTGAAAAATGTAGGGTAAGTCGAAGTTCAAAATGATTGATATATAGTAGCAAAGAGAAAAGTTAGCTACTCAGCACTCAAACTGTTGATAAATAATGACTAAAAAAGTTATTAATACTTTTCGATATCTTTAGGTTTTGATAATTACAAAATCTAAAATTATTAAATGTAAAATTATTACGTAAACAAATATTTAGTCGTAAATATTCATTTTAACAAATCTAATCACTTAAGGTATGAATAAATAAATGCTTAATGCATTTTATGATCAAAGGAACATTTATTCAATCACTAGATTTTTTATAAAATGTTACAAACATTTTATATATTTTACAAAACATTTTTGGCAAATAAAAGAAAATGTTTAATTCATAATAAATACTTGAATTCAAATCTTTAGCCCAAAAATGATAAAAATGTTCCAAGAAAAACCTCCACAGGAAAAAGACAAACTGAGAAAACGTTCAGGATGGGCGGCCCCCTTAAATAAAGGAGCGGTCCCCTTAAACTTTAAGGGGACCGGCCACGCTTCCCGAATATTCTCAGTTTGCCTATAAATACTGGCTTATTTCCCAATATTTTTCTCAGCTTTTGCACTCTAAACTTTCTGTTTAAATCCTTCCCTTATATCTTTATAAATCCTTTGATCATATAATCACAAGCTTTTGTTTTCAAGTGATTCAAGCTTAACTCATTCAAGTGCAAGAGAAGAATACTTCTATTCATCAAGACAAGAAGTATTACAACTTAGTGTGATCTTACTACCTAAGCTGTTTGTGTATTATACTTTATAAATCATTCATTCATTTGTATAAAGGTATATACATTAGTTAGTTAGGTGTAAACTCAAGTGATTAAAGTGGGTTGGCGTGCTAGTAGCGTTGAAGTAGTTGTGGTGTAAAGTAGTTATGGTTTGAAGTAGTAGTGTTATGAAGTAGTTGTGGTGTGAAGTAGTAGCGTTTAAGTAGTTGTGGTGTGAAGTAATAGTGTTGTAAAGTTGTTGAGGTGTGAAGTTGTAGGGTTGTAAAATTGTAAAGAAGTTATGTTGTGAAGGAGTAGTGTCAAGTCGTGAAGAAGTCGTGTAAAGTTGTGAAGAAGATGTGTAGTGATTATAGTCGTGAGATTGGTTCTAGCTAGGATTAGAACTCGACATTTTGCTTATTATCGGAAATTGGTGGAAGCAAAGGTCTGTAAGGTTTTCTCTACCATAAGGGAGCTTGTTGACATAGTAAAGAAAACTCTCGAGTTAGGTGCTCGGGGAGTGGAGTAGGGCGAAGAGGTGCTTCGTTACCAAACCACTATAAATACTTCGTATCGCGGTTTGATCTTTCCATCTCTCATTTATTACTTTACTTACATTGTTATTACTTTCATACTTAGTTGCAATTATCCATATTGTGCAAATGTTAAGTTCACATAAAGTCGAATCAAAGTTTTTAATTTGCAAAACAAAGGTTTTATAACAAATTTAAAAGGACGTAAAACTATTCAACCTCCCCCCTCTAGTTTTCCATAATTGATATCAAGAGTCACGTCAAACAAGATTTTTTTAAATATATTATATTTTAAAACTTGAATCGATCTATTGAATCGGAAAAATACTTAGAAGGGCAATCTATGCAAAGACCACCGCTATTTGAAAGTGATAATTTTCTTGAATGGAAAAATAAATTTGAAAATTATGTGAAATCGACAAATCAAGATCTTTGGCATGTCATTTCAATTAGTGATTTTCAACCAACAAAAACGAATTTTAAAAATCAAGATGATTATTTCAAAACAAAAAGTTTGAAAAAAATATTAACGCTAAAATAATCATTTATAAAGCTTTACCGAGAGTTGAATATGAAAGAGTTTTTTTTTTTTTTTTTTTTTTTTTTTTTTTTTTTTTGTCAAACGGAAAATGATATTTGGAAAAATCTTTTAAACTTTTATCAAGAAAAAATGTCAAGCCAAAGATGATTAACTTGATCTTGCATATGAATTAGTCGTCAATGAAAAATTAATAGATAGATATTTAGTTGAAGTAAATACAAGTGATACTAGTTCAAATGTTTTTAATGAATGTATTAATGACGAAGACTACATGAGCCAAGTCCGAAGAGAACTCATTAAAGAATCGTGGAGTGACATGGGCGATGAAGAAGATCACTATCTAGTATGTGAAGACTGTCAAATATATAAAACTCCAAGTGAGGTACAATTTGAAACCGAACACTTTTGCTCTGACCAATTCTTTTTAGAATTCTCAAAATTAGAAAATGAGTTCAAACATTTTTGCAACATAGACCTATAGACTATCTCTAAAAATGAGTCCTCAAAATCATTTGAAGGTAATTTTGAAAAAGAAATAATTTTAGAAGATAAAATATCTAGACTTGAGAGTGGTATTGAAATTGATCTAGAGTGCAAAATTTGTCATGAATACAAGCATGAAATTAAAAGACTAAATGAAAGGGCAAAAATATTTGCTAAATTTGAAAAGAGTTTCAAATCTCTTAAAGATTTATTAAGTAGTCAAAAGTCATTCAGAGATAAAACAGGCTTAGGTTTTAATTCAGATGAGTCATCAACGAGTAAATAAAAGCAAATTAAATTTGTGAAACCTAGTAGACAAATCTAGAAATAATTTTCTTTTAAAAACATGCGTCCTTATAATTAATGGTAATCAATGATAAGAGTCAAGAAAACCATTGTCTATATGTTGAAATAAAGTGTAAAGGAATTCTTGTACTCCTTGTCGACATCCTCATCATGTGCATACAAATGCAATGGATGTCTTTGACTAACCATCTCGGACCCATGAGAAACTGGGTACCAAGTTTTCTTGCAAGTTAGGTGATGAGGCGAAAAATGAACCACTTTTAGGGGGTCATTTAAGCCCGGAATTGAATTTATTTGATCAAATATTGCCCCAAATCGTTCCTTTTGTGATTATAGGTACCTTGGGAGTGAAATCTGAAAAAGGAATCAATTCGGACGTTTTTGGAGCATAAAAGTGAAGAAAACGCCAAAGACTTAATTTTCCAAGCTGGGAACAGCAGGTGACGGCGTCAAGAGCAAAATTTTGACGGCGTCAAGAGTAATTTTCATGACGACCCAGTACAGAAATGAAGGCGTGACAAGGAAGAGCGTCAAGAGTAAAATACGTGACGGCCTGGAAAAAGTTATAACGTGACGGCGTCAGAAGTAGATCAAGGCAGTCCGAGAATTCTTTTGGCGGCGAGATGACGGCGTCACCTATTTGGTCTTGACGCCGTCAGCCTCAATTTCCTATATATCGTTTTCTAATTTTCATTCATAAAAAATAGAAGTTTTGGAGAAACCCTAAGGCCGAACTTAGTACGAACTTTACAGGTATTTCAAAGGTTTTCAACCCTTGAACCCTTTCATGTGTAATTGGGATAAGTGTTCTTCTAATTCAATCAATATGTCTATGTGTTGGTTGTCTATATCTTGTTCTTGTCTTAATTCCATCATGCTAGGCTAGATCTATCTTGTGTTTGTTTAGATCTAATGAAACCTAGATGTTAATTATGTGTTGATTACTTGTTTATGGTTGTATTGGATTAATGATTTCGATGTTAGGCTTAAGAAAACTGACAGATCTCCAAATGGTAACATGCTTGAACGTCTTAGGAAACATGAACTGACGTGCACTAGGTTTTATTGGTTGTATTTAATGCATGAGTAAATTCTAATGATCCCATGTTAGGAGCTTCTTAGCCGGCTCGACATAGGAGTGAAGTAGGCACTCATAGGATTGGGGAATTAAGTGCGCCACCCCATGAATGGTATTAAGGAATACAATCCGTCATCCACGCAACTATAACAAGTAATTAACGTGTAAAAGATATCTAGGGAGTAGTGAAATCTAAGTAAACATAATTTCTCCATTTATTGCTCACAACCTTAGTTAATTTAGTTTATTTTCATTGCTAGTATTTTATTTTGATTGCATCTTTAGTATTGGGTTAGTTGACTAGCAACTAATTCCGCCCAAATCCTTCAAACCCGAGATTTTTACTTGCTTTCTAAAAAATATAAAAAATACAAAAATAATCATCCCTCATCTTTAGAACTAGTATTTAGGTTTTCTAATCCTAGCGACACTATTCCTAGCTGAACGATCAATCCCCCGGTACTTGTCACTATACTATACTACAACGATTAGGTACACTGCCTGGTGGGGGTTGTAAGCTTCTCGAGATCCCTCGAGAGGTAAAGCCTGGTGCAATCCTTACGCTACCAAGTTTTTGGCGCCGTTGCCGGGGAATAGTTATTGTCTAGGTTAGAATCTCTTTTTATTAGGTCTACTTGCTAGATTCCTTTCTAGTAAGATTTTATTTTTATTTTTTAGGTTTTCTTTAGTCTATCTTATTTCTTTGTGTTTTTGTTCGTAACTCTTCACCACCCGACATCATGGACGATGGGAACATCTTTGAACCCGTCATCCCACCACAACAAAACCCACCACTAGAACCTCTTAGGCCCCGAACCTTAGGAGAGTATTCCCGACCTAGCCACCAAGGCTACCGAAACACCATTGAGCTCACTGGAGCCAATGTGACCCCCTTGCGATCCGACACCATCCGGTTGGTGCAAAGCGGATGTGCATTCCATGGACTTCGTTCCGAAGATCCAAACCAACATCTTAAGGACTTCCTTAAAATCGTAGATTCCATAGACCTAGATGTTGAAACTAGAGAGACAACCCGATTACGCCTATTCCAATTCTCTCTACGGGATCAAGCTAGTCAATGGCCTGAGCGTTTACCCGCAGGATCCATCACCACACGGGATGATCTCACCACTCGTTTCCTTGCTCAATTTTTCCCACCGGGGAGAACTACTAAGCTTAGAAATGACATCTTGATGTTCCAACAACGTCAAAATGAAACTCTTTATGAAGCATGGACTCGTTTCAAGGACTTACTCCAAAAAGTCCCTCATCATGGCATAGATCTTTGGCTCCAAGTCCAGATCTTTTATGACCATATCGATCTCTCCACGAGGCGAGCCATTGACCAATCGGCCAGTGGTAAGCTACGTGATCTAAGTGCGGAACAATCATGGGAACTCATAGAAGATCTTGCTCTCTATGACAACGAAAGTTGGAATGACCCCCATGATTTGAACAAAACGGTCAAGGCAATATCTTTACCTTCGAACAACTCTAGCACTCAAAAGGACCAACCAAATAAAACACCCGATATAGAACCGGTCAAAAGTATAGTTGAAACACCTCCTACACAAGACCTTGACGATGAATTCAAGGAACTTCACCTTGAACGTCCCGTCATTGATGTCTTAGCTCATGCTCCTTAATATAGTGCCCTCCTAGAAAAATATGAGAAGTTTAAACTAGGTAAAAATGGGACCGCCTTCGTTCAAAACAAGTTGCCTAAAAAGCTTGATGATCCGGGTATATTTGTTTTGCCTTGTAAAATAGGAAGATCCGAAGCTTTCGACACGCTAGCCGATTTAGGGTCAAGCCTCAACTTGATTCCCGTATCCTTATTCACCGCTCTTAAGCTAGGAAAGTTAGAGGAAACGGAGGTATTGATAGGGCTAGCGGATGGGAGTATTGCCCACCCGGTTGGAATGATTAAGGATGTAGTTGTTCATGTAGGAAGGTTAACTATATTAGCGGACTTTCACGTCCTAGACATGGTTAGTGACACTACATGCCCATTATTGGTAGGAAGAGGATTTTTAGCAACCGCTAGCGCAATGATAGATTGTAAGGAGTCTAAGATAGCGGTAGGTGAAGGCGATACTTGGTCGGTGTACGATGTTAAGAAGCATAGTTATGATGATGATGATGAACCGACACCGCCTTGGGTAGAGATGAATAGGAGACCATCTAGATATGGACCTTGGATAGAAAGGAACTTTATAGGACCTCAATGCCCATTCTATCTTGAAAAAGATTTCGTTGAAAAGACACATTCGATGGAACAACTCATAGCTAGAGATGAAGAGCTAGATCCCTTTGAGGACCCCTTAGTCTTTAGGAAGATGATTGAGTTCTTGAGCGTAATGCCTATTAATATAGAGATGAATAAGTGGAAAAGAGAGGGAGACAAGTGTAAATGGAGATGGGACAAGCCACCAAAAGAAGGTGACGGATCATGGCATATGAGGATGACTTTGTATGATCCGGATGGAGAAAAGTTTGAAAGGTCATACCATACTAAAGAAACCAATAGGAAGTTGAAACCTAAGTTTGATCCCAAAGATGTCCTCAATGAGGAACTCACCCGTATCACGTAGTAACCCATGACCTTGAGTTTAGCTACAAGACTCGTAAATAAAGAAAGCGCTTCTTGGGAGGCAACCCATGTTTTGTGTGATTTTATTTTGTTTGTTTGTTATTTGCTTCCGTATGCATGCTTTATTTTTGTTGTTGGTAGATCATGTTTCTAAATTAAATAGTGAATATACTTTACTTTGTTGTTTTGGCCTAGTCTTAACTCCACCTAAAAGTATTTTTGCAAAAGATAAGTGTAAGGGGAAACCCCAAATATGTTTTTAAGAAACAAACCGATCATGATTCTCCACAATATTAAATGAACATGTATATTCATATTTGTTAGAGTCAAATGCTTGTATTGAGTTATAATGAAGTTTTGCAGGATTTTCCAGGAAGTAGGACCAAGTTTTTCCATAAATTTTCCGAAAACTTAACATAAGAATTTCTGCAAATCACTTCTGTCGGTGTCACGAGATTACTCTTAACGGCGTCACGTGTAAAAATCTGGAAATTTTACCGGTTTTGTTTTTCTAATGGAGTCTTAAAGTTTTTGTGAATTATTAAGTTTTATAATCTCCAGGAAATCTGCAAACTTCATTCCACAAGCATTATATCTTACTTTGCTTTCTAGGATTTAGTAACTTATAGATTGCCGCCGATTTTATGCGAGGTTGCCTTGTTTGTTTTCTCAGGATTTACAGGTTATGTATGACAAGAAGATGATTTATATTCTGGAAGGGAAGCTTTGATTGTTCATTTTCTTGAAGGAAAATTTAACCTGGCCACCTTATTATCCATACCGAGCGAATCAGGGGAGTATTTGATTTCATTCTTTTTACTTTTTCACTTTTACATTCTTTACTTGAACATTAGGGACAATGTTCATCTTAAGTGTAAGGGGAGGGTAAAATGATGATACCTTACATATGCACTTTCGCTTGAGTTTGTTTTGTTTTATGGTAGATGTGTAATAAAACTATGAGAAATACTTGTTAGTGCAATTTTAGCGCCAAATTTAAAATTTTTTACAACATTTAGGAGTGAAACTTTAGCCATAGCAAGCGTCTCATGGATAGGAGATTGTATGACTAGCACAAAACCGTATATTCAGAAAAATTTTCCACCCAAATATGTGAGGTTCGCCTTTAGATTTGATAGGAAAGCATTTACTATTAGTGCTTATGAGTGTACCGGTATCATTTAGATTCTAGAACTTGCGTTAGTGATGCATCCCGAGACAGCTAGTTAGACTAAATTCGTATAGTAGGATTTACTACATGATAAGAGGCATTAGGATCACCCTTGTGTTAAACCTGTATCATAATTACTTGACCATTTAAGTCATATTACTTGGCTAGTAAAGTCAACTAATTTTTCCCACACCTTAGCGTTGTACTCATTTTTAGTACACGAAACCCCTAGTACACCCCTCCGAGCCTATCTTTTCGTTTCTAACTTTAAGCATCTTACTTAAAGGAAGAATTTGTTACACCCCACTTAAATGTACACCCAAATCGCCTTAGCCTTCCGTGTATGCGCTCATTTTTAGTGCATTATTGTTATTTGTTAACCCCTAAGTTAACTATCTAATTGATTACATGGTTGCTAAGTCGAGTCATATCCTTGTACATATTGTTTTGGGACTCATGGGACTCATGGGTAAAGTACTTATTTTATGGAGTAAAGGGGAAGAACATCATATATTACCCCCATATGTGCATTTATCTTAAAAGTACTCCAAGTGTTTTGATTTTCTTAATTCGAGTCATTAGATTAGTTTATTGTAAAGTATGTAAAAATTCAAGTGTAAGGGAAATGTTCATTCCCTATGATGTATTATTTTGGATGGTAGGGTAAGAGTGTATGCAGAAAAAAAAAAAAAAAAAAAAAAAAAAAAAAAAAAAAAAAAAAAAAAAACGGACTACCATCCCGTTTCATTCTATGTTTATTTTATGTTTTTGTTATTTTTCATTTATTAGCTTAAGTCGAGTCTAGTTTTGGCTTAGCAACGCCATATTGTACATGTAATTGACCAAGATTGTTAACTCGCCACCAGTAAAAACTTCCTTTATCCAACAAAATCGTGTATTTCATATCCCTACACCTAACGTTACAACCCTTTAAAAGACCTCTTTGATAGTTTATCCTAGGTGCTTACGCCATGTGGTGGAGGTTTGATCCTTTCCCAAGCCTATGGTAATCTATTTTGCTATGACAGGTAGTGAGAGATATCTTCCGTTTCCATATTGTAATTTATACTTTATTACACCAGAGAGATGTGAGTGTCTAAACACTATTTGTGAGGTGCTAGTGTATGACCTCCGTGCTTGTCTATTGGTCTTTAGTGGAACGATTATTTGTTGTAATTACTTTTATATTAGTGTTAAATGACCCCTAACTTGTATTTTGACTAGAATAAAAGCGCATTTGCTTGAGGACAAGCAAATCTCAAGTGTAAGGGTATATGATGAGGCGAAAAATGAACCACTTTTAGGGGGTCATTTAAGCCCGAAATTGAATTTATTTGATCAAATATTGCCCTAAATTGTTCCTTTTGTGATTATAGGTACTTTGGGAGTGAAATCTGGAAAAGGAAGCAATTCGGACGTTTTTGGAGCATAAAAGTGAAGAAAACGCCAAAGACTTAATTTTCCAAGCTGGGAACAGTAGGTGACGGCGTCAAGAGCAACATTTTGACGGCGTCAAGAGTAATTTTCATGACAACCCAGTACAGAAATGAAGGCGTCACAAGGAAGAGCGTCAAGAGTAAAATACGTGACGGCCTGGAAAAAGTTATAACGTGACGGCGTCAGAAGTAGATCAAGGCAGTCCGAGAATTCTTTTGGCGGCGAGATGACGGCGTCACCTATTTGGTCTTGACGCCGTCAGCCTCAATTTCCTATATATAGTTTTCTAATTTTCGTTCATAAAAAAGAGAAGTTTTGGAGAAACCCTAAGGCCGAACTTAGTACGAACTTTACAGGTTTTTCAAAGGTTTTCAACCCTTGAACCCTTTCATGTGTAATTGAGATAAGTGTTCTTCTAATTCAATCAATATGTCTATGTGTTGGTTGTCTATATCTTGTTCTTGTCTTAATTCCATCATGCCAGGCTAGATCTATCTTGTGTTTGCTTAGATCTAATGAAACCTAGATGTTAATTATGTGTTGATTACTTGTTTATGGTTGTATTGGATGAATGATTTCGATGTTAGGCTTAAGAAAACTGGCAGATCTCCAAATGGTAACATGCTTGAACGTCTTAGGAAACATGAACTGACGTGCACTAGGTTTTATTGGTTGTATTTAATGCATGAGTAAATTCTAATGATCCCATGTTAGGAGCTTCTTAGCCGGCTCGACATAGGAGTGAAGTAGGCACTCATAGGATTGGGGAATTAAGTGCGCCACCCCATGAATGGTATTAAGGAATACAATCCGTCATCCACGCAACAATAACAAGTAATTAACGTGTAAAAGATATCTAGGGAGTAGTGAAATCTAAGTAAACACAATTTCTCCATTTATTGCTCACAACCTTAGTTAATTTAGTTTATTTTCATTTCTTGTATTTTATTTTGATTGCATCTTTAGTATTGGGTTAGTTGACTAGCAACTAATTCCGCCCAAATCCTTCAAACCTGAGATTTTTACTTGCTTTCTAAAAAATATAAAAAATACAAAAATAATCATCCCTCATATTTAGAACTAGTATTTAGGTTTTCTAATCTTAGCGACACTATTCCTAGCTGAACGATCAATCCCCCGGTACTTGTCACTATACTATACTACAACGATCAGGTACACTGCCTGGTGGGGGTTGTAAGCTTCTTGAGATCCCTCGAGAGGTAAAGCCTGGTGCAATCCTTATGTTACCATTAGGTTTTTAATCGCACGAAGAAATGGAACTCAAAGATGTGTAGAAATGGTCAACGGTAAAAAGGAGTAAAATTAGTCAATTACTTTTAAGGATAGGAAGGAATTTATTGACAAAGATAACTCAATCTACAAATGTGATGACGAAAAATACGTCATGGCCGTGTGAAATTTCAAGAAATTCTTTATAAGACAAGGTAGATTTGTTAGACAGCCATAAGATGAAAGAAAAACACTCCAATGAAACAAGGATAACAAAAATGGCAAGAGAGAAAGGAAGTGCTTCGAATGTGGAAATCCAAATTATCTCATCGAAATATGTCCAAAGTTATCAAGAAATCAAAATAAAAAATTATTCGTTGAAGGAGCATGGAGTGATAGTGATGAAGATGAGAAAGAAACAATAAAAGATGAACAGTGTATTATGGCAAAGGCATCCAATGAGTCAAACACAAAACATGTTCGGGTCGAACAATTTTGGACTAAGAAAACAATAGGGACAAATTTGCTTAATTATCACACTTCGGCCAAGTTGGAAATTTATCTATCATTTGCTTCTATGAGCTTATATGTCATCTTGGAAACTATGAAGAAAAACCAATTGAAGACAAAAGGTATGTTTTCTTTTAAGTTTATAGCTAGAATTTTTATGCTTGGTAATTTTTTTGTTTTGTGTTGTTATGCTTAGTTACATAGTTAGCAATACTTATATTTACACACATACATGAACCTATTTTATTTCCTAAACTAGAAATGACATTGGTTGGCTTTCTGGGCAATAAAAGAAATTGTTCGTTCTCGAATTCTTTCTTCGCTTAGCTTCCTTTTATAGAAACATTCAAAATGAAAATCTTCTATGTCCACTATTTGGAGATGAAATATAATGATTTAAGTGGATTAATTATCAAAATAGAAGTAAGATTAGATATTTCATATAAAAAGATCTATGGATGAAACAAGCTCTCATAGAATATGACATTGAGTTAGATAGTGTGCGATAACAAAGGAGTTATAGATGTAAGTATAAATCCCATTCAACACTCTCGCATAAAATATATAGAAATTCGTCAACGCTTCCCTCGCATTTTTAAAATGGAAATATATCTGTAGAAAAGGTTGCATCGATAATTAAACATTACATATATATCTTTGAGAATGAGGCCTTTAACTACCTACATTTAGATCAAAGAATTATGGAACAAATTGATTAAAATAATATTTTTTTTCATATATGCCTTATCACCATAATCTATGAAAAATAATTAATCAATCAGATGGGCGGACCCCTTAAAGATATAAGGACGGTCCCTTTAAACTTTAAGGAGACCGGCCATCTGACTGTGATATTTTCTCTTTTCTTCTTAATCTGTGTATAGGATTCTATTTTGCACAAAGACAAAGATTGGGAAATTTCTCTTTTATTCATTCTTCTTTTGCATAAACACACTTATAAGCAAAACCCAATCTATTTTATCCAAATTATTCTCACATCTAGGAAATACATAAAAATCTATTTTCACACATTCTTGAATAATGCTAAAAATGAACTTTAAAATCATGCATTAAAATCTCACATGTGTTGTCAAAATATATAATCTGATATATACTTATGACACTCATGAATTGAAAAAAATCAAGTGAGGGAGACCTTGGATTGTTTCTTAGGATTTTTTTTTTTTTTTTTTTTTTTTTTTTTTTTTTTTTTTTGCATTTAGGATTCAAAACAATCGCAACTCCACATTTGTTGCATATATGCACACATTAGGATTCAATTTACTACTTCATCATTAATTCTCACAATTATAGAAATATGAAAGTGTTTACTTTGTGTTATTCCATTTTCTTGATTATATTAACTTTTTAATTAATATTCTACTTGACTACTTGCATATCTTACTTATTGTTAAAATATTACATGCTAGATTGCCACTAAGAGTTGGACTAGCTTAAAATTGATCTTCAAATAAAGTAATTCCTAAAATTTTCTGTCAAAAACTCAGTTCTGGTAATCTGGGAACCAGTAAATGGGCGGACCCCTTAAAGTTTAAGGGGACATGCCCCTATTTAAGGGGACCGGCCATCTGCTGGACGATGGTTACTATTTCTTTTATGCTTTTTGGCCTATTTCACCCACTATGATCCTACGTTCCCTAAATTCATAAACATATTTTATCCTAGTCGACACAACAAATTTTATCCATCCTTAATCACATCATTCTTCCACTATAAATACCTTCATTCATCACAATCTCCATTCATTTTATCATGTCCTCCCATAACAAATCAAGATCAAAAATCTCAAGGGTAGCAAAGATTTCCGTAAAACCCATTTGGAGAAGAAAACTTGACACTTGTCAAAAATCCACCTCAACAAACGATGTGGCTACCAAACAACCAATACCTAAACCTCAAGCTCATTCCAATGAACCCTTTCATAAACCTCATCATGATGACCAAACATCTACCCTTGCTCCCAAAAATACACCTCCACCTCACTCATCTTCACCAAATGATCCTTGTGTAGAACAAGCTCAATTTCAAAACAACGATCAACATCACATCCATAATATCTCACATCCTTTCTCTCCTACAAACTCACATGTTGCTCTTATGTTACATGTCCAAACATCCATCCATAATGACAACCAAACTCTACTATCATCACCCTCTTCCGACCACTTGAGGTTCATTGAAGAACTTAAACAAGCCCATGAGCTTAATGCTCTCCTTGCTATGCACCTTGCACAACACAACTTGGAGCAACCCCTTCATCTCCTCACATAAATTGATTACCTCACATTCTCAACATGAACCAAGTTGAAAATCATGTCCACTATTTTCCTTGTTGCATCTATCTCCAAAAACAAACCAACTCTTTGAATGAAGAATTTCTTGGATCGAGCACCTTCTCACTCGATCTCACCCATTACCTCCATTAGACCAACACACTTTTCCACAATCAACCTCTTCCACTCCAAACTCTCCACCACCAACCATCTAAACATTTATATTCTTATGTTTCCCGCTTTCTAATAAAATCGTCCAAACTTTTGTGTCGCAAGCAAATCCAATAGCTCTCTTTGGCAATTTATGACTTTAAATTTCTTTCAGTTTTGTTGTAATCAATGTGCCCCAAGCATATTGCATGTTGTAATGATGATTATGTGTTTTTTGAATTTATGAATAAATTAGTTATCTTTGTTCTAAAATATTTTTGCTATGTATGTTAGATATATATGTCTTGTGCTCTTAACTCGTTTTTGTAGCAAAGATTACCATAGCTCGATTCTTTGGTGCCCTCAAACGAGGGGGAGCACACATTAAGGGGGAGTTTTTATTCCATCAATATTCGACATAGCCTTTTTGATTCTACAAAAGGGGGAGAAATGAATGTAAACTCACTAAATGCTTGTTTAAATTTTTTTTTCATTTAATGAGTTTAGATTTTGTAATCATCAAAAAGGGGGAGATTGTCGATATAAATAATGCCTAAAAATGTTATTAATATTTTTTGATATCTCTACGTTTTGATAATCACAAAATCTAAAATCATTAAACGTAAAATTATTACGTAAACAAATATTTAGTCGTAAATATTCATTTTAACAAATCTAATCACTTAAGGTATGAATAAATAAATGCTTAATGCATTTTATGATCAAAGGAACATATATTCAATCAATAGATTTTTTTATAAAATGTTACAAATATTTTATATCTTTTACAAAACACTTTTGGCAAATAAAAGAAAATGTTTAATTTATAATAAATACTTGAATTCAAATCGTTAGCCCAAAAATGATAAAAATATTCTAGGAAAAACCTCCCTAGGAGAAAGAAAAACTGAGAAAACGTTCAGGAGGGGCGGCCCCCTTAAACTTTAAGGGGACCGGCCACGCTTCCCGAATCCTCTCAGTTTGCCTATAAATACTGGCTTATTTCCCAACATTTTTCTCACATTTTGCACTCCAAACTTTCTGTTTAAATCCTTCCCTTATATCTTTATAAATCCTTTGATCATATAATCAAAAGCTTTAGTTTCCAAAAGATTCAAGCTTAACTCATTCAAGTGCAAGAGAAAAATACTTCTATTCATCAAGACAAGAAGTATTACAACTTAGTGTGATCATACTACCTAAGTTGTTTATGTATTATACTTTATAAATCATTCATTCATTTGTGTAAAGGTGTATACATTAGTTAGTTAGGTGTAAACTCAAGTGATTAGAGTGGTTGGCATGCTAGTAGCGTTGAAGTAGTTGTGGTGTGAAGTAGTAGTGTTGTGAAGTAGTTGTGATTCAAGAGAAAAAAGCTTTGGGACCACTTGGTGTGGCGCTTAACTGTTTGGATGCGCTGAAGGAAACCCAGGCTAGGCATACAGACCAACTTGCTCGATTGATACAGATTTATGGTGAAGCTTATGATGGTATTCGTAAGCAGGAAGGTTATGCTTCGAAAATGGCTGCCTATAATTAGTCACTTTTGGGTATTTGATAGGGGTTGGTTGGTAACAGGATTATGTAAGTATATGTTATGTTAGGTTGTTGATCAACGGTTAATCTAGTTCCTAATGTTATTGCTTAAGATACTTTAACTATGATGCAATATAAATCTATGTTTTATGTATATTTTGATTTTGCTAATTCCATTTGATCAGTTTGCATTTGCATATGTAGTTTGGGGGTTGTTTGGAATAACCCATTATTGACTTATAAAGTCAACAAATACCAAAAACATAATTAACCAAAGTCTATAGTTTTAATCTATTAAAACATCCTTTGTATGGATTTGTAGTTTTAATTTTTGCTGTTTACATTTTGTTAGTTTGCAATTGCATATGCAGTTTAAGGGAGTGTTTGGATTAACCAATTTTGACTTATAAAGTCAAAACATACAACATAAGTGTTACCAATTATCCGTTTGAAAACCTAAAGTTATGCACAGATATATTGCATCATACATGTACAACATTGTGTATGGACAAATCCATATGGTTTATCCTACACAGATACTTACAAAACATTTGTCTAAGCATTGTTCAAGTTTTTTCGTGCCCACCAATCCACCATACATATGAACTACAAAAGATGTTTATAAAATATCATTCATCCAAATTTAAAGCTCCATCAGCACACATCAAAATGTAAAACTCTTTCTGACCTATTAGTTTCATCATGTAGAAAGAAGCGGACCATTGAACCTTGACCAAACCGTGCTTCCACCCTCAACTCCCTGAAACTAGATGATGAAACAATTTCCACTTTCCTCATTACCTACCCTTGACCAACTTGAACTGTTCTCTCGCACACTTCAAACACTTTCTCTATTCTTTGATGCTTCACAACATCAATAGACAACCCATACAAGTTGTACTTCTTAACAAGTCTTGATGGTATATACTGTTACAAAATGTATAAAACTTATCATTAGTTTGTGATTGGATGCTTCTATCAGATATTATCATCCATCAATCTTTCTATCAGACATACAATATCTGATAGAAATGACATCTATATATCTTATTAAGCAACTCTGTCACTAATGCTTCTCAAACATGCCAAATACACAGAAGAAAATATAGGACCACATCAACCATGGATAAAGGAAGTATAGCAAAGTTTTAATACACCTACAAGTCAGCCATCTCTCCAGAAGCATGCAGTCATCTTCCTGTAGAATGCCCTTTCTTCTTGGTCATTGACCGTGTAAAACGTCCAATTACACATCCAATTCATCCGAGGGCTTCAAAATCTGAATTTAATATTACATAATTAGTTACAAATAATCCAATAAGTTACACTGCTATGATATACTTGATGTAGTTAAAGTTAATAAACTAAACCATACCATAGTCATGTGGTTGGTGACAGAGGGCATTCATGGCTATGTTGGTGCTGTATGTATCCACTGTTGTGATGGCCCCTCCATCATGTTCAAATAACATGACATTATACTCCTCCCCCGGGACAACCTAAGTAAACACCATCCACTGACCAGGTTTCATATTCAAGTCTTGGACCAGGCTCTCCCAACCACACCCAAACAAGCACGTGTGAACATATCGATCATAGCAATCTTTTGTATTTCCCACCCAAACTTCGTAATCAATGGTGTTACTAGTAACCATGACCAACTCTGTAGTTTTTAGACCATGCAGATATCCTAGAAAATCTTCTAGCAATGTCTGCATAAGCAGAGATGTGTTTGTCACTGACACTAAACATCTCCAAAACTGAGCACTTTCTAGTTAATAATTATGAAACTCCTCCTAATTCTCATTGTAGGTAGCTACATAAAACACATCCTCACCATCTTCTATAAAATGTATGTAAGCAACATCCGAACATGTGATGTTGTGCACTGCAAAATCATTCCACCTTGCTCCCTCAACAACACACACTAATTCTGATACTCTTCTTACACTAACTCTCCATCTAATCCCCGTACAGTTAACTAAGTAAATATAATGATTCCCATGATAGGATCCTCCTAACACGTAATCATTATGCAGTTCATGTATAGCAATATTAAGTTTTAAGCATTGTCAATTTCTTAAAACTACTTTCTTAGAATTCAAATATGGTGTTAACTTACAAACTGCAATTCCTATATATCAAAATTAAGTTTAAAGAATTGTCAATTTCTTAAAACTTGTTTGTTAGAGAAATAACAGTTAATTCTTATATGGTGTTAACTTACAAACTCATCCAAAACATCTTCAGGATTGTCCAAAGCGCAAAGAAATTGATTCCCATACATAGCTACTGCATTAACGATTAAGATTAACACAAATAACATTTGAATAAAATATAAATAAGTAAATATTGTTACATCGTATGTATATTGTTTGATTTTGCACGCCTTGCAAGTTCCAATGGTTTGTGTTTGTGGGTGTGTGATTAGATCGGATTCAATAAGATAGAATATGGGTAGCTTGTTGAGGGTTGTGTTGGGTAAAGGTTTTATGTGACAATGTGTGTGGTAGATGATCGGGTTTTACTCAAGTGTTAATGGTTGGGTTGTGGATTTATTGATTCCCGCAAAAACATTAATATGTGTATCAGAGAAGATACGGTAAAGCTGCATAGTTAATAATGTGTGAGTACACCGATGGTCCCTCAAGTTGAATGTTGATATGGATTTATTTGATACGTTTTTAGGGGGTCATTTAAGACCTAAATCGTGTTTTTATGATCAAATATTACCTCAAATCGTTTCTTTTATCATTTTAGGTACTTGGGACATGAATTCTGGAAAATAGAGCATTTTAGAGCTTTTTGGATGTTTTTATGCTCAAGAATGAAAGTAGACAAGAAAAGTCAAAAAGTCAGGTTTTTACACCTGACGGCGTCACGCTTTGGAGCTGACGCCGTCACCTTTTGACGAGAAGCCATGGATTTTTATACTAAGACGCCCTTGAAGAATTTGTTAAGTTAACACCTGACGACGTCAGGTGAATTTGGAGCAAGGTCGTCTCCCTTTAACTCAACAAGAGACGGCCCAGAACATTTATAACGGGATGACGTCAGAGATCTTTTGGGTGATATGAAACCCTAGGATACAGCGACCTGACGGCGTCAGAGGCCAAAACCTGACGCTGTCAGAATTGTATATCTATATATATTTTTCAATTTTCATTCATTAAAGGGTGGAACTTTTTAGCAACAAACCCTAGACGAATTTCACAGCTACTTTAGGGTTTTTAAGCCCTCTTATCTTTCATGTTTAATTAAATACAAGTCTTCCTTTAAATCATTCAATATTTCTATGTGTTGTTTGATTGATTGTTTATTTTTTCTTTTCTTTAATATGCTAGCTTAGATTTATTAGTGTTTGCTTAGATCTAATAAAACCTAGTTGTTGAATATTGATTGTTGAGTTGTTATTGATTGTTTGGTTGATTGATTAGCGTTAGGCTTAAGACAACTGGCTAAATCTCCTATACGGTAACTGGATTGAATGTCTTAAGAAACGTAATCGGATGTGTACTACGGTTTTATTGATTGTATTTAATGCATGAGTGACTATTAAGGAGTCCATGATAGGATACTAAACGTGTCGTCATAGGAAGGGATAGAAACTCATAGGGTTGGGGAAAGCTGTACACACCCCCACGAATGGTATTAAGAAATACAATCCTTTCATCAAAACAATCATAACAATTCAATAATTCAATAGGAAATAACTAGGGAGTGGTGAAATCTAAGTAAACACATTTTCTTTACCATAAGAAGTTTGTCAATTTACTTTTCTGTTATTTTTATTTTATTTTGTTAATTAGTAATTTTGGGTTAGTTGATTAGCAACTAATTCCACCACTCTTCCAATACCCGAGATTTTTACCTGCTTTCATAAAATATAAAAAATACAAAAAGAATATTCCCTCACCTCTAGACGTAGTTTAAGTAGTTTTCAGTCTTAACGAACAATATTCCCTAGAGACGATCAATCCCCCGGTACTTGCCACTTACTATACTACACCGGTCAGGTACACTGCCTGGAGGATTTCAAGCTTCTCAAGATCCCTTGAGAAGTAAAACTTTTGCGAGTCTTGTGATCTGCATCAAATTTTTGGCGCCGTTGCCGGGGAATAGTTATTGCTTAGGTTTGATTTCTATTTCATTTAGGTCTACTCACAAGATTCTTATAAAGTGAGATTTTTATTTTTATTTTGTAGCTTTCTCGTAGTCTATCTTTTCTTTGTGACTTTATTTGTAATTTGCATTAAATGGACTTTTCACTTAGACTTCTAAGATTGCAATATAAGGTTGAGTGGCTAAAACGCATTGGATTTCAAAGTACCTCATTTAGAGACACCTATGAATCATATGAGCCTTCACCTAGGATAGATTCTTATGAACAACCTCCATGTTTAGGATCTCGTTTTAGTGAGGCCCTTAGGAAAAACGACCTAGTTTACCAAGGAATTTTGGAGAAATTCGTTGCAACAAACCATAAGTTGGATGAAGCGCTAGGTTTGCATTTATCATTACCTAAGAAACCAACTGAGAAGGATTTAGCCGAACATGAGCACATTGAGCAAAAAGACCTAGTATTTAAGATCAGTGACTTTGAATCTCAAGAAACACACGAGGAATCCTTTAGGCAATTTGAACATAGTAGTCAGATTATTGAGGAAGATTCTTATGAATCGGACTTAGAAGTTGAGATGCCTAGAGAAGCAATCGAGATACTTAGGAACATGTTTAGGTTAGATTCTACTAAAACACATGATGAGTATATAGGTGATCTTGACACGAGAAATGATGAGGTAAATAACATAAGCCCACTCAATACCCCAAAAGTCCGACCATCATTTGAGGCATACACACCGCCCGTGACTTACCCGGAAGAAGTAGGAGGGACTTTAGGAATCATGATGGAGGTAGAACCTTTAAACCAAACACAACTAGAGGATATAGGTTTGAATACTTGTAGCCATAACCTTATTCTTGGTTCTAGGGAATTTCCTAGTGTTGATAAACCGGAACCTCAATCTTTACACAATTTTCCATCCTTAGATATACATCTAAGAGACAAAAGAGGAATCATCCCACCCATCAACCTATATTATCCGGGTAGTTTTAGGATGAAGGAAGCCATTCACACACCCCCTTCACCTCACGTGGCATATTTCCACCCTAAGGGTGTGTATCGCTACTTTCACCCACACTTAATCCTAGGTGTAGGGAAAACCTCCCTTATTTCCGTTAAATAAGGATAGAGTCAGGCTCGTGACTCAAACAAAAACAAACACTTATTGGGAGGTAACCCAAGCTGTATTTTGTTTGTTTGCTTGTTTATTTGTTTTCATATATATTTTTCATTCTCATTATTCATTGATCATGTCTCAAATAAACTTGTGAAAATGCTTTATTTTATTTTTAACTTTGTCTTAATTACATATAAAGGTATTTTGCAAAAGGTAAGTGTAAGGGAAGCTCATATTTGTTTCAAAGAACGGATTGGACATGAACAATAATAATAAGATATGAATGTACCCATTAGTATTTGCTTAAGTCAAATGCTTGTATCGAGTCACAATGAATGTTTTGCAGAAATTACAGGTCTTAAAACACAGGTTTTTCTAAAATTTTCCGGAAACAAAAGATAAAAAATTCTGCCAGGTACATCCTGACGGCATCAAGTGTTACAACCTGACGGCGTCAGGCCCTGTTTTCTGAAAAAAATTTCAGGTTTTGTTTTTCTGTCAGAATTGTAAAGTTTCGTAAAATCTCAAATTTTTGAAGCAAACATTTATTTTGCAAGCATTATATCTTTATTTGCTTTATAGGATTTAGTTTTATATATAGTATACCGCCGTTTTACGCGAGGTTTCTTGTTTGTTTTCTTTGTTACTTATAGGTTATATTGGACGAGAAGATGATTATATTTCAGGAGTGAAACTTTACATGTACATTTTCTTGGAGGAAGATTTAACCATGTTGCCACATTTTCCATACCGAACAAATCAGGAGAGTACTAGTTTCTTTTATTCTTATTTAGTTTTACTTCTACATCATTTAATTGAACATTAGGGACAATGTTCGACTTAAGTGTAAGGGGGTAAAATTGGGATACCTTAGAAACTACAACTTTGCTTGATTTTTATTTTGTTTAATTGTAGATGCGTAATAAAACTGAAAGAAATACTTGTTAGGGTAATTTTAGCACCAAATTAAATTTTTTTTTTGCAACATTTAGGAGATAAACTTTAGTTTTAATTAGCGTCTCATGGATAGGAGTTATATGACTAGCACAAAAAACCGTACCACTCAAAAGAATTTCCACCCCAAAAATGTGTGGTTCGCCTTTAGATTTATTAGGAAAAAGCATTTATCTTTAGTGCTTGTGATTGTACCGGTAGTATTTAGATTCTAGAACTTGCGTTAGTGATGCATCCCAAGACCGCTAGTGAGACTACATTCGTGTAGTTAGGATTTACTATATGATAAGAGACATTAGGATAACCCTTGTTTTGAACCTATATTATAATTACGTTGACTTCATTGGTCAAATAATTTTCCCACACCTTTGTGATGTACTCATTTTTAGTACACGATACCCCTAGTACAACCCTCAGAGCCTATCTTTTTCGTTTCTAACTTTAAGCATCTTACTTAAAGGAAGAATTTGCTTACAATCCACTCCCAAATGTACACCCAAATCGCCTTAGCCTACCTTGTATGCACTCATCCTTAGTGCATGATTGTTATTTGTTTAAACCCTTAGTTAGTTGTCTAATTGATTACATGGTTGCTAAGTCGAGTCATATCTTGTACATATTGTTTTGGGACGATTGGGACTCATGGGTAAAAGTACTAGTGTTATAGAGTAATGGGGAAGATCATAATTTATTACCCCCATATATGTGTTAATGTTTTAAAGTACTCCAAGTGTTTCTATTATCTTGATTTGAGTCTTTGATTTTAATTATGTAAAAGTTCAAGTGTAAGGGAAGAACCGAGCCCCTTTGATGTATTATTTTGGATGGTAGGGCAAGAGTGTATGAAAAAAAATAGAAAAAAGAAGAGAAAAGTAGAAAAACATACGGACTACCATCCCGTTTCTTTTATCTTTATGTTGGTCGTAGTTAGCTTAAGTTGAGTTGAGTCTTGGCTTAGCAATGCCGCATTGTATATGTAATTAACTAAGACAATTGACTTGCCACCAGTAAATTATCCCTTTATCTAACAAACCGTGTTTTCCTTATCCCTACACCTAACGTTATAACCCTTTGAAAGACCTCTTTGATAGTCTATCCTAGGTGCTTACGCTAAAGTGATGCAGGTTTGATCCTTTCCCAAGCCTATGGTAATCTATTTGCTATGACAGGTAGTGAGAGATATTTCTTCCATTTCCATTTGTGATATATACACTTATAACACCCGAGAGATGAGAGTATCCAAACACTATATGTGAGGTGCTAGTATATAATTTCCGTGCTTGTTTTGATTAGGGTGGATCGATCATTTGTTGTAATTACTTTTCTACTAATATTAAATTACTCCTAACTTGTATTTTAATTAGTGAAAAAGCTCATTTGCTTGAGGATAAGCAAATTCCAAGTGTAAAGGTATTTGATAAGGATTTATTTGATACATTTTAGCGGGTCATTTAAGCCCTGAATCCTGTTTTTATGATCAAATATGACCTCAAATCATTTCTTTTATCATTTTATGTACTTTGGACATTAATTCTGGACAATAGAGCATTTTAGAGCTTTTCGGACATTTTTATACTCAAGAATGAAGTACACAAGAAAGTCAAGAAAGTCAGGTTTTTACACCTGACTGCGTCACGCTTTGGAGCTGACACCGTCACCTTTTGACGAGAAGCCATGGATTTTTATACTAAGACGCCCTTGAAGAATTTGCAAGTTAACACTTGACGGCGTCAGGTGTATTTGGAGCAAGGCCGTCTCCCTTTAACTCAACACGAGATGGCCCAGAACATTTATAACGGGACGGCGTCAGAGATCTCTTGGGTGATACGAAACCCTAGGATACGGCGACCTGACGACGCCAGAGGCCAAAACCTGACGCCGTCAGAATTATATATATATATATATATATATATATATATATATATATATATATATATATATATATATATATATATATATATACTGTATCTTTATTTTCAGAACCCTGTTAAGTGCGGAAACTGCAAGAACTCCAATTTTGCATTAGAAAACATGCATGTTCATATAAAACATGTATGTTTTCTTACATACACCTTAATACACATACCTGCGTAACATACATGTTCATATAAAACCTTGTTAAGTGCAACATATCAATCAAAATGGTTTTATATGAACATGTATGTTACGCAGGTATTTGTATTAAGGTGTATGTAAGAAAATATACATGTTTTATATGAACATGCATTTTTCTAATGCAAAATTGGAGTTCTCGTAGTTTCCGCACTTAACAGGGTTCTGAAAATAAAGCCCCCTATATATATATATATATATATATATATATATATATATATATATATATATATATATATATATTGATTTTCATTAATTAAAGGGTGGAACTTTTTTACAACAAACCCTAGACGAATTTCACAGCTACTTTAGGTTTTCAAGCCCTCTTGTCTTTCATGTTTAATTAAAGATAAGTCTTCATTTTAATCATTCAATACGTCTTTGTGTTGTTTGATTGATTGTTTATCTTTTCTTTTCTTTAACATGCTAGCTTAGATTTGTTAGTGTTTGCTTAGGTCTAATGAAACCTAGTTGTTGAATATTGATTGTTGAGTTGTTACTGATTGTTTGGTTGATTGATTAGCGTTAGGCTTAAGAAAACTGGCTAAATCTCCTTTACGGTAACTGGCTTGAACGTCTTAAGAAACGTAATCGGATGTGTACTATGGTTTTATTGGTTATATTTAATGCATGAGTGACTATTAAGTAGGCCATGATAGGAAACTAAAAGTGTCGTCATAGGAAGAGATAGAAACTCATAGGGTTGGGGAAAGCTGTACACACCCACACGAATGGTATTAAGGAATACAATCCTTTTATCCAAATAATCGTAACAATTCAATAATTCAATCAAAAATAACTAGGGAGTAGTGAAATATAAGTAAATGCATTTTCATATATTTATTCACTTGTATAGTTATTGTAGGTTGTTTGTTTAATTTGTAAGTTATAAGAATGGCATGTCATTCTTATATAGTGGTTCTTGTAAGTGTCCTACGGGACTGAGATGAGGGACACACCCTCATTCGTTGTACTTCAATGTTTTTTGGTTAATATATTTTATCAGGGTGCAGAACTATTCCCCTTTACCCAAAAAAAGTAAATGCATTTTCCTTACCATAAGAAGTTCACTAATTTACTTTTCTGTTATTTTTATTTTATTTTGTTAATTAGTAATTTTAGGTTAGTTGATTAGCAACTAATTCCGCCCTCTCTTCCAATACCTGAGATTTTTACCTGCTTTCATAAAATATAAAAAATACAAAAATAAATCATCTCTCACCTCTAGACCTAGTTTAAGTAGTTTTCAGTCCTAACGAACACTATTCCTTAGAGAACGATCAATCTCCCGGTACTTGCCACTCACTATACTACACCGGTCAAGTACACTGCCTGAAGAATTGCAAGCTTCTCAAGATCTATTGAGAAGTACGAGTCTTACGATCCGCATCAAATGTCGGGTTTAGCTTGGGTTAGTTAATACTTTAAATGTGATTGGACTATTATGCTCCGCAAAATAAAACACAAAACGTGCGTTGACCGGGCTCAAAAAGGTCAAGGGACACATTCGGCCTAAAAACCCTAAGTTTTGAACGCATGACGACGATTTTGTAAACTTAGGGTATCAGGCGATGTTTTTTAAAAAGTTCAGAACCAATGGTGTATTTTTGTCTAATATAAAAGAAGACACAATATCAATATCAACAACAACAATACATGTTAATCCCATAAACAATCATTCACTAAAAACTAGCAAAAAGGAGTAGTGGCAACTTGCACAATAAGCATTTACTAGTACTTAAAAACAACTTTCAACCTAAAATAAATAGTTCAACGACCAAGTACCCAGAAACATGATAATTCAATATATTATGGAGTATTATTGAGACAGATAACAATTTTTAACGAGATGGTAAACTTGCACTAAAGGTCATTGTTTAGTGGCAAATAAGGGTGGTTGAAAAGATGAATGACAAATCTACTCTTTTGCTATAATTTAAGTGGCAAATTTGCTCTTTTAACATATTACCAGTTATATATTAACCATTTTGAATTGCGAAATTTGTATGTGTTGACATTTTGAGTTTCGTCTTGTGCGTGTATTTTTTGTGACCATTTTATCTTTAGTCGTCAATAGGATGGTTGAAAAATGTGGGGGTAAGATCGTCACAAATACATACAAAAGTCAAAATTCCAAATGATTGATATATAGTAGCAAAGAAAAAAGTTAGCAACACAACATTCAAAGAAAAATATCTAGTTACATTTTTAGGTAATTATCTCTAAATGCAAATATGAAACAACATGGTGGTAACCGGACAAGGTTTTTCATGTTCATGTTATTCAAGAGAGTGAGTTTTTTTTTACTGAGATGGACGTGGCTTAACTGAAGTATCCTGTGATCGTTTCCCACCTATAGTGGCTACTACCCTCTATGTGTAACTAGCTAGTTAGATTAATCACAAAAATATCAAATAGTATACGGAGTAGTGACGTAGTGTACATTACTGAAATCATGACTTGGAAGCTCTTTGAATTAATAGTTAATGACACTCATAACTTCTCTTGATTAGACATTAATTTCACAAATTCCTTAGAAAGATTCAACACATGCATGTGAGATCATCAATGACATCCATTAACATAGATATGGATGTCATCTTCTTTGAACTATTCATGTTTCTATAGCATAGAAGTTTGGATAAAGATTAAAAGACCGGGCAAACGAACTTGACTCTTTGGTCTAACAATGATGGAATATGTGAGTCAATTGATCGTTAATTAAGCTAGATTCATGGTTTTAGACCTGACTCTTGCTAGAACAATTTTTTTTCCAATGATAGTAACATCACTAGGCTGCTAATGTTATTCTAGCTAGGAAACAACCTAATAACTTCGTTAAGTTATACCACTATCCCAAATATTGTGTGGCATGGAACTATAGTCGAAACGTTTTTCTGGTAGCATGAGAAAATAAAACAATGTTGCATAACAATGATAGGAAATTAAATGATCACTTATGTGGGACTAAGGTCAAATTCTCTTATTTATTATAAAATCCACATGGAAGGGACTTGGTCACCTTAAATATACATGTCTAGAGTGTTTGACCGTCCACGTTGAAATTGTTTTAGGGGTTTGTTTCATTCGTCCATCTTGAATTCGAGGTTTTTGAATATCAAAATATCATGAATTAGGTCTTAATTTCAATGTTAACATACACTATATTATTCGCCAATGATAGATATATGTTTTACTTTGACACATATATCGTGATTTTGAAAAGAAATGAGTGAGGTTAAACAGGTCTTAGCTTTTAATAGACAGAGCTCTTCGACTTATTTGATATGAAAATCTAATGTAGAAACGTATACCGACGTAAGCTCATGCATGAGAATGTGAAACCGAGGATGCATATATAAAGTTCAAATGAAAACATCATATCTTATTATACCTTGTCTGTTACTTTATGATCTAGATAAATATATCGTTTGTTTTATTCAAGAGAAACAAAACAAAAATCTAACCTACGAGAAACAGTCGCTCTGCAAAAAGGTCGACATATTTTATAAATGATCATATCTCGTGGGTTAATAGTTTGGCCGTGTACCTAAACAAAACGGCGAAAACGATCCCTTTTCTAGAAACATAACTTCTAGTTCGTTTTATGTTTTTTAGCTGATTAACAATCGTAGTTTTCTTAATCTTTATTTTTGTGAATCTAGAGGAAATGAAGATAAAACTTATAAAGCCGAAAGCAAACTGTACAAATGAATGTACAATACGAAGAATAATTGTCCCTCGCCGTGGTGCCTTGTGTCTTCACATATATTTTGTAAAAACAAATTCGATGTTCTAGTTTCTTATTTTGAAGCAAATTTATAAGACAAAGCAAAATAAAAATTCAAATATGATTAATAAGCAAAAATTGGACTAGCTTAAAATCATAAAGTACTGTATCTCCTTATGCTAGGATCAAAGCATGTACCTCATTGCTTAATGCAAGATGCTTACGACTATGCTAGAAAAAGTTATGAGTCATGTAATCCACTTCAAAGAAGGTAATCCACTTAAAAAAAACTATACGTTAATTCTTGTTTTAGGAAAAAACATTTATAAGTTAGTAAGTGACTACACACTAAATATTTGGTTACTATTAAAAAAAAAGACCTATGGTACATAACTATTCAGAAACGCACAAAGATACATAAAATAATTTGTATTTGTTAGAACTAATAGTGATTTGCTAAACAAGGCTATCTTCGAAAAAGAAAACCAACACAGATCATCGTACATAATCATCTAAAAATTGTTAATATTTAGTTATAGTCGTTAATTAACTATCACAAAAGTGGATATTCTAAGAGGTAACATATTTTAAATGTCAAAGAAAAACAAGTTGGAAGTGGTCACCAAAGTTTCGCGGTTAGACTCCATATAATACAAAAACTCGACCTTTGCTAGTAAATTGAACAAGTAAATGACTTTTTTTTAGGTACTATCCGCAAGTAACTTAATTAAACAGAAAACAAAGGAGTCACTTTTTTCAAATAATCTACCATTTAAACATTAGTTAATTTTAAGATACCAAAAAAGGTAAATAGGTATTACACGTGATGTAGGGTTTTCAACTTTTCATTACACGTGATATAGACGCGGTTTCAGATTTGTGTTATAAGGTTGTATGCCACAAGCATTTTTACAACGCGTAGGTTTTATATTTATGTTTCGGACCTTCATCACAAATCCGGGTCCACATTCGTTCACTTTATTCCTTACTAGATATGAATGTATATTATTTTGCTGCATGCGTTGTCATTTTAATGTATCATGGTTGGTTATTATTGTACTCTAGTGATAAATGATAGATTTATAATACTCCGTATACTTTTAATTTTCTCACTTCTTAGCTTTTATATATACTTTTAAATAAATAAATGATCAATCGTAAATCAGCTAGCTCAAAATGAGATGTCTCAATGTTAGTGTCGTTGCATAGTAACAGTAAGAAGTTAGTTATAAATCATTCATACAAGTCAAAGTACCTATTTATTCATTTGACAACTCAAATGAAGAATTTAGGAATACTATATGTGAGAAAATTAAATAGAACAAGTCACATACGTAAGTAGCAATACATTATTCCAAGTTTCCAACAATAATATAGCTAAATTACAAATGTTACGTAGAAATTACATGCAAGCTTTTACTAGTACTCTTATATTTTTCAAACATACATGCCGAACTGATGTTGCTATTTGGACTTGTTGAAAAATTTATGGACTGTAAATAAAATATATGTTGATCATTCTTTCCATTAAATCAGTTAGTAGTATAAGTAATTTTGGCTGGTCATTTTCCACTTTCAAGAATAAGTTATTATTTTTTATTCTTTACATTGCAGCTACTTTCTTCCATTGTTTTTCACTAGTAAACCTAGCTAGCATATAACCCTACTAGCTTAATAATGAATTGATAGGTAAATTATTCTTATCAGTAAATATCTTTACTACTTTATAAAGATGCACTTTTTAATGTTGAAACTTAAAATAACCTTAAAATTGAGTAAGGTTAAACGATTATTATACATTTGATTAAAATTGTAATATCATCTACTACTAAATTATTTAATATTTTAAATATTGTTTAATCAATAATCTTTTATCATTTTTGTTTCTAACTCATGTAAATTTTTCTCGCAATTACTACAAATTAAACTCATAAATTTTACATCAAAGATCAAATTAAAATTTCAATTTGATAAGTAAAATTATTTGCTGTTATACACGAGTATTTGTCTAGTATTTCTATATGTATAAATTATGTATGGGATTATATATATCTTCCTCTACATTCTAATTAAAGGTTTTAGAAATGTGGTGTTCTACACACTTCACAAAATAATTAGGACACTTTAATTTATTGTGTTTGGATATTTATATTCTCACATGGATGAAAATATATAAATCACTGTAAAGCTATAAATATTCAAATACAATAAATTGTAGTATTTCAATCATTTTATAAAGTGTACAAATAATCTATGAAAGAAATTACATTTTAGTATTTAGTGGTGTACTATGTGCTGTGTCAGGATGATGTGACTGTCACCTCTCAAGCTTTTGCTTCCTATTTAAAAGCTCCACATGTTTGAAAAACTGATGAAACCCAACTCCCCCAACTATACAATTGGTCTAGCACTCTAGCCACAAGTCATATATAAAATCCAAACATGAATAAAAAAAAGTGAGTATAAGCTTCAAAAGAGTCAAAAGGGTACTTAAGTCATATAAAGGTTTGACAAAATAAGCCAAATGAAGAATTTAATAAATTAGACTTGATAAATTAGGTCACCCATAACTTGATTTAAATCAAGAATTGGCATATTATTAGTACAATGACATGTTTCCCTCTCCTCTATCCTTTCTTAGTATCTCTTTCATTTATTCTTTATACTACCTTTTATAGAATCAGTAAAAATGAAGTATATTAAAATCTCACAAACTACATTACTTAAATTTGTTAACAAATATTAATTCCGGTTCTCTTTCACTATAAGCTGCAAACTTGATTGATCAACTCTAGGAGAGAATCCTTAGTTTCATGTCCAAAGTGGCTCGAATACGCTCCCCAAATTGACATCATCGGGGAAGAAGTTTAGGTTTTCATACGACGTATGTTGTGGTTGTGTTGGTGGTGAGACTAATTGTTGATCCATCTCCATACAAATCATAGATAACAAATTGGAATGTTGGCATTGCATGTTGAGCACCTCCGCTTGCGCCTTGGCTAGCTCTGCTTGGAGCTCACTTACTTGCTTTTGAAGCTGACATATCGCTCCCGCACAACCATAAACTGGATCCCTAAGCCTTGCATTCGCTTCGTAAACCATACTACTAACTGCATCTGCTCTTTGAGACTCTGGTAGCTCCTGTAAGCAATACAAATGTTACACGTGTTACTTCTAGTTACTATATTTAGTCGAAAAGTATGAATAAAATGAGAACAATTTCAACTCATATAATTAAAAAATTGATCATGGTTTCTCTTTAGGTGACCATACATATCACTAATTTAGCCCTCTAACTACTATCTCTACATGCAAATGTCAACTTTGAACCGGTTAATGATGGTCCTACATATAGGATCCTCCTTTAGAAATTAATATATTTACTTTTAATTTTTAATTGTCAAAAAGATTACCTCTTCAACAAAGTTCAAATTTATTAGATTCATATTAATTATTATATTTTTTTTCAACTGCAATTTTATAAAGCAACTTTTAAGCTGTGTTTTCAATACTAAAAATGATCAAAAGTATTTTCGCTTTCAAAACAATAGTTTGTAAAAATAAAATGCATTATATACATATGTTTATAAATTCTAATTATGTATCCACAATACTTTTTAGATAAAAAGTCCCCTAAACAAGAAATAACTTGTTAACAAAATTTATCCGCACTTGGTATCATTAGTAGCAAAATCTATATAAAAAGTGTACTTTCCATAAATAGTTAAGACTTTTTAAGATATGTTTAACGGTTTTTTGGTTTAAAGTCAATCACACTAACAAAATGGGAAAGAAAAAAAAAAGCAGGGGGAAAAAAAGAAGAGTCAAAGTCTTGAATTCACATTAAAAAAAAAAATGCAAGCTTTTTTATGATTTACATGTAATAATTATTTTGGTTATGGTAAGTGTAGTAGTAAGAACATCTACTAAAAACTTAAATACACGTTCCTATCAGCATTAAATCATGATCAACCAAAAAAAATGCCAGTTTTTAAAAATCCTTTGAATAAAAATTTCTTTTGTTGCGGTAAGTACAATAGTAAGAACATCCAAAAACATAAATACACGTTACTTTCATCATTAAATCTTGATCAACCAACTTGATAACGTTATAGATTAATTGCATTCATCTTTGAACGTCTTCTTGCTAGCTAGGTCGATTTCAATATAAAAAAATTGACGTTCAAAAATAAAATATCTGACTATGGTTTTACCTGCAACAGCTTAATGATGTTGCTAGCTCCAAAAACTCGGTGTGCAATGGTAAACTTAAGGGGATCGGTAGGAGGAAAATAAGGTGCCAGGACACATTTCTCGACACACCGTCGTCTAAGAATCTTGCACGCGGCACATGGGCTAAGAACCACTGGATGAGGAGGTGAAGGAGGGGTTAACACACTAGATGGACTAAGTTGAGATGATGAAGATGTTGAGTTATTATTAGAAGAACTTTTCTTAGGTGAGTGAGAGTTTGATACAATGGCCATGGGCGAGGTGGCGCTGCCATTTCTGTCACCGGAATTTTCCATTTGCATATAAGAAGTTAAAGTGTTTGATAAGAATGTATAAAGGATATTTTTGTTACGAGGGATTATAGTTTGGTTATGCAAAAGGAGTGGGAGAATATATATATAGAGGGCAGAGGGGTGTATCTCTTTGAAATTAAGGGAGATGATGTCATCAGTTCGTTATTTACGTTTGATTTTTATGATATCATTGTATAATAATAAACTCCGTATTGAGTATTAATCTAACATGCCGGACCAGTTGTATGAACTAATGAAACACATTATTATTATTTTTTTTTTATTATTATTTTTTTAACGGCAATTTTATTAAGAAACTCTAGCAAGACGCTAGAGAAAAGAGAAACAACAAGTTACAATAAGCCATATATTACAAGCCATTCTTGGATTTTGAATCCAATCAATCCATAATGGAGTTGATTTATTAAGCATATGTCTAATCCAAGAATAAGAGAGAATCTTGATTTCTTCTTCTAAGATGTCCTTTCGAGGAGGCTTTAAATCAAAACATACCCGATTTCTATATCGCCAAATAACCCAGTTGGTTGTTTGAATGACTACATCAAGGCATATTTTTAACCTTTTACTGAGATTAGTCGAGTCCCCCCATGATAACAGGTCAAGCAAGAGGTTGGGGTAGTCCGTAAATCTCCACCAAGATGAAATCTTCTTCCAAAGTGACTTAGCCAAGTTTGATTTTTAACCATTTTGATTGATTGCTTTTTAACCATTTTGATTATTGTATACTAATCCGTCCGTCTCAAAATGAATATCAAGTTTCTCAAAATAAATGTCAAGTTTTATTTTTTGAAATTTTTGTTGTTCAACTTTAAATATTTTTATTTGTGTTATTATAATATTCGATGAAAATTATATCAAAAGAATACGTTTGAACTCCAATTCAATCATATATTTTGTATCAAGTATTATATAACACAAATTAAAGTATTTAAGGTCAGAATTGAATTAAAAATTCTACAAAAAGTCAAATTAAACACTTATTTTAAGACGGAGTTAGTACATGATTTTATACACTATTCGAGTCACTTGTTATATACACAGGTTCTTAAACATGTTACATGCATGACATTTAATACCATGTTTAGCAAAACCCTAAAATGTATGTTTAATAAAACCCCACTTATATGATTGATGTCATGACACATCAAATATAATAGTTTGTCAAACGAGTTATTACTTGCTACACCTCCGGTAGATTTGGAGTAAAAATCAATCATGGAGGGTTAGTTTAGGTTATAAAACACTAGTATATATATATATATATATATATATATATATATATATATATATATATATATATATATATATATATATATATATATATATATATATATATGTACTGGAAGTCAATTATATGTATATTTAGTCTTCTTTTCTTTTGAAGTTTTTGATGGGTCATAGAAACTAAATGATAACTGATAAAGACTAGACCAATTGCATACTTTTCTATCACGTACTCCTTCCGTAATTAACTATTTCTTAACCTTGCTAATAGGTTTCCTTTTTAAACAAAATACTGATATTGGTCCCTGATAAGCATCTGGGGCCAAGAAAGGAACTATGTACAAATAACTTTTTCTGTAACCGATCACAGCGTGCATATATTTTAACTGATACTTGAACACGTAACCTTTCGTTCGATCGTGAGATTTCACATCAGCCCCTTCAGTATTTAAGTAAGCGGAACTCTTACGTTTTGATTGGTCTTAACTTCCACTTCATATTGGCAAGTTGGAAATCCAAAATTTCCATATTCTTGGAATTTCATCAATTGGAAATTAAGACAATCCAACAAATGTGAAAACAAGGACAAAACCTAGTATCCACAACTAATAGTTAATGAAAGACTTAAGGTTGCTTCTTAAAAGGCAAGAAAGATTAAAACAGTAAAAAATAACAAAAGTAAGTAACTACTTGCTGGCCCTTTTGACAAAGGGGTATAGTTAATTAGAAGCAGAAAAGTGTTGAAAAATCTTAATCCAAACTTGGTGCATAAGTAACATCATATTAATCATAGAGAACGCATGAATAGCTTTCTGAGTATTGCTCACTATATATTGCATGACTTCTACCTACAGAAATGCCTACGAATTACACAGCACGAATTCTATCTAACCTGTCACCCTTCTTTCTCTAGTTATTACTTGGGCCGGAAGTAATTCATTTATGAGACAAGATTTTTTGTTCGATTGATCAATTCAATCATTACAGATGCCGGTCCATGGAGTGACATCCTTACTTAGTTTAACCGCTATCTTTAGTAGAATTGGCTAATTCTAGAAAGTACTCCCACCATAGTTGACGACCGTGTAGCTCTCGATCAGTCAGAAGTAAGAAATTAATACATGCAAATTGACACAACTAATGACTTAGTCTTCTTCTTTAATTCGATTCAACATCTACCTAACATCGTATAAAAGATAGTATTATATATAGATAACAGCTTCATGAAGTGCTTAAATTTCTTAACCAAGCAAGGTCCATCTTCTAGTAAGTCTTGGTACATATAGTAAAAGAAAAAAAGACATGTAGTATAAATGTGACTTTTTTGACATGCATATGGCTCCTTTTTTTCTACGAATTGACTTTTGTTTTGGCTTATTAATTTAGAGATGTATATGGATAATTTCTTTTGCCAGATCCAAAACTAATAACTGATCTGAAATGTATAAAAGAAAGGCCATTTTTCAATCTTCCTACTTGAGTTGAGATCACTGACTATATATGGTATATACCAATTAGTGGTCAATGTACTTTCTACTACAACAATATCCATTGCAGCAAACTTTTGATCCCCTAACGTGAGCCATGTTGTTAGCATTTTTTTTATGAGATTATATATATACCCTCTCTAAAATGATTGTAATACTCTTCTAAATTTGTTTATTTAATTTTTATTATTTATTATTTTTATAATTTTGTTTTTATTATAAAATAGAAAAGTAAAAGTTACTAAACATAAAATATAACGTTTGATAAATTAAAAGTAGTAAAACACAAAAAATATAGAGTAAAAACCATTAAAACTGTTTTGTCTTATTAATAAAGTGGGTAAAATTGTCAACAAAAAAAAATTAAAAAATACATGACATAAAATATTAAATTTAACAAATCAAAAGTAATAAAAGACAAAATATATGAAATAAAAAACCTAAATAAACTGTCTTGTTCGATTAAACAGTGGGAGAGTAACATGGGGTAGGGAGTGTACCTATAGTAACACCGAAAATAGTACATAATATAGTCAATTAATCGTACCGAATATCATTACATTTGACGAAATTTGAGAAAATAATAAGGGAATAAATTCGGTGCATCTTTTTTATTGTTATATCACGTTGTTTTGTTAATAAATGAATTATGCGCGTTGAATATAATCAAGCTGACCGAGTTCAAATACTGATCATCATTCCAGAGGCGGAGCTACGGAGGGGGCACGGTGGGCACGTGCCCCCCCCCCTCAACTTTCCGTCGTAGTGTAATCTTTTCAAAGATTCTCATGTTTGTCGTCAATTTTGCCCCCCTTAAAACCAAATAAACAAATTAAAGTGAGTAAAGTTGAACAAAAGAGCTTTATATTTGGAAGGTTTTGCCGGAAAGATAAAGGAGGGTGGGAAAGAAGATGAAGTGGTTAAAGAACATGAGTTGGTTTTTGACTTTTTAAAAAAGGTGGAAAGATAAATGGTTTTTTCTTGTACTAGTTAACTTGTAAAGTAACTTGAATTTGTGTGTGGGTGGGAGAGGCCACGTGAAGTGCATTCAATTTGTTTTGATCCGTATATTATTATATTGTGCAGTATGTTTGTTTTGATTTTTGTTATTAGTATTTCACAATAATGTTATGAGGTGTTTAACTATTTTTTGAAGGATATTAGAGATAATTGTCTGTTGATCGATTGAAAGATTAAGGATACATGATACGAATATATACAAGTGATAGAATATTCTAGGAGTCGGGCTTAGGCCCGTTACAAAGCTACAATTTATATTGGCTAGGCTAACATTTTTGTCTTGTTTTGTTTGCTAAATTTATTTATAGAAGCTACTAATACGGAGTACTATTTAAGAAAATAAGTTCGATTGGAGTGGTTTTGCTATACAGTTTATGTTCAAGGGTTACTTCATTTATTCAAGAAATAATAATAATAATATGTTGCACTATCACATAGTGATATCAGCGTCTTTAAAATAACTAATACTAAAAATTTGAATTTGTTACGAAGAAAATGTATAGGTTAGTATGGTGTGAATTAGACACAATATTACTTGATGTTCCTAGCTATAATCACTTTTTTTATTGTGTCAGGCTTGACCCGACCCGACGTTTACCAGTTGGGTTAAGGTTTTTCTTTATTAGCCCGTCGTGAAAAAAATAATAATAATAAAATATAATTTGCTCCCTCTTTGAAAATATTCTGGCTCCGCCCCTGCATCATTCGATTTAATTGACTTAATAATAAATTCAGTGTGTACTTTTAATTGTTATCACGTTGTTTTGTTAATAAATGAATTATGCGCATTGAAAAGTATAATCAAACTAGACTGTGTTCAAATACTAATCATCAATCGATTTAATTGACTAGTAAACAAGATTTGTTGATTTTAAACAGGTGTGCACATCTTATAGGAACAAGAGCCGCCCCGTTGAAAAGATACGTAGACTCTTTTAGCTCAAATTAAATTCTATGCCCATCACACAAGAATTAATACAACACTACATGCACTTTTTATCTTAATGGCTTATCTATCTATTAACGACTACATTTATTATTCTCCTCTACTTAAACCTACCAACTTCAATTCTCTTCATTGAATCATTTTATTCTGTATTGATTTTGGTAAAGTAACATCACACTCATCTCGATCAATAAATATATCGGCCAATGTCTGATTTTGTATCGACTAATTTAAAGGTTTGAGCTTACCGTTACATAAACTTAAATCGTATAAAACTAAAGATGAAACTAGGGGTCCATGATATGAAGATAGTATGTTTTAAGTCCTTATTCTGTTACAGTTAAAAGAAATTACACACCCGGTAAATTAATTATAATCATGATTTCGCCACTGTGAGTATAACCCTCATTCAATAAGTTTAACATAACCATTTTAGATGTTTGGTGCAGAACATTT